>CM044305.1:86642396-87242396 GCA_024291935.2 Okapia johnstoni
TCTTTTCCAATGAGTCAGCTCTTCGCATCAGGTGGCCAAAGTACTGGAGCTTCAGCTTCAGCATCAGTTCTTCCAATGAACACCCAGGACTGATCTCCTTTAGGATGGACTGGTTGGATCTCCTTGCAGTCCAAGGGACTCTCAAGAGTCTTCTCCAACACCACAGTTCAAAAGCATCAATTCTTTGGTGCTCAGCATTCTTTATAGTCCAACTCTCACATCCATCCATGACCACTGGAAAAACCATAGCCTTGACTAGATGGACCTTTTTTGGCAAAGTAATGTCTCTGCTTCTTAATATGCTGTCCAGGTTGGTCATAACTTTCCTTCAAAGGAGTAAGCGTCTTTTAATTTCATGGCTACAATCACCATCTGCAGTGATCTTGAAGCCCAGAAAAATAAAGTCAGCCACTGTTTCCCTATCTATCTGCCATGAAGTGATGGGACTGGATGCCATGATCTTAGTTTTCCGAATGTTGAGCTTTAAGCCAACTTTTTCACTCTCCTCTTTCACTTTCATCAAGAGGCTCTTTAGTTCTTCTTCGCTTTCTGTCATAAGCGTGGTGTCATCTGCATATCTGAGGTTATTGATATTTCTCCCAGCAATCTTGATTCCAGCTTGTGCTTCCTCCAGCCCAGCGTTTCTCATGATGTACTCTGCATATAAGTTAAAGAATCAGGGTGACAATATACAGCCTTGACGTACTCCTTTTCCTGTTTGGAACCAGTCTGTTGCTCCATGTCCAGTTCTAACTGTTGCTTCCTGACCTGCATACAGGTTTCTCAAGAGACAGGTCAGGTGATCTGGTATTCCCATCTCTTTCAGAATTTTCCACAGTTTATTGTGATCCACATAGTCAAAGGCTTTGGCCTAGTCAATAAAGCAGAAATAGATGTTTTTCTGGAACTCTCTTGCTTTTTCGATGGTCCAGTGGATATTGGCCATTTGATCTCTGGTTCCTCTGCCTTTTCTAAAACCAGCTTGAACATCTGGAAGTTCATGGTTCACGTATTGCTGAAGCCTGGCTTGGAGAATTTTGAGCATTACTTTTACTAGCATGTGAGATGAGTGCAATTGTGCGGTAGTTTGAGCATTCTTTGGCATTGCCTGTCTTTGGGATTGGAACAAAAACTGACCTTTTCCAGTCCTATGGCCACTGCTGAGTTTTGCAGATTTGCTGGCATATCGAGTGTACCACTTTCACAGCATCATCTTTGAGGATTTGAAATAGCTCAACTGGAATTCCATCACCTCCACTAGCTTTGTTCGTAGTGATGCTTGCTAAGGCCCACTTGACTTCACATTCCAGGATGTCTGTCTCTAGGTGAGTGATCACACCATCATGATTATCTGGGTCAGGAATATCTTTTTTGTACAGTTCTTCTGTGTATTCTTGCCACCTCTTCTTAATATCTTCTGCTTCTGTTAGGTCCCTACCATTTCTGTCCTTTATTGTTCCCCTCTTTGCAGGAAATGTTCCCTTGGTATCTCTAATTTTCTTGAAGAGATCTCTACTCTTTCCCAATCTGTTGTTTTCCTCCATTTCTTTGCTTTGATCGCTGAGGAAGGCTTTCTTATCTCTCCTTGGAACTCTGCATTCAAATGGGAATATCTTTCCTTTTCTCCTTTGCTTTTTGCTTCTCTTCTTTTCACAGCTATTTGTAAGGCCTCCTCAGACAACCATTTTGCTTTTTTGCATTTCTTTTCCATGGGGATGTTCTTGATCTCTATCTCCTGTACAGTGTCATGAACCTCTGTCCATAGTTCATCAGGCACTCTATCTATCAGATCTAGTCCCTTAAATCTATTTCTCACTTCTGCTGTATAATCATGAGGGATTTGATTTAGGTCATACCTGAATGGACTAGTGGTTTTCCCTACTTTCTTCAATTTACGTCTGAATTTGGCAATAAGGAGTTCATGATCTGAGCCACAGTCCGCTCCCAGTCTTGTTTTTGCTGACTGTATAGAGCTTCTCCATCTTTGGCTGCAAAGAATATAATCAATCTGATTTCGGTGTTGACCATCTGGTGATGTCCATGTTATATATATACATATATCCACTCTTTTTTAGATTCTTTCCCCATATAGGTCATTACAGAGTATTGAGTATAGTTTCCTGAGCTACACATCAGGTCTTTATTAGTTATCTACATTATGCATAGTAGTATGTATATGTCATTCCTGATCTCCTAATTTGTCCCTCCCTCTGGTAACCATTGAGTTAGACAAGGCTGTGGTCCATGTGATCATATTGGTTAGTTTTCTGTGATTGTGGTTTTCAGTCTGTCTGCCCTCTGATGGAGAAGGATAAGAGGCTTATGGAAGCTTCCTGATGGGATAGACTGAGGGGGAAACTGGGTCTTGTTCTGATGGGTAGGGCCATGCTCAGTAAATCTTTAATCCAATTTTCTTTTGAAGGGTAGGGCTGTGTTCCCTCCCTGTTGTTTGACCTGAGACCAAACTATGGTGGAGGTAATGAAGATGATGGTGACCTCCTTCAAAATGTCCCATGCGCACTGCTACACTCAGTGCCCCCAACCCTGCAGCAGGCCACCACCAACCCACACCTCCACCAGAGACTCCTGGACACTCACGGGCAAGTCTGAGTCAGTCTCTTGTGGAGCCACTGCTCCTTTCTCCTGGGTCCTGATGCACACAAGTTTCTGTTTCTGCCCTTCCAGAGTCTGTTTCCCCAGTCCTATGTAAGTTCTGGCTGTTCTATGGTGGGTTAATGGTGACCTCCTCCAAGAAGGCTTATGCCATACCCAGGTCTGCTGCACCCAGAGCCCCTGTCCCTGTGGCAGTCCACTGCTGACCCACACCTCCTCAGGAGACACCCAAACACAGTTCTGTCTCAGTCTCTGTGGAGTCTCTGGGTCCTGGAATTACTTTACCAATAAAGGTCCATCGAGTCAAAGCTATGGTTTTTCCAGTAGTCAAATATGGATGTGAGAGTCGGACTATAAAAAAAGCTGAATGCTGAAGAATTGATGCTTTTGAACTGTGGTGTTCTAGAAGAAGCCTGAGAGTCCCTTGGACTGCAAGGAGATCCAACCAGTCCATCCTAAAGGAAATCAGTCCTGAATATTCTTTGGAAGGACTGATGCCTAAGCTGAAACACCAGTACTTTGGCCTGATGCAAAGAACTGACTCATTTGAAAAGACCCTGATGCTGAGAAAGATTGAAGGTGGAAGGAGAAGGGGACAACAGAGGATGAGATGGTTAGATGGCATCACCGACTCGATGGACATGAGTGTGAGTAAACTCCGGGAGTTGGTGATGGACACGGAGGCCTGGCGTGCTGTAGTCCATGGGGTCACAAAGAGTCGGACATGACTGAGCAGTGAACTGAACTGGTAACCATGGGCTTCCCTGGTGGCTTAGCTGGTAAAGAATCTGCCTTCATTGCGGGAGATCTGGGTTCGATGCCTGGGTTTGGACGATCCCCTGGAGAAGAGAAGCTACCCACTCCAGTATTCTGGCCTGGAAGATTACATGGACAGTATAGTGTGTGGGGTTGCAAAGAGTTGGACACGACTGAGTGACTTTCACACACACACACTGATAACTGTCAGATTGTTTTCTACATCTGTAACTCTATTTCTGTTTTGTAAATAAGTTCATTTGTACCTTTTTTTTTTTTTTAGATTCCACATATAAGTAATATCATATAATATTTGTCCTTCTCTGACTTTTTTCATTCGGTATGTCAGTCTCTAAGTTCATCCATGTTGCTGCAAATGGCATTGCTTCATTCTTTTTTATGGCTGAGTAATATTCTATTATATACACCACATCCATTCCACTGATGATGGGCATTTAGGTTGCTTCCATGTCCTGGTTATTGTAAATAGTGATGCTGTGAACATTGAAGGTGCATGTATCTTTTCGAATTATAGCTTTATTCAGGTACATGCCCAGGAGTGGGATTGCTAGATCATATGGTAGCTCTATTTTTAATTTTTAAGGAATCTCCATACTTTTCTCCATAGTAGATGTACCAATTTACATTCCCACCAAAAATGTAGAAAGGTTCCCTTTTCTCCACACCCTCTCTAACTTTTATTGTTTGTAGATTTTTTTGATGATGACTATTCTGATTGGTGTGGAGGTGATACCTCATTATAGTTTTGATTCACATTTCCCTAATAATTAATGGTGTTTTGAGCATCTTTTCATGTGTTATTGGCTATCTGTATGTCTTTAGAGAAAGGTATGTTTAATTCTTCCACCTGTTTTTTTGATTGGGTTTTTTTTTTCTTTGATATTGAGCTGCATGACCTGTTTGTATATTTTGGAAATTAATCCCTTGTCAGTCACTTCATTTGCAAATATTTCCTCCCATTCTGTGTTGTCTTTTTGTTTATAGTTTCCTTTGCTGTGCAAAAATTTTAAATTCAGTTAGGTACGTCCCATTTGTTTATTTTTGTTTATATTTTCATTACTCTAGGAGGTGGGTCAAAAAAGATCCTGCTGCAATTTATATCAGTGTTCTGCCTGTTTTCCTCTATCAGTTTTATGGTATCTGGCCTTACATTTAGGTCTTTTTAATCTACTTTGAGTTTATTTTTGTGTATAGTGTTAAGGAGTGTCCTAATTTCATTCTTTTACATGTAGATGTCCAGTTTTCCCAGCATCAGTAATTAAGGATACTATTCTTTCTCCATTGTACATTCTTGCCTCCTTTGCCATAGATTAGTTGACCATAGGTGTGTGGATTTTTCTCTGGACTCTATCCCGGTTCATTGATCTATATTTCTCTTTTTGTACCAGTGCCACACTCTTTTGGTTACTGTAGCTTTGTAGTATTGTCTGAAGTCAGGGACCCTGATTCCTCCAGTTCCCATTCTTCTTTCTCAAGATCGCTTTCACTATTTGGGATCTTTTGTGTTTCCATACAAACTATAAAATACTTTGTCTAATTTTGTGGAAAATGCCATTGGTAATATGATAGGGATTGCATTGAAACTGTAGTTTGCTTGGGTAGTATAGTCATTTTGATGATAATGATCCTTTCACTCCAAGAACATGGTATATCTCTCCATCTCTTTGTGTCATCTTTGATTCTTTTATCAGTATCTTACAGTTTTCTGAGTACATGTCTTTAACTTCCTTAGGTAGGTTTATTTCTAGGTATTTTACTCTTTTTGATGTGATGGTAAATGGGATTGTATCCTTAATCACTCTTCTATTTCATTGTTAGTGTTTAGGAATGCAAGAGATTTCTGTGTATTAATTTTGTATCCTGCAACTTTACTAAATCCATTAATACCTTTAGTAGTTTTCTGGTGGGATCTCTAGGATTTTTCTTTTTTTTTTTTTTTCACTCCACAAATATTTATTGAGCATTTTTGTGACAAGCATTCTCCTAGGTAGTGCTGCTGCTGCTGCTGCTAAGTCACTTCAGTCATGTCCGACTCTGTGCGACCCCATAGATGGCAGCCCACCAGGCTCCTCCGTCCCTGGGATTCTCCAGGCAAGAACACTGGAGTGGGTTGCCATTTCCTTCTCCATCTAGGATTTTCTATGTATAGTATCATGTCATTTGCAAACAGTGACAGTTTTACTTCTTTCCCAATTTGGATTCTTTTTATTTCTTTCCTGATTGCCATGGCTACGACTTCTAAAACTATGTTGAATAAAAGTGGCAAGAGTGGGCATCCTTGTCTTGTCCCTGATCTTAGAGGAAATGCCTTCAACTTTTCACCATTAAGAATGATTTTGTTGTAGACTTGTCATATATGGCCTTTATTATATTGAGTTGTAAGTGTGAAAGTGTTAGTCCTCAGTCACATCCGACCCTTTGTGACCTGATGGACTGTAGCCTGCCAGGCTCCTCTGTCCATGGGGATTCTCCAGGCAAGAATATTGCAGTGGGTTGCCATTGCCTTCTCCAGGGGATCTTCCTGACCCAGTGATTGAACCTGGCTCTCACGCATTGCAGGCAGATTCTTTACCGTCTGAGCTACCAGGGAAGCTCATGTTGAGGTAGACTCCTTCGGTGTCCACTTTCTGGAGAGTTTTGATCATAAATGGGTATTGAATTTTGTCAAAAGCTTTCTCTGCATCTATTGAGATATGTTTATTCTTCATTTGTTAATATGGTGTATCATATTGATTTTCATACACTGAAGAATCCTTGTATCCCTGCAATAAATCTCATGTGAAGCATCTTTTCATATGTTTGTTTGCTATCTGTATGTGAGGCAACAAACACTCTTTGATGTATGTTAAGGACTTATGCCCATTTTCCCTTAGCTTTATTGAGATATAATTAACATATAAGTTAAAGGTATATAATGTCATATTTAGGTACACATATGTAATAAGGTTAGTTAACATATAGATCACCTTATATAATTAACTTTTTATGGGAGAACATTTGATACTCTCTTAGAAACTTTGAAGTCTATAATACAGTATTGTTATAGTCAGCATGCTTTACATTAGATCCCCAGAACTCATTCATCATTTAATAGGAAGTTTTGCCCTTTGGCCAACATCTACCCATTTCCTCCCAGCCCCTGGGAACTAGCATTCTACTGTTTGTTTCTATGAATTCAGCTTATTTTGATTCCTCATATAAGTGAGATCCTACAGTATTTGTATTTGTCTGACTTATTTCATTAGCATAAAACCTACAAGGTCCAAAGTTCCATTAATGTTGTTGCAAATGGAAAGATTTCTTTTTTGTGACTGAAAATGATTCCATCGTGTGTGTGTGTGTGTGTACATATACACACAACATCTTGTTTATCCGTTCATCCATTGGTGGACACTTAAATTGTTGCCATGTATTGGCTGTTGTGAAATATGCTGCAGTGTATTTGGGGGTACAGATATCTCTGGGATCTGCATTTCATTTCCTTGGATATGCATGCAGGAGTAGTATTACTGGATCATATGCTAGTTCTGTCCTCAAGTTTTTGAGGAAGGTCCGTACTATTTCCTATAACAGCTGTACAAATTTGCATTCCTATTAATAGTGCACAGAGGTTACCTTTCTTTTAACATTCTCACTAATACCCGTTATCCTTCTATCATAGCCATTCTGAAAGGTATGAGGTAATATATCATTGCTTTAATCTGCGTTTCCCTGAAAAGTTATGTTTAGCATCTACTAATGTACTTGTTGCTCATTTTATGTCTTTTTTGGAAAGATGTTTTATTCAGGTCTTCTATCAGTTTTCTAATTTTTTAAATCTTTTTTTGCTGTTGAGTTGTATGAGTTTCTTTTTATATTTTGGATATTAATTCTATGTCAGATAAATGGTTTGCAAATACTTTTTTTTCCATTTTGTAGGTTGCTCTTTATTTTGTTGACTCTTTCATTTGCTGTGCAGAAGCTTTTCTGATGTAATCACACTCATTGATTTTTGCTTTTGTTACTTGTCCTTTTTTGTGTCATATGAAAATTATTGTTACTAAGACTGATGCCAAACTTTTCCCCTATGTTTTCTTCTAGAAGTTTTATGATTTCAGGTCTTACATTTAAATATTTAATCCATTTTGAGGTAATTTTGTGAGTGGTATAAAATAGAAGTCCAGTGTCATTTGTATGTGAATTTCCAGTTTTCCCAGCACTATTTATTGAAGAGATATATCTTTTCCCATTGAATATTCTTGGTTCCTTGTCAAATATTAGTCGACTATATATGTGCAGTTGTGTTTCTGGGCTCTAAATTCTGTTTCATTGGTTTATGTGTCTCTTTATGCCAGCACCATGTTGCTTTGATTACTATAGCTTTGTGATGAAAGTGTAATGCCTCCAGCTTTGTTCTTGTTTCTTAAGATTAGTAGTTCAGTCACTCCATTGTGTCCAACTCTTTGTGACCCCATGGACTGCAGCAAAGCCAGGCTTCCCTGTCCATCACCAACTCCCGAAGCTTACTCAAACTCATGTCCATCGAGTCAGTGATGCCATCCAACCATCTCATCCTCTGTCATCCCCTTCTCCTCCTGCCTTCAATCTTGCCCAGCATCAGGGTCTTTTCCAGTGAGTCAGTTCTTCACATCAGGTGGCCAAAGTATTGGAGTTTCAGCTTCAGCATCAGTCCTTCAAATGAACACCAAACAAATTATCCTAAATTTAACTATAAACTTTCCTTTGCCCAGTGTGTTTTATATTTTTGTGTTCTCATGTTACTAATTAGGGTCTTTTGTTTCAGCTTTAAGACCTACTTACAGCATTTCTCTTATGGTAAATTTAGTGGTGATGAACTTAAATTTTTGTCTGGGAAAGTGTATCTCTCCTTTGTTTCTGAATGATAACTTTCTGAGGTAAAGAATTTCTGGTTAGTGGGTTTTTTTTTTTCTTTCAGCATTTTGATCATATCATTCTACTCTCTCATGGTCTGCAAGATTTCTGCTGAGAAAACCATAATGGTAGCCATATGGGAATTCTTTTGTATTTGAGGAATATTTCTCTCTCAATGTTTTAATAATTCTCTTTGTCTTTGCTGTTGGACAGTTTTATTATAACTTGTCTTGGAAAAGACCTTTACAAGGTTAAATTTTGGGGGGACCTATGAGTTTCATGAATTTGGATGTCCAAATCTCTCCCCAGATTAGGAAAGTTCTCAGCCATTATTATTTCTTTAAAAGATTTCTGCTCCTTCCCCCTCTCTTCCTCTGGGCCTCCAATAATGCATAGACTGTTTCTCTTAATGGTATACAATACTTTATGTAGAGTTTGTTCTTTTTCACTCCTTTTCTTTTTTCTCCCCTGACTGCATAATTTCAAATAACTTCTATTTCACAGACTGTTACATCTGCTTGATCTAGTCTGCTATTGATATAATCTGTTGCATTTTTCATTTCATTCCTTGTATTCTTCAACTCCAGGATTTCTGTTTGGATCTTCTTCATGATTTCTATCCCTCTGAAAATCTTGATTTTTTTTGTGTCTGTGTGAGTAGTCATTTCCTGGTTTCATTGAATTGTCTTTCCCTTTTTTCTTGCAGTTCAGTGAACTTCCTGAGAACAACTGTTTTGAATGCTTTATTGGACAATTTGCAGATTTTCATTTCTTTGTAGTTGGCTTGGAAAATTGTATTCTTTGGTGTCATATTTCCTTGAATTTCCTGTTCCTTTAAGTCTTGCATTATTATCTTCACACTTGAATAAGCAGTCACCTTTTCTAGTCATTACCAGTCTTTGCTGACTGGCTTTGAGAGGGAAATACCTTCCATCAGCCCTCTTAGGGATTCTGAGACTCTCCCAGAACTTTCATATGAATATGCCTGCTCCATACTTTCTGTTCTTTCTTAGGGAGGAACTCTTAAATTGTATGTCTTATCTCAATCTAGCAGAGCCAGTCTTTATTTGCTTTCCCTGAGGTGTTGCTGAATATACAAATTTGTGTGCTTTCTCCCAATCTCACAAGGTAAGGCTGGCTTTCTGGGCATGCTCACAAGACATTTACAAAGTCTCTCTTGGACCACCCTCGGGGACATCCACAGGAAGCTAGCCATGGAGTGGGTGGATTGTATGGGTGGGACACATGGAGTTTTGGAAGTGCCTGTGGGCCAGTTGGAGGGATCCACAGTTGAGATGTCCTCAGTAGCCCATAGGCAGGATTACTGATGGAGCCTAAGATGTGGTTAACTGAATCCATGCCTCTTTGCCCTCCAGGAGCTGTGGATGTTATTCTCAGTTGCTTCCCACCTCACAGTCAGGCAGAACATCTCAATATTCTGTTTGGGTGAGAATCAAGGTGGGTCTCTTTGTCAGTGCTCTACATAACTTCAGAAACTAGGCACCAAACTCACCTACTCTCACTATTCCCCATGGGAAAAATCACAGGCTGAGAAGTTATTTCTTGGGGAAGGACCTGTGTGGGCAAAGTGAAATTGTTCCTCTTACCCTCTGTAATGCATCCAATATTGGATTTTCTTTGCTCCAGTGATATGCTGGTACTTCTCCACTGGACTCTTTGAGTCTTCTGTAGTTAGTTTTCAAAGTCAGTGTTCCTTTAGGGGAAGATGGTAGAAAACTCCTATTTCATCATTTTGATGCCATCACTACACTGATGCTTTTG
Organism: Okapia johnstoni; assembly: GCA_024291935.2. Classification (NCBI taxonomy): domain Eukaryota; kingdom Metazoa; phylum Chordata; class Mammalia; order Artiodactyla; family Giraffidae; genus Okapia; species Okapia johnstoni. Next base: position 86,652,441 of record CM044305.1, read on the forward strand.
GAATTTTCAAATAGAATGTTTATATTTTAATCTCTGGTTATATCACTTTTTACCTCATCAGTTTTAGTTGTATGTCCTTGTTTTTCTTTTTTCTTAATCAAGATCTCACAAAAGTATGCTTATTTTATGGTTTTCTTTTATTCCTGCTTCATAAAAACCATGTGGTTTTGTATTTTAATGAGAATAATAAGTAATTTAAAATAAATTTCCTATTTTCTCTATTAAGTAATCTTTAGAAGTATGTTTCTTTTAAAAAACAATAGGTTTTACTTTTTCTGTAGTTTTATACTCCATATATAAAATTAGTGTATTTTTTATTTGGTTTGGCTGTGCTGGAATTACTTATCATTAAACAAAGAGATTTCTTTAAAACCATTGTTTGCCGATAAACAATAAAGTGGCTTGTCCTTACCTTTCCTAATATCCACTTGGGTTACATTGCAAAATCATTTCAAAATAAATACTACAGTTGACCTTTGAACAATATGAGTTTGAACTGAGTCCACTTATGTGAATTTTTTTCAATAAATACTACAGTACTATACCATTTGCAGTTGGTCGAATCCATAGACAAAGAACTGCAGATATGGATGGCCTGACTATAAAATTATATTTGGATTTCCAAACAGCATAGGAGCTCAACACCCTTAATCTCTACATGGTTCAATGGTCTACTGTGTATACTGAGTCACATACTTGTTAACCACATAGCAAATTAGCATAGTATGCCATGGTGAAAGCCTGTAGGAGTGGAAAATGCTTGTGCTCAGATCCTTTCCAAGTACTTCCTTATACGTGCAATGGGAAAACTGAAATTCCAGATTCTCTTGCTAAAAACTAGCTGGAATTAGTCTATGAGACCTTTGGATGTCCATAGACTGTTGCCTCTAATATCTGTCCTTAAGAATAGGTTGTTATGAATAACTTCTCATTTCCAAAGTTCTGACTTTTAGTATGGCTTTGTTCAATTGGAGTTCAATTATGTTCCTTCTGTGGAGGAATGGCTATACAATGTTGCCCTGGAAATCGTTCATGTTTCTACATAGGCCAGACAGGCCAAGGCTTATACCAAAGCTTATCTGAATCTTGGTGAACATCTCATGTTATTTTTGAAATATGAGAGGATGAGAGGCTTGTGAGTAGCTACCACTCACGTACCTACCTTCCCTGAAAGTCTGTCATTAAAGAGTTTCTCATCACTGCCCATGTTCTGAAAACATATGAGATATTCGGCCTGTGTTTCTCAGAGCTATACAATAAAATCTCTTCCCCGTAGTCTAGAATCGGATTCTCAACAACATTACAGTCACCTACCTGTTTTTGTGTGTGTGTCTGTCTATATGGTGTGCAGACTAAGGATCATGTGGATCTAGCACCTTTGGCTATTCTTCTTTATGCTCTCTACATTGGTAATGTCTGAAACTAATGGTGACTCCATGTATCTTTACTGGCCAAATCAGTCAGGCATTGCTCTTAACCTTGGCCTTGCTGTCTTGGGTGATTGACACCTCCACAACCACTTTCTCTGACACTGAACTAAAGAATTCAATGCTATAATACCTAATGTTTCTGCAATAGAGAAATCATTCACTATTTTCTTTGGATATAAGCCTTGGATCTCTAGTTAGGGTTGAGGCAATAAGAAACATACTATGTGTCTCCTTATTACCCATCAGGACATTGAGTTTGTTCTCTCTCAAGTGACAGTACTTAAGTCAGCACCTAGTGAGGTGATTTCCATTTTAAAATAATAAGGTTTTTAATTAGTGAAAATATCTTCAAGGACATGACAGTACATGGGATGTTGATTATTGGTTTCCAGAGTGGTTACCAGCTATTGCTCTTGCTGAATCTTGTAAAGCTGAGCCCTAAGATTAGACCATCAGATTTTATCTCCTACAAGTAATCTTACCAAACAATGTTTTTATTCTAGCAATAATTATAATAGATAGGACTTACTGAGGACTTACTTTGTGCCAGGCAGATTAAGAGATTCACATGCATTCTCTCCTTTAATCCTTTCAAGAAGTTACCATTTTTGTTCCCACTTTAAATATGAGGAAACAGGTTTTAGTGAGGCTACATGACTTGTCTAAATGTACACATCTAGTTAGTATTTGATAGTAGTGGCCTTATCAGCACAATAACTCTGGTCCCTGTGAGTTTTATTTTTTTTAATAATTTGGGGAGAAAATTTCCCATAAAGGATGAAAAGGGTACACCTTCCCAGTTGTTGGCTGAGAACCCTATAATAAAAGATCAGCAAGAGAAAAGCAGAAGTTTAACATGTATACCTAATGTATACATGGCAGACACTGAGGGAAAAATTAGTGACTCAAAGAGATGGCTTATAACTCTGGCTTAAATACAATCTTCAACTAAAGGGAAAAGAAAAGTTGGGGTGTGGGCTGCAGGGGACAGCAGTAGAATGATTTTGGGGAAGATTGCCAGGAAAAGGATGGTAAACAAGGGTGATAATTTGTTACACAGAAGTCAGTGCCTTCTCCATTGATTTTTTTTTCTCATGATTTAGTCATCTTCTCTTCCTTGTACAGAGGAGGAGAAACCCTTAAAAATGGAGATTTCTTTACCAAATATAAATTTTTCTTACAGAATGGTAAATTCTACTCTATTTTCAGAACTTCTGTCTCTACTGTTGCTGAAAACAACACAAAAATAATCATTATGCCAACCACATATTTTCTGGGGCAAATTCTGTTACCCATCTATAAAAATTAATACTTTGATAATCTGATTATATGAATCAGTATCTATGATAATTGGCTTAATATTCCAACCTTGAGAGTTGTACTTACATTTGCAATTTAATAAAATCATTTATTCAAGCCTGGTAGTGGGAGAATAAACCCTTGGGCTGTGATGAATTTAGAAAGAGTGATGCCTCTTGGTGAAGACCTGTCTGGGAAACTAGGTGACATTCCCTGGCATCATTCCAGTCCCTATTGTTTGGGCATCTTTTCAGGGTAACTTCTACAAGCAGTTGTCATCAGCGTTTATGATCATCATGCACTACAATATCCTTAGTTGGGACAGAAAATTTATTATATCTACTGTATCATTCTTTTTCTTTTCTTTTCTTTTTTTGGCCATGCTATCTGGCTTGTGAGTTCCTTGACGAGGGATTGAACCTGGGACCTGGCAGTGAAAACGCCAAATCCTAACCACTGGACAACCAGTGAATTCCCTATTGTATTATTCTTTGCAAGAAAGTGCAACAAAAATTCTAGAATTAGGGCTATAATGAAGCCTGAAGCCAAACAGGTTTTCTAACACCTTCAATTATTGAGGAAAAGAAACAACCTTATTTGACTTAAATGAGGATTTATTGAAATACCTCTTGAACATAGTGAAGTTGGAGGGACATATGTGCCATACAGCAGGGAATCCTGGAAGCTTCTGTCCTTTATTGTGCTCAGGTGCTAAGTCATGTCTGACTCACTGCGACCCCATGGACTGTAGCCAGCCAGGCTCCTCTGTCCATGGGATTCTCCAGGCAAGAATACTAGAGTGAGCTGCCATTTCCTTCTCCAAGGGATCTTCCTGACCCAGGGATCGAACCCACCTCTCCTGCGACTCCTGTATTGCAGGCAGATTCTTCACTTGTCTGAGCCACCAGGGAAGCCCCTGTCCTTTATTGGTTGCCCCCAAAGATTTCTGTTGTTCATCATCTTCCACACAATTCAGTGCAAGGAGCAACTGCAGGCTCATATCTGCTCTCTGAACAGGGCTCAGAAAGGGATTTTTTGCCCAAACTTGCATTTTGCTCTTCTCACAACTGTTCAAGACGTTAGAGTGTGTCTGATAAATTCTCAGGCACTCACATCCGTTGCTTTGAAGTTGAAACTTTAATTTTGATGTAAACTTCAAACAAGTTGAATTAGCACATTTATTTCCTATTGAGTTTTGCCCTTCACTTGTTCACCCTGCCCAGACAAGCAGAAATTATTTACAAAAGATAATAACCTGGCAGAGCCAACTCACTTGCTATCTTGGGTCCCTGAGGTGTCAGTGATACATTGTGCTGATCTTCTCAGGGTTCATTGCCCTTTATGTGAAGCTCTTGGAGAGGGATTGCTTATCCTACGGGTATGTATCTCCAAAGCCCTCTTGCAGTGTGGCAAGAACATAGAGTTTGATAACATAGGGATGTACATTCTAATTTCTGCTATATCACTAACAGAGGTGTACCTTACACAAGTCCTTCACCCCTTAAATGCTCAGTTTCCTTATCTGTTAATTGGGGATAACAATAGTTTGTATTTCTTTTTATTAAGTGATTATCATAGTGCTTTGCAAGCAGTACGTAGTTAAACATTGTTTGATATTAGTACCGTAAATAACACCTTTCCCATCCAACACAACTCATGATGCAGCATACACTCTAAATAAGTAACAGTGGCTCAGTGAGTGGCAGTGATTCTCAATAAAGGGGAATGAGACAAAGTCTCAGAGGCAATTTGAAAAAGCCCCTAGGAGATTCTCAAATGTTCCTCAAAGGAAATGTGCTGCCACAGAGGAAAAATCATTACTCCAGTGGTAAAATTTCAAGAATTGTGACAGTAAGTAACATTTTGGGACAGCTAGGGAATTGCAAGTCACCCCGGAGATCAGGGATATGTCATTGTTGCTCAAAATGTGGCCTATGGATCACTTCCTTCAGACTTGCCTAAGGAACTGGTAAAAAGAAATGCACATTCCTAAGACCCTCCTCACCCCAAATCTACTGTTGTAACAGAATTTCTACAAGGTACGACCCAGGGTTATATATTTTTTAAACAGCTTCCCAGGTAGATTCTGTTGTACTAAGGTCTGAGGATGATTGAATGGTTCAGATTTTATCGTCTAGAACCTTGGGGGAAGTGATTTACTCTCTGATTGTAATCAGTATAAGCAAGAATAGGGATATACTTTGCAGAACTCTTTAATATAGACTGGGGGGATGGAGGAATCCCTGGAGAAATCATAATATTTTGTTCACTTGTATCCAAGGGACCCCCAAACTCATGTGGATAATCCTCTTCTCAGTTTCAAGCTCAGTCTGACCCTTCATTCCACCAAAGACTGTACCTGGTTTGTCTCCCTCCAAAAAAAAAAAAAAATCCTCAGAGGATGTTCAGTCATCTCTACCCTCTGCTTACCATTTCTCCTGCTGTTTGGCGTTTTTGGCTACTCAGGCCACCCCACTCCATCCACCCCCGCCATCCTGAAAGTATTTTGATCTTCCCTCGATGGGCACAGGTTAGGCAGAATACAGACCCACCACTATCTATAGGATACCCCTGAGGCTTTATGTGTCCTTGTGTTCTTCCTTCTCCTTTTTTCATCATTGTCACCAAGACAACATCCCTGGTTGTTGCCACTCTGGATCTCTCTCCAAGAGGTGGGATTCCATTTTTCCTACCAAAAAAGCAGCCACAAGAATAATAACCAATAATAAAGCGATCCAGTAGAGACCCCAAACTCTCCCATAGCATGCACCTGCTTCCTTGCAATTCTCCCTCTCCTTCTCTCAGAAAGGTGAGAAATCACAGTCCCTGAAGTTGTTCCATCCTTTACCAGAGATTTTTGAGATTATCTTCTTGGGAAGATGCTGGGGTTGGGAGGGTGTTTGGGTTAAGACAAGTATCCTAAATCATTGACATAGATAATACCCCTACTCTTTTGATTCATAGTCAATGGCAACATAGGGCAGTAATTCTAAAGATACTGTAACTATCACTACCTATGATTGTTGTTGTTGCTGCTACTACTGTTACCATTGCTACTGCCACCACCACCTGTACTATGACTGGTTAACATTTATTGACTTCTTACATTGTGCCAGATGCTATTCCAAGTGCTTTACCAATGGTGTAGCATTTAAGCCTAACAAGAACAATATGCATTAGGTTTTATGATTATCACCAGTGTTTTTAAAATAAAGAAACTGAAGTATAGAGGAATTACTTGTCAAATTCATATAGCTAGTAGTTACACTGGGTTTAGAATCCAAACAATGTGCCCATACTTCTACTCTCAATCCAATTTTCCAGTAAGAAGGAAATATTTTTTTGCCCTCTAAATTGTTCTCACCCCTGCATATAGCCGTTCGGGGAATATTCACAGCGCCTGATACCTTGTGTCCATAGCCTCCCTCAAGTGGTGAGCAGTTTGGTATCATTGATTTCATTGTTTTATGAAACTCTTAGCTATACTTTTTCTTGATAAGGAAAACAGCCTAGGTAATTTTTTTTTTTAACTAACATCTTTGTATTTTGAAAACCAAGACTTGGAGAGATTAATGAAGCCTTTAGTATTCTGTCAGATTAGAGATTTGCAGAGAATGGGAGATGCAACAGGGTCTTACTGTAGGAAGTAAGTTTCCAGCCACAGGAGTGTTTGCTGTCTAGTCACTCAGCAGACACAAATCATCACAATACAAGTTTCTGTTGCAATAGCAATTAATTTCCTGACATCTGTCTTGAGCTGTTAACTCTGTTTATCATGTAAAGATAAAAAGTTACGGCCTTTGAAGATACAATTTATAAGACCTTGATCTGTGCCCCTAATAGCCCAGACACACTGCTTTGTATAGAGCATTGTTTTGTGTAGCCAAACTGTGCCTTATGTTGTGTCCAAGTCAACTAATCAGGATAAAAATTATTGGGGAGAACATGTAAAAAGTTGAGCACCCCAGCTGAAAATTCAAATCAACGTCTATTTTCAAAACAAAATGAAAACAATGGAAACAGCCAGGGTTGGAAATTTTGAAATGTCTTGTAAAAGCTGTACTTTGTAGGAGAAAAAATTGAATTTAACTGGTAGAAGTAACTTCCTGATATGAAGCTGCATGCTTCAAATCAATAGGATTTACCTTCAAGTATTATTTGACTGGGTGGTACTGATAGAAGGACACATAAAAATACATGAATTGAAAAGTCAGAAAAATCACAGGTCTTATATTCTGAATATGAGAACATGATTACGAAGACCACAGAATTGCCTCTTGACTTTGGCCTTGAATGCAATTTAATGTTTTCATGACATGCTGATGCATATAGAAATGGGAAGCTATTTTTAAAGTCAATTGGCAGAGGATAGAGCTGAAAAACGAAGAAGAGGTTTCTCTTTTTTCCTGTTTTTTTTTTTCATTTATGATATGTATGATTGAGGATATTTATACTTCAGAGTCTAGTGGAATTGGTAAAAAGCCTATGTATCAATCTAACTCATGAGCTATATATTAAGGATACCAGGCTCTAAACTGCAGCAGTTGAATTTATACAAAATCTTCAGAAACACTCAACTGGCAAAGAGAGTACACTGCTTGACTGATAATCACAGAACTTAAATAGAATCTCTGGAAACCAAAGGCGAGATCTGCCATGATAATGAAGAGACAGCTGAGAAATGTAATGATGATTATGATTAAGTGGTATAATTAAGAATGAATACAGCACTGTTGAATGGAAGACATGGAGAAGTGATTTGACATTCTATTGATAGTGTTAGAATTATTGTATGAATTAACTGTAAATTATTGGGTTGAATAGTGTCCCCCACCCCCCAAATTCATGTTTTCTTTGAAACTGTGAATGTGACCTTTTTGTAGGTAGGGTCTTTCCAGATGTAATCAAGTTAAGATGAAGTCCTACTGGAATAGGGTAGCCCGTAATCCAATGACAGGTACTCTTATAAATTTGGACACATACATGAAAGTAAGATGGCCATGTGATTGTGGAGGCAGAGATTTGAACAAAGCTGCCATAAGCCAAGGATTGCCACGGATTGCCAGCAACCACCAGAAGCTAGAAGAGGCAAGGAAGTATTCTCCCCTAGAGACTTTGGAGGGAACATGACCATGTTGACACTTTTATTTATTTATTTTCTTTTTAGTTTTTTTTTTTTTTTTATTTTAGTTGGGGGCTAATTACTTTACAATATTGTAGTAGTTTTTGCCATACATCGACATGAATCAGCCATGGATTCACATGTGCTCCCCTCCCAAACCCTCCTCCCAAACCTCCCTCCCCCTCCCATCCCTCCCTCTGTGTCATCCCAACGCTACTTGTAGTCTCTCGAACTATGAGTGAATAAATTTGTTTTTTATGCCACCCACTTTGTGGTACTTTGTTGTGGCAGCCCTTGTGGTGGTAGTGGTTTAGTTACTCAGTCGTGTCCAACTCTTGTGACCCCACGGACTGTAGCCCGCCAGGCTTGCTCTTATGTTCCTTGAATTCTAGATACAATGTGATGATACACATTAAAGTGCTAGATAATTTAGCTTTATAAAATGGAGTTACTGCAAAGAAAAAATCTTTTAAAATTTTGATGCCAATAATGGTGAACAGAAGACAGAGCAAAGAAATGAGTGCTTTCTGGGATTCTGCATGAAGTGGGTGATGAGACCATACAGGAAAGAGAACAGACCAATATAAAGATTCTGGGAGGCTAATGTTCCAACTTATCTGAGGTCTTCAACAAATGTTAGGAATACAGATAAGGATTTTTAAAGCTGAAATGACCAGCCATCCCAGTTTTCCCGGAACCAAGGTGTTTCCCTAGGACATGACATTTTTAGTGTTAAGCCTGGGACAGTCGCAAGTGAACCAGGATAAATGGATCACCCTTTTAAAGCTACACGCAAAACAATAAAGTGGTCAAGAAAGAGATGTTTTGCTGCCTGAGGTGTATTAGGTGATGTTTTATAAATGCCAAAAGAAATCACAATTATTCAACTCCTACTTGACATCTATGTTCTCTGTCAATGAGAATTATTTTCACGTGGGAATGGAGAGAACAAAAATGGCTGTGAGGAATTTGAACTTGATGAAAGAGAGCACATAACTTCTACCAAATTAGTTCATACTTCCTTCATTCAACATCCAATGGGCCAAACACCATTTTAAGTCCCGAGGATACCTGGTGAAGGACTCTTCTCACTGTCTACTTGGCACCCTGTGACCAACAATAGTGGGAGAGACTGAAACCTGTTGTTGACATTGTCTGCTTCTCTGCAGTGCTCCCATCCTCCCAGGATTCCTGATTCGCACCTCTAGAAGTGTACCCAGTTATTTGCTGCCTCCACCCTTCCAAATGGTGGCAGTAGAGGTAAAGAATCTGCCTGTGAGTACTGGAGACAGAAGAGGTGCGGGTTTGATCCCTGGGTTGGGAAGATCCCCTGGAGGGCATAGTAACCCATGCCAGTATTCTTGCCTGGAGAATCTCATGGACAGAGGAGCCTGGTGGGCTACAGTCCATGGGGTCTCAAAGAGTCAGACATGACTGAAACGACTTAGCATGTACCCTTCCAAATACAACAGCAACTGGATTTCGCTCCTGGTCAGAGCTACCACCTGCACTGCAGTCCCTGAATCTGAGCTCCTCCCTTTCTTTGAAAGCTGCTCAAATATCATCTACTTGGCATTTCCTCTGGCAGTCCAGGGCTTAAGACTCTGCATTTCCAACTTCAGGGGGGGCACAGGTTCATCCCTGGTCAAAGAACTAAGACCCCTGCATGCAAAAAACTTTTTTTTGATCCTGCAGCATAGATTGGGGCCTAGTATTCTGTCCAGTGTACTATGTTGTTGATGACTGACTCATTCTTAGGACTCATCTTCTGAACCAGTTAGAATTTGCTTTCCCTGACTGCTTTGCTGCACAGGACAAACTAAGGAACCCCTCACATGATGTGAATCCCAGCTTCCAGACTCAAGTAAATGACATCTCCAGGGCATTGGCAGATGCTGCATCCCTTAATGGCTCTGAAGGCTACCATCTGTCCATGTCTACTTTTTATTAACATTGTTTTTTTTTACAAACATATTTCATAGGACTGAATGTTTCAGTATCCCCCTCATTCCAAACTGGGTGATGGAAAATTAGAAATAGACCAAAAGCATCTCAATTTTTAAGAGACAAGAGTGAGCCTGACATTGATCCTGAGACAAAATTCTAGAATTATTTATTAAAAGCATAATTTGTGAGTCACTAGATGAACTGATCATGAGAGTTCAACTTGAGCTTACCGAAAACAAGTCATACCAGCATAATCTAAAGCCCTTCAATATCAGGGGAATTTACTAAACAAGTGAATCTGAAATTCATCCATGAGATTTGCTTTGATATTTAGATATGGAATGAGATATATGTGGAAAAAATAGAGAAAGGTGTCTAGTTGTTAGTATAATTGGGCGGGGGGGGGGGGGGGATTGTTAGCTGCTTGAATGGCCACACCCAAAGAGAATGATTAATAGACTGTTCTGAGGAGAGGTTTCCATTGAGGAATCTGTTCTCAGCCTGATCTTTCCAACAGTTTATTAAAGACTTTCATGTTGTCTCAAAGGCATATTTATAAAATCTGTGTCTATCAAATAATTCAGAAGGATACTAAATGCATTAAATGGCAGAATCAAGATATGTGATCTGAATATATCAGAGTGATGGATAAATGTAAATAAGATCCAACTTAACATAGGTAAATACAAGTTACATATTTAAACATAGAAAACCAACTGTATGTGTATCCACTAGGAGAAATACAGCAGCCTCCATGAATAACAAACTTAAATGCTTTTGCTGATTGGTATCAGTCAGTACCGCTAAGAAAGCTAATGCAGTCCCAAGCTACAATAGAATTGCAGCATCTGGATGGAGTGAGATGATAGGTGCATATCTCATAGTTCTTTGTGTTTAACAGACCACCTTGGGAGAACTGTGTTAAATTCTGAACTCTACCTTTTAAGTGAATCTTTCCTTTTCATTCTACACCTTAATATAACAGTTTTTAATTCACCTGGAAATCATTGATTCCCAAATTTGTATCTCCAGCCAGAACCTTTCTCTGGTACATCTACATTTGTTTATTTCCAACTGCTTACCAGACATTTCTAGTTGGATGTATTCTTGGCATCTCAAATTCAAGACCCCACTGTTGCAGTGGTAAATGGGATTGTTTCTTAATTTCTCTTTCCAATATTTTGTTGTTAGTGTACAGGAATATAAGAGATTTCTGTGTATTTGTATCCTGTTGTTTAATTGCTAAGTCATGTCTAATCCGTGGACTACAGCCCGCCAGACTCCTCGGTCCATGGGATTTCCCAGGTAAGAATACTGGAGTGGGTTGCCGTTTCCTTCTCCAGGAGATCTTCCTGACCCAGGGATCAAACCCACATCTCCTGCATTGCAGGTGGATTCTTTACCACTTAGGAACCTGGGAAACTCATTTGTATCCTACAACTTAACTAAATTCCTTGGTTAACACTAGTAGTTTTCTGGTGGCATCCTTAGGATTTTCTGTGTATAGTATCATGTCATCTGCAAACAGTGACAGTTTTACTACTTTTCCTGGTCCAACTGCTACTTTTGTCACTACATGTTCACATCCTTTCAATCATTAATTCTTGAGCCAGGCTTCTGTGACTTGGGGAAGGCCTGTAAGACTACAGTTTTCTACAAACAAGAGGCAAGCGAAGGACATAGGGGTGGGGTGCTTGTCCCCAGAAGGCCCCATAGGGTTCTGCTCAGTTACATTGAGTTCTTTATCTATTCTAGATACAGTCCCTTATCAGATATATGATTTGAAAATATTTTGCTCTATTATGTCTTTTTATCTTCTTGATATTGTCCTTTGAAGTATAAAAGGACATTTTAATGTTGATGAAGTCCAATTTATCTATTTTTTCTTTTGATGCTTGTGATTATGTTGTCATATCTAAAAAAATCCTTGCCAAATTCAAGGTCATCACATTTTACCCCTATGTTTTCTTCTAATCATTTTATAGTTTTGCCTCTTACATTTATGCCATTGATCCATAGTGTATTAATTTTCATATACAGTGTGAAGTAAGGGAAGTTTCCTTATTTTGCATGTGGCTATCTGGTAGTCCCAGCACCATTTGTTAAAATGACTATTGGATTGTCTTGCCACTCTTGTTGAAATTAAGTTGACCAGAGATGCATGGGTTTATTCCTGGACTCTCAACTCTATTCCATTGATCTATATATCCTTTTTCCGTACCACACTTTATTATATTTGTTTTCATTAGGTTTCAGAATTGTAAAGTTTGTTTTTCATACTTTGTTTTTCCAAGATCGTTGGGCTATTCTGGGTCCCTTGCAATTTCATATGAATTTCAAAGTCAGCTTGAAATTTCTACAAGATATAAGCTGAGATTCTGATGGGAGTTGCTTTGAATCAGCAGATAAATTCTGTGAGTATTGCCATCTTAACAATGTTAAGTCTTCCAGTCATGGAACACTTTCTCAGTTTTTGAGTTGTTCTCTAATTTCTTTCAGCAATGCTCCATAGTCTTCAGGGTATATCTATTTCACTTCTTTTGTTGAATTTATTCCTAAGGATTTGAAACTTTTTATGCCATTATAAATGGAAGTGTTTTCTTAATTTCATTTTTAGACTGTTCATTAAAAGTGCATAGAAATACAATTGATTTGTGTATATTGATCTTGTATCTTGCAACTCTTTTGAACTTATATATTAGTTCTAATAGGCTTGCCAGGTGGCACAGTGGTAAAGAATCTACCAGACAATGCAGGAGACACAGGAGATGAAGAGATGCAGGTTTGATCTCTGAGTTAGGAAGATCCTCTGGAGTAGGAAATGGCAGCCCACTCCAGTATTCTTACCTGGAAAATTCCATGGACAGAGGAGCCTGGCAGGCTACAGTCCATGGGGTCACAAAGACTTGAACATGACTGACTGACTGAACCCACACACATGCATGTAATTTCTAATAGTTTTTAAGTAGATTTCTTGAAATTTTCTGTATGCAAGATTGTGTCATCTGCAAATAGAAAGAGACTTACTTCTTCCTTTCCAATTTGGATGCTTTTGCCTTTTCTAGCTTAATTGTCCTAGCTAAAATCACCAGTACCTTATTAAACAGAAGTGGGAAGAACATATGTTCTCATTCCTGATCTTAGGAGGAAACCATATAGTTTTTCACTATTAAGCATGAAATTTGCTTTGTGGTTTTTTAAATGTCCTTTATCAGGTTGAGGAAGCACCACTCTATTTCTTGGTTTATTTTCATGATGTAAAGGGTTCGATTTTGCCAAATGCTTTTTCTGCATCTGTTAAAATGATCCTGTGATTTTTATTTTTAATTCTGTTGATTTGATACATTAATTGATTTTCATATGTTGAACCAGTTTAGTATTAATGGAATACATCCCACTTAGTCATAGTATAAAATTCTTTTTATGTGTTTCTGGATTTGGTTTACTGGGCTTCCCTGATAGGTCAGTTGGTAAAGAATCCACCTGCAATGCAGGAGACCACAGTTTGATTCCTGGGTTGGGAAGAGCCACTGGAGAAGGGATAGGCTACCCACCCCAGTATTCTTGGGCTTCCCTTGTGGCTCAGCTGGTAAAGAATCTGCCTGCAATGCAGGAAACCTGGGTACGATTCCCTGAAGAAGGAAATGGCAACTCACTCCAGTATTTTACCTGGAGAATTCCATGGACAGAGGAGCCAGAAGATTACAGTCCATGGGTCGCAAAGAGATGGAACGACTGAGTGATTGTACAGCAACAACAACAACAATGTATAGAACAACAGATAGAAGTCAGAAGTACCTCCAGGTTTTCAATATAGGTGATTGTGTGGATAGAGCTTGTTCAATCTAGTGAAGAACATGGAGAAGGACTTTGTTTTGGACAAGTTGAGTTTGAAGTACTTGAGGCTCACACACAGATGTGCGAATCCCGGGGAGAGGTCCAGGATGGAGATATATGTTTGGAAATCAGCATTTAACATGGGAATAAAACCCACAAAACTACATGAAATCACTGAAAATAGAGAATTAAAAAAGCAGTTTACAGAGAACAGAACCCTGGAGAACAACACTGAAGGGGAAGAGGTGGGACCAGAAGGAGTCCATGAAAGATGAAAGGAATAGTGAGAGCAGAGTGCACTTTAATAGGAACCTAGTTTTTCAAGAAGTAAATGATGAACTCATTGTCTAATGTAGCGGAGTTCCTATAGAATAAGTATGTCAAAATATAGATTGACTTTAGCAATTTATGCTCCCTGTTTCCTTGTTCAAATGGAAAATTCCTATGTAACTTTCAAGACTGCTCCAGCATCACATGCTAAGTCATCTGTGAATCTTCCCCTGTCACCCATCCTCCCTTTTCCTTTCCAGGTAGATTTAGCTATTCCTCTTCCATGTTCTTAAAAATGCTGTTCATAATTTTATTATAGCACTTGTCACAGAGCTTTGTAAATGTTTGTCATTAGACTATGAGTATCCTGAGAGGTGGGGGATTTTACACTGTTCTTTATAGTGTCATTTCATTTAGCCCAGTGTCTGGTACAGAGAAGGTAGAAAAATCAATATTTGGTAGTGCATAAGATGAAACAATTTTTTTTAATAAAAGATAATTGGAGAAACTGAAAATATTTATCAAAGAGAAAGAATACTCTCAAGAGTGGTCTACTGTCTTCAGATATCTGAAGAGTTGACATAAATATAGAAGAGGGATATAACTTGTTTTCAGTGACCACTAAGACTAGGATAAATGGGGGGAAAAGTCAAGAAAGAAGTATTTGCTTAATTTGAGAAATGGTTTACTGAATGATCAATGCAGGCATCAAATGAGTTGTCTTTTAGATAGTGACAGTTTCCTACAACTGAAGCATCCAGTTATAAGATGGATGACTGCTTGTGAAAGATATTGCAGAGTGCATTCACACATCAAATGTGTGGCTGAATTTGATGATCTTAAAAATATTTTTATCCATCACAGAGTTTTCTATAATCATGCTTTAAAATTCCATATATTGTCAGCCAGGCACAGGTTTCAAAATCAGCAAACCATAGTCTTGGGATCCTGGTTGGAGAAAAATGAAAATATAATCAGTGGTGTCAGATTTAGCAAATAAAAATATAGGAGACACAGTTTAATTTGAATTTCAGACAAAAAAAGAAAAATGTTTTAGTATATGTTTATGCCGTGTAATATTTATGATATACATACCTACGCTAAAAAAATGAGTCACTGTTTATCTGAAATTTAAACTTTGCTGATTATCCTAAGTTTTACCTGGTAACTATCGATGATGTCATGTACAAAATATTCAACTGCTATCATTGATGGTAATATAGCCAGTTGCTTTTTAATATTGTGTCACAGGAAATGTCATAATTCTCAGGTATTGCTATGTAAGGAAAAGCTTCCATTTTCAGCTCATATACTAAAGGAAAGTGACCTTTACTCACTATAAAAGGGGTTTATAATTGTTTAGACTCATCACCACTACAGTGGCAGCAGAACATTCAGTATGTAGAAACTAAACACAGAACCGTACCATCATGTAGCCATAGACATCTCTTTTGGGGCATATGTAGAAGCAAAGCTTCCCTTAGAAAGAAGTAGATGAAAAACTCATAACTAAATATCTGTAGTTTGAATAAGTACATACACAAAAGCAAGAGTTGGTAATAAAAGCTCTGAAGGAAGAAATGGACGGCCCAGTGCGTACCAGATGGCATGAGACAACTCATATACAAAGGGCTAATCTCTCCAGTATAAAGAAAACGGCCCAATGAATAAGAAAAACCGAACAGGAAAGTAGACAAAGGATATGAAGAGTTAGTTTGCGGGAAAAAATAAGTGCATGTAGTACTTGTTTACATTGAATTTAATCATATTTACTCATAAGAGACCTGTGAATTAGATACTGAGATGTCATTATCACCTTTTGGATTGGAATAAATTTAAAAGCTAGCGAGGCTATGGCAGGGGAAATAGCCACTCTCACATATTGCTGTTGGGAGTGCAAAATGCACAATCTGTATGGAGTCAAATTTGGTGATGTCACAATATTCACTTCTAAGAAATTAGTCTACAGACTGACTCTCACAATGTGCAAAGTGAAATACATATCGGTAAGTGTATCTGCTTACTAATCGCAGCATTGCTTATAACATCAAAAGCAAAGCAAATAGCTACTATCAGGGACAGACTAGATTATGGTATATCCACATATATACTAAATTACAGTATATCCATACAATGGACTGTTATGTACATGTAAAAACAAATGAATGGTGAAGCTCTCTGTTTACAATAAAGATTTCCAAGATAATACAATTAAATGAGGAAGAAAAATGAGGTGCAGAAAACTGTGTTCAGTGTGCTGCCATCTTAATAAAAAGAGAGCAGTAAGAATCATTATTGCTGTGCCTAAAAAACGCCAGACAGCTACACAGGAACCTAAAAGGAGCGTTTCCTTGTTTTGAAGTGGGGTTGGAAATCGGGTAGAGATGAAAAAAGGTATGGGAGGGAGACTTTTCACTTTATACCCTTTTATACTTAATTGTCACATCATGTGAGTGATTACTTTAAAAAATGTTCAAGAATTCTGTGATCATCATCTATGGTTGAGCAATACATTTTTTGGTAAGAAATTCTTCTTACCACAACCCCATGGAACTACTCATCTGAAAATAAGGACATTATATTGGGCTATATTATTATAGTGTCAAGGGCGTTTGTCAACATTGAGAAGAACTCACTCTTTTAAGCTAACATGTCATCTTAATATCCAAAATATTAATGTATTAATGTAAAGCCTCAAGTTATTTCTCTATAGACATGTTTGTGTGAAATTGTGGACTTGTTCTAATTCCTCTACTCTGGGATATTATCATTTCTCTTTATATGGATCCCTGTTCACCTGATTACATTGCCTTTATTTTTCATTTAAAATGTTCTCTTATTGGTTCTGCTTCACCTCACCTTGCCTCTTCATGCTCCATCTTCCTGCCCTTTCATCTGCACATATCACCTCTATTAGTGTGTCACTTTCAGTATGAATGTATGTGCATACACTTGCAAGCGTGTGTGTCTACATGTGATTGTGCATTCTTAGTTCCTGGTTCTCCTGTGAATCTGTGTTGGCAGCTTACTCAGACTTCCATCGTCTCTTTTATTTCCACAAATCCCTTCTAGCTGAAAAATGTCAATAAACTAACATTACTTTTAGAACTTCCTACATATGTGAAGTGATAGCCTGGTGGCTTGGGAAAAGAGTATGTGCTGTTGAAAAGAGGACTATTTCGTGTCTCTTATCTTCTGTGGAACTAGGGTAGAAATGGATAGATGTTAATAATAAGAGTCTTGACCCTACTGGGATTGGCTCAGGAAGTGGGACAGACTTGATTTTACAGGTGGGGCCATCAGGTAGATAATTAAGAGACACTAAACGGGCTGAAATACGTGCTGGAGGCTAGACTGATGTTAGTTCTTCCATAGGCTTTTGCCTGAACTAAGGATCATGTTCTTAAATTAGGGAGAATTTTAGCTGTGGAATTTATGGGATCAGACTGTGGATGGGGAACATATTTTTTGAGGCTAGGGAAAGAGCAGGATATTTTTTAAGGCTTTTCATATTTGCCAAGTTGGTGCCTCTGTAAAAGGTCAGCTTTATTGACCTTACCTTTCTTCCACCTGCTGACTCAAGAAAACAAAAAGAAAACCCCAGTGGTGGCTATTGGCCTGTTACTTGTTGGCATGACTCAAGATTATTAGAGGCAGTTTTAAAGAGGTAGTGAGAGGAGGAAGTTGAGATCTTCTTCAAGGGCATATGTGAGTGGGCATATGTAAGTGTCCAGCGAAGGTTGATGGACCTGAGAGTATTGGGGGTAAAGGCATAGCATACCTGGTCGCAGCACAGACTAAATATGTTTTCAGTGTTTCAGTCCGGTGGAGAGAATCCAGTCAATCAAAAACTGAGTAGGAGGTGTAGAAAATCGGTAGGTCATCCTCTGGGAAATCTGGGATGGGTAAGGCGAGACTATAGCTGACTAGGGGAAAGTAGACCATTAGCTACCTTCTTCCTCATAACTCCTCATGCAGTCACATGTTGGATGTGAAGTTCAGGGAGAGTTCTTGACCCTTAAGGGGGTCAGGACAGCCAGTTAGTTCAGTGATTAAGGATATAATAATGGGTAACATTTAGCATGTCCTTGTTATGTTGAGACCTGGTTAAGTGCATTAAATGTATCATTTAATCTTCCCAAGGCCCCTCTGCGACATGTGTGATTATTGTACTAATTTTATAAGTTTGAAAATTGAAGTTCTGAGAAATTGAGTTATTTGTACAAAGTCTCGTAGCATTTCAATGCTAGTTAGGATAGGAACCATGAAATCTGATTGTAGATCCCAAGCTCTTTAAGTGAAAGTTGCGCCATGTTAAACTGCCAAACAGTTTAGGGACCTGTAACTTGTGACTGGGATCTAGCCCAGGGTTGGTAGCTGGGACTTTTAAGCCCCACTAATTGTAGTGCTTGAGATTACAGATAAATTGCCTATTACACAGAGGAGCTGGGACATAACCTGGGCCTAATAAAAGCACCCATAACATTCAGCTTTGAGGAACAGAAGGAAGCAGAGGCCACACTATGGGGGTAAAAAGCCCTGCTTCCCAGCTAAGGCAAGTCCTTTTCACATGGGACAGAGGCTGGAAGTGGTATCAAGCATAGGGGAGGGAAGGGTTTTGCAGTATTTTCTAGCAATCCTGTTTTGTTTTTTTCTAAAGGTTTTTTCTTTTTCTTTTTCTGATGTGGACCATTTTTATGTCTTCATTGAATTTGTTACAATATTGCTTCTGTTTCATGTTTTGGTTTTTTGGCTGTGAGGCATGTGGGATCTTTGCTCCCCGATCAGGGATAGAACTCACAACCTCTATATTGGAAGGCAAAGTCTTAACCACTGGACTGCCTGGGAAGTTCCAGTCCTGTTGTTCTGTATTTGTCATTCAATTCACATAATCTTCATTGGGATCTAGGAAGATCATTCTCTCCCATCATTCCTACTTGAGGATGACTAGATCTTTCAGGTCATCATGTTGTTGTTAAGTCGCTAAGTCGTGTCCGACTCTTTGCAACCCAATGGACTGCAGCATGCCAGGCTTCCCTGTCCTTCACCATCTCCTGGAATTTGCTCAAACTCATGTCCATTGAATCGGTGATGCCATCCTCTGTCACCCTCTACTCCTCCTGCCTTCTATCTTTCAAAGCATCAGGGTCTTTTCCATTGAGTCAGTTCTTCGTATCAGGTGGCTAAAGTATTGGAGTTTCAGCATCAGTCCTTCCGATGAATATTCAGGGTTGATTTCCTTTAGGATTGACTAGTTTGATCTCCTTGCTATCCAGGGGAATTTTGAGTCTTCTCCAGCACCACATTTAGAAAGCATCAATTCTTTGGTGCTCAGTCTTCATGGTCCAACTCTCACATCCGGATGTGCGTGTGCGTGCTAAGTTGCTTGTATCTGACTCTATGTGACCCTATGGACCGTAGACTGCCAGGCTCCTCTGTCCATGGGATTCTCCATTCAAGAGTACTGGAGTGTGTTATCATGCCCTCCTCCAGCACATTCATACATGACTACTGGAAAAACCATAGCCTTGACTACATGGACCTTTTTCAGCAAATTAATGTCTCTGATTTTTAATACACTTTCTGGGTTTGTCATAGCTTTTCTTCCAAGGAGCAAGTGTCATCATGGTACCCTTCAATAAACAACTAAAATTTGTTCAACCGGATGCTTCATGATCTGAAAAGTTAAACATTCATTTTAAAACTGAATATTATTCAGAAGCTACCAAGGAAATACAAACGCCTCTATTTGAGTAAAAGCACTCCTCTACAGCAGATTTATGGCCATATAGCTTTCACCAAAGTCTTCTTGGTGGCTCAGTGGTAAAGAATCTGCATGCCATGCAGGAGACTTGGGTTTGATCCCTGAGTCAGTAAGATCCCCTGAAGAAGGGAATGGCACCCCACTCCAGTATTCTTTCCTGGAAAATCCCATGGACAGAGGAGCCTGGCAGGATACAGTCCGTGGGGTCATGAAAGAGTTGGACACAACTTAACAACTGAACAACAACAGCAGCTTTCACCAAACAGGAGCAGATGCTGAAGGGGGATGGTGACTTTCTCTTATTGTGTATCACAGGGCTAAAGACATTTTAGGAAGGGATTTAGAATGTTATATGAGCACATTGATTGGTGTCAATCTAACTTTGAACCCTCTGGGCTGCCTCCTTAAGCATTAACACCTCTTTGTACATACTGTTTGGATTTTCCAACGGTGATAAAGAAACAGGAGGCAGGAGTCTGCACATTTGCTTTTCTTATGTTTGGATGAGCAGTGAATATAAAAATAAAAAATAATATATGAGTCATCATGTGCCTTTTTTATGTTGAGTACTATAATGCAAAGGCAAGCTGACAGCACAGTTCCTAAACCCAGAGGAGTTCTGTGTTGTCACTTCTTCAGCAATCAGTTAATGGGCAGATCTTGCACAATAATCTTGCTCACTAAGGACATTTGCACTTTCCCCGGAACACCAGGTCCTGCAAGATGAGAGACCAAAATGAGACAATCACTATAGTGAGGGACTTGAAATATCTTTCTTCCTTAGGAACTTTTCCAAATTCTCATCATTTGTCTTCTTTGATAGTCACCCTGAGAAGTAACACTATTGACAGGTGATTTAGTCAGTTACCAGTGAAGAAACTTGGCAGCCATCTCACTCTCCTTTTGCAGAGCTCTCGATGGAAACAGAAATCTTGTGCATTTTGGAGGTTATCAGTGAGTTGGATGTTCTTAGGGGACAGGAAATAGGAAGTCACACTGATTGATGAATCAAGAAAGACTTCTGCCTCTTTCCTGGCTGGAACCATGGAGGGTGCAAAGAGAAGAAAAAGAAGGTTCCTGCTGTGCCAGAAACCCTTAAGAAAAAGCGAAAGAATTTCGCAGAGCTTAAGATCAAGCGCCTGAGAAAGAAGTTTGCTCAAAAGATGCTTTGAAAGGCAAGGAGGAAGCTTATCTATGAAAAAGCTAAGCATTACCACAAGGAATACAGGTGGATGAACAGAACTGAAATTTGAATGGCTAGGATGGCATGAAAAGCCGGCAACTTCTATATACCCGCAGAACCCAAATTGGCATTTGTCATCAGAATCAGAGGTATCAACAGTGTGAGCCCGAAGGTTCGAAAGGTGCTGCAGCTCCTTCACCTCTGGCAGATCTTCAGTGGCACCTTTGTGAAGCTCAACAAGGCATCAGTTAACATGCTGAGAATTGTGGAGGCATTCATTGCATGGGGGTACCCAAATCTGAAGTCTGTAAATGAATTGATCTACAAGCGTGGTTATGGCAAAATCAACAAGAAGCGAATTGCCCTGATAGACAACACATTGATTGCTCGATCTCTTGGGAAATACAGAATCATCTGCATGGAGGATCTGATTAATGAGATCTATACTGTTGGAAAATGTTTCAAAGAAGCAAACAACTTCCTGTGACCCTTGAAATTGTCCTCTCCATGAGGTGGAATGAAGAAAAAGACCACCCATTTTGTAGAAGGTAGAGATGCTGGCAACAGGGAAGAGCATATCAACAGGCTTATTAGAAGGATGAACCAAAGTATCTACCAGGATTATTTTTGTAATCTGGTCAGTTAACAAACAATTGAAACAAATCAAAAAAAAAAAAAAGACTTCCTCAAAGATCACTCAATGCCTGAGGGCAGCCAAGAAAAACAATTGTGTTCAGTTCAGTCACTCAGTCGTGTCCAACTCTGCAAGCCCATGGACTGCAGCACACCAGGCCTCCCTGTCCATCACCAACTCTCAGAGTTTACTCAAATTCATGTCCATTGAGTCGGTGATGCCATCCAACCATCTCATCCTCTTTCGTCCCCTTCTCCTCCCGCCTTCAAACTTTCCTAGCATCAGGGTCTTTTCAGATGAGTCCGCTCTTCACATCAGGTGGCCAAAGTATTGGAGTTTCAGCTTCAGCATCAGTCCTTCCAATAAATATTCAGGACTGATCTCCTTTAGGATGGACTGGTTGGATCTCCTTGCTGTCCAAGGGACTCTCAAGAGTCTTTTCCAATGTCACAGTTCAAAAGCATCAATTCTTTGGTGCTCAGCTTTCTTTATGGTCCAACTCTCACATCCATACATGACTACTGGAAAAACCATAGCTTTGACTAGATGGACCTTTGTTGGCAAAGTAATGTGTCTGCTTTTTAATATGCTGTCTAGGTTGGTCATAACTTTTCTTCCAATGAGCAAACGTCTTTTAATTTCATGGCTGCAGTCACCATCTGCAGTGATTTTGGAGCCCAAAAATATAAAGTCTATCACTGTTTCCATTGTTTCTCCATCTATTTGCCAGGAAGTGATGGGACCAGATGACATGATCTTAGTTTTCTGAATGTTGAGTTTTAAGCCAACTTTTTCACTCTCCTCTTTCACTTTCAAGAGGTTCTTTAGTTCTTCTTCACTTTCTGCCATAAGGGTGGTGTCATCTGGAGTGGCAAGTGGCAGCTGTGCAGCACTGGACCGGCCGTGAAGAGATACCCCATGTCCAAGGGCAAAGGAAAAGCCCCAGCAAGATGGTAGGAGGGCCAAATTCACGTTTAGAATCAAATCCCTTTCCCACCAGAGATGCTCAGAGGGCTCAAACAAACCTTGTGTGCACCAGGACCCAGGGACCCCACAGAAACTGAGACAGAACTGTGTTTGAGCATCTCCTGAGGAGGTCTGGGTCAGCAGTGGACTGCTGCAGGGACAGAGGCTCTGGGTGCAGCAGACCTGGGTATGGCTTAAGCTCTCTTGGAGGAAGTCGCCATTAACCCACCATAGAGCTGCCAGAACTTACACAGGACTGGGAAATAGACTCTTGGAGGGCACAAACAGAACCTTGTGCATCAGGATCCAGGAGAAAGGAGCAGTGACCCCACAAAAGACTGACCCAGACTCGCCTGTGAGTGTCCAAGAGTCTCCAGCGGAGGCGTGGGTTGGTGGTGACCTGCTGCAGGGTTGGGGGCACTGAGTATAGCAGTACATGCATGGGATCTTTTGAAGGGTGTCACCATTATCTTCATTACCTCCACCATAGTTTGGCCCCAGGTAAATAGCAGGGAGGGAACACAGCTCCACCCATCAACAGAAAATTGGATTAAAGATTTACTGAGCATGGCCATGCCCATCATAACAAGACCCAGTTTCCCCCTCAGTCACTCTCTCCCATCAGGAAGCTTCCATAAGCCTCTTATCCTTCTCCATCAGAGGGCAGACAGATTGAAAACCACAATCACAGAAAACTCACCATTGTGTACAATGACCTAAAATTTCAGCAGACATAAATCTGAAGGACCTTGTCAATTGTTTTACAAAACAAGATGAAACACACTGCTTTATTAAAACACAGAAGCTACAGATGAAGTTCCTCCTGAAATAATCTGCTCCTTAAGGATAAATCCCTGGTCAGATCCTAGTCGTTCACTCCCAGAATGGAAAATCTTGGAGTCCCTGTTTGGAATGCAGGTTTGAGTGAGAGGAGCCACCACTATTATCAAAGATATTGATTGACTCAGCCACCAAAACTTCAAGACAAGTCCCTATGCTTTTCCCTTTGTTTACCATTCTTAAACCCTTCCCCCCTTCCAGAAATCCTAAAGGTATTCTTTGACCTGGGTCAAGGTACTTAAACTTTCGTTTTGAATAAGGTAATAAGAGCTTACTAAGCTATGTTTTTGGCCATTCTTTCTTCATTCATTCATTCTTCCCCCTTTCTTCTCTCTTCTAGAACTCCCACCGTGTGTATCTTGTATGCTTGTTGTTGCCCCACAGATCTCTGAGGCTCATTTTCCTTTTTTTTTTCTTTCTATTCTTCATATTGTATAATCTTTATCAATCTATTTTAAAATTCATGGATCCTTATGATCGCTCAAATTTGCTGTTGAG
Source organism: Okapia johnstoni (assembly GCA_024291935.2). Lineage (NCBI taxonomy): Eukaryota > Metazoa > Chordata > Mammalia > Artiodactyla > Giraffidae > Okapia > Okapia johnstoni. The sequence goes on from CM044305.1 coordinate 86,676,231, forward strand.
CCCTTCTAGTAAATTTTTCACTCCAGTTATTATACTTTTCAACATGAGAATTTCTATTTGATTCTTTTTTAAATAATTTCTATCTCCTTATTAATGTTCCCTATTTGGTAAGACATTGTTTTCATACTTTAGTTCTTTAGACATGATTTCCTTTACTACTTTGACCATATTTAAAAGAGCTGATTTAAAACCTTTATCTAACAATTGTTTGTTGTTGAGAATTGGACATTTTTAAATAACATAAAAACTCTGGAAATTCTCCTTCTTCCCTGGGGTTTATTGTTGTTGTCTGTCATTTGTTCGGTTAGTGGTATTTCTCAATTAATCCTGTAAAGTCTGTATTCCCTGTCAAGCGTAGCCACAGAAGTCTCTTGTTTGGTTGGTTTAGTGATCAGCTAGCTAATAATTGGTTAATTTAAAATAAATTAACTTTAATATAAATAATCACTTGTGATTACTTTATTGAAAAACACAGCTCTTGGTTCTTAATTATTTGGACAATACCTACATATATGAAAAGCTAAATAATTCATATAAAAAATAGTCAACTTAGTGTTACCTCATGATTAAAAAAATTAGTTTTCAGCGTAAGCTCATTTAAGTCTTTCCCAAAGAAGTAAGACTTGATTTGGGCACTGAGGGAATTTTACAGTTTGTAATGAGAAGGAGTAGAGATTTGAAATGGTTAGACAAATGATACAAGAAAAACTCTGATTAAAAGGTATGTTTTAGAGACTAGGCTTAATGTCTTTAACAATGAGTTCAAAAAGGTGACTGATCAGTGACAACCTTGAAAATTTAGGTTGACGACAGACGCTGGAGAGCCTCAAAATACTTTTATACTGAGATGTTTTAAATTTATACAGAGTGGGCAGCCATTGAAATTTAAAAAATAGAGTTTATAGCATTTTTCTGTTTCTGGTTAGAGAAGTAAATACATTTATGTTGATTTCCTATTGGTTTTCAAGAGACAAAGACTGCTACTTTCTTCTATTTATAACACTTCAAGTCTAAAAATAATGCATATATATTTTAGAACATTTGAAGAACACAGAAAAGTATGAGGTGCAAAATAAAAATTGTATTTGCAATCCCATACTAATGCAAGTTTTCCAACAAGATTAAAAGAGTGTTTTACCAGTTAGATTAATCTGGTGATGATGTGTAGGATAGACTAAAGGCGATGGGAGTTGTTGGGTCTCTTCCAAAACAGAGAGGTTGGTGAAATTTAGACCATCTTGGAGCATGTTTCTAAGAAATACAGAGCAATAATTGCCACTCAGGACCCATGTATAGGTTAAAAAATATTATAAAGGGAGAAGAGTGTTCTTCCAAATAGGTCCCTCAAATCATAACTCTTACTAAAATATCTCCTCGATGTTGTATGTTCAAAAACAGAAACAAAATCTTATATTTGGCAATATACCCAGATTAAAAAATGCATATATATTTGACCTAATAAGTCCACTCCTAAGAATTTATCTTAAAGATATTACAGTTACCCAAAGGTCATAAGTAGCAGATATTCACCGAATGTTTAATAGGAAAATTGGAAGTATTGTTAATAGCCATCAAAAAAGGAGTTACCAAATACAATGGAATAATATAAAACTGTTAAAAAAGAAAACAGTCTACTGATATGGAAAGATTCATATGAATGAGAATGAATTCATTCTGCAGTATGATTAATATGATCTGATTCATTCATTCAGTAAACAGTGAGCCTGGCATATCAGACACTGAAAATCCAACAATGATAGACATGTAGTCATTGCCCCCACGTTACATTAAAAGAGGGGGCATTTAGAAAGTCACGTGATAAGAAAGCACTGTAATGGCATTTTAGGCTTTATGAGATATGTTAAATAGATAAATGAAATAATCATACATTGTAATTTCTAATAAATACTAAAAACAAAAGCGGCCTGCGGGAATGAACAATAGGAATAGGAATGGCTATTGTAGAAAAGGCAGGCATCTCTAAGGAGGTCACATATAGCTGAGTCCTAAAGAATAGAACAGGGCAGGCCATGAGAAATTTTCTAGAACATTTTTTATGACTTGCCTTTTTTAAAAAAAAAAATCATGGGCCCATATTGTTTGTATAATTTAAAATCTCATTAATCAATAGTTATTAAAAAAAATAACCCCACCATACTTGTTATTTTATATCCAGTATTATTCTAAGATGTAATAACGATGACACTTTGTCCTGGATAAACCTAAAGGCCCATCCAAATGTCAGATTGCTTGTGGGCTCAGAATGTGTTGCTCCCAGAGTATCAGGGGAACTTGAAAAAGCTGCTGCTTGTGGCTTTTTATATTAGATTTAGGATACCTAGCACTGCAATCCATCAACAGCACGTGCTGCTTGAAGCTGAGAAGCGTCTTATTCTTTCAATGCCTGGTATGTAGTTGGGGTGGGGAGTGGATATCTTGAGGGGTATAATCAAACCTTTTTTTTCTAAATGCCTCTTAACTCCCTGAGGAGACATATATGAATTTGGAAAATAAGAGTTTCACCGTTTATATTATCTTATGCTCTCGTGTTTTTGTTTTACCTCAAAGGGTTGTGAGATGCTGATCGGGGATTTGGAAGACAGAACTTCTTACTTTAAATTATTGTATCTCAGCACTGAAAGGAATCCCTGGGGCTGATTTTGGCTGCATTCTCAGTCTGATTCAGTTTGCAATTGTTGCTAGATTGCTGTCCACCCGACAGGGAGTTCAACTGATTTGTAAGGATATTAGGCATGGCTTGAAAACATTTCTTAGTGAAATTTGATTACTCCGTTTGCCGTTTGGGAAGTTAGTACCTCAAAACTCGGAAACTATTTGGGTCAGGATATAGCATCCTATTGGGAAAATCAACAAATGAGCATAAATGGTTCCATTGTTCTTCTGAGTGACTTCAGGTTGCTAAGAGGCTCAGTTCTGTGTTCCTGTCCTGCTGTTCTTTCCCAGTCTATTGATAGTCGTGTAACTGTAGCAGATCAGTCCATTGCTAGAGCCAGATTATTTATCAGCAGAGGATGGAGGGAGTGGAGGAAGACGTGAGTAAAGATAATTAAAACCAGGAAATAAGGGCAGAAACTTAGGTGTTCAAACCTACGGTTATTTCAGTAAGTAGTCATGTTACACGATGTGAGAGCTGGAATCCATAAAGGTGACTGAGGGCCAAAGAATTAGATGTTCTCAAATATGTGGGTGCTGGAGAAGGTATCTTGAGAATTGTGCTTGGACAACAAGCGAGATCAAAAACTAGTCAAACCCTTGATATTTTCATTGGAAGTACTGATATTAGAAGCTGAAGCCTCCACATTATTTTAGGAACACCCTAATGCAAAAAAATCGACTCATTTGAAAAGACCCTGATCCTGGAAAAGATTGAGGGCAGGAGGAGAAGGGGGCGAGAGGGGATGAGGTGGTTGGATGGCATCACTGACTCAATGGACATGAATTTGAGCAAACTCCAGGATATAGGGGAGGACAGAGGAGTCCATGGGGTTGCAGAGTCAGACACAACTTAGTGACTGAACAACAATGAAATTAGGTATACATATAGTCATCCTTTTGTATCTGCAAGGTATTGGTTCCAGGACTCCTATGGATACCACAATCCATGTATGCTCAAATCCTTTATATAAAAAGGTATAGTACAGTTGGCCCTAGCTGCTGGTTCCACAATCTGCAGAAAACCGATGCCCCTGTTGGTTGATGTAGAACCCAGGGTGCAGGCGAATATTTTTGTGTACTAAAAAGGCCGTTAACTAGAAACATCTTGGCTGTTTCTAGACATTTGGGACCTTTCCCTGTTCAGCCTTTACTCCACCTTAGAAATCATATGTGGAGATTAGGTTTTGAAATATCTTTTCCTTATTTAGTCACAAACAATGACGTGTTGGTAAAATGTTTAATAACTGGCTGGAAGGGGCAGAGTGGTGGAGGCTGATTATACCATAGAAGTCAGCAAATGCTATAAATAATACCACCACTGCTGATTTCAAGCTACCAGTATAACATCCCTGAACACAAACCCTGGAAGGTTGTGCACAACCAAATTTGGAGATCACTGTTGATTCTGCTAAAACCTGAGAAGTCACCCCGAAATTGCCACTGGTATTTTGTTCCAAATGTTGATGGACATAATAATAAACAATCTATAATAGGAATAGAAAAAAGTTTTATTTGAGCCAAACTGAGGACTATAATATAGGAGGCACAGATTCAAGAAGCAGTTGAATTGTGTTCCACTAGACTACAAAATGGAGGTGGCTCATATAGGCAAAAACCGCAATGTTACTTAAGTTGTTTGTCAAGAATTATAATTACAGCAGTATTCATTGGAAAAACTGATGCTGAAGCCCCAATACTTTGGCCACCTGATGTGAAGAGCCAATTCATTGGAAGAGACCCTGATGCAGGGAAAGACTGAGGGCAGGAGGAGAAGGGGATGACAGAGGAGGAGATGGTTGGATGACATGATCGACTCAATGGACATGAGTTTGAGCAAACTCTGGGAAGTGGTGAAGGACAGGGAAGCCTAGTGTGCTGCAATCATAGGGTCACAAAGAGTCAGACATGACTTAGAGACTGAACAACAACAACAAGAAGTAAGAATTGGTTGGGGTCCAGAATGGTTGCATAGTTACAAGGAGAGACCTTGAGACTACAGGTTTACAGCTGGCAGCTGATAGCCGATATTATTTTGAGAATGATTGGTGTCCTTGAGTGTGATATAGTTCAGGAAATTCAAGTTCTCAGTGATACAGGAACATGTCTGAAACCACATCCACAGTGGCTACCCAGCTCCATTTTGGATGCCTGAATGACAGTTTTTCCATTTTGACTTTTTAAATGCATTGTTTTCTCTAATGGTTGAAGCAGACATACAATGCATATTTGATAGGCCATAAGATAGGCTGTTCTAGTTAGCATCAAGTTCAAGCCAAAGCATGTATAAGCTCTATATGTGAAGTTTTCTTCCATTGCAAATAATCCTACCTCGGGCTCTGTTTGTAGGAACCCCAACATAATAGAGCCTTCCACCCAAATATTTTTTGCCTTCATCATTTCAATAATTGACAAAAACTGATATAATGTTTACTAGAAGAGTCTTATTGATGAACCTAACTCTTAAGTGCCTGTCCTTCGTGTAGTGTTTATTATTATTTTTTTTATCTTTTTTTATTAATTTATTTTGGCCATAGCTTGCAGGATCTTAGTTCCTGACTAGGGATTGAACCCATGCCCCCTGTAGTGGAAGTGCAGAGTCCTAACTGCTGGACCACCAGGGAAGTCCCTATATTTGTATTATTTCACATAATTCTCATAGCAACTTATGGTAGGATTATCATTATCATCATTTTATACATGAGAAAACTAAGGCTTGGCGAGGTCATCTAGTTTGTCTAGCATCACAGGCTTTAGGTGGTAGAGCTGAGATTCAAGAGCACACAGAGCTGTCAATGCTCTTGTGTTCTACGAAGTGTTCAGGAGGCTTGGCTTATGGGCCTGCGTTTTCTGGGTTAGTGCTTCAATTCTTGCCTTGCCTTCATCACGTTGCAGGCACACTATCAGCCTGGGGGCCTGTAAGTTATCTCATATTCTCTCCATACACAATATGTTAGTCCTGCCCACATGCCTTGACCTGCCTGGCTGTCCTGGCTCTCTCTCCATTAGAGAAGGCAAATACAATTAGACTTTTCATCACACAATTGCCATCTGCGCACAATGCCATTTTAGCTATTCTGCTGTTTGGGACTCCAAGGGCACTTTGAAAACCAGCATTCGGCTACCAGGGAGATGTTTGAGCACCCAGATGCTCGGTACTAACGTCTGCATATGCAAATTAGGAAGGCTGGAGTCTAAGATGCCCTCATTAGGTGGCCATGAGAGGCATTTCCTGTTTTATTGTTCAGAAGACAGACAACTGCGGATAGAAACTTCTTCTCTCTCTAGTTCCCTAACAACCCTTTTGTTTTTTCTTCCTCCTTTGCCCTCAGACCTATTTTAAGCTTATGAAAGACTCTTAATTTTCTGACTAAGAGATCAGCGTTTCACCAAGAACGGCCTTGTCGCTGGTAATTTATCAAAGGGTGGCTGGTTTGACCTTCAAGCATGAGTGAAAATCATTTAGCTTAAGAACATGTCAATAAGCAATACACCCAGGCCTAGTACATTTAATAGCATCTATCAAACATTTTCCCTTAAGAATTTGCCGACCTTCCTGTAAGAAGGTGTTCTCTGAAACACACAGGTTCTATTCATCACATTGATCAAGAAGATTGACATCTACTCTACTCGTTTCACTAGCTGATAAATTAGGTCAACAATTAGAAGCAGCAGCGAAGATTGTTTGTTCTTTTGTATTGTGTTAAGCTTAGTGTCTCAAATCATGTTTGAAATCACAGGTTATTATTTATGCATACCTTCCTTTGGTATTACCAAAGAGAAGAGAAAAGGGTCTGGGATACTGTCTTGACATTATCTTTGTTTTTCAGTGTCAAAGATCAGTAAATAAATAGATAACTCAGTTCTGTAATACTGAACATTTAAAAATAAAATACAATTTAATGAGTAAGTCATTAAATTATTTTGTAGTTGTCATGTGGACAAATGTTGGAATTTTACAACTTGTAGTTTCTAATAAGATGGCTGATGAGAATGGTTTTACTTAAAAATCTAGACTTTTATTCAGATTCATTTCAAACCTATGGGGCAGAGATTTTTTAATTCCTGCAAAAATGTACTCTCCTTTCTCTGGGGGAAAGCAAAGAGATTACAAATGCTGACATGAACATTTAAAATGGAAACTATAAAAGCTTCCTGAATACCTAATGAACGATTACATGTAATGATGAAATTCATTCAAATAAATTCTGGCATGTAAAATTAGAAAAGGAATCTTCCCCCAAATAGAAACATGACATCAACTGATATTTGGGATTTTTTGATTAAAAGTTTATAAACTTTGAGATTCACAGTGCTGTCTGTAAGGTGCGTCAATAATTTTGACTAGAATGTGTGATGATGAAAAGTCACCTCCTTGAGTTCTGAATCAAGACAAATAACATCAACAAAGTCTGTATTGACGGTACAAATATTACTTTATTGACTGAAATTCCCACATTTTAGGGAATAGGCATCATGAGACTTTTCAGTAGTATACTTTTTAAATAATCTTTTTAAAATATTCTAAAGCTGTACAGCGCTCCGATCTCTCTGTCACTGAGATGGAACTTGCAGATGTACCAAAAGACTGAACAGATGGTGTGCTGGAGGAGTTTGAATATTGAAGGGCCTTACAGAATAAAAAAGCATTTTTATGAGTCCACTATGAATTCGCTGAAAGGGCAATTAATTTTCATTTATCTCAAATTCTATGTAAATGTAGTGAATTTCTGTTTAATGTCATCTTGCCAGAGGTCCTTCCAAAATGAGTTGGGAATATACAGTGTTCATACTCAGATCAAAGCCTGAGCATTGAGTTAAAGTTAGACCAAAATTCTCCATCCAAAACTAGTCTTTCAAATGTTTTCACCATCCCATTGGGCTACTTTTCATCTCTTTCTACAGTAGTTGGCCAAACTCCTTTATTTCACAACTGCATATAACGTTGTCTTTCTCAAAAATGTCTTGGAAAAAAACAGGCAAAATATTAGAGCAGGCTACTTTTTTCTTAGAAATGATGGGAGCCAATTTAATATGTTGCCATCATCATCAAAATGAGTCATTATGTCTGAAAGCATGCAACATTTTATGACGCTGACTCTATAGTCTGTAGTACAGATTCCCAAGGTACATCAGAATCACCTGAGAGACGCTTAGCCTACAGATTCCTGGACCCCACTCTCACTGGATTCTTTTTCATTAGGGCTAGGGTTGAGCTCAGAAATTTTGATAAACTACTTCATAAACAAAGTCCTACCATATAGCACAGGGAACTGTATTCAATATCTGTGATAAGCCATCATGGAAGAGAATATGAAAAATGTGTAACTGAATCACTTTGCTGTACAGCAGAAAGTAACACATTGTAAGTCAACTATACTTCAGTAAATTTTAAAAAAATAAAAGCCACTACATTTTGAGAAACAGTAAGATGTTTATAAAACACCTAGCACTGCATTTTTTACCACACAACTATCCTACCTTTTGCTCATATTGATGCCTATTCAAACAGAACAGTGGATAAAATTATCTCTAGATGACATTAAAAAGGCTTTGTACTTAATTAAAGATCATACTGCATTAAGAAAAAAAAAAAAGCTTAAATGTGGCCTCCTCTATGCAGTCTTTCATGAATCCTACCCTCAGGCCCAAAGCTGTGATCTGTTGCATAACCGGGACTTGGGGAGGTAGGTGACAGTGTGGGAGAGAGGTGGTCTTAAGGGCAGAGGGGAGGGTTGGATAGTTGGATTGACACCCTAGATGGATCTGGAGTATTTTATTGTGAGATTCTGTACCCTAGATTGTACAGTGGTGTTGAGGCTGTTATAACTGTTGTAACCTGAGTCAGCAAATAAGTCTCTGAGTGATTACAGCAGTGAGATCCAACCACAGAGTTTTCATGTCTGGAGAGAAGCTTTAGCAGACATTTTATGGCAATATATGAAGGAGGTACAATGGCTAACCATTAGTTAATTGTTCATGTGCAATGAGGACAGGGCAGGTAGCACTTAGTGAGTAGGCTTACATAGAATACACCTAGGCAGAGAATAGGTCATCCCTATTTTACTAATAATATCTAGATTACAATTAGCGAATTACTTCTCAGTGGAACATTTATTTTCAGTGTATTTTTTGAAAAAATGAAAGCAAAACATTTAAAAATAGTGCATCCCTTTCATTGTTTGGTAATCTGTTATGCATGAAAGAACTATCTATAGTAGTCCACGTGACTGAGACCAACAGGTGATGACTGTATATTAGGAAGCCAGAGGTCAAAAACCTTGAGAAAAATCTTTAAGTCCTCCAAGAGGGAAATAAATGAAAAGTTTCCTAGAATAGCAACAGCAACAACAAAATTTATTATTATCTAATACTTTATCTTTTCTAATAGAAAAAAACAGTCTAGACATTGGCTATAAAGTCCATATATATATACACTGCAGGTTGAAAGTGAAAGTTGCTCACTCGGTGACCGACTCTTTGCAACCCCATGGACTATACAGTCCATGGAATTATCCAGGCCACAATACTGGAATGGGTAGCCTTTCCCTTCTCCAGGGGATCGCCCCAACCCAGGGAACAAACTCGGGCCTGCTACACTGCAGGCAGTTTCTGTACCATCTGAGCCACCAGGGAAGCTGAAAGTGAAAGTTGCTCAGTCATGTCCGATTCTTTGTAACCCCAAGGACTATACAGTTCATGTGATTCTCCAGGCCAGAATAATGGAGTGGGTACCCTTTCCCTTCTCCAGGGGATCTTCCCAACCCAGGGATCGAACCCAGGTCTCCCACGTTGCAGGCAGATTCCTTACCAGCTGAGCCACAGGGAAAGTCCAAGAATACTAGAGTGGGTAGTCTATCCCTTCTCCAGTGGATCTTTCCAACCCAGGAACTGAACCAGGGTCTCCTGTGTTGCAGGCGGATTCTTTACCAACTGAGCTGTCAGGGAAGCCCCAAACTGCAGATTAGGGGCTGTGTAATGCTCTTCTCAGCACAGTTGATCTACCTAGGACCTCTTCACTGAAATATGTTTGTAGGAAACTTCCAAGTATAAATGATATTATAACATTTAAGAATGACACACATCTTTTAACTAAAGTAGATGCATTTGAGTGCCTTTCACTTTATTTAGCAGTCAGTGTTTGCCAAGAAGCCAAGAATTATGAGTTATCATCATCATCATCTATCTGCATAAGGATGTTGATGGCTATTATTTTCCTGGTATCATTATAACTTCCTTTGCTGTGTTACTAAGTTGTGGTGAAAGCTATTAAATGTCAACATTGTTAGGGATTCTTAAATTTCTTCCATTAGCTAAATTCTGTAGATAGTAAAGTTTTGTTTAAAAAAAGAAAAAAAAATCAAATGACAAACATCGCAACATTCAAAGTCTTGTCTAGGGAGAAGTGGAAAACAGTAAATTCCAAATGTGTTCTCAGTTCCAAATTGAATTCTATACTCATCTTTTGCACGTTGGTCTCATTTACCATTCTTGCAGGTTACAAGCGTTTTTCATATCAGTTTATTTTGTTTCCCTCTTTTAGACTGTTAAAGAATGAATATAGAGGCCAGCAAGCAGTCTAGCCCTAAGCTGCTCATTTGTATGTCTGTAATTTGATCCCTCAAGGCTGATGTTGTTCTCAACTGAACTGGATGGTTAGTCCTATTACTGTCCCCATATCCTTCCTTAGAGTTGCTGGTTATGCTTAAAGCCTAGTGGCTTGTTTACCTTCTCTCATCATTCTGGCTAACTCCAGGAAGGAAACAATAAAGAACATAATTATGATGTATAAAAATGAGATGAATTTAGTTCCCTCTTCTATTTCCTCTTCTGTGTTATTGGAGCTGCTTCTTTCTAACCCTATCCTCCAACCTCGTACCTATTCTGGTTTTCAGTCATCGTCTTAATTGCCAGCTAATTCCTCCCCATTCTATTTAATTCATACTTATGTGTATGTGTATTATATCTCCTCTCATAAGGTGATAATGTCCCTGAAAGTGGGGATCAGGGCATATTTATTTTTGAACCCTCTCAAAAGTACACTGGGCAGAGTAGAAACTCAGAATTTATTAGAAGGGTGAATGGATTAATGAATAAAAAATGTCAAAGACCGTGTCCTTACACAAGAACATTTATATTTTAAAAAAGAACTTGTTCAGACTGAAATGCTCAGGCCCAAACGAACAAACTTTTTGGCTGTAGCCCTGTATGGGGCCTCTTAAGCATACTGTAGAGGCAGCATCTACTCATTAGGCTGCCTCTAGTAATCACTGTATAGACTAGCACAATCAATAGCTCAATTTCATAAATGGCTTCTTGCAGTGTTCCAAGGATTTACAATCTATGAAATCAAAGAAGCTTTGTCAAGTATTCATGCTTAATGACTGAACACATCAATTTCAAAGCCATTTGACATTCCCGAATGGAGGCAAGATTTCTGTGATTTCAAAGAAAGCAATATTGGTGTTTCCCCAGTGGACAGTCTGAAGTTTTTAAATTTCTAGGATTTATACAATTATATTTAAGAGAGTCAACTCGCTTGAATTTAAATGAACTCATGTTCTCAAGCCAAAGCGTAAAGCATATTTTCTCTATCCAAGATCCAGGTTAGGCATTTCCTCCCTCTATTCTTCTTTAAAAATTGTCTTCACTGTATAACACCTGCCTGCTTTGTAGTGATGAATGACTATTTCTGAGGGTTGATCATTCTGTGCACAAGCATATCAATCATCCTATATCTCATCATCAATTCATTGCTTATTATTTTCTAGATGCAGTGTTTGGGGGAAATGTTAGGCCAAACTCATTAGTATTTATCACTTAGTACAACTTGCTTGTCTGATTGAATAAGTGCAATTGAATAGATGGTTGTGAAGTATCTTAGTGTGGCCTGCAAAGCTTTTTGATTTCCTGAAAGTGTCCTGTAGGCCAAACCTTATAAAAAGTTTTGTTTCCAAGAGATTTCCAGACATAATGAGAACCTGTGTTCTCATGGTCATATGAGATCAAAGAAACTTCACCTTGGAAACATCGAAATAAGATAGACTTTCATATGGGCAGATCAAAGGAAATAAATTCAAAAGCTTGTGTGCTTGGCACAGCAATAATTTAACCTAATGTTTCTTTTGGCTGGCTGGATTGAAGTGCTCATGAATTAAGTGTTTTTCTAAAGACATAATTGTTATATTTAATACATTCTCTCAAACTAACAACCACATGAAAAAGACCAGTGGATTTCCTTTCCACTAACCTATGGAAACAGAAATCACATGGATCATATTTTTATAAATAATGGGGGCTGAGGTCACAATTATTCATAGTTCCCTAATCTGTATGCTGTTAGGGAAAACAGATAAAAAAATAACTGAATAAAAAAATGCCCAAATAAAATGTCTTAGGGAGTTAATCTGTCAGGTATATCTTGTCACAAAGGAAATGGAAATCTATATTCACACACCAAGAAAACCTTGGTTTAGAATTTTGAATAGCTGGCTTGACAGGGAAATTATGCACCCAAATATTTTCACATAAAAGGCTATTGGAAATCTGTTATAGATGTGGTTTGTCACACAGGTTTCTGTTGTTTCTTCCATTCTGCCAACATTCGTTTGAACTCAGATTCTGTGCCGGTAGTCCCATTTTGTTTAATTTATGTCCTTTCTTCTCAATTATCAGGTACCCTTTCTCAACCACACTGGCTGTTACATCACTGGCAAAGAGTTCTGTCTCACCCTTCCCAATGAGATCTCCTTATTTCCCTGTGAAAAATGAAAGGAGACATTCTGGCCTTCATTCCTGCTCAGCTATGAGAAGCTTGTCCATATGAAGGAATCAGTCATCTTGTGAGCACTCGTTTGCTCAGTAACCAAAACAAAAAAGACTTTGGGGGCAAATTAGTGCTTTGGTGGGTGGCCCTGTCTGTACAATGCAAATGGTTGATTCAGTTGACTGGAACCGTGGAGACTGCCATCAGCTTGCTGAAAAAGGGTGGCTGGCCAACCCACATTTGGAGAAGGGTGGATTCTTCTAGGCCTCCTGTCCTCATACCAACCCTGTCAGGGTGTGCCTGGGAGCCAGACACATATATCAGTTAGATTTAGCCACAAGCAGAACAGCCTTAACAGAAGCCTGAGCTGCAGGAAAATATCTGAACTGGTTTTCTTTGCCACACTGAAACAGAGGTCCTCCTGTTTGAAAGAAAATTCTCTCTTTTCCCTTCTACCTCCACCCTTCCCCTTACTTTGCCATGCCCTTCCTTCTCTGTCTCTCTCCTTCCTCTGTGCAATTTCTTACACGGGGGCACAGTGTCAGTAGAACTGGCCATGGGACTTCCCTGGTGGTCCAATGGTTAAGACTTATGCTTCCAATGCAAGGGGGCACAGATCTGATTCCTGGTCCGGGAGCAACACTGCCACAGGGTCTGGTTGTTGTTGGGTTTTTGTTTTATTTTTTTCAAGTATTCAGACAGAGTTTGCTGTTAAAGAGCTATGAAAGTGAAAGTGAAAGTCACTCAGTCGTGTCCGCCTCTTTGTGACCCCATGGACTATACAGTCCATGGAATTCTCCAGGCCAGAATACTGGAGTGGTAGCCTTTCCCTTCTCCAGGGGATCTTCCCAACCCAGGGATCGAACCCAGGTCTCCCGCATTGCAGGCAGATTCTTTACCAACTGAGCCACAAAGAGCTATAGGTTCCTTCTATTTTGCTTCTTTAGTGAGAATTTAGGCAGTTTTTCAAGAGACATTATTAATACCTCTCTCATTTTTCTAATCTTTTTGTCAAAATGTAGTCTTCTCACTAATATTTGCTGACGGATGTAGACAACAGTGATTACAGATCACAGTAAGAGGGTCTGAGCTGCATTTCTAAGAGCTTGCCTCAGCTCTGGGCATCCAGGTCATTTTATGCCTATGAGTACACTACCATTATAACTGTATTAAATCTGGCATAACCTCATTCTTTCTATCACAAAATATTTTGACAATGGTTTTCTCTGCCCTTTGGAAAAGGTTACATATATTCTCACTGGCATTCATTTTGGCTCCATGTTGCTAAGCGTCTGTATGAAGATTACAAAATGCAGTCAACTATCTAGATTTTTCTAGCCAAATAGATATGTAGTATCACAGATAGGGTCTGCCTTTCTCTATATAAAAATTAAGGGGACTTTTGAGTTAGGTCTTCATGTCACTTGAGCTAAGTTACACTTTAGTTTAAAAATGTTCAGATAATTTTAATACAGGTGTGAAACTTCTGGAATTATTTAAAAACCACCTCATATCTCTCCATTTTGCACGTTTAGAGACAGCCTTTGCGAATATCATTGCCAGCTGCTAGATGTTTTACATATTTGGCTTTTTTTCCCCTCTGCATTGAATTCAAGCTCTTTGATGTAAAATTTGTTTCCATTTGAGAACAGCAATTTCACTTTCTAAAAAAGGAACGTAATGCTTCATCAAAGTTAGAGAAGATGTTTAAAACTATCTGGATTATAAAAAAAAGCAAAAACTTTTTGAAGGAAAAAAAAGATTTGGCATTATAGGTAACCCACACAGAAATGTTAAATGAGTAAGTAAATCTGATCAATTCTGCTTTATGAGAGTAGTCAACAGAAATCTCTCCCCTCCAGCCAGGCCTGCTATCTAATCTGAGTAACCTTTTTCAGAAGCCCCCTACAGGGTATTCTGGCAGATCCAGTTGGGGCTGTGCCTATCCACTGAAGGTCATCTCCTAGAAGACTTTAGAGATTTGGTACTGAATGCCACACATTTCTTTTTGACTCCCTGTGACATTTATTTAGGGGCATCTTGTTCCCAAAGACCCAAACTGAAGCTCTTCACCAACCTGTCATAAGAAACACCTGACAAACTACTTTTCAGGTTCCCAGTTACTTCCTTATTAAATGCCACCCAGTATGTCCCAAATCTGCCTTTGTCTATCCTCTCTATAATTGTATTGGCATTTCCTACTATTACCTGAAATGTTGATATTAAGTATTAATCTGATAGTGTGTTTAGTGTTATGGGTTGGATGCGAGACAAAAGTAGGAATTGTTTATAAAGGAGTTGGCTTCTATAATAAATCTCCTTTGTTTAATGGTCATGATGGATTTGAATCTGGTTAGAAACAGAAGACTTGATCTGGAATTAAAATATAATGTGTAGATTAAGAGTTTCTCTAGTATGTTAATTGCCTACATGGCACACCAAGCTTTGGAGATGGGCATGAGATTTTCTTGAGTAGAAATAGAATGTCTAGACAGATCTAATAACAATTAGTAGTAAAAAGAAAAAAAAAAGGATTTGAAGAACGTATAGGCCAAATCAGTATTAGTGGACTGATGGTAATGAGTTCACTAAAATAATAAAAAATAAAATTAAGCACAAAGTTAGGCAACAAAGAGGGATGGACATAAAGGAAATATATGTTTTGGTGGAGATAAATCTATTCATTCATTTAGTACATTACCTTGACTATTGTGTGCCAGGCTTTGTCATTCGTCTTAGGGGCATAGTTAGAAATAAGACAGCTCAGAAAACTTCCATACTCAGAGAAACTGCTGGAAGAGGTACACAGAACCTGGAGAAAGGCCTGGTAGAGTTTCCTTCAGAGCATAAATGACACTGAGTCAGAATTGATGGAGGAACAGATTAGGAAAAGGGACTGTGTGAAAATCTATTTGTACTTAAAACACAGGAACTTGTTCAGAATAGAAGCCACATTTTCTAGGACTACAAGTAACAGTGAAAGGCAGGGAATCTTAGGAATGAAGACAGAAGCAAACAGACAATGAACACACAGGCTTGGCCTTAAAAGGCAAGTAAAACAAATTGTCTCAAACAATTTAGGGCTCCACAAAGAGCCTGTAGACTTAAATGTGGCTCCGGAAAGGAAATTGTTGTATCTTCAAGAGCTGTGCCAACCTCAGCCTTGTGAGAAGATGTGTGTCTTCATTATCTTTAACACACACACACACACACACACACACACAATTTACTGACAAGACCAAGAAACTGATTACATAATCAAAGGATAAAGTAAGCTATTTTGTAGTTTCATTTCACAAAGGTTGTGTTTTGTCTGAGAATTCAACGTTCTATAGCAAAGAATATTAGATCTTAAATGAACTCTGACCAAAATGGTAGGTGAGGGCCATCACCAGCCAGGAGAATGTTTGGAAAGGTCATGAATCAGAAGTATATAACAGCCCCCATCCTCTAATCCTCCACTTACTATGCATGCCCCAGGCACTATTAGAACATTACTCACATTACCTCATCTAATCCTCAGAACAATCATGAAGAAGGTTCTAGCCCCATTTTAGAGAGGTAGAAATTGAGGCAAAGAGAAGCTAGTGATATATACATTTCAAGGGTCATACACTTAATAGGTTGTACATTTTGGATTGAAATCTAAGAATTCTGGCTCTAGAATCAGACTTCTGTCATATTAAATACATTGTTTTCATTGCCATGTAGTATTAATGAAAACAATTACCCAAGAGATGCTGCCACACTATTTTGTAATGGATTCATCTCAGTTCCTTCTGACAAGATGGAAATGCAGATCTCTTAGAGTTAACTCAGAGTAGAGAATCCAAAATACTTGGGACTTCTCTGGTGGTCTAGTGGTTATCCAATGCAGGGGATGCAAGTTCAATTCCTGCTTGGGGAGCTACAATCCCACATGCCTCAGGGCCAAAAAAAAAATAAACCCAAACCCCAAAACATAAAAATGAAGCCGTATTGTAACAAATTCAAATTCAATTAAGACTTTAAAATTGGTCCACATTAAAAAAAAAAAGTTACTTGTTATAGTGGGATAATCTTACAAAAACATGTTTTTGTTTGTTTGTTTTACTCAAACTTACAACAATTAAGGGACATTTATCCCCCTCCTGGCTGTCTCTGGACATGTAGATATGTCCTTAGGTGGTATTTGCACACACTAGAGTTTAAACCACTCATCATCAGGTCAATGAAAATCTAGTTCTGGTCCCCAAAAGCAGTCAATCTTTGGTCTAATGGCCATATTAGACCTTTTCTTTTTTTTTTTTTTTTTGGTCTGATGAACAACTAAAGTTGAACTAGCTGTGCTTACAATAAAAACTTCTGGTGAGGGTGTTAAATGTTAACTTTAGACATGCTCTGAAGGGAGAGGTGTTGAAATACCAAATTAGGAAAAAATGGACTTTTGCAGAATATTGAATCTTCTCTGGAGATGAGCTTTGTGCAGGGGCTTTATGTAGTGTTCTCTGACCTTTTAGTCGAATAGCAGATTGAATTGGATTAAAACAATTAGTTTTCTCTTGTCAGAACACTTCCTCACGCTGCTTCTTTTCCATTCTTGTTTGTTCTATTATTGCCATGCCTAATATTCAACAAGTCATTTCCCTTTATTAAAAGGAAACAGCATTTTCTTTTTGTTGAGAATGCTTTCACTCATTATTGGAATATGATTAAGTTGAATTTTCCTCACTTCCACAAAAATTAATGAAAACCAATTTCATGACCAATTTAGCATTAAATATGTTAGTCAAAGAAGTATGAGCACAGTAGTTCACAGTGGGTCTTCAGTGTGGTTAGAAGAGCAGCGTTCAATTTTTTGTATGTTCACAAATGAAGAATAGAGAAATTCTGGCATCCAGGTAGTCAGGATTTCTGCATTTGTAGGAGAAAGTTGCAATGTTTTTCAAAGTAAGGTCCTGGAACACCTGTACCAAAATCACCTGGCTTGACTGTTAAAGGTACAGGTTCCCTAGCCTCATCCCAGAACTAGTGAATCAGAAATTCATAGGTATAGCCTAGGACTTGGTTATTTTTTTTTTTAACAAATCCCAAGGGACTCATGAGGAGAGTGAATTTTGAGAACCACTGCCTTACAAGCGTATACTCATATCTGATGCACATAGGCAGATAGTTGGCCAGGCTGGTCCTTCAACAGAAATCTGGAAGTTTCCAGCTGGAAGAGCCTTTTAGAAGTTACCTGTGTCATCCCCTCCCGAACTTGCTATTTTTACCACAGTATTGATAGATTTAGCAAATAAAAATATAGGACTCCCAGTTAAATTGGAATTTCAGATAAACAGTGAGTAATTTTTTAAGCATAATTATGTCCTGTGCAATATCCGAAACATACTCAAAAGTTGTTTATTGAAAATTCCATTTTAACTAGGAGTTGTGTATTTTATCCAGTAAGTGATGATAAAGAAATTGAATTCCAGAAGGATGAAATGACATTCTACAGTGCTATGCTATCCCTAGAATTTCTAAGACTTTAGTTTCTACTTTTGCTATAAATCATTGATTTCTGCTCTGTTGAAGGCTTTTCTTTTTTCACAAGTAAATACTGTTGTAAAAATAAATAAATATAGTATCAACTAACTTTCAAATGCCTAGAGACCTGGGAGTATTTATTTTAGAACAGAGAAATCGCTACATATCAAAGTGTCTTCTTTTCATAAATCATCCAGTTCTACTTAGTTTGTCACAAGAAAAAAAAATGATAGAAGTATGATTCTATACAATCATGATTCTATATATACTTCCCCTTCTTACTTAGAACTGAAGAACTTTGTCTACCTACCTACCACCTACCTACCTATCTCGCAGAGAGTCATCAGCTAACCAAAAGAGCATGGGTGGAATTCTGAGACCTCAATTTTGCTAATTTACCAAATTAGGAAATTTTAGGACCTAACCCTGATGGCTCAGACAGTAAAGAATCTGCCTGCAATGCGGGAGACCTGGGTTTGATCCCTTGGTTGAGAAGATCACCTAGAGGAGGGCATGGCAACCCACTCCAGTATTCTTTCCTGGAGAATCCCCATGGACAAAGGAGCCTGGTGGGCTACAGTCCATGGGGTCACACAGACTCAGACATGACAGAGCGACTAAGAACACATGCAGGGCAGGTCAGTCTGAAAACAGGATCCTAAATTTTTGGTGCTTTGAGAATGGAAAGCTTGCCATCATGCTTTAACTAGTGCTGGGCTTCCCAGATGGTGCTAGTGGTAAAGGAACTACCTGCCAATGCAGGAGACATAAGAGTTTGGGTTCGATCCCTGAGTCAGGAAGATCCCCGGGAGGAAGACATGGCAACCTACTCCAGTATTCTTGCCTGGAGAATGCCAGAATGAACAGAGGAGTCCATAGGGTCACCAAGAGTTGGACATGACTGAAGCGACTTAGCAACCATAAACATGATTTAAAAAAAAAAAAGTTTAAGGACAGCATCAAGGAGTGGATGGGGGAAAAGGGCCACACCACCACATACCATTCCATCTTAAGAATAGAAGGACCTTGGACTTCCCTGCTGGTTCAGTGGTTAAGACTGTGATTCCAACACAGGGGTCGTGGGTTTGAGCCCTGGTCAGGGAACTATGACCTCACAGCTAAAGAATTAAAAAAGAAAAGAAGGGTCTAGACAATCTGTTAAAAATGTTTTCTCCAAAGATTGAAGGTTTAAAGGTAATTGGTTCAATTTATTCACGGGCTGTACCTTTGGGTGCTAAAACTGAGAATTCATTAAAAAAAAAATGGATATATTTCATTTTTAAGTGATTGGATTCCCAGAGCATCTGATCTACTTTCATACATTTACTAAAACTGTTTCATCCTTCACAGAATTCAAATAGATTTGGAAGAGATCATCCATACATATAGATAAGGGTGTTCATTTAATCAGTTCAGTCGCTCAGTCGTGTCCGACTCTTTGTGACCCCATGGACTGCAGCACACCAGGACTCCCTGTCCATCACCAACTCCAGCAGCTTACTCAAACTCATGTCCATCGAGTCAGAGATGCCATCCAACCATCTCATCCTCTGTTGTCCCCTTCTCCTCCCCCTTCAATCTTTCCGAGCATCAGGGTCTTTTCAAATGAGTCAGTTCTTCGCATCAGGTGGCCAAAGTATTGGTGTTTCAGCATCAGTCCTCCCAATGAATATTCAGGACTGATTCCCTTTAGGATGGACTGGTTCGATCTCCTTGCAGTCCAAGGGACTCTCAAGAGTCTTCTCCAACACCACAGTTCAAAAGCATCAATTCTTCGGTGCTCAGCTTTCTTTATAGTCCAAATCTCACATCCATACATGACTACTGGAAAAACCATAGCTTTGACTAGATGGACTTTTGTTGGCAAAGTAGTGTCTCTGCTTTTTAATATGCTGTCTAGGTTGGTCATAACTTTTCTGTCAAGGAGCAAGCATCTTTTAATTTCATGGCTGCAGTCACCACCTGCAGTGATTTTGGAGCCCAAAATAATAGTCTGTCACTGTTTCCATTATTTCCCCATTTATTTCCCATGAAGTGATGGGACTGGATGCCTTGATCTTAGTTTTCTGAATGTTGAGTTTTAAGCCAATTCTTTCACTTTCCTCTTTCACTTTCATCAAGAGGCTCTTTAGTTCTTCTTCACTTTCTGTCATAAGGGTGGTGTCATCTGCATATCTGAGGTTACTGATACAAGGACTAATTCTACTCTGCAACATGTTTCAGGTAGAAGTCAACTTCCAATACAGAACTCTCTTTCATCCATAGAAGAACCTTTCAGGGAGTGTTTAGTTCACACCTGGCTTCTTGTCAAAGCCTAATTCAGATCCATTCAAATGCTATGGAAGCGGTTAAGAAGAAGCTTATGTGAACAACACTTAATTTTATTACATATTAGCCCAACACATAACTGCCTTTTGTAGTAATAATCTTTTCGGCTTCTATTGAATTTAGTAGGTATCAAAGTGCCTTCACATCCATTATCATTTAACCCTTAAAACAATCCTGTGAATATGCATACGAATTACTATCAGCTTCTAGGTTTGCACACTAAAAATCCAAGGCACGTTCAAAGTGATGAGCTAATTTGCTTGAGGTCACACAGGTACTGTGGACAAAAATCTGTGTTCTTCAGCACCATTCCACAACCACCACTAGTTCATATATATATATAAATATATTTATATATATATATATGTTGTGCAAGTTTTTCTTTAGCTGCGATGAGCAGGGGCTACTCTCTGGTTGCAGTGTATAGGCTTCTCATTGTGGTGGCTTCTCTTGTTGTGGAGCGTGGGCTTTGGAGCACAGGCTCTGGAGCACTCAGGCTTCAGTAGTTGCTGCTCCTAGGCTCTAGAGCACAAGCTCAATAGTTTTGGCACAGGGGCTTAGTTGCTCTGCGGCATGTGGGATCTTCCTGGATCAGGGATTGAACCCCTGTCTCCTGCATTGGCAGGCAGATTCTTTACCACTGAGCCACCAGGGAAACCCCCACCATTAGTTCTTACTTCTCTTCCTCCTCTCTTTTCTTTTCCTCCAACTGTCTCTCCTTCCTCTACCATCTTTTCTTCCTCCTCCTTCTCTAACTTCTCATCCACCAGTAGGATTTGTTGAGCCTAATAGGTGCCAAGAATGATGCCTAGTGCTTTAAACCCATATTTTCACTGAATTTGTACAGTGATGATTGTCCCCATTAAACAGATGTGAAAACTGAGTCTAGGAGAGTGAAATGTCACGCAGTTAGTATGTGATGACCTACAACTAGAACACAGGTCTTCTAATAGTTAACTTTTCTCTGACCTAAGTATCTGATCCACCAAAGCACACTAAGTATAACAATGCATGTCCTTGCATTGAAACCAGAAAAAGATGTGATGTACAAAAAGCTTGTCTCTGGAACTTGCATTTCCTCTGCTTTGACTCTTTGGATTTCTTCTTAAGTTGAATATACCTAATGCTATTTGTTGTCATTTAGTGGTTAATTCCTATCCAACTCTTTTTGTGACCCCATGGACTATAGCCCACCAGGCTCCTCAGTGCATGGAATTCTCCAGGCCAGAACACTGGAGTGGGTAGCCACCCTTCTCCAGGGGATCTTCCCAACCCAGGGATTGAGCCTGGATCTCCTGCATTGCAGGCAGATTCTTTATTTCCTGAACCACCAGGGGAGCCCACCTAATGCTATCATGGTATGTAAAAAATGGTTCAGGCAAGATCTGAAACATAACGGAATAAGGTAGTATCCTGGTACTTACTGAAACAAAGAGGCAGGTCAGTATCTCTGACTTGATACTAAACCTCAGAACTTTGGATCTAAGAGAGTAGTTCTTAACTCACCCAAAACGTAGGTTGTGCCCTAGAACTGCAAACCAGGTTGAACGTGCAAGCAAAAGTGGTTTTCACTGAAGATCTTAACAGGAGAGACAATTAGCTAGGTTTGTCATTATAGCATGTGGATGACGTGCTGCTTTCATGCTTTGAGAGGTGAAAAAATGCTAACCTGCTATAAACTCATAATTTACAATTGTCTTCATTCCCCAATGCCTGGCAGACGTGCCTACAGAGCTTTAATAGCCTGTTATAGCTGTCTTTAGTTTGCTTTGGATGAACTCTGGATGTCAAACTTCCATATAAATAATCAGTATTTCCTGCATATTCTTAATTATCCTCAGGTTGTGCTTTTTGGTACCTTACAATTTTCTATTTTAAATTAAGCTTCTAAAAACAGCAAACCACTTCCCCACAGGCACTTTTGTATTGGGTTGTAGAGGGTAATTATTATACAAGTTGGAGTGTAGGGATTTGAAAACATATGTAATATTATTATTAACGGATGGCTGGGACATACATTGATCATCTCAATGTAAGTAAGGATTTCAGCATACCTTAGGGGATTTTTCATTCTAAGCAAGGAGAATATGAAAGACAGCTAGTTTATTTTGGGGGGACATGATCAATATTTGAGCTTCTTGAATGTAAATTATATCCCATACATACCATATTGTTGCATTTTCCCTAAGTGCTATTTCAACCTAGTGTTTGAAAGACTCATTCTGAAGATCATTCTTGCCATGTTTTTTTTGTTTTTGGGTAAATATATATGATGCATAGGAAGAACACAAGAAGCAGTCTCCTAGTACGAACAGTATTTCCCCTGAGAGCATTTGGTGAAAGCAACTAGAAGCAATTGTTGAACACTGTGGCTGCCTGAGTGGGTGGGTGAATATTTCATGCAAGTTCAGTTCAGTTCAGTCGCTCAGTCGTGTCTGACTCTTTGTGACCCCATGAATTGCTGCACACTAGGCCTCCCTGTCCATCACCAACTTCTGGAGTTTACCCAAACCCATGTCCATCGAGTCAGTGATGCCATCCAACCATCCCATCCTCTGTCGTCCCCTTCTCCTCCTGCCCTCAATCCTTCCCAGCATTAGGGTGATTTCCCAATGAGTCAACTCTTCGCATGAGGTGGCCAAAGTATTGGAGTTTCAGCTTCAACATCAGTCCTTCCAATGAACACCCAGGAATGATCTCCTTTAGGATGGACTGGTTGGAACGCCTTGCAATCCAAGGGACTCTCAAGAGTCTTCCCCATCACCACAGTTCAAAAGCATCAATTCTCAGCTTTCTTTATACTCCAAATCTCATATCCATACATGACTAATGGAAAAACCGTAGCTTTGACTAGATGGACCTTTGTTGGCGAAGTAATGTCTCTGCTTTTTAATATGCTATCTAGGTGGTCAGAACCTTCCTTCCAAGGAGTAAGCGTCTTTTAATTTCAGTGCTGCAATCACCATCTGCAGTGATTTTGGAGCACAAAAAATAAAGTCTGACACTGTTTCCACTGTTTCCCCACCTATTTCCCATGAAGTGATGGGAACAGATGCCATGATCTTAGTTTTCTGAAAGTTGAGCTTTAAGCCAACTTTTTCAGTCTCCTCTTTCACCTTCACCAAGAGGCTCTTTAGTTCTTCTTCACTTTCTGCCATAAGGGTGGGTGTCATCCGCATATCTGAGGTTATTGATATTTCTCCCGGCAATCTTGATTCCAGCTTGTGTTTCTTCCAGCCCAGCGTTTTTCATGATGTACTCTGCATATAAGTTTTAAATAAGTAGGGTGACAATATACAGCCTTGATGTACTCCTTTTCCTATTTGGAACCAGTCTGTTGTTCCATGTCCAGTTCTAACTGTTGCTTCCTGACCTGCACACAGGGTTTCTCAAGAGACAGGTCAGATGGTCTGGTATTCCCATCTCTTTCAGAATTTTTCCACAGTTTATTGTGATCCACACAGTCAAAGGCTTTGGCATAGTCAATAAAGCAGAAATAGATATTTTTCTGGAAATCTCTTGCTTTTTCGATGATCCAGTGGATATTGGCCATTTGATCTCTGGTTCCTCTGCCTTTTCTAAAACCAGCTTGAACATCTGGAAGTTCACGGTTTCACGTATTGCTGAAGCCTGGCTTGGAGAAATTTTGAGCATTACTTTTACTAGCGTGTGAGATGAGTGCAATTGTGCGGTAGTTTGAGCATTCTTTGGCATTGCCTTTCTTTGGGATTGGAACGAAAACTGATCTTTTCCAGTCCTGTGGCCACTGCTGAGTTTTCCAAATTTGCTGGCATATCGAGTGCAGCACTTTCACAGCATCACCTTTGAGGATTTGAAATAGCTCAACTGGAATTCCATCACCACAACTAGCTTTGTTCATAGTGATGCTTGCTAAGGCCCACTTGACTTCACATTCCAGGATGTCTGGCTCTAGGTGAGTGATCACACCATCGTGATGATCTGGGTCAGGAAGATCTTTTTTGTGCAGTTCTTCTGTGTATTCTCACCACCTCTTCTTAATATCTTCTGCTTCTGTTAGGTCCATACCATTTCTGTCCTTTATCGAGCCTATCTTTGCATGAAATGTTCCTTTGGTATCTCTAATTTTCTTGAAGAGATCTCTAGTCTTTCCCAATCTGTTGTTTTCCTCTATGTCTTTGCTTTGATCGCTGAGGAAGGCTTTCTTATCTCTCCTTGCTATTCTTTGGAACTCTGCATTCAGATGGGAATAAAAATCTTTCCTTTTCTCCTTTGCTTTTCGCTTCTCTTCTCTTCCCAGCTATCTGTAAGGCCTCCTCAGACAGCCATTTTGCTTTTTTGCATTTCTTTTCCATGGGATTTTCTTAATCCCTGTCTCCTGTACAATGTCACAAACCTCTGTTCATAGTTCATCAGGCACTCTGTCTATCAGGTCTAGTCCCTTAAATCTATTTGTCACTTCCACTGTATACTCATAAGGGATTTGATCTAGGTCATACCTGAATGGACTAGTGGTTTTCCCTACTTTCTTCAATTTAAGTCTGAATTTGGCAATAAGCAGTTCATGATCTGAGCCACAGTCTGCTCCCAGTCTTGTTTTTGCTGACTGTATAGAGCTCCATCTTTGGCTGCAAAGAATGTAATCAATCTGATTTCGGTGTTGACCATCTGGTGATGTCCACGTGTAGAGTCTTCTCTTGTGTTGTTGGAATAGGGTATATGTGTTAATATACAGGATTTATCCTTCTATTTCTGACTTAGTTCACCTTGTATAATAGGCTCCAGTTTTTATTCCACCTCATTAGAACTGACTCAAATGCATTCCTTTTTACAGCTGAGTAATATTCCATTGTGTATATGTACCACAACTAGAGGAAGTTATTTTGTATTCAATTCTGCCTTTTAATCTTTGAGTGTGCCAAAAGGAAATTCATGGGCAGGGACAAAAATCTGTTCCAGTAGGCCACATATGACCTACTTTTTTTTGTAAATTAATTTATTTTAATTGGAGGCATTCATTGCCGCATGCAGACTTGCTCTAGTTGCGTGCGAGCAGGGGCCCTAACTCTCCAGTTTTCAGTGTTGAGGGCCTTCTCATTGCTGTGGATTTTCTATTGGGGAGGCCATGGCCTCTATGCTCGCAGCATCATAAGTTGGAACCCTGTGGCTCAGTAAGTTGCAGCTCGCAGACTTAGCTGCCCTGAAAGGGGGAGAGAAATCTTTCAGACCAGCAATTGAACATGTATCCCTTGTATTTGCAAGGCAGATTCTTATCCATGTGGACCACCAGGGAAGCACAGAAGTTATCTTCTTTTTTGCTCTTCACCCTTAAGAATAGCCATGCCACTTTGCTTTCTTATTTCTAATTACTCTCTAAATTTTTTCCCCAGAATTTTTCAGTACATTGGTTTACAGCTGTCAATGACCATAAAAGTAAGGAAGTGCAGAAGTGCTAGTCATCCTCCGCCCGAAATAGCAAATTTCAACCTCAGCACTGAGAAATATCCCTTTGAGAAACATCCGATACCTTGCATCCTGATACCTTCATCCTGATACCTGGCTTTTGCTTTCTTACATCATCTTATTCTCATTAAGGCCCCTTTTCTGAAGATACAACTGGTGGTTCTGTAGTAAGGGGAACTGAAATCTTAAATACTGTATGCTACCCATGTGACTTCAGGATAAAATGTCATTCAAAACAAAACCTAAATTAAACACACACACACACACACAAAGGAAAAGTAGGATAAGATCGTCAAACTTAACATTTTACCTCTCACAAAGATTTAACCCCAGATCTCCAACAAACAAATTGAGGTGTTTCGAGAGCATCTGGGACCTTATCTTTTCATCTAAAGGGGTTTTCGGGTCTAGTTATCTAGCACCAAGCACTTGGATCAATGTGATAAAGAGTCACTATCAAAATAGATAAAATGAGTCGTTCTGACACATCACCCATCATGATACATACCCACAGATTAATGCCCAGGACCCATGGACTATGCTGGAATTGAAATGAAAATTGGGGCAATTGCAAAGTTTTCCTCTTTTTAAAGGCATAAAAAGTGCTAACTTCATGTCTGTTTATTCCCTGGTCATTTCAAAAAGGAAGGCAAGCTAATTAACTTTTTTTTTCTTAAGAAAATCGGCAAAAGCAAATACTCATTTTAAAAATGCTTTTAATTTAATAAAAAAAAACTCATTCTCATTTTAGAAAAAAAAACATAAAGTATAAAGAATCCAAAAAAAAGAAATATAGAAGAGAGGTTCTTGCAATCCCCCTAATGTCACCAACAGTTAATTCCTTACCAACGAAGCCACCAGGGAAGCCCAGCACAACTTACCAATGTCTTACTGTAACATTTTCAAGTCATAGAGAAAATCATCACCTAAAACTGTTCTCACACCCATGGGCAAACCAAATGTAGGCAATGCTCTTACACTCCAGAGGTTCATTGGAATTGCGCAAGTAAAAAATTATTCTGTGAAATCTTAAATGTCAAATTCAAAAATTAAGAAAATATGTGCCTATTGATCCCGTCTTTCAATTGGATGACAGTGAGATTTTCCTGATCTGTCACATGGCTTTTCTTTTAACCAAACAGTAAAGGTTTTGACATCCTTGTTTGATGTTTTCTTACATCTTGAAGAAAAGCTGAAAATCTTCTAGATACTAAAAAAGCTTTCTTAGATACTGGTCCTGGCACACACCAAAAAATTCCTTTCAGCAAAGTTAGAGAAATCCCAGAATGTTATTTATCAAGCATGTTCCAGTGTGTATCATTTTGAAAAAGGTTGACTCTGCAGAATTATTACTTAGACTATCACCTATAAGACATTTCTTCTGAGTGTCCATAACATTTTTTGCATCTTATATAGCTCTTTTGGGGGGGTGTTTATTTACCCAGTTCTCCCGAGGAAATCTGAGTGATTAAACACCTTTGGGAAACCACATAGTGGGGGGGAGGTGTTATTACCCATTTCTCGGAGTAAATTCTTGAAGTGATCAAACACCTTTGAAACCAACATAGTAGGCTGCTAAATTTCATTACTCAGTGATACAGAATTGCTTTTAATAGCAGAGTTTTTGAAGCTGGTAAACTTCAAACTCTGATTTAAGACCAAAGATGTTTTGGCCAAACTGTTCTGCTTGGCATATAAAAACAACAGTAGCAACCACAAAAGTTCCTTACAGTGTGTCAGGACCCTATTCTTTTGCTTTACAACTATAACTAACCTCACATTTAAGCTTCGAAAAAAATCCTCACAGTCATCCTATGAAGCAGATACGTGTTTATTAGTTCCCATTTTATATATGAGGAAACAGAAGCACTTTGCCCAAATTCTCAGAGCTGTTAAGTTGGCCAACCCGGTGATAGGAACTGGCCATCTGACCCTCGTAGGTCTGACCTCAAGTCTCATCTACAATCTACCCCACTACCATTTGAAAATTACCTTGACTCCTTCAAGCCACCCTCCTCCAACGTTAAACCCACTTGAGTAATTGAATTCCAAGTTCAGTAAAGCTGCATACTCTTAACAACCCCTTTACCCAAGGTCCATTGGAGAAGCTGGCTATTTGCCCGGGAAGCCTGCTCTGAAGGGGTTTTGGTGTGTGTGCACGACTCGCTCAGTCGTGTCTGACTCTTTGCGACCCCATGGACTGTAGTCCGCCAGGCTCCTCTGTCTATGGAATTTTCAGGCAAGAATACTGGAGTGGGTTGCTGTGCCCTCCTCCAGGGATCTTCCCGACCCAGGATTAAACCCGCGTCTCTTATGTCTCCTGCACTGGCAGCAGGTTCTTTACCACTAGCACCACCTGGAAGGCCCTAATGGCTTTAATGAAACTACTCTGTCCACTGGGGAGAGAAAGGTGAGTTTTCTTGTTTCATTTAGCGTAGAAAAAACCTCTTAAACTGACGGGTATTCTTTCCCCCTCTCTGCGGCCTGACAGCAACATTGAGAAGGTCTCCTGGGTATATTTCACATGAATCTGCCTCAAGTAAAGAAATGGTCAATGTTGCCCTCAAAGATGACCTTAAACTTCTCACCTCAAGCTTTATTGCTACTGCAGATTTCATCTACAAGGAAGAGTGTAAGAGAACGAGCAGGAATTATAAAAATTCTGTTGAATGACGTAAATAAACCTCATCAGCTTTTCCTTTTCTCGCTGGGAGGGCAACCCAACATGATTAAAGCCAAGAAAGAAAACCTCAGGTTATTGTAATTAGCAATTCTGTTTCTTTGGAGGAGAACATCGTAAAAAACCTTGGGATGGAGGAGCTGGAACTCTTTTAGCATACAATCCTCCAAATTTTAAAGATAAGGAAACGAGACCCATAGGGGACTCCTGGCCTGCTCGTGATAACACACTAATTTGAGAATTAAAAAAATATATTATATATATTTCCTTTTTGGATTACCTTCTTGTAAAAAAAACAAATTAATTAAGCCTTTTGGCCTTCTAAAATGGTCATGGCATAATGGCTCATGACATGAAGTCCAGCATTTTATTGCCTTACGTGGAGGAAACTGCAGTTATTACCTCCCATCCCCAAATGGTCCATTTTAGGCCCTATGGCCTACAATGGCATGAAAATGGAGAAGTGACTGGTCCTTGGTCACGTAACCTACAGTGGCCCTCTTACTCACTGCTTGCGGCTTGTCCCCTGTAGCCTCTTGTTTGGCTCTTTTTTGCCCTCGGCCGGGTTGCAGAGATACTCCACAACGTCCCACTCTTTCAATCACAGGTCTGCCACAAGGGATTCCTGCCACAGCCCTTGAGACTGAAGGCTCAGGCCAAGCTCCACAGGCATGCATCCAGGCTTCCCCCCCCCAGAGGTCTCAATCCCTTTGGAGTACAAGCTCACACAATTGCAATCAGATTCCCCAGCACTTATAGAACCCTCCTGCACATCTGTTTCCTCCCAGTAGCCCATCCATGCAGGTCACGTGCCGTTCTCCCTTCACCTTAGTTCTGGCTTGATTCCTTTCCCCTCCTCTTGCACAACTTCCAGTTCTTACCATCCCAGACACTTTCCAAAGTAAGGATTATAATGCACCCACAGACAGGAAGCCCTGACCTCCCTAAAGTAGAAAGCATGATCCTTGTTTATCCTGAACCAATTATTTGTGCCTGTTTAATTTCTGACTCTCGTCAGATTTATTTGAAAAGAACATGAATTGAGTGATTAGGATCAGGTTAAAGTTAGAGTGAGATTTAGAATCCTTCTGTCTTGTCCACTTTTGCCTCCCCTCTGCCAGCTCAGGGCCTTGATAAATAAAGTCACTCACTTACATATTTACAGAGGTAAGAAGGTAGGAAGGAGAAAGTGCCGGGAAGCTAATATCAGTTGTATTGAAATAACAAGTTGAAATAATCACAGTACTGAAATAACAAGTGTTTGAATTAAGGTAGTCTTAGGTATATAAAGAGGAAGAGTGGAATGAATTGAAAACTTATAGGAAGAAATAATTTACAGGTTTGAATAATAAAATTTGCCATGAAAATATGTGAAAACACAGGGAGTCATGGGTGATTCTGAGATTTTATTGACTTATTTTTGCTGCACAGGGCTTCATTGTAGCACATTAAACATGTGGGATCTTAGTCTCCTTACCAGGATCGAACCCACGTCCCCTACATTGGAAGGCCAGATTCTTAACGCAATGGACCACCAGTAGAAGCCCTTATCCTGAGGGTTTTTTAATGGACTTACCTAAATTTGCTCTGGGACTGTGGTGAGAAACAACTGGTTTGGTTTTTGCTGTTAAAGAATTGAGGATGGGTGAAGGGCTTGAGAACATGAAACCTAGTTTGGAATCTGTAAAGTATCTGGGGAGCATGTCCCAGCAGGCAGATATATCTGTGGAGGTGTCACTGTTTTAAAAACATGTGAACAGAAAACCAAAATCAAATTGTGAGTGGGAAGAGTTGTCTTTAGAAAGTCCCTTCACTTTTTAGGACCCAATTTCAAGCCCCAAGTTCCCTAAATTTTTGCCTGTTTTTCTTTCAGCTACAATCAGTTTTTAAGAAGTGATCTTATCATCTCGATGATCTCAGTTTAGGAAGAACAAACAGTTTGATGAAACACAGTGAGTAAGTTTTCCTCTGGTTGTACTGGGAAAATGCTTCAAATGGGAGCACAGCCCTCAAGCCAAAGAAATGACAGTAACACCAACCCTGTAAGATGCAGTGCTCATTGAGCCTCTTCGTGTACCCCGGCACTGCCTCTAAGCACCTGCTGCTCTCTAGCAACACGTGAGGCAAGAATCATTTCAGAGAAAACATGAGGCACCAAGAGGCTTAAGTGACTTGTCCAAGGTCCCCCATGGCCTACTAATACATAAAGCAGGGAACTCACCCCTGGTGTTATGGCTCCTGGAATCCATTCCTGTAACCAGTATACTGGGAATGAAAGTATAACGGTGGAAGTTTAAAGAAGAGTGGGAAATGTGCAGTAAATTTTTCAGGGGAGGGACCCTATTAAGATTCAGATCCCGTTGTGCAGCTCACTGCAATTTTCAGGGGGGGGGGGGGGGGGGGGGGGCTCAAACAGATGACAACGATGAACATGGGCTCTCCGAGAATTAACCTAAAGCAATTACTTTAATCTCTTTCAGTTTTTTCGTTTCCTCCAGGAGAAATGACCTATAGAAAAAGGTTTATTCCTTAGAGCAGCATATAGGATGCTAGGAAACAACCTAAATGTCTATTGATAAGGGACTGGCTTAAAAAAAAAAAAAGATTGTACACTTATAAATGGAATATACTGCAGCCAGAAAAAAGAGTAAAGTAGAGGTCAATAAGCGTTATAGTAGTTATTTCTATTATATATTGTTTTGAAGAACAATACAGTATGGCAGCATCCCAAACCTTTTTTGGCACCATGGGACTGGCTTCGTGGAAAACAAATTTTTCCATTACCAGTGGGTGGAGGGATGGTTTGGGTATATTCAAGTGCATTATACATTTATAATTTGCACCTCAGATGCATCAGGCATTAGAAACCGTAGTTGGGTAATCCTGGAATAGCTACCAATTTAAGTAATAATGTGATAGAACTATATGGGCTTCCCGGTGGCTCAGTGATAAAGAATCTGCCTGTCAGTGCAGGAGAACTCAGGAAATGCAGGTTTGATCCCTGGTGGCGAAGATCCCCTGGAGGAGGAATGGCAACCCACTCCAGTATTCTTGCCTGGAGAATCCCAGGACAGAGGAGCCTGGCAGGCTACAGTCCATAGGGTTCGCAAAGAGTCAAACACGACTGAAGTGACTTAGCACACATGCATATACATTCATTTATACTTGTATGTGCATACAAAAGGTGAAGTGATAGTGAAATTCGCTCAGTTGTGTCCAACTCTTTGCGACCCCATGGACTGTAGTCCATGGAATTCTCCAGGCCGAGAATACTGGAGTGGGTAGCCTATCCCTTCTCCAGGGGATCTTCCCAACCCAGGGATCAAACCCAGGTCTTCCCACCATGCAGGCGGATTCTTTACCAGCTGAGCCACAAGGGAAGCCCATACATACAGGAAACCTGTAGAATTGATTGCTCAGAAGAACTGGTGGCTGAAGGACAGAGACGTGGAAGAGGAAACCTTGATACCTATCAGGATACCAGCATAAGTACACTCAAAAAGGAGTTTAATGAAAGAATGAGTTACAAAGGCGTGGACAGGGTAAGCACCCAACAAAGGATTGTGGTGTGGTCTCACCCTTTGGACTAGCTACAAGGAAAAATCATTACCATGCCCTGGGCCCTAAGGGACAGGGGAATAAAGCTTACCTGAACCCAGAGAGAGAGAGAGAGAGAGAAGCTGTAAGTATAGAAGCCAGGGCACAGAAGCCCACAGACTTCGAACCCACAGCCCAGCAGAGAAGTGCTGGGTTTAAATAAAGACCCTGACTCCATTCTTCTCCTGTCCTCCCCGATCTCTTGCCAGGGCAAACCCAACCCCTTAACCCGAGGGGGGGCAGGAGAACGCTTAATGCACGCCTCACCGAAGAGCCTTTTCGGGGGCTGAGCAGTGGCAGTGGGTCTGGAGGGCAGAGACTACCGCCACAGAAAGGGCAGTGTCATAGCCTTGACCTTGTAAGTTTAGAACCAAGTGAATATATAACTTGTTTACAAAGTAATAAATTTTGCACACATAAAAAATAAATTAAAATAAAACGTAAAATTAGGATTAGAGAGATGGTTGCAATTCTCCTCCTCCCACCGCCCAATAGCTATTTTATTTGATTTGTGAGTTTTATTTCACTTAACAACACTCCAGGGGCTCCACCAAGTGTCAAAGCCGTGCTTCACTGCATCCAGAGCACAGTCTCACTATGGAATGGATTCTGGGGAGACAGCTGGCTAGCCCCCAATCACTGGTGTAAAAGAAGTTCACTGTGAGTTATACCCACTTGGTGAATGATCTACCCCTGAAAGTAGAAAGTAATTATTTTGAAGACACAGAACATTTTGTTGTAAATTTTCTCGTAAAGAGAATAGTGAAGCTTGAATTTTAGATTCAAATATGAACTAAATAGGTTTAAGATTCCCTCCCCCATATTTCAAACTGTTAAATAAAATTTAGAGGTAAACAGCATGTGAATCAAGATAGTAAATCTCCCAAAGCCCACATCTGAGCTTGTCCACTTCTCTGTTTCATATGTCCTTAGTGTCAGTAATATCTCAACCCTGGCTACAAAAAAAAATAAGTATTTCATGGGAGTTTTAGAAAGATCTTACTGAAATTCTAATTTAACTGGTTTGAGGACCTGGACTCAGTCATTGATTTTTTGTTTGTTTCCAAAATCCACAGTGGTGTAACGGCCACCAGCTGGGAGTCCCGGCTTTAAGGATTCATTGCTGTCAATGGAAGTGTGTTTCCCTCATTACCCAGAATGTGCTCCTTTTACTTTATACAAACAAGGTTACCGTTAAGACAATATTCCACTCTTTCATGTTTTTGCTCATGCCACCCACTCCTGCACTGCTCATGCCTTGAATGTTGTCCCACCCCCTGCCTGCATCTGCAGCCACAATTTTTTACCTATTATCCCTGACACTGCTTAAGGCCTACCTCCTCTAAGATTTCCCCTTCCCCTCATTCCCAAACAGCTTCTCTTCCTCTTTTGAATCCTTGAAGATTTTTAAAATAACATTTCTTATTTTTTCTCCTTAGTAGAAAATGAATATATTTGTACAATATACTTTTTTAACTTATTCAAAATAGACAACAATCAAAAAGTCTGATACAGTAGTCCCATCTTACCATTTATCACTTCCCATTGGCTATCAATTACCTGTAGGCCAACCACAGTCTTGAAAACATTATGGAAAAAATCCAGACATAACAATTGATAAGTTTTTAGATTATGCACCCTTTTTGAGTAGTGTGAGAAATTTTGTACCAACCCTCTCCATCCCACTTGGAAAGTGAATCATCCCTTTGTCCAGCATATCAACCCCCAACATTGCTAATTTTTAAGAGGTTTATTTTAAAAAGATAAAATATCAAGAGCAATTTTGTGTTTATCCAAAATGGCCAGGGAAGTAAAATAACTAGAAATAAATATAATTCACCGACATAACATTAAACAGGAAAAAACATATGATCATCCTAACTATGCAGCATGGTAATATCCTATTGATGGCAAAATGAAGAAGCAAAACCCTAAAAAGTTCATGAACAAGGGTAAGTCCAATTATACCTCCAATTGGAATTATAATGTAATTCCTTAACTAGTGTGGTAAGACAAGAAAAAGAAATAACAGAGGACAAAGACAGAGAAGCCGTAGCTGGTAAAAGTATTGGAGTGGGACCTTTTTTTCATAAAAATATAGTTGTCTACATTCCAGTGAATCTTCAGGCAAATTATTATGTAATGATAGCAGAGTTCAGTAACATGCTGAATAGAAGACCAATACACAAAATCAAATATACTTCAAAGGACTGGAATAAAAGAGTTAAAAAATACAATTGTGAAAAAAAAATGCAGTTTACCATAACAATTAAAAAAACATGAGCTACCACTTTCATAATGCCTAATGAGCAAAAAAATTCCAAAACTCTATTTGATGAACATCAAGTAAGACCTATCACAGAAATACATGGTGGAAGATGTTCAATATTGGAAGACTCTGTTTGTGAAGTTGCCAGTTCTCCCCAATTTGATCTATAGATTCAATGTAATCCAATTCCAAAATCCCGTGGATTCCCATCCCCCAACCCCGACTAAAACTGATAAGCAGATCTAAAATTGTTACAGTGAAACAAAAGTTTGATAAAATAACAAAGACTCTTTGGAGAATAAGGAGAATGACTTTGTTTGTATTAGATTTCAAGAGTTTTAATTATAAAGTCATAAGAATGAAGGAAGTTGTGGTACTGATGCCTGCCCAGTAGACAAGTGGATTCATGGAATAAGTAGAGATTCCAGAATCATATCTAGGTATTTGTTGACATAATATAAATGAGGAGTGGTGGACGATTCCTGGTGGTACAGTGGATAGGAATCATGCCTTGCCAATGCAGGGGACACAGGTTCAATCCCTGGTCCAGGAAGATTCCACATACTGCCATGGAGCAACTAAGCCCGTGCACCACAACTACTGAGCCTGCACTCTAGAGCTTGGAAAGCTGCAACAACTGAGCTTGTGCGCTGCAACTACTGATCCACATGCCTAGAGCCCATGCTCTGCAACAAGAGAAGCCACCACAATGAGAAGCTCACGCACCACAACTAGAGAGAAAGCCTGTGCTCAGCACCAAAGACCCAGCACAACCAAAAATAAATAAATAAAAAAAGAGAAGTGTGTAATTGAACAAACTATGTAAAAGGAAGAATTAGTCAATAGTTGTGCTGGGAAATAAGGGGGAAAAAGCAGATTCCTACCCCATGGTATATAGGAAGTGAATACTAGTTTGTATTGAAAGACTTGAATGGGAATGCTGATTTTTTAAACATCT
Source organism: Okapia johnstoni (assembly GCA_024291935.2). Taxonomy (NCBI): domain Eukaryota; kingdom Metazoa; phylum Chordata; class Mammalia; order Artiodactyla; family Giraffidae; genus Okapia; species Okapia johnstoni. The sequence continues at coordinate 86,711,452 of CM044305.1, forward strand.
AAAAGGAAAGATAAAGAAATATATAATTTTACGTGTTTGGGGTAGAGAAGAATTTCTTAAACAAAACACACACACAATCTTATCCAAAACTGACAACTGAAAAGATCAAAAAAAATTTTACTTTACAAAAATTAAAAGATTCAGATATCTTCAAAAGAAACCACCCTCCCCCACTCCACAAAAGAATTTGTCGACACAAACCAAGAATAGATAATTGCAACAATATATAACTAGTGGAGTGCTTGTAAATGTTTATTAAAGCAATTTTCTCAGGGGAAACAGCCGTGATTTGTAGGGTTTGATGTTTTACCATGGAGGAAATAATCCCACCATAGCTTATTTCCAAACTACAAAAAATGATGTCTTACACACAGTGGAAGAGATGCACAAAATTACTCTTATGAATACTGGGCAAGCCAGCTCCAGTGTGCCACTGCGAATTACATTAAAGTATTTTGTTTCCAGAATATACGAAGAACCTTTTCTGTATATCAATAATTAAACATCAAGCAATGCCATAGAAAAAAATGGTTAAAAGACATGAATCGTCACTTTGGCAGAAGAGAAAATGTGTGAGAATAGAAATATAACAAAGATTCTCCACCTTCATTAATAATCAACAAATTGGTTTTTATAATTAAGAATTACAATAAGAAACCATGTCATACGTCCTATAGGTGGGTTAAAATTAAGAATCTATAATAATACTAAGAAATTGCAAAGACTTGATCAAGAGAAAACTCTTTTTCTTAAAACTTTTTATTTTGTATTGGGGTATAGCTGATTAACAATGTTGTGATAGTTTCAGGTGAACAGAGAAGGACTCAGCCATACATATACATCCATTCTTCCCCTAACTCCCCTCCCATCCAGGCTGCCACATAACATTGAAGCCAAGTTTCCATGTGCTATACAGTAGGTCCTTGTTGGTTATTCATTTTAAATATAGCAGTGTGTACATGTCCATCCCAAACTCCCTAACTATCCCCCTCCCCCATCCCTCCCCCTGGCAACCATAAGTTCGTTCTCTAAGTCTGTGATCCAAGAAGAAATCTTCAAACAATGCTTCTGGTGGAGTATAAATTGGCACAACTACTCAAGAATTAAAAATTTATTATCTTAAAAGTTTTTTAATATTTGAATAACCAACAATCCAGAAAATATGTACTCTTTAGGTTCCCTATTTTAGGATGAGATTTTAGCGCAAGTATAAACCAGAAAGCAACAAACATGAATGTTCATGGTGGCAATTTCTATAATAGTAAAAAACAAACAAATAAAATTCAGCCCCAAATGTTATCAGTCAGGGTTTGATCGAAGAAGCATAACCGCTGTGAAATTAATGCAATAAGAGATTTATTATAGGGGATTTCGGAGAAGGCAATGGCACCCCACTCCAGTACTCTTGCCTGGAAAATCCCATGGACGGAGGAGCCTGGTAGGCTGCAGTCCATGGGGTCGCTAAGAGTCAGACACGACTGAGCGACTTCACTTTCACTTTTCACTTTCATGCATTGGAGAAGGAAATGGCAACCCACTCCAGTGTTCTTGCCTGGAGAATCCCAGGGATGGGGGAGCCTGGTGGGCTGCCGTCTATGGGGTCGCACAGAGTCGGACACGACTGAAGCGACTTAGCAGCAGCATAGGGATTTAACTGTATGCAATTGCAGAAGCTGGCTGCATTCTATGTGAAGCAAATTGTTTCCTGTATCTGATAGTAGAGCTAAAGCCACAGGACGGGAAGAACATGATGTGAAGTGAGAGGAGCAAGGACATATGGAACCCACAAAGGTAGACTGGAATCTACACAATCCCTATTCCCTCCTCCCAAACCCCTGGTGACATTTCATTGTGGAGTTAACACACACCTGTCCCCACGAAGTTGGAAGAATGCTGAAGCTGACAATTTGGAAGGAATTGGGAGCTATGGGCCTGCAGGGAACTTCCTCCATATAAGGAAATAGGGCACTCCTCACTGCACCTTCTTTACTGAGCACAAAATGTCTCTTTGTCTTTATACACATAACCTGATAGGCCCAGAGAAGTGAAGTGACCTGTAACCTATAGAAGCCTACTTTATATCAGTGTCTTTCAGCAGCTTTCCTGCATTTCTTCTCAAGAGAGCACATTTCAATATTTTGGATCTGACACCTTCTTTTTCTCCTTCCAAAGGGACATTCCTGACACAAAGGGAATTTGAGATCAAAACATTTTCTAATCACCTAATTTGAAAATGCCTTATTTCTTAGGAGTTGGAATAGTTTAACAATTGTAAAACTTTTTAATGCTTTTAAGACGTTGGTTTAAAAATTGATCAAGATGATATATTTATTTTTACTAAGAAGTAACTTGGCCCAAAATGCCTTTCATGTTTGCATAGGGTATTTTCTTTCAATATCTGAAAGTTGAAGGTATTTCTCTTGTAACTATAAACAAACTTATCCTAAATGTGTTAAAACATATTCTTGAGTATTCCATGTATCTTTCATGCTCTGAGAATCTGAAAGCTAACTGAAACTGGCCTATTTTAGAATATCCAAGAAAGAAACAAGAACCATTTTTAATACTAGCTTTTTAGATTTCATGAAGATTTTGAAGAATAATAGTATATGCTATAACCACTGACAGAACTTTGAAAGTTTCCTTCTATGAAAATATAAACTACCTCTATCTAAATCCAAGGCAACCATGGGATATCAGTATTTAACACTGAAGGTTTTGCGTTTTATATTTATACTATAATTGTAAAAATACAAGCGTAACATTTAATACTTGTCAATATGCTTTTACAAACATAAATCCTAAATTACTTAGCTTTGAAGACAAATCATTTGAAATTATACCATTAGATGAACAGAAAGGAAAAATAGTGGAAAGAGTAAAAAAAAAAAAAATCTTATACAACTTATGGGACACTATCAAAATGAAAAAAAAACATGAATTATGAAAGCCTCAGCAAGACAAGAGAGAAAAAGACAAAACTTGTTTAATGAAATAATGAATGGAAACTTTCCAAAACTTGGAAGGGGAATGAATATCAAGTACAATGAAGCTTTAAGGACTAAAAAGAGAGTCAATCCAAAGAAGATTATACCCAGACGTACTGTAATAACATTGTCAAAATTCAAAGATGACAACTATGAAAGCAGTAAAATGGGATTGCACCTAACTAAAGCCTTTTGCTCAGCAAAGGAAACAAAAATCAACAGAGTGAAAAGACAATCCACAGAATAGGAGAAAATAATTTGTATGCCACATATCAGATAAGGGATTAATATTCCAAATATATAAGGAACTTACACAACTCAGTAGGAAAAACCCAAATAACCCAATATGAAAAAAATGAGCAAATGACCTGAATATGCATTTCTACAAAGATTTACAAATGACCCAACAGTTATACGAAAAGGTGCTCAGCATCACTGGCTTTCAGGGAAATACAAATCAAAACCACAGCATGATATCACGTCACATCTGTTAGTATATCTTTTATCAAAGGTCAAAAGATAACAAGTGTTAGCAAGGATATGAAAAAAAGAGTACCTTTATACTCTTGTTGGTGGGGATGTAGATTGGTATAGTCATTATGGAAAGCAACGGAGATTCCTCAAAAAATTAAAAATAGAACTATAGAATGATCCAGCAATTCTACTTTTAGGCATATATTCAAAGGAAATGAAATCAGGATGACAAAGAGAGATCTGCGCTCTGCTCATTACCATATTCATTGCAACATTAGTCACAGTAGCCATGATATGGAAACATCCAAAGTGTCCATTGATGGATAAACAAAATATGAGGTATATGTAAAATCTCATTGAAATGTGGAATCTAAAAAAGTCAAACTCATAGAAACAGAATAGAATGCTGGTTGCCTGGGTTTGGGTGAAGTGACAAGTGGGGAGATTCTGGTTAAGGAGTACGAAGTTTCAATTATACAAGGGAAGATCTAGAGATCTAGTACACAGCAATGTTGTGTGATAATTTCACAAAGTATATCTATATTAAAAATATCAGCCCATACACTTTAAATATATTCAGCTTTTATTTGTTAATTATACCTTAACAAAGCCGGAAAAAAGAGAGAGGCAGGGGTATACAGTGGTTAGGAGCACCAGCAACTTTACAATTAGTGTCAGGCAGAACTTTGCTCAAATGCTAGCTCCTCTACTAAATAGCTCTGTAAATTTGTGCAAGTTAATAAATCTCTGTAAGCACTGCTTTCCTCTGCTCATATTATGGCAGTAGTAATAATACTTATCGCATAGGGATTCTTAAAATATTTAGCACAGTGGCTGGTCCACATTAAGTATTTATTACTTTTATAACAGAGCCTTAATTGAATGACAAATGAAATGAACTGCTTGAGTTTTAATCATGGTCTGGTGTGAGTCTAGGTTATTGATCCAAGCTGGTAAACTCAATGTCCTCTGAACTTTACCCCAGCCATGTACTTTACTAAATTGGACATCTCTCGCATATATATTTTATATCTATATTCTGACTCTCACCCCAGGCCCATATTGTCTTGTCCATGATTTAAGGTCATTTCTATTTTCAAAGAAGAGTAATTTAACAAAATAGGTGGATTTTTAAAAAATTTTGCTGATCTGTACTATGGCTCATTGATATAAATGCACTAATAAATGTTTAATAACTGGCTATCTAGAAAAATACATGCATATATGTGCATGAACATAGATTTTACTAACAGAAAGTACGTGTAGCACACAATTTACAAATAATAAAATATCCTATACTCCTTATTATAAATTCCATATAATCAATTGATTCTCACTGAATGTTTTCATTGCTTTTGATGAACTTGTATATTCATAGCCAACCTGTGGTTGTAATTAACAAATGAATGTAGTTGTGGTATGAATCTTGACTGATATTGTTTCTATAAGTGAATAAGATGAAAGTGAAAAATGAAGCGTCAAAACATAGCATGCAAGTTGAAGTAACCCACGTGAAGTTACTGAATATAGAGTAGAGATGTGTAGTAGTAGTAAACATTACACGTAATATTCCCAACACACAGATACAATCAATACAAACAATCTCATATATAGATAATAGTATAAAATAGTTAAATGATGAGTTTTGAGTTTTTAATTCTTTGGTTTTGATAGAGTTTACCTCAAAATAAGTGATCTCAAGAGCCATCTCAAGCACAAGACTTACAAATATTGTAGTGCGTGCTGTGTGTGCTAAGTCGCTTCAGTCGTGTCTGACTCTTTGCAACCCTATGGACCGTAGCCCACCAGGCTCCTGTGTCCCTGAGATTCTCCAGGCAAGAATACTGGAGTGGGTTGCCATGCCCTCCTCCAGGGGATCTTCCTGACCCAGGGATCAAACCCTGGTCTCTTACGTCTCCTGCATTGGCAGGCTGGTTTTTTACCACTAGCGCCACCTGGGAAGCCATTTGCCCTCCTTTTTTTTTTTTTTTTTTTTTTCGGTTTTAGCTGCCCTGTGCAGCTTACAGGATCTTAGTTACCTGACCAAGTATTGAAGCCAGCAGGGAAACAACGGAATCCTAACTACTGAACTGCCAGGGAATTCCTGTGCCCGTGATTTTTGGGGAACACATGTACAACCATGGCTGATTCATGTGAATGTATGGCAAAACCACCACAATATTGTAAAGTAATTAGCCTCCAATTAAAATTTAAAAAAAAAAGCCTTTCATAACTCCTCTTCTCCCTTGTGCCACTTCCACCTATATCTGTTTTGTATATTTTTACCACCCAGAAATCTTTAAAAGTGACTGTTATCCACTGTCCCCATTTCTTTATCTGCCACCAACCCACTGTGATAATTTAGTTTTCTGCCCCTTTCCTCTATAAAAATAGATCTGGCTGAGGTTACCAGTGTCTCTAATTTAAATAAACTTTACTATTCTCATTTTGTTTGACCTCTTAGGAGCAATGTCTACTACTGACAAGCAACTCAATCCTTCCTGAAGTAGTCTTTCCCCTTAGGTTCTATAATATTCATTTTACTTTTCTGCTTCTCTGCCCATTCCTTCTCTTCTACTTTGCAAATACATCTTTCTCTAACCCTTCCCGTGATTTTAGTTACCACATAGAGTCAGATGAGTGCACACACACACACACACACACACACAAACATCCCCCAAATAAGGTATAAAATTTGTTTTCTATATGTATATCACCACCACAATCAGAATAGTGAAGGTATCCTTTACCCCTGTAAGTTTCCTGGTGTCCATTTATAATCTTTTTCCTAGCCAACCCAACCACTGTTCCCCAAGAAACTACTAATCTGTTTCCTGCTGCTGTAGATTAATTTGCATTTTATCAAGGTTTTTATATATATACATTGGATTCTACAGTATATACTCTATTTTCTGGCCTTTTTTCACTAGTGTAATTATTTTAAGATTCATCTATGTTGTTGCCTATATTAATAATTTATTTTTTTATTGCTGAGTAGCATTCTCTTATATGGATACACTAATATTTGTTCATTCATTCACTTATATCAATAAGACATTTGGTTTGTTTCCAGTTTGAGATTACAAATGGAGCTGCTATGAACATTTATGTACAAGTCTTTGTGTGGACATATGCTTCGATTTCTGTTTGTTGGGTAAATACCTACAAATGCAAAGGATGTTTTGTATGGCAGGTTTATTTTTAACATTATAATAAATTGCTAACTGTTTTCAAAGTCATTCTGTAATTTTGCATTACCACCAGCAGTATAACTGATTTCTACCTCCTTACCAGTGCTTGGTATTTTCAGTCTTTTTAATTTTAGCATTTCTAGTGGGTATGTCTCAGAGAACGCGATGGCACCCCACTCCAGTACTCTTGCCTGGAAAATCCCGTGGATGGAGGAGCCTGGTGTCAGACACAACTGAGCGACTTCACTTTCACTTTTCACTTTCACACATTGGAGAAGGAAATGGCAACCCACTCCAGTATTCTTGCCTGGAGAATCCCAGGGATGGGGGAGCCTGGTGGGCTGCTGTCTATGGGGTCGCACAGAGTCGGACACGACTGACGCAACTTAGCAGCAGCAGCAGTGGGTATGTAGCAGTATCTTATTACGGTTTTAATAGACATCTTATGGCTATTGATCATGAGCCTAATTTAATGCGTTTAAATGCTGAGTTTCTCTGGTTACATTTTCAAATATTTTGCCCATTTTTAATTTAGTGGTTTCTATTCTAACAATTAAGTTGCAAAGGTGTTTTTAGATATTTTAGATAGAAGTCTTTGGTTAGATATTTGCTTTATAGCTTTATAAATATTTTCTCCAAGTCTAGGCTGTTTTCATATTTGTATCACTGCCTTGTTAAGATAGTAAATTATGGTTCATCAAAAGTATATCTTAAGAAGGCAGTGTATTTTTTTATTAATTTTTTGTCCCCTGTAAGATTATCTTAGTTAAATCCAAGGTTGTTAAGATCTCTTTTCTTCTAAAAGCTGTATAATGTCCATTTCTCTATTTGGTTTGTGATACATTTTTGTTAATTTTTATCTATGGTGTGGTTGAGGTTGAAGTTAATTTTTTCTTTTTCTTTTTGCATTGTCTATCTAATATATCAAGCACCATTTTCTCAAAACATCATGTTTTCACAAGAAATTACCTTGGAAAATTTGTAAAAAAATCAATTGACTATCAGCAGTCCCCATTATTATATCAGCTCCACCTCAGATCATCAGGCATTAGATCCTGGAAACTGGGGACTCCAGCTATATATGAGTGAGTCTCTATATAGAATCTTTTTTCCCACTGAAAATGTGTCTATACATCCATAAACACTACATGTCTTCCCTAACTATTGTATCTTTACATTTGCAGCTTTATTGACATACAATTTGGTAGATAACACTGTATAAGTTTAAGGTATACAATGTATTGATTTGATACACTTATACTGTAAAATCATTATTGTAGCATTAGCTAATACCTCTATCATATGACCTAATTACCATTTCTTTTCTGTAGTGAAAACATATAAGATCTAGAATAACTCATGAAATGAGGTAGTAAGTCTTTCAGCTTTTTTTTTTCCAAATTGTGTATATATTAATATGTGAGTAAAGGAATACACTATAGCAATTATCAAGATAATTCTGATGATCTTCAGTATTTCATTACTGGCACTATCCATTGCTCATTGTCATTAATGGTTTTATTGTTCCACTTTATTTAAATCAAAAAATGCTACATGGAAGCCTTCTGCTGGGGGTACTCAATTTTAATTTCATTAAGTCAATATTAATCAAGTTTAGCCAGGGCATTTATCTGCCAAGAATATTCTGACAAATTCATGGCTTGGAAGGGCTATAGTAAATTCCTGAAATTCCAGGCCACTAGATGATAGTTTACTAATTTGATGAGATAAAAGTGACTACTACTAATGAACATGCTGAACCATTCTCTTCTCAATATGGAAGAAACTTTTTGTCTCTACAAGCCTAGAAGCAACTGGCTATAATTTGAAGAATTCAATCAAGTAACAGGATTTTTCTTTTTTAATGATGCCAAATGACCAGTTTGACTTTCACTGAATTGACTGGTTGGTTGACACTTTGAGGAGCATTAACTTGATCATCATCATTACTATGAAATAGTATTTATTAAGCATCCACAGTTGCAAGCAATATAAAGTTAGCCAAATAATCATCGACTCTGCCCTTTAGGAGTTTATGATCTGGAAACTCAACACATCCAGATGAGCTGGATGCCATTTAGCAGAATACTGCTATAGGACTTGGAGAGATGCTACTAAGTGGTTGTAAAAGATCAATTTTCTTCACAAACTGCCAAACCATGGACTAGAAAGGAAAGTAGTGCTCATGTTAGGTGGATGTGAGTGATCTTCTCACTTGAGATGGTGTTATTTGGGCCGAATTGCAAGTAGAGATATCCTCTCCCTTTCAAAGATTGAAGCGGCACTTGAGAGAGAAAATGACATGTCTGAGCTTATCAAAAGCAAATGAGTCCTCTGGGAATACGGAAGTGAGTAATGATGGTGGGGGATGCAGTGGGAAAAATGGTATTTTTGGCATCAGAATAACTAGGCTCTAGTCCAGCTTTGTCCCTCATGGGTGGGCACTGGGTAATTTATTTAACTTTTCTGCATCATAGTTTAGTTATTCACCTGTAAAATGAGAAAGCTGTAATCATGTTTATGCCTTCATGATATTTAAAAATTGTGCAGAGATCCTGCAATGAAAAGTGAACCCAAAATGAATTTATACAAGAACAGTCACAATAATGAATGTTTATTTCTAACTAGGCTGAGACGTCTATACTTTGGAAGAAAATTAACTATTTGTATGAAGTGCAGTCTTAATTTTGAGCATTTATGGATTGCAACAGTTTTTACCTCTTAAAAATTACTTTTATAGTCCACTTAAAAGTATTTTGTTACATGATTCAGTTAGAGCTCATATTTTGCTGTTACAAATGAAATGCCTAATCAATAGTTCATCTCTTAGAATTCCTTTTTTTTTTTTTTTGAGGAATCACAGAATGTGAGATTCAGAAAGCCTATTAGAAATGAAGTGATCCCTACTGTTTATATGACAACATAAGAAAACTTTGAGAGTGAAATACTTGCCCAAAGTTGAACAACAAGCTAACAGGAAAGCCAGTATTAGAATCCAGGTTTCCTAGCTCTTTATTTCAGTACTTTTGCTAAGTATTACTGTCTCATAATCTTTCATTTCTAGAAATAGTAAGCCACAGTGGACAACCACTTTATGAACTCAGAAGGAACAGTTCTGTTCAGTTCAGTCACTCAGTCGTCTCTTTGAGAGCCCATGGACTGCAGCAAAGCCAGGCTTCCCTGTCCATCACCAACTCCCAGAGCTTACTCAAACTCATGTGCATCATCAAGTCGGTGATACAATCCAACTATCTCATCCTCTGTTGTCCCCTTCTTCTCCAGCCTTCAATCTTTCCCAGCATCAGGGTCTTTTCTAGTGAGTCAGTTCTTCGCATCAGGTGGCCAAAGTATTGGAGTTTCAGCTTCAGCATCAGTCCTTCCAATGAGTATTGACGACTGATTTCCTTTAGGATGGACTAGTTGGATCTCCTAGTAGTCCAAGAGATTCTCAAGGGTCTTCTCCAACACCACAGTTCAAAAGCATCAATTCTTCAGTGCTCAGCTTTCTTTGTGGTCCAACTCTCATATCATACATGACTAACAGGAAAAACCATAGCTTTGACTAGACGGAACTTTGTTGGCAAAGTAATGTCTCTGCTTTTGAATATTCTGTCTAGGTTGGTCATAGCTTTTCTTCCAAGGAACATCTTTTTATTTCATGGCTGCACTCACAATCTTCAGTGATTTTGGAGCCCAAGAAAATAAAGTCTGTCACTGTTTCCACTGTTTTACCATGTATTTGCCATGAAGTGATGGGACCAGATACCATGATCTTAGTTTCCTGAATGTTGAGTTTTAAGCCAACTTTTTGACTCTCCTCTCTCACGTTCACCAAGAGGCTCTTTAGTTCTTCTTCACTTTCTGCCATAAGGATGGTGTCATCTGCATATCTGAGGTTATTGATATTTCTCCCAGCAATCCTGATTCCAGCTTGTGCTTCATCCAGCCCAGCATTTCGCATGATGTATTCTGCATATAATTTAAATAACCAGGGTGACAATATACAGCCTTGACATACTCCTTTCCCAATTTGGAACCAGTCTGTTGTTCCATGTCTGGTTCTAACTGTTGCTCTTGACCTGCATACAGATTTCTCAGGAGGCAGGTAAGGTGGTCTGGTATTCCCATCTCCTGAAGAATTTCCCACAGTTTGTTGTGATCCACACAGTCAAAGGCTTTGGCATAGTCAATAAAGCAGAAATAGATGTTTTTCTGGAACTCTCTTGCTTTTTCAGTGATCCAATGGATGTTGGCAATTTGATCTCTGGTTCCTCTGCCTTTCTAAATCCAGCTTTAACATCTGGAAGTTCACGGTCCACGTACTGTTGAAGCGTAGCTTGGAGAATTTTGAGCATTACATTACTAACATGTGAGATAAGTGCAACTGTGGTAGTTTGAACATTCCTTGGCATTGCCTTTCTTTGGGATTGGAATGAAAACTGACCTTTTCCAGTCCTGTGGCCACTGCTGAGTTTTCCAAATTTGCTGGCATATTGAGTGCAGCACTTTCACAGCATCATCCTTTAGGATTTGAAAAGGCTCAACTGGAATTCCATCACCTCCACTAGCTTTGTTCTTAGTGATGCTTCCTAAGGCCTACTTGACTTCACATTCCAGGATGTCTGGGTCTAGGTGAGTGATCACACCATCATGTTTATCTGGGTCATGAAGATCTTTATTGTACAGTTCTTCTGTGTATTCTTGGTACAGCTGGTATTTATTTGTCGGTGGGCACTGTGTGCCAGGTTTAAGGCTAAATGTTGGACATATGCTATTTCATATAGTCCTCACACAATCCTGGACTTCCCTGGTGATTCAGTGGTAAAGAATCTACCTGCAATGCAGGAGACTTGGGTTGGATTCCTGGGTTGGGAAGATCCTCTGGAGAAGGAAATGGCAACCCACTCCAGTATTCTTACCTGGGAAATCCCATGGACAGAGGAGCCTGGTAGGCTACAGTCCATGGGGTTGCAGAGTTGGACAGGACATAGTGGCTGAGCATGCATGCAAGTCACACAATCCTGAGGAGATATTAACAACTATTGAACAGATGAGGAAATAGGATAAGAAAATATAAGTGACTTACTGAAAGTCACACTACTAGAAGTAGTTGAGTGAAGGTTCATACTCCAGTCTATCTGACACAAAATCCCATCTTTCCACTACATGGTACACTCTCTCTAGGAAAAGTCCCATTATCATATTGAAAATTCTTCAGGCCCCAACTAGATGAGAAACAGCACTAATTGGATATGACATTGGGAAATTCATCTTAAATTCTATTCTCTTCCCATGTTCTTCTTCCACATCTCAGTGATCACGTCCATTGTTAGATATCCACCTCTACTCAAGCTGTTCTTAGCCTTCTTTTTTGGATCTGGCTTCCTCAAACAATATTCAAAATATCTTTTCTCATGCTTATTTCACATTTATCTTATTTCACGTTACATTCCTTTTCTCATACATTTTCTCCATTGAAACTCCTCACTGACTAATTAACTTCAGTATTTCTTTGGGAGGCAAATAATATTTTTACATTATGTAGAAGTGATAGAGGCTTACTGTATTTTTTTTCCTTCCAGACATTATTCCATTTGCACAATGACATAAAACAACTGATGCAACACATTTTCCACATCTGTCAGGTAAGAACTCGAACCTCCTTGTCTAGTTTCAGTATCCCAAACTATAACTGAAAAAACCACAAGCTGAATCAATTTAGAAACAAATAGCCTGATCTATTTATGGGTAGAGTTTGCAATGCTTATTATTTAAACTCTTGGCAATGTTTACATTAAATAAGAAAATGAGTATAAAAGCCTTGGCACATATATAAATGCTTAACAAGAGTTACTTATCATATATTGCCTTGGATGTTACAGAAAGATGTAGAAACAAAAGAGCATCTGATCAAACTTGGAGTGAGGAGAGGTCTATTTAGGTTTTAGAGTTCTTTTCTGAGGCAATCTGTATTTAGAGATTAACTCTGTGTGTGTGGTGGGGGAAGAGACTAGCTAATTAAGTGGATGCAGTGTAGAAGTTCTAGGTTATTATATAAGTCAAAGTAATCTCAAGTTTTCCTTTATACTTGGGTAAGTTAGTAAAAAGTATTCTTATCTAATGATATAATAACTAAATCCTGAGGCTCTTAATTGTCAAAGATCAAATGTTTTCCTCCAGGCAGATATATGTGGGAAAAAAAATCATTGTTTGTCTCCAATGAAACATATTTAAATGTAACGATGGAACCTGCACATTTGCATGACCTGATTACTCATAATAGGAGGGAATACTGTATATTTTAATATATAATTAAATTCAGCAAATAACACAGCAAATAAAAAAAGAGTGCTCATTCTGATTTTGATGAAAAATAGTTCTAAAAATATCCAGGATTGAATCTACCTTGAGATATGTAACTAAGGCCTTTATTTGGCTTTAAAATCATTGATCCGATTTGAAGCTCTGGGACAGGTATGTTAATATGGACTGTGTTTCTGGCTAGGGCAGTGTTTGTTTTGCCTGAACAGACTGCTATACCATCACTGCCTATTTATAGAACAAAGTAGGCATATCTGTAGGGCAAAACATTATTTTATTTCAATTGTAGGGTTGCATATTAACTTGGGAGTAGGAAGCTATCTTCTCCTGTCACCTACTTTTAAATCAAATATGTAGAGTAATTTTTCACCATTTATAAATCTATCACTTATAATTCTTTTTTGAAAGCTGCTGCCATGTTATCTCATATTTAGTTGGAGTGAGTATATAACTTGTTCAAACACTTTAGGGAATTTCACTGTATATAAATCTCAAAATTTAATGAAATTAGACTTTAGATAAAATGTTAGATTTCTTTTTGTAAATTTTTTATATATTAGCCCAAAGATAACTAGAAATGTTAGAGGTCACTGAGAAAATTTGGCATTGTATATAACCATTTTTATATAGTGGCTTTGACAAATGTCCCACTCCTATAAAAAGGCTAAATATATATTCCTAAACATGGTGATCAAAATTTGGCATTGTATATAACTATTTTTGTATAGTGGCTTTGACAAATATGTATTTCCCACACCTACAGAAATGCTAAATATATATTCCTAAACATGGTGACCAACAAAACAGTGATTTGGGAGAACTGCTGATTAAATTTTCAGTGTTACTTTGTTCAATGATTCAAATGAGTGGTGTACTTTGAAAATCTTCTTTGGAGAATAAAATTGCAGATAACCTATCTTTAGTTAATCAGATCCTTAAGGATGATTTTGAGACATATTTGATGATATGTTAATCTATATAAAAATGACAAGCTAGTAACGTGAGACAGGGTCTGAAGAATCCATGTAATTCAAAATATATGCTTGATCACAACCTTGCCTCAGTCATTCTAACCAGTAACCATTTACTGAAGTACTCTGGTTTGGGAAAGGGCATTATATGATATAAGGCACAGTGGGGTCTCTATGAATGTGTCTCTATGTAAATGTGTCCCTCTTGTAGGATGATGGAGGAATTGATATTATTATCAGTATAAAAGAACTAAACACTATCACTTCTATAAGAAAATGTCCCTTATTCAGCATCTCCTTTTTCCCTACTTCCAGTATCATGCTGCTTTTAACACAACAAATAGAGAAGTAGGAGACAGACTGGCCAGTCATGGTTAAAAAGCTTTCTATTGATGCTAATAAGCTAATGAACAGACAAAAGGGCTTTCTTGGCCTTCCCCTTCATACAAGGCACACAAAAAAGACATTATAAAAAGACAATGAAAAATAACCCATGATTCCAATCACTTTTTTTTCTCTTCTGACTGGTCTTTTTGTCTCAAAGAACTGTGTCAAATCAGGCCTCAGAAAAATAAAGGAAATAAGGAAAATAAACCAGCCTTAGGATTCTCTTCCTTTGTTAGACATGAGAAAGCTAAGTAGTAGCAGTGTCAAGGGGAAGAATTAGCTCTTCCATAAACTCCACTGGTCCCTCTTATATACTGTTACACTCAAATAAGAACACTTATTAAACCAAACCAATGTGGTGGCTATGTACATAGTGATGATTTAAAAAACTCTTACAACTAGATATACAAACACCAAAACCCCTAACAAATAATCAGCAAAAGCAAAAATCAACAAATGGAACTACATCATGCTTAAAAGCTTCCACACAGCAAAAGAAACAACAGAATCAAAAGCTATCATAAAGAATGGGGGAATTTTTTCAAACCATATACCAAATAAGTGGTTAATACCCAAAATAGATAACCAGCTCATACAGCTCAATATAAAAAACAAACAACAAACTAGAAACCCAATTAAAAAATGAGCAGAAGACCTAAATGGCCATTGGAATGTCTTCTTTGGAAAAATGTCTAACAGGTACATGAAAAGATGCTCAACATCACTTATCATCAGGAAAGTGTAAATTAAAGCCACAGTGAGATACCAGTTCTAAAAGGTGTAAAGTGATATATCATCAAGAAGACAGGATTCCAGTTCAAGAGAGTGACACAGGAAGATTCTGAAATCACCTCCCACTATACACCAAATGTACAGCTACATATGGAAAAATTTCCTCTGAAAAGAGCCTTAAACTAACTGAATGACTCCTAAACAGTGGGCAAACAGGAAAAAACGCCATATAAAAGTGGGTAAGAGATGCAGAGCCACAAGCTTTCCATTAACCCCTCCCACAATTGGGAGGGATCTCAAAACCCAGATTTCCTCCCTAAGGAGTGAATGCTTTGAACTCCACATCAGGCACTCCATTGCTTAAGACCTTCTTCACCTGGAAGATGAGCCCCCAAAATATTTAGCTTTGAAAACCAACAGGGTTTGTGTTCATAAGACCCACAAGGCTATAGTGAACTGAGAAACAGCTTTTAAAAGGCTCCTTAAAAAGCTCTTAAAAGACTCACCAACTCAGGGCCCAGTGCAGAAGCAACCAGTCAGTGATCCCAAACAGATTCACATCAAGGTACATTATAAATAAAACGTTAAAAGAATCTTAAAAGCACAAGAGAAACACAGCATGTTATATACAAGGTAGCCCACATAAAATTATAAGCATATTTGTCAACAAAAACTTTTCAGGCCAGAAGGGAATGGCATAATATAGTCAAAGTACTGAAAGAAAAAAATAACTTCCAATCAAGAATATGCTACCTGGCAAAGTGATCATTCAGAGAAAAGAGTTTTCTAGATAAACAAAAGCTAAAAGATTTCATCACCAAGAAACCAACCTTACAAACAGTGTTAAAGGGACTTCTTTAAGCTGAAAAGACAGAGCCCTACAAGAAAACAAGAAAACATACAAAGGAATACATCTCACTGGTAAAGGCAAATATACATAGTAATGGTAATGGATTAATCACTTATAAAGCTGATATGAAGATTAAAAGAAGTATAAATTTGTATAACTACGATAGCTAAAGGGATACACAAGATAAAAAGATATAAAATACAATATCAAAAACAAAATGGGTTAGAGTGTAAGGGAGAGTAAAATATAAAATGTTAGAATACATTCAAACTTAAGTTTTTATCAAATTAAAATATAGTTATCAATATAAGCAATTCTATGTAAGCCAAATACTAACCACAAAACAAAAACCTACATACACAAAAGATAAAGGAATCTAAGCATACCAATACATAAAACCATTAAATCACAATAGAAGAGAGCAAGTGCAGAAGAAAGGAACAGAAGAACCACAAAGCAGCCAGAAAAAAATTAACAAAATCCCAGTGATAGCACATCTATTTCAATGACTTGAAATGGGTTGAATTCTCTAATCAAAAGACATAGGGTTGCTGAATGGATCAAAAAACGTTTACAACAAAATAAAAAACAAAACACAACAATCCAAAATCGTTGGGACACAGCAAAAACAATTTTAAGACAGAAGTTTATAGTGATACAAGATTGCCCCAGGAAACAAGAAAAATCACAAATAATCTAACCTTACACCTAAAGGAACAAAACATAAAACTCAAAGTTAAAAGAAGAAAAGAAATCATAAAGATGAGAGAAGAAATCAAATAGAGACTAGAAAAGATCAATGAAACTAAAAGCTGGTTCTTTGAAAAGATAAAATTGCTAAACTTCTAGCTAGATTGGACCAAGAAAAAGAGAGAAGCCCCCAAATCTTTGCAATCAGAAATGAAAAAGAAGTTACAACTAACACCACAGAAATACAAAGGATCATAAGAGCCTAATACAAAAAACTACATATCAATAAAAATGGACAACCTAGAAGAAATGGACAGATTCCTAGAAATGTACAATCTCCAAAGGTTGAACCAGGAAAAAAATAAAACTCCCAACCAACGAA
The DNA here is from genome assembly GCA_024291935.2 of Okapia johnstoni. Taxonomy (NCBI): domain Eukaryota; kingdom Metazoa; phylum Chordata; class Mammalia; order Artiodactyla; family Giraffidae; genus Okapia; species Okapia johnstoni. The sequence continues at coordinate 86,728,437 of CM044305.1, forward strand.
ACTCGAGGGCCAAATGACTTCAAAGGTATTTTCTAGCAAACGTTTAGGAAAAAGTTAACACCTATTCCTCTCCAATTATTCCAAAGAATTGCAGAAGAAGGAACACTGCCCAACACATTCTATGAAGCCAGTATCACCTGATGCCAAAGAAAGACAAATACATCACAAAAAAACAGATAATTGCAGGCCAATATCACTAACAAACATAGATGCAAAAGTCCTTAACAAAATACTAACAAGCCAAATTCAACAATACATTAAAAAGATCATATATCATGATCAAGTGGGATTTATCCCAGAGATGCAAGGATTTTTCAGGAGACACACATTATTCAGTGTGAAACACCACATTAAAATGTAAAGAATAAAAAGCTGTATAACTCAGTGATCAATGCAAAGAAATAGAGGAAAACAACAGAATAGGAAAGACTAGAGATCTCTTCAAGAAAATTAGAGATACCAAGGGAACATTTCATGCAAAGATGGGCTCGATAAAGGACAGAAATGGTAGGGACCTAACAGAAGCAGAAGATATTGAGAAGAAGTGGCAACAATACACAGAACTATACAAAAAAGAACTTCATGACCCAGATAACCACAATGGTGTGATCACTCACCTAGAGCCAGACATCCTGGAATGCAAAGTCAAGTGGGCCTTAGGAACCATCACTAAGAACGAAGCTAGTGGAGGTGACAGAATTCCAGTTGAGCTATTTCAAATCCTAAAAGATGATGCTGTGAAAGTGCTGCACTTGATATGCCAGCAAATTTGGAAAACTCAGCAGTGTCCACAGGACTGGAAAAGGACAGTTTCCATTTCAATCCCAAAGAAAGGGAATGCCAAAGAATGCTCACGCTACCACACAGTTGCACTCATCTCACACACAAGCAAAGTAATGCTCAAAATTCTCCAAGCCAAGCTTCAACAGTACGTGAACCGAGAACTTCCAGATGTTCAAGCTGGATTTAGAAAAGGCAGAGGAACCAGAGATCAAATTGCCAACATCCATTGGATCATTGAAAAAGCAAGAAAGTTCCACAAAAATATCTACTTCTGCTTTACTCATTACACCAAAGCCTTTGACTATGTGGATCACAACAAACTGTGGAAAATTCTTCAGGAGATGGGCATACCAGACCACCTGACCTGCCTCCTGAGAAATCCGGATGCAGGTCAAGAAAGCATTGAGAATGTTACGCAGCCATGAAATTAAATACGCATGCTCCCTTAAAGAGCTATGACCAACCGAACATTATTTTAATAGCAAAACAAAGGTCCAATCATCTAGTCAAAGCTAAGTTTTTCCAGTATCATGATGAATTGATGCTTTTGACTTTTGAACTGGAGAGGAAAGCTTGAGAGTCCCTTGGACTGCAAGGAAATCAAACCTGTCGATCCTAAAGGAAATCAGTCCTGAATATTCATTGGAAAGACTGATGCTGAAGCTGAAACTCCAATACTTTGGTCACCTGATGCAAAGAACTGAGTCATTAGAAAAGACCCTGATGCTGAGAAAGACTGAAGGCAGGAGGAGAAGGGGACAACAGAGACACAAAGACAAGCAGTGTCAACTATAGGTAAACAACAAGATACACGCTATCCTACTCAAGTCAGTGGAAGTGACTGAAAGTGAACATTCAATGCCATATCTGCATACCCAGAATGTCTGACAGTCAGCAAGCACACAAATTGATTAAATTTGTGGACTGCAAAAGCACAAGAATGAAAGGAAGAATAAGAGGACATGATATATTGAGGAGGAGTTTGAATAATTTAATGATCCTAATTTTGTCTTCAATGCCATCTTATTTGAGGTATTTCCAGGGGCAGGCAGCTAAATAAATGATAGAACGTTTGCAGTATATAATCCAGATGCTAGACCTTTTAATCAAACATCATATTCTGCTCCTATTCATGTACTTTATTCATTTTATTAGAGCCAGAGGCCTAATACATGCGGAAATGTCTTAATTATCCTAATGAGGAAAAGTATAAGCTAGAGAAATTCAATAAACCAAAAGTGGATGTGAGTTTTGAACTGCAGCTCTTTCAAATGCTAAGCCTTCCCCCCAAATTTTGTTTAACAATAGATTTCTCCACTTTGGCTCTCTCTGAGATGGCCTAATGGTACTTAAGAAGAAGAGAACAGAACAAAGGTAAGGAAGGATAAGGGAAGAGAGAAGAATCAGATCATCAGGGTGATCTACAAAATCAATCAAGGATATATGATTAGGAGAGGGATAAATTAGGAGTTTGGGATTAACATATGCACACTACTGTGTATAAAATAGACATTCAACAAGGACCTACTATATAACACAGAGAACTCAATATTCTGTAATAACTTAGATGGGAAAAGAATCTGAAATAGAATGGATATATGTATATGTATCACTGAATCACTTTGCTGTACACCTGAAATTAATACAACATTGTAAATCAACTATACAGCAATATAAACTAAAACTTAAATTAAAATAAACAAAAACAAAACAGAAATAGACTCACAGACATAGCAAACTTATGGCTACCAAAGGGGAAAGGGAAAAGGGAAGGATAAACTAGGAGTATGGGATTAGCAGATACAAACTACTATACATAAAATAAATAGATAAGCAACAGGGTCCTACTGTAGAGCACAGGAAACTATAGTCAATATCTTGTAATAACCTATAATGGAATATAATTTGTAAAAAATACGTATCACTGTACTGTACACCTAAAACTTAACAGTATTGTATAATGAATCAATTATACCCCAATATAAAATAAAGAATAAATGACTAATAAAAAGTTAGTTTGCATATACATTGTCCACAAAGAAGCACAGAGATGAAATGGAGTTCTGTTTCCCATTTCACACAGAACATGCTGGGTTCATTTATTTATGCTGACTAGATGCTGAACTAGCAGATGAGATTAGAACTGTACACTATAGAACTGTATGCAAAAAGTTGAGATCATGGGCTTGACTCTCTATTCACCCACACAACCCATTTATTCACACACAAAGCTTTGAATGAGCATCTGAGTTCAGCCAAAAGGGTATGCGACCTAGAATTCCAAAACTTGGCTTCCAGGTGAAGCTCTGACACTCATTTTCAGTGACTTGACACTGGACAAACTTTCTGAGCCTTGTTCAATGGTGCAATTTGGAGACTGCACTGGAGGAGCTAAGACAAAGGCAGGAAAACAAAAGAGGAGGAGGAGACTCTGTCTTGTATCCATGGAGTACAAGACAGTACAATCTAACATAGAAGTTAGATTTTAAATAGAGCTTTCAGAAGCACAAAGCCCAGAAAAAGGAGTATTTCCTACAAAAGGCAACCCTTCCATCTGTGCTCTGGATTCTCATACTTTTTCATCTTCATCACCACATTCTATCATTCACTGCATTCTCCACATCTTCGCTATCTCCCTCTCTGATCAATTTTTTTTTTCCTTTTGCTTCACTCCTTCCGACCCCCTCCAAACAAAGCTCATTTTTTTTTTTAATCACAAAAAAGCTTTCAGTGAACTGGCTTCTGTCTCCCTGTCTTGTGATTGTGATTTCTTCTTTGCCACTTTCTTTACCTCAGAATTGCTTGTAGGTTTTATCACATACAATGTTGTTTCTCAGCTCCTTTGCTTCATGCTAGCTAGCTATTCTGCTTCATATGACCTTCACCTTCACTCCACTTGGCTACTACTACTACTACTACTACTACTACTACTACGACGACGACACCTCAGTCGTGTCCGACTCTGTGCGACCCCATAGACGGCAGCCCACCAGGCTCCGCGGTCCCTAGGATTCTCCAGGCAAGAACACTGGAGTGGGTTGCCATTTCCTTCTCCAATGTGTGAAAGTCAAAAGTGAAAGTGAAGTCGCTCAGTCGTGTCTGACTGTTCACGACCCCATAGACGGCAGCCTACCAGGCTCCTCCATCCATGGGATTGTCGAGGCAAGAGTACTGGAGTGGGGTGCCATTGCCTTCTCAGATGCAATTCATATGTTGTCTCCCAAGTCACTTTCCTTGGCACCTCAAGATCGAATTAGGTCCTTCCTCTGTAACATATCTCTAGCCTTGCAAGTACCACATTGTGTTAATAATTTCTTGTTTATATGTCTTCCTCACTCTCAAGACCATAGGTAAGCTTAAGCACTGCGACTTATCACACCCATAAGGTGTGACACATAGCAAACACTTTAACTAGGTGGATGAGATTACATAAAGCCAGCAAAGCTTTGTGGGAGAATAAGAAACTCTCAGTCACTGATGTATGTGGGTGAATGAATTCAAAATTATGCCTTTCCCTATGGAAGCAGCCTAAGTGTCCATCAATGGATAAATGGATAAAAGATGTGGTAAACACACACACACAGACACACACACACAGACACACACACACACACACACGGGAATATTATTCAGCCATAAAAAAGAATGGTATTTTGCCCTTTACAGCAACACGGATGGACTTACAGGGCATTATGCTAAGTGAAATAAAAGACAAATACTGTATGATATCACTCATGTGGAATCTAAAAAGTACAACAAACTAGTAAATATAACAAAAAAGAAGAAGTCTCACAGATACAAAGAACAAACTAGTGGTTACCAGTGAGGAGGGGTGATATAGGCGTGGAGAGGTACAAACTATTGGGTGTAAGATGGGTTCAAGGGTGTATATTGTACAACACAGGGAACACAGTCAATATTATATAATAACTGTGAATGTAAAGTAACCATTAAAATTGCATAAATTTTTTAATTTAAAAAATATGACGTTCTCTTGATTCACAATTAAAATAAGCTATACTAAAGAAATGAGCATTTTGATTGGGACATGGATTCATAAGTAGGTAATTTGAGGACATGAGGATTTGGTATCTGAGAGGAAGTCTAGGCAAAATGCTACAGTGGAAGGTACCGATTAGAACCAAGGGGAACAATAAAGGGCTGGTAACTCTGGATATGGGCTTCCCAGGTGGTTCGGTGGTAAAGAATCTTCCTGCAATCAAGAGATGTAGGTTCAATCCCTGGGTCAGAAAGATCCCTGGAGAGGGAAATGGCAACCCACTCCAGTATTCTTGTCTGGGAACTCACATAGACACAGGAGCCTGGCAGGCTATAGTCTATGGGGTTGCAAAGAGTCCAACGTGACTTAGTGACTAAACAACATATCCAAAGACCACTTTAGTCTTAGGCAGCACACAGATCCATGGTATCAGAGCCAGGCCAGCAATCTATAGGACAGAAGCAGACCTAGTTCCCCATAAGATGGGACAATGAAAAAACCCTAATCCATTCTCTTCTTACTATATTAATAGAATTACTAGCCTAAGTCTGGAAGCGTCAATGCTGGTGTGAACTTCCAAAAAAGGACAGCAGGGCATTGATGACAGTGACTCATCGATTCTTCAGTGAGAACTTTCCACTTACTCCAGTGCATTATAAAGAGATGCAATGCTTCATCACAACTCATGACCACCACTGGGAAATTGCCAGGTACTTAAAAAGGGTCAATGGTATCATTTTCGTATGTTGAGCATATTTTTCTTTTCTTTTAGCATGACAAGAGGTAAGGAACAAATGTGTTGATTTGGCTATTAGTTCACCAGGTATTCATTCAGGTGAATGGCACAGCTGCTGTAGTAGCCCCAGGATATGCTTCCCAGCGTAAAGTATAGTGTTATTCACAAATGTAATAAAACTCACAATATGAACTATAGCCTTCTAATAAAAAACATTGCTGGTAATTTGACCCTTCAGGAACTCTTGCCACCACTCCAGCTTTTACCAGCTCATCTGTATCACAAATGTGAGTACTTCTTTGCAACACATGACACCCAAAACCCTCTATCCTATGATCGAAAGTGGGTGCTTTCACAATATCCTAGGCAGATTCTTGACCACTGAGCCACTAGGAAAACCTTGAACTTTTTATAAGCACGTTTTTATTTGGAAATGGCCACATCACCTCAAACTGACTTGATCATCAGTATACACTTTCAAAGATGATTGGCAGTAACAGGATTATTATTCGTCCAGTGACTCTGAATCTACTAGAGAATGCATTCATTAAAATGAATTTGTGAATTTCTGGATGAGTGATTATAGATGATAATAGTAAGTACGTACCATTCATCAAGAATCACTATATCCCAGGAGTTTTCTTTACATTATTTCATCAGTTCCTCACAACAGTGCCAGGAGGTATGATTATAACCTCCATGTCATAGATGGAGAAACTAGAAATCACAATGATTAGGAGACATGTCCATGGCCATGTGGAGATAGTAAGAAGCACATGACAGATCTAGGATTTGAAGCTACGTCAGTAGAATTGTAAAGCCTTTGCCTATGGCCATGATGCTGTGCTTTCTATACTTTTCTCTATCTTCCCAAATTTTCTAGAGTAGTTTTATGTTAGTTAGTAATAACATTTAAATATCATTAAAACTGTGAAACACTGAGGATTTCAATTTAATTCCAAAAAAAATTGCTGAGCCCTTTTTACAATGTAAGGAACTATATATGATGCTGGGGAAACAAATTCCAGCTCCTGTCCTCCAGGAAATAGAACTGGTACAAACTGTATGAACAGCCCTACCAAACACTATGAAATAATTGTCGTCCCAATAGGAAAAGTGCAAACTAAATGTCAGGAAAGCACTGAACAAGGAGAGGTTACTTCTAGATTGCGGAAGGAATAAGAAAAGGCTTCATAAAGGGCATAGTCTCTAAACAGAACTTCAAAAGATATTTAAGATTCATTTTTCATTAATTTTCAAAGTAGTAACCACCGCATTGTTGAAAATATAAAAGTTTAGAGAAATTTTAAAAGTGCAGCAAATGACATGTGAAGAACTACTGTTAACATATTGGAGTATATCCTTAAAGACTTAATTATCAATCATTTTCCTTTAATGAGTTGATACCCTACTGTGTATATTTGATCATGTATATCCAATAACATCATAACCCATGAATACTTATCTGACCACTGGAATATTTATCTTTGCCCTAGACCAAATATCAAAGTAACTCTTACTCCAGTAGCTGTCAACATGTGATCAGAGGGTCCCTGTGAATTCTAGAGCCCCCTTGAGGGGATCCACAAGGTCAAAATCATTCAGAGTGAAAGGATCCATTACAAGTATTAAGTAGACCAAGTGATTTTAATGTAAGAGTATGGAAAGTTCATTGATAGAGTTTCAGATTCCATATTGCAACTGACCTTTGAGAAACTGCCACTTATTGAGTTTTGGTGTAGTGTCTAAGAGGAATATCTGCAACTATCTGACAAGACTATCAAAATATTCCACCATTTTTGAACTGCATATCTGTATGAGGTTGGATTCTCTTCATAGTCTTCAACCAAAACAACAAATCAAGGAAGTCTGAACTCAGAATCAGATGTAAAAATCTAGCTGTCTTCTATTAAGCCATATATTAAAGAGATTAAAAATATAAGATGGCCCCAATTTTCTCACAGTTTGTGGTGTGAGAAACAGTTTGTCATTTGTAAAATACAGCTGAAAGTGAAGTCGCTCAGTCATGTCCGACTCTGTGACCCCATGGACTATACAGTCCATGGAATTCTCCAGGCCAGAATACTGGAGTGGGTAGCCTTTCCCTTCTCCAGGGGATCTTCCCAACCCAGGGATTGAACCCAGGTCTCCTGAATTCCAGGCGGATTCTTTACCAGATGAGCCACAAGGGAAACCCAAAATACAGCTAATAGTTATTAAAATAATAAACCTCTCGACATACACATTTTCAGTTGTCAATTACTTTAAATTTCTAACAGTAAGTATTGTAGTATGTATGTATAATCCATATAAACAAAAGCTCAATCGTTTTTAAGAATGTAAAGGGGTCTCAAGGCCAAAAAGTTTAAGAACCACTATCTTTCCCTGTTTTAAGTATGCCTAAAACATAACTGCCTTCAGCTTTATTTTTTTTTTAAATAAATTTATTTATTTTAGTTGGGGGCCAATTACTTTACAATATTGTAGTGGTTTTTGCCATACATTGACATGAATCAGCCATGGGTTTACATGTGTTCCCCATCCTGAACCCCCCTCCCACCTCCCTCCCCATCCCATCCCTTGAATCGGTTCTATTGAGATGGATGAAACTGGAGCCCATTATACAGAGTGAAGTAAACCAGAAAGAAAAACACCAATACAGTATACTAATGCATATATATGGAATTTGAAAGATGGTAACGATAACCCTATATGCGAGACAGAATAAGAGACACAGATGCATAGAACAGTCTTATGGACTCTGAGGGAGAAGTTAAGGGTGGGACGTTCTGGGACAATAGCATTGAAACATGTATATTATCATATGTGAAACAGAACACCATTCCATGACTGCCTTCAAAAAGCTGCCCCTTACTTCAGGCTAGGTTAAATGTCCATATCACCCCACAGTTATCGTTCAAGTACTTAGCACACCTCCATTGCTTTCCTCAATGTCTAAATGCCTCATTCTAACCTAAGCTTCATGATGGCATCAGCTGTGTCTGTCCTTTGAACATCTGTATCCTTGGCATCTAGCAGAGTGTCTGGCATGTAGGAGATGCTCTATGATATTTTCATGTAAGTGAATAAATGTTAAAGACCCTTGTAAACTATCAATATTAATATCCACAAAGTATTCCACGATATGAATACAGCATCATTTTACTTAATCATTCAAAACTGATTGGATTTCAACAAGAAAAAGTGGAATGGCTTCTTGACAGGAGAAGAGAGTGTGAAAAAGCACAGAGGGAAAAGTATAATGGGATTGTAGGGGTACTTGGGTATGCTGGAGTGCAAGGAATATAGAGGGAACTAACAATATAAGGACCAATAATTGGGTGGGAGTAGACTCTTAAGGATCTTGAATGCTATATTAATCAATTTAGCCATTATTTAGTAGATAATGCAGAGCTGTTGACTACTCTTGAGCATGAGCATATGTCAGATTCATGCTTTAGGAAGATTAATCTAGAAGTGGTGTGTAGGTATACTTTTAAAATCATATCCAAAAGACCTATAGGTTTCATAGTACAACCAACTGTGAGTAATGCTCATTAACAGTTTCTTCAATTTTAATCATGTTATTTTATTTACAGCACCCTACTTTGTCTAACTCAGTACCACAATAAGCAACGAAATCTATTAAAACATGGATTTTGAGTATTAGTATAACTATTAGAATAAGAAATCATTGTGCATCTAAAAAATAAGCTTAGGAAGCTCTGCTTTAATAACCATTCCTTTCTGCTGTGACTCTAGGTTGTCTTCAGGTTCCTACTCATGGAATTAGGAGCACTAAGAAAATTTCTTTGGGTTTTTCAAACAGAAGGGCACTGCCAAACTTCTACATAGGTGTCAGCAAACTACAACCCACTGGACCAAACACACTCCACTGCCCTTTTTGTAAATAAAGTTTTATTTGAACACAGCTAACCCCATTAATTTAAATGCTGTCTATGGCTGTTTTCACACTAAAAAGGTAGAGTTGGGTAGCGGCACCAGAAACCAAATGGTCCTCAAAACCTTAAATATTTACTGTGTAGCCTTTTACAGAAAAAGTCTGCTGACTTTTTCTCTAGGGCACTGGCACAAGCCTTTCATGTCTCACTTTTTTCCTCTATGGGAAGCCATTGCTACTCCATTTAAGGTGGTTTCAGTCATTCATCCTCAACCCTGGTTCATGACCTTGGCTTGGTCAGCCAGAATATTTCATGTCTCTAGCCACAACGGTTGGTTCTAGTACAGGCATGTAAACGAAACTGGCTCAACAAGATTGAGTAGATACAGAGAAAGTCATCTTCCTCACTGACACAGATTTTCCTTGCTTACCTGTGCTTTTAAGCATTTCTTCCTCTTACTTTTTCCATTAATCAACTCTCTCCCAATGTTTCTTTCTGCTTTTAAAAATAACATGTTCAATGAACTTACAGTTGCCGGGGGGAAGGGACAGTCAGGAAGTTTGGGATGGACATGTACACACTGCTATTATTTAAAATGGATAACCAACAAGGACCTACTGTATAGCATAGGGAACTCTGCTCAATGTTATGTGGCAGCCTGGATGGAAGAGGTTGGGGGGAGAATGGATACACATATATGTATAGCTGAGTCCCTTTGTGATTCACTTGAAACTACTGCAACATTGTTAATCAGCTATGAAAGTGAAAGTGAAGTTGCTCAGTTGTGTCAGACTCTTTGCAACCCCATGGACTGTAGCCTACCAGGTTCCTCCATCCATGGGATTTTCCAGGCAAGAGTACTGGCGTGGGTTGCCATTTCCTTCTCCAGGGGATCTTCCCAACCCAGGGATCGAACCCAGGTCTCCCAAGTTGCAGGCAGACGCTTTATCATCTGAGCCACCAGGGAAACCCAATCAGCTATACCCCAATACAAAAAGTTAAAAAAAAATAAAATTTGTAGAGCATGATATCCCCCTCCCCAATAAATAAATAAAACACATGTTCAAGCTGCCTCCTTTTTCTAAAAGTAAGTTTTAAGGACTATACTCCAGAAAAATAATTTTCAATTTGGTCCCTACAGTCACAGAGGGGTTTCAGGGGTCACCACAAGAGTTCAGTTCAGTTCAGTGGCTCAGTCGTGTCCGACTCTTTGCGATCCCATGAACCACAGCACGCCAGGCCTCCCTGTCCATCACCAACTCCCTGAGTCCACCCAAACCCATGTCCATTGAGTTGGTGATGCCATCCAGCCATCTCATACTCTGTCATCCCCTTCTCCTCCTGCCCTCAATCTTTCCCAGCATCAGGGTCTTTTCAAATTAGTCCACTGTTCGCATCAGGTGGCCAAAGTATTGGAGTTTCAGCTTCAACATCAGTCTTTCCAATGAAAACACCCAGGTCTGATCTCCTTTAGGGTGGACTGGTTGGATCTCCTTGCAGTCCAAGGGACTCTCAAGAGTCTTCTCCAACACCACAGTTCAAAAGCATCAATTCTTCGGTGCTCAGCTTTCTTCACAGTCCAACTCTCACATCCATACACGACCAATGGAAAAACCATAGCCTTGACTAGACAGACCTTTGTTGGCAAAGTAACGTCTCTGCTTTTTAATATGCTATCTAGGTTGGTCATAACTTTCCTTCCAAGGAGTAAGCATCTTTTAATTTCATGGCTGCAGTCACCATCTGCAGTGATTTTGGAGCCAGAAAAAATAAAGTCAGCCACTGTTTCCCCATCTATCTGCAATGAAGTGATGGGACTTGCCATGATCTTAATTTCTGAATGTTGAGCTTTAAGCCAACATTTTCACTCTCCACTTTCATCAAGAGGCTCTTTAGTTCTTCTTCACTTTCTGCATAAGGGTGGTGTCATCTGCATATCTGAGGTTATTGATCCCTCCCAGTAAAAATTCCAGCTTATACTTCCTCCATCCCAGTGTTTCTCATGATGTACTCTGCATATAAGTTAAATAAGCAGGGTGACAATACACAGGCTTGACGTACTCATTTTCCATTTGGAACCAGTCTGTTGTTCCATGACCAGTTCTGACTGTTGCTTCCTGACCTGCATACAGAAATGGTATCTCTCTGTCCCTTTCTCCCCTCTTCATTCCTTTGTGCTCATTTCTGTTCCAGGAGGTCCTTCTTCACTTGGTGACCCCTGAGAGATAGATCTAGGCTAACACACTCATTATAATTAGCAATCTCAAAGGAAAATGAGCTCTCTGAATATACCAGGAAGAGAGGAAAAAATTCAATTTCCTGTCCTCTCTTCCATTAATCAACAGTATAAGCGGAATATTAATGTTGAAAAAGAATAGGGAAACTCTCCTTAAGGACAGGGAGGAAGCAGAAGTCCTGAAAATGTGACAAAACTCATATCAAATGACCTTAAAATGCTCTACAAAGTAAAATACAGTCGGTCCTCAATATCTGAGGCTTCTGCAGCCACAGATACACAGGCTGACTATGGGAACAGGCAACAGGAAATTTTGGTATCCATGTCAGCTCCTAGAATGGATACCCTGCAGATCCTGAGGGATGACAGTGCCAACTACAACTACAAACTGGCACTTGCCATCTACACCTACAGGATTAAGTCATAAGCCACTGCGGCCAATGACCTTCATCACACCCTGAAAGGAGTTGAGGGTAGAGATCAGAAATTAGGCACTCTGTGCTCTGGGAAAACCTGGCAGAAGAGGCCTTGAGAGAGTAAACTATTTTCAGGAAAAGATTTTATGAGCCCAATCCTTGCGTCTCCTCATATCTAGAAAAGCACTAAACTCATTAACGGTGACATCTGCTCCTCAACACTAGCAGCAAGCCTCTGCCAAAATCTGTGCTTGACTGCATGTACCCTCCATCACTAAAATCATATACAACACTGGTCTTCCCCCCTGCCTCTCTGGAGCAGTTTCTCTGAGCTATCTGAGATGCTTGTCTCCTGGGCTATTGTCCTCATTTTGGCCCAGTTAAGACTTAATTCACAATTTGGACATGTTTTGTTGTGCATATTTTTTCAGTCAACAACTGTATACAGATAGTTGCCCAGAATAGGAGAACAAAGGGTGGAGGGTAGCTTGAGAAGAGTGGAAGAGTTTGGAATATGTCACATGCACTTTTGCTGTGTTAACAGTGAGAACTCAGATAAATTAAAAGAAGATGAGAGAATTCCCTGGTGCTTAGGACTCCAGTCTTCCACTGCAGGGGGTGCAGATTTGATCCCTTGTCCCAGAACTAGGATTAGCATGTCACCACGCGTTGTGACAAAAACAAACAACAACAAAAGATTTGAAAGAAGATGAATCTACAGTGGTGAATCCGATCAGCAGAGAGAAATGATGCTACAATAGTGTTACCATCCAAGGAGAAGAAATACAGAAAATTGATGATGGGATTAACACAGGTTTGGAGGTTGGGTGTGAGGGTAGAAGAAACCCACTGTGCCTCACATTTTCCTTAAATGAGGAAAGAGCATCATTGTGCTTAATGCTTAAACACATTTAGAAGTCATCCTTGCTTAAACACAAATAGAAGTCATCCTTGATTTTGCTCTTTCCACCACCCCACAACCTACATAAAACATACCTGGAAATCTTAACAGCTTCGTCTTAAAATAAATACTAAAATCTTACTTTTTCTCACCCCCTCTACAAATGTCACTCTACTCCTAGGCCCCGTCATTTCAAATCTCTCACCATGGGTGATTCCTCTTTCGTACTTCTAAAATCAATTATCCATTAAACATGTTAAATTATCTTTTCAACATATAAATTCAATCCTATAACACTCTTTGGCTCAAAACTATCCAGAAGTTTCAATCATACTAGGAATAAAATACAAACTCTTTTCCTGTGGTCTACAGGACACAATATTGACCTGCTAAGGACTTTAGTAGCTTTGAAGGATTTGAATGCCTAACATTTATACAAAATCATCTGGCTAATACGGAGTTATTTTAATATATCTAAAGAATCATCTTTATATTTTTTATATCCCTTTGGATATTTGCCATTACTAAAACAGAGAGTGGTGTCCTTTATTGAATTTGTCTTATGCCTTTGCCAGACTCAAATTAACTCTTATTTTTCTACTACCAAAGACCTTGCTGGTGATTTCTAATTCTTTTTGGAGTTATAATACCCTTTTAAATATATAAATTTACTTTGATTGTCTGATTTCTAGCATTTTCTCCTTCCCTATCAAATATGCTATCTGTTATAGATACTTTTAAATATAACATTAATTTTTGGCAGAGAATCTGGCCAACGTCCCAAAATATCTGGAATTACCATTGGGGTGTCAAACCAGGTTTGGACATCATTATACATAAATGAAGCTGCACATATAGGTCACTCCCACAATGTTTTGGAAGTGCAATTGAGTTGATGCTGTGGTGAGATAGAGACATACATGTGTGTGTGCTCAATCGCTTCAGTTCTGTCCAACTCTTTGCAACACCATGGACTGTAGCCCGCCAGGCTCCTCTGTCCATGGGATTCTCCAAGCAAGTGTACTGGAGTGGGTTGGCATTTCCTCTTCCAGGACATCTTCCAGACCCAAGGATCAAACCCACATCTCCTGCATTGGCAGGCATATTCTTTACCACTGAACCACCAGGAAATCCCCACAGATACACATTTCACATCAATCTTGAGCCAATTTACTGCCTCAGCTGAGCTGTCTTCACACTAGTTCCCCACTAAGCAATATAATCATGCCATACCAAAAATTATACCCAGCACCAGACTTTAGTAGATGGAAAACTGGATCATAAACCCATACCATCTGCAAGGATTTTAGTAAAGAGTAATGTACCACAATGATCTTCCTTCATAGCTCAGTTGGTAAAGAATCAGCCTGTAATGCAGGAGACCCTGGTTCAATTCTTGGGTTGGGAAGATCTGCTGGAGAAGGGATAGGCTACCCACTCCAGTATTCTTGGGCTTCCCGTGTGGCTCACCTGGTAAAGAATCCGCCTGCAATGCAGGAGACCTGGGTTGGGAAGATCTCCTGGAGAAGGGAAAGATTACCCACTCCAGTATTCTGGCCTGGAGAATTCCATGGACTATATAGTCCATGGGTTTGCAAAGAGTCAGACACGACCAAGCGACTTTCACTTTCACTACATTACAATAGACATTAGACTTATCTTCGTGGCCCTGTCCATACTCAGATCTTCTTTGGCCTGATCATACTGCAGACTTTGGCCTTTCAGATCCCCATGAAATCTTGCCACCCCTTCAGCTCTACATCAAAGGTAGGTTGGTAGTCAACTGGTATATACTGGTAAGACATTAACAGATTATTAGGGTCAGTGCCCATTCTCATTGGACAGTTGAATGTTCTGAATTCAGATTCAAACAGAAAGAATACATCTGATATCTTTAATCAAAAGGAGGATTTTAAAAGATTGTTTTATAATAGCAGTGGTGCTAGGAAGAAGTCACATTGAGCAACTTCCTGTGTGAAATGTTTGTATGACCCATTTCATTTAAGCCTCACTGAGAAGACTCTGATGTAAACATTTTTCCTATTGTAGAGGTGAGAAAACAGAGGATAAGAAAAGTCAAAATACATGACTTGCCTGAGGATTCCACAATATTGAACCAAGATTTCAATCTGACTACAAAAACCCATGCATTTAACAGGTATTCTATTCCATGGCCTTCCATTATATGCTACTTCCCAATGAAAAATTCAGTTCAGTTCAGTCGCTCTGTCGTGTCCGACTCTTTGCAATCCCATGAAACGCAGCATGCCAGGCCTCCCTGTCCATCACCAACTCCCGGAGTTTACCCAAACTCATGTCCATTGAGTTGGTGATGCCATACAACCATCTCATCCTCTGTCATCCCCTTCTCCTCCTACCCTCAATCTTTCTTAGCATCAGGATCTTTTCCAATGAGTCAGCTCTTCGCATCAGGTGGCCAAAGTATTGGAGTTTCAGCTTCAATATCAGTCCTTCCAATGAACACCCAGGACTGATCTCCTTTAGGATAGACTGGTTGGATCTCCTTGCAGTTCCAGGAACTCTCAAAAGTCTTCTCCAACACCATAGTTCAAAAGCATCAATTCTTCAGCGCTCAGCTTTCTTTATAGTCCAACTCTCACATCCATACATAACTACTGGAAAAACAATAGCCTTGACTAGACGGACCTTTGTTGGCAAAGTAATGTCTCTGCTTTTCATTATGCTGTCTAGGTTGGTCATAACTTTCCTTCCAAGGAGTAAGCGTCTTTTAATTTCATGGCTGCAATCACAATCTGCAGTGACTTTGGAGCCCAAAAAAATAAAGTCTGACACTGTTTCCACTGTTTCCCCATCTATTTGCCATGAAGTGATGGGACTGGATGCCATGATCTTAGTTTTCTGAATGTTGAGCTTTAAGCCAACTTTTTCACTCTCCTCTTTCACTTTCATCAAGAGGCTCTTTAGTTTTTCTTCACTTTCTGTCATAAGGGTGGTGTCATCTGCATATCTGAGGTTGTTGATGTTTCTCCCGGCAATCTTGATTCCAGCTTGTGCTTCCTCCAGCCCAGCATTTCTCATGATGTACTCTTCATGTAAGTTAAATAAGCAGGGTGACAATATACAGCCTTCGTAAAATGAATTCTAAATCAGAATTACTATAGATTATAAATGATAAAAACCCAGGGGTTTTATCATGATTTATGATTTATGATTGTATAGCATCTTATTTTGGGCTTCCCTGGTGGCTCAGATGGTAAAGAATCCACCTGCAATGCAGAAGACCTCGGTTCAATCCCTGGGTTGGGAAGATACCCTGGAGGTGGGCATGGCAACCCACTCCAGTATTCTTGCCTGGAGAATCCCCATGGACAGAGGAGCCTGGCAGGCTACAGTGCATGGGGTTGCCAACAGTGAGACATGACTGAATGACTAAGCACAGCACAGCAGCACATCATCTTATTTAAGTTAGTTCAATGAGCGGGGTTTATTTCATTAATATGATTTAGTGTTATATCCCCAAATGATTTAAAGAGATTTGTTCTAACCTGAGTATAATGAAGAATGTCATGCAAAGCAACTAGAAATGCAATGCAAACTTTATTGGCTGAAAAGTTATTGTATTAGCCATGTTAAAAAACACTGAAAAATTTGCACCAAGCCTCAATGATTTGGAAATATGTTTACTATGAGACATTCACCAGTTTAAAAAATTAGCTTCACAATTTGCAAATTACCAAAGAAAAAGAGAAAAATTTTCCAGCAAGAAAGATCAGATTTAAGAAAATGTATTTTAAGAATTTTCATAATAACTCCTGTTTACTGAGCAATTATGATGTGCCAGGCATTGTGCTACATGATATATTTTCTTTAATTCTCACATTCATCTCATGAAGTTTGATTTATTACCCCAAGTTTCAAAGAGATAGAGTCAAAGATTAATAATATAAGCATGTTAAGTATCTTTTATAACAGAAGCTGAATTTTCAAAGATTATCAAAATTGAATGGGAATATGAGGTCATTTAATGCAGCCTTTCATCCACTGCAGTTGTTCAAGTTTCTTACTGCCCTGTGCCTTTAATTCATAAGGTCTGTCACTACACCATAAAACCACCTACCATCACACAAAAATAGGCTGCAAGTAGCGTCTTGCTGCTTAGCTGTATCTGTGCCAGACTGCTTGCTCTGAATCACCTCGTATTCTGCTTCCTGTCCTGTTCTTGATTATCCTGACAGGATTACCTTTCAATTCACTGACCTCCTTCAGATCACATGCCTCAAAAGCTTGTCCTGTGTCTCCACACTTGACCATATTTTAAACTCTCTCTAGGGTCTGCGCTCTGTTGGATCCTACCTAACTTCCAGGACATTATATCTCATTTTAGGCACTTGAGAGTGGCACCTCCATTTGAAAGTCTTTTCTTAATTCTGGCTAAAATTTGCCTTCCTACAATGTTTGCCTTTTGATTTCAGCAAGCTGTGAAATTGCTTTTAACAATACAATGCAACTTTTCTACCAACTCCCACCTTTATTCTTTTCTACATCCGAAGTAAAGTGATGTAAGAGAAACATTAGCATTAAACACTAGGATGACCACCTTGTCCTGGTTTTGAAACTGGAAGTTCCCCTTTTCATGATCCTCCTCAGTCCTGGGAAAACTAGGATGATTGGTCATCCTATGATATATTTTAAACTCCAGTGTTCCTGTGCTATACAATAGTACAATAGTTTTCAAAAACCACCATTTGATGAGCACACTGTAAGTAAATCAATCTCTCTCTCTCATACACAAAATTCTTCAAATGTAGAGTGAAAATACACATGTACCCCAATGTTCATTGCAGGACTGTTTACAAGAGACAGGACATGGAAGCAACCTAAATGTTGATCAACAGATGAATGGATACTGAAGGTATGGTATGTATATATATAGAGAGATATAGATATAGATATATAGATATAACAGAATATTACTCAGCCACAAAAAGAATAAAATAATGCCATTTGCCACAACATGGATGCAAATAGAGACTGTCATACTGAATGAAATAAGTCAGATACAGAAAGCAAAATGTTGCTTATATGTGAAATCTAAAGAAGGGGCACAAATGAACTTGTTTTCAAAACAGAAGTAGAGTGACGGATGTAGAAAACAAACTTATGGTTACCCGGGGTTAAAGTGAAAGTGAAAGTGAAGTCGCTCAGTCGTGTCCAACTCTTTGCAACCCCATGGACTATAGCCTACCAGACTCCTCCATCCATGGGATTTTCCAGGCAAGAGTACTGGAGTGGGGTGCCATTGTCTTCTCCAACCCGGGGGTAAAGGTGGGGTTAAATTGGGATTGACACACACACACACACACACACACACACTATTATATATAAAATAGATAACTAATAAGAACCTATTATATAGCACAGGGAACTCTACTCAATATTCTCCAATAACCTATTTTGGAAAAGACTTAAAGAAAAAGAGTGGATATATGTATATCCACTTTGCTTTCACTGTATACATGTATATTCACTTTTCTGTATGCTGGAAACAAACACAACGTTGTAAATCAACTATATTTCAATAACAATTAAAAAGAGTGCAAAAGTCATGACTGTACTTGGCGTAGAGTTGTAAATACCACAGTCTAGGCATTAGATGCCTTCCCTACTCTCCAGATAAGAGGAATAGGTTGAAACAAGCCAAGAGGACTGCAGATTTATGTAATTTATTATTAATAGCCAGGGATGGACCCTCTCTGGAAATTTGGTTTGAAAGTGAAAGGATTCTAACTTGTGACTCTGATTTAATCCATAATCTTTCCTCGTTTCTGTTTCTTTTTTAATCCAGGAAACTAACAGCATAACTAGGCTGAGGTTTTCATAACTAAATTGCCTATTCCAGTATTCCAAATTTCATGGTTTAATTGGTTACTCAGGATACTGAGGCATGGATTGGGGAATGTCATGAAGATATGAAGCATATTTCAAAGCAATTTAACCCTTGTAGAATAGAGACAATTGAAGGTTATTAGCCCAAGGATATGTTTGTTTAAAAAAAAAAAAACACAGGGTGTATATTAAAAAAAAAAAAAGGAAAAATTGAATTCATTGTCAATCTTTCAAAGCCAAGGAGAGATGTTCAGAATAATTTGAGCACAGGAGCTGTTCCATGAACATGCACAGCACAATTTAAAAATGCTCAATAAAAGAAAGCAATATTCCTGGCTTTTCATGAAAAACCAAATGTGGTCACACTGGGCTTTCAGTACTATAGGCAGTGGTTTGAAAATGTTATATTGCATCAGAATCCCCTAAGACCACAGACTGTTGTCCCCCAACCTGCTCCAGTACCAGATTCACTCAGTGGATCAGGGACCATGGTTTGAAAATTTGCATCTCTAACAAGTTTTCTAATGCAAGGATGACACTTTGAGAACTCTGAGAACACTTGGATGGATTATAGTCTTAGCTGTTGCTCCTTCCACCACCCTCACGTGAGATGGGGTATAATTTCCAGTTCACCACCATTTCCATCTGGCTTGCTTCACTCATTTGTACTATCAGCCCGATCTCATAAATAAGTGAGGTTTTGACTATTTGATTACCTAAATAAGTGTGAATATTTTTCTTATAAACCCAAACTTAGACACTTAAAGGGGTAGAGGTGACCAAAAAAGATGGAGAGGAATGAGAAAAGGAAGCAAGTAAGTTGGACTAAAGCCAAATTTCTGGTAGTTTTCCTTTTGTATTGCATTCCTTCATTAGCTGGATGCCTTTGTGGAAAAAGATGCCATGGACCAGTGACTAAAGCCTAGCTGGACAATGAGAATCACCTGTTAAAACCACTATCCTAAAGCAACTAAATCACAATCTTAGTAGTAAAACCCAGGCAAGCACCTTGAGTGATTTTGCTATGTCTAATATGAAAACCACTACCCTAAACCCAAAGAAGACTCTTGAGAGCCCCTTGGACTGCAAAGGGATCAAACTAGTCAATCCTAAAGGAAATCAACCCTGAATGTTCATTGGAAGGACTGATGCTGAAACCTCCATACTTTGGCCACCTGATGCTAACAGCTGACTCATTGGAAAAGACCCTGATGCTGCGAAAGATGGAAAGCCAAAGGAGAAGAGGGTGGCAGAGGATGAGATGGTTACACAGGATCACCAACTCAATGGACATGAATCTGAGCAAATTCCGGTAGGTAGTGGAGGACAGAGGAGCCTGGTGTGCTGTCATCTATGGGGTTGCAAAGAGTCAGACACCACTTAGCAACTGAAAAACAACTAGTGACTGAAAAATAGCAACACAACCTTTGAACTCCAGGTTATTCAAAAATAACTATTTGCACTGGACAAAACAGCTTTTATCTCAGTCTTTCTGCTCTGGGCTTTTCAAAACACTGTTTACAAATATAAGTCACAAATCCCTGTAGAGACAATACTCTGAGCACAGGAGATGCTCCATAAACACACATAGCATGGAGTAAGGGTGCTCAATAAATGTTTGCTAACAAAATTGAATGCTGGAGAACAATCACCAATGTTCTGAAGTTATGTAATCACTCTAAATTGTAAAACAGGTGCAGTTACTTAAAAGAGCTAAGTATGTCACTAGGAAGCTGCACTTAACGAGCTTTGCCTAATGCTTTGAAAATCAAGACATGTCACCAATTAGCTCATATTACATTTCAGCTTTTGCCACTTGGAAAAGGTCCATTACAGCCTTAGGCTTTGTCTACATGCTGCCAAGCATCTGGATAAACAGTGCTAGGCTCAGTTAATCATTTAGGTAATAATAAGCCCTTCCATTTTGATAGTTCTTCAAGGTCTTTAAAGCATTACCACAATTACAGTTTCATTTAAGTGTCACCGCAACTGGGGGTCATTTAAAACAGCTTAGTGGTAAAGCTCAGCCTATAGAGTCAAACAGATTTGGACTCAAATCCCCATTCCTACATTTACTAGTTACATGTCTTTTGGCAAGCTATTTAACCTGAGACTTAATGTGTTTGACTAAACAAGAGAATAATAACAGTTAACTGTCTCATAAGACTGTTGTGATGATTAAGTGATTATGCAGATCAAGTACTGAGCATAAAGCCCAGAACACAGTAAAAGCTCATAGCTGTTAGCTACCTTTATTGTAAATATTATTACTAATATTAATTCAGAAATTGTATTAGGGTTCTCTAGAGAAACAGAACAGATAGACAGACAGACAGATGGGTAGGTCTATATTGATATATATGAGGATATTTATTATAGGAATTGGCTCACATGATTGTGGAGGGCAAGAAGTCCCACAATCTGCCATCTGCAAGCAAAGGAAAGCTGGCAGTATAATTCAGTCTGAGTCCAAAGAGTCTGAGAACCAGAAGCTCCGATGTCTGAAGGCAGGAAATATGGAAGCCTTAGCTCAAAAACAGTGGGAATTCACCCTCCAGTTGCCTTTTTTGTTCTATTTGGGTTCTCGACAGATTGGATGATGCCCATCCACATTAGTGGATCTCTCCACATTCGGGTGGATCTCTTTACTTGTTCTACTGTTTCAAATGCTAATTTCTTCCAGAAACATCCACACTGCCCATCCCTTAGCCCAGTTGAGCTGACACATAAAACTAACCATCACAGATATTATTCATCCCACAGTACAATGTTCACATGCTTAATTGTGTCTTTCATTTTACTGTGTGGGCAAACCATGGAGAGGGGGGTTTTATTACATTTTTGGCTGAACCACAAAGGGGCATATATCAGAAGGTCAAGAATTAGTCAAGAAATTGTTGGCAACAGTAGTATGTAAGATGATTCCTAGTACCACAACACAAAGAATGAAGGAAAATGTGTAAACAACCCTCTCTTCCTTTCTGAGAAGTTTTGACTTTCCTACAGTGACAAATAGTTTTAGCATAATAAGGATGACTGCTGAACACCTACCCTGATAGGAAATAGAATTATTATTCCTATTCACCACATGAGGAAAGTAAGGCTAATAGAATTCAACTTACATAAGATCACACTGATAGAAAATGGTCAAAGAAGGAATCAAACCCATATCTATAGGCTGCCAAAACCCATGCTCTTTCCACCATATCACGTGGCTTTTCTTTGACCTTGGGATGTCACTCACCACCCTTCATATGAAGTCAGCTATGTCAGCTCCTAATGGGCATACACTGCCCACTTGTCCTACCCCTTGTGAGGTAACATCAGCATGGCCCACTCACTCATAAGCTCATGATATAATCAATAATCAAGAGTTAGCATGCTGTTCCAGAAATACTGTGATACATTTGCCCACAGTTGTATGGTTTTATGATCAGCTATAAAATGTTCCCATTCTTTTGGGATGCACTAGGGAACAGCATCAGAGTGGGAGGTCCTCAGGAAGAGAGAGAGAGATATTTTTCCCCCAGCTATCTTTCACAGGAGCTGGAAGCCACTCTAGGAATCTAATACAGCCCCCCATTTTTGATGCTGGAAACACTGTTATATTAATAACAGGTGAGGTCTCATTCATTCATTCTTCCTGCTTACCTCCTAAGTCCTTACCTAAACCTGAAATGGTGTATATGGGTGGTCCTCTCTTAGGTGGCCTAAATTTCAAGCACTGAGTAGGCTTAAAAGGCAAGCTTCTAAGTAGTAAGTTTCTGTATCAAGAGACGTCAATTAAAGTGGGCATCTGAATGAGCTATACAAATGTACCTAAACCAATAAATTACTAAAGCTTTCATTACAGACCAAAATGCTCCCCTCCCCCAAATCAGGACATAAAAGGCTAAATACCAGATTACTTGTTTATAGATCTAATGCCTGATGATCTCAGATGGAGTTGATATAATAGTAGTAATAAAGTGCTCAATAAATGTTATGTGCTTAAATCATCTTGAATTCAACCTCCAACCACACCCCCCATCTCTGTCTGTGGAAAGATTGTCTTCCATGAAATCAGTCCCTGGTATCAAAAAGGTTGAGGACCACTGCCCTAGTTTGTTTGATTAATACAGGTAAACTTACCTATGTGGACTTGTATGACACTTTAGTTCTCTGTCACTACAACAAACATAGCATTACTTTACCTTTTCCATTTAGGACAAACTACAGTTAATCACAAAAGACATCTCATGACATTTCAGAACAATTACATCTTGCCATAGAAGACTATATTAAACAATAGAAGACCGTATTAAACAATAGCATGTGCTAGATATAATTGAAAAAGGAAAGCGAGTGATGCATTGGGTATGTTTCATTCCAAATTCAGCTGGAAACTTGCAAAAAAGAAATGAATCAACAATTCATCAACTTCTGAAACAGCTTTTCTTCTGTTTGCTGGGCAGAGTCATCATTTAAGCTGATCATTTTGTTTTTTTTCCTAAAGGGATTTTTCATTGAATGGGATTTGGGGATGTGTTCTTAGAGATAAGTCAAACATCATAAAATAGTTATTATTTTCATATGTGGAATTTGCTTTCAGGTGCACCTGTAATGTGCTAATTATCTCACCAAAGAATGCCCATATATTATATGTTTTCCCTCTCCTTACCTCTTAATATTCCCTGGAGCTCCTGGCTTTAGGAATCAGTCAAGAAACTTCTCAACAGGTTTATCTTTGCTGATTTCTCCATTGGACATTTCTGGAGACCTCCAGCTAGAATCCAGCGTCCCTTCTTGTAATGCTATACAAAACAAGTGCAAGTTTTGGACGTCAGTTCTGGAAAATTCTTTCTTTTTAGTATTTCAACTGTCGCCTGTTCTTGACGCATGTTGAACATTCAATGAATTTTCATTTGCTAGGTGACTATTTTCCAATACTTGAGCTTATTTTTCATTTTCAAACTTAATGGGATAAATAGCAAATTTAGGAGGCCATTTCAAATGATTTATTCATAAGGTTTCAAAATCTGAGCAAACTGTTTTACAAAACTCTTCCAAAAAGTTAAAAATAAAATTCCTACCTATGCCAAAGTAAACACAGAAATAGAGCTTCTTTTCAAATGCAAAGATGGTTTCTTTTAGAAATACACAGGAGCATTCTCAAAACATGAGTTTTATTAATAATTGCCTGGTCTATGATACAAAGATGACATTCAGAATAACCAGGAGGCATAGTAGATATAAACTGAGCTAGAGCGGACCTCATCCCTCTCAGTCCCCTATCCTATCCAATTCATTGGCAAGGCCTGTTGACTTTGTGTCCAAAACTAAGGGTCCCCAACCATCAGGATCTAATGCCTGATGATATGAAGTGCAGCTAATGTAATAATAATAGAAATAAAGTGCACAATAAATATAACGTGCTTGAATCATCCCCAAACCAACCCCCCACCCAAATCCTGGTTGGTTGAAAAATTTTCTTCCACGAAATCAGCACTGGTGCCAAAAATGTTGTGGTCTCAAGACTCCAATCTCAATATTCAATTCTCCAGTCTCAATACTTCTCTCCATTTCCACTGCCACATGATCTGAGTTACCATCATCTCCTGCTTGGGTGCGTGTGTGTTCAGTCACTACATTGTGCCCCACTCTTTGTGACCCCATGGAATGTATCCTGCCAGGCACCTCTGTGCATGGGTTTATCCAGGCAAGAACACTGGAGTGGGTTGTCATTTCCTTCTCCAGGGGATCTTCCCGACCCAGGGATCCAGCCTGTGTCTCTTATGTCTCCTGCATTGGCAGGTGGGTTCTTGACCATTAGTGCCACCTGGGAAGCCCCTTATCTCCTGCTTATGTGGCTACAAAAGGTTTGTGACTGGATTTTGGATTTAATTATTTTCTCTTGTGGTAAACTAAATCATGCCTCTCTCACACCCCTCCCTACCACACACAAAGGAAGATGTCTACAAACTAATTCCTGGAGTCTGTGTAGGGGTTGCTTTACCTGGTAACAGGGAGTTTGCAGATGTGAATAATTCTAGAATGTTGTCATGGGGAGACTGTCCTGGATTACAGTTGGCTCCAGTGTAATCACAAGGGTCACGAGGGACGGCAAAGAGGAGAGAAGAGGCTACATTGCCAGCATTGAAAATGGAAGAAGGAGCCATGCAGCAAGGAATGCAGTAGCCTCTGAGAACTAGAAAAGGCACCAGCTTGCAGAGGGCTTCTGTCCTAGAACCCGCAGAAGGAATACTTCTGCTTTCATTTTAGCCCAGAGAACTGATTTTGTATTTTGCACTTGCAGTACTTGCTAAGTCACTTCAGTCATGTCCAACTCTTTGTGATCCTATGGACTGTTGCCTGCCAGGCTCCTCTGTCCAAGGGATTCTCCAGGCAAGAATATTGGAGTGGGTTGTCATGCACTTCTACAGGGGATCTTCCTGACCCTGGGATTGAACTTGCATCTTCTGAGTCTCCTGCATTGGCAAGTGGGGTCTTTGCCACGAGCACCACCTGGGAAGCCCCATATCTGAGGTTATTGATGATTCTCCTGGCAATTCTGATTCCAGCTTGTGCTTCATCCAGCCCAGCGTCTCTCATGATGTACTTTGCATATAAGTTAAATAAGCAGGGTGACAACATACAGCTTTGACGGACTCCTGTCCCAATTTGGAACCAGTCTGTTGTTCCATGTCCAGTTCTAACTGTTGTTTCTTGACCTGCATACAGATTTCTCGGGAGGCAGGTCAGATGGTCTGGTATTCCCATCTCTTGAAGAATTTCCCACAGTTTGTTGTGTGATCCACACAATCAAAGGCTTTGGCATAATCAATAAAGCAGAAGTAGAGGTTTTTCTGGAACTCTCTTGCCTTTTTGATGATCCAACGGATGTTGGCAATTTGATCTCTGGTTCCTCTGCCTTTTCTAAATCCAGCTTGAACATCTGGAAGTTCACGGTTCACATACTGTTGAAGCCTGGCTTGGAGAATTTTGAACATTACTTTACTAGAGTGTGAGATGAGTGCAATTGTGCAGTAGTTTGAGCATTCTTTGGCATTGCCTTTCTTTGGGATTGGAATAAAAATTGACGTTTTTGAGTCCTGTGGCCGCTGCTGAGTTTTCCAAATTTGCTGGCATATTGAGTGCAGCACTTTCACAGCATTATCTTCTAGGATTTGAATTAGCTCAATTGGGATTCATGACCTCCACTTTGTTCGAAGTGATGCTTCCTAAGGCCCACTTGACTTTGCATTCCAGGAAGTCTGGCTCTAGTGAGTGATTACACCATTGTGGTTATCTGAGTCATGAAGATCTTTTTTGTATAGTTATTCTGTGTATTCTTGCCATCTCTTCTTAATATCTTCTACTTCTGTTAGGTCCGTACCATTTCTGTCCTTTATTGTGCCCATCTTTGCATGAAAATTTCCCTTGGTGTCTCTAATTTTCTTGAAGAGATCTCTAGTCTTTCCCATTCTATTGTTTTCCTCTATTTGTTTGCATTGATCACTGAGGAAGGCTTTCTTATCTCTCCTCGCTATTCTTTGGAACTCTGCATTCAGATGGATATATCTTTCCTTTTCTCCTTTGCCTTTCACTTCTCTTCTTTTCACAGCTATTTGTAAGGCCTTCTCAGACAACCATTTCGCCTTTTTGCATTTCTTTTTCTTGAGGATGGTCTTGATTACTGCCTCCTGTACAATGTCAGGAAACTCCGTCCATATTTTTTCAGATCTAATCCCTTGAATCTATACTTAATATACTTAAGGCTTAATATACTTAAGATACTTAAGGCTTGATACTTAAGTCTTAATGGATGTACACAAATCTTTCCTTCACAATACTGCCTTTTTAAAAAAGTGTTAATGTTAGTTTGGGGGCTTCCCTAGTAGCTCAGATGCTAAAGCATCCACCTGCAATGCAGGATACCCGTGTTCAATCCCTGGGTCAGAAAGATCCCCTGGAGAAAGAAATGGCAACCCACTTCCGTATTCTTGCCTGAAGAATTCCATGGACAGAGGAGCCTGGCAGACTACAGTCCATGGGATTGAAAAGAGTCGGAAATGATGGAGCAACTAACATCCAACGTTAATTCAGTATCGTACAGTTTCCTAGTACTTGGTATAATCTTACTTCCAGATATAAGGGAACAGGGAACATAGGTATCAATTTGCAAGGACTACTTTTTAAAATTGCTCTTGTGTGACAAGCTTATGAGTCATGATGTTTGTCCTATAAATTTATTATAGATTCTCATATCATGATCCATCATCATT
The DNA here is from genome assembly GCA_024291935.2 of Okapia johnstoni. Lineage (NCBI taxonomy): Eukaryota > Metazoa > Chordata > Mammalia > Artiodactyla > Giraffidae > Okapia > Okapia johnstoni. Next base: position 86,755,543 of record CM044305.1, read on the forward strand.
TTAACTTGGCTTGCTTTCAAGGCTTTTCAATAGCACTAGCAATTTCTTGTTTTTCTTTCTGGCTGCTTAAATATCCTACCCTTTAGAATGTTGATTTGCATTATGGAAAATTTGAACCCCCCCTTCATTAAAGTTGTCTGTTGCAATACCAATTCTGAGCTAGCCATCAAGAGTAAGGACCCCAGTTGAATCTGAAAATCAGGCTTTGAAGTTTCTACATTAGCAATCTCTTTGAGATGTTGGATGGTGTTCACATATCACCATTGATTCAACTGTTTTCACAGTTGAATTGGTTGTTTCAGTCACCATTACAATCAAGCCATCTGGCTCTTTTGGCCATTAGAAAGACCAAATCAAATCAACTCTTCAATCTCTTGGCAATCGACCCATAAAAGGGTCAATATAATCAATCCTGTCAAGCTAGGCTCAACCCTGCAGGAGAAAGCTGCTAAAACACTACACCTCCAGGGAATGCAGATTGCCTTGCTCTCCCCGTCAGCTAGTGTGGAATAATGTTTTACTGCTCCTATGGTAAAGGCATCTTTAATAACTAATGATAGCTCAGTACTTACGTTGGTTGAGTTTCAGTTTTTAAAATATTAAAGTTCACAAAATGCCTATGCTAATCATAAGTCGGTTAATTTGTATATGTGTGTCTGTGTGTGTGTGTGTGTGTGTGTGTGTGTGTGTGTATATATATACACACACACAAATGTATGTACATACATATACAGAGAATCACTGGTTGCCTTTGGCCATCCATAAAACTCAGTATGGATTCCTTCATGTGACCAGAATCTTAAAAGTTAAATAGCCGATAAATGAATGAGGAGATAGGAATCATGCTGAATTACCATAAAGGCAGTTACTGAACTACTGAATACAAAAGGAAAACAACAGTTTCTTGAAAATTAATTATTTGGGCATATGTATATGTGAGGCCATCAAGAAATGAACTTTGAGAAAGTATCGGTATTTTTAAAGGTACAAATCAAATGTAAAATGTTGACCAAGATATTCCTAAGAAATAAATTGAACTGTTTTCTCAAGCTAGAAACTATAATTCTTTGTAATTTTATTTACAAGTTGATTTCAGTAAGCAACATTTATAATATTTCCAAATGAGATTGGGAGATAATAATCATGATGTTTCCATTGTATGATTTTATATATTAGGAGCTGTACATGGTCTTAATGTCTGTCACGCTTTGTGGGGAGCCAGGCTAGCTATATTATTTCCATATAAATTTGGAGTACCCTATTTTACATCTTAAAAGTGGGTCATTGGAGCCAGAAAAGTCACACCAAATTGCAGTTTCTGGACACACAGGCAGAGTTGTCAAAATATTCTCATCAGCTGAGTAAATTTTTGCTCAGAGCAAAAACAACAGACTGGAAAACACAAGTACCCTGTAAGCTATCAATTAGCCCACACATGAGAATAAACCCATATCAATTAATAGCAAGTATGTCTATTACATAAAACACACACACACACACATGCAATAAAGAGGTACACATTCGATAACATTTGGTTGAAATAAACAGGTTGTTTTTTTCTTTTTTTGAGAATGTCTCTTTGGCAGAAATCCTTGTCTCTGATTAGAAAATGGAAGGTATTATGATCATTTACTTTCAGTTACAGGAACAAATTTCACTGTGTCCAATGCCAATATAGCAACAAAAATCAAGAGTCACATGATAGCCTTTGATAATGGAACCTAGAGAGAAATCTAGGGCTGAAGAAAACAGTAGCAACCTAACATCCTTATCCATCTCAAGGGGTTGAGATATTGGGCTGAAATCAGAAATCAGAAAGGAGGGACCCCTTATGGTTTCTCCAGTATGAAGATTGTTTCCAGAAAGGATTTTGCAAGAGGATTTTTGGAGAGAGTTCTACCAGCCTCTTGCAAAGAAGAGTTTGCATGAATGAGATCATAGAGAAGAAGATGAATTATAAATTACTTAGGTAAAAAACAATGAGGTCCTAGATTAGGGTTGGTTACAGTGACAGCTATGTCTGAACAATTTTGTGATAAAGGAGGATTCTACATGATTGAAAAGTATGGTCATGCCCCCTCCCTTACAATGAAGCCAAGTACTTGTGTTCTTTATCTGCTATTTTTTAAAAATCTTATTGGAGTATAGTTGCTTTACAATGTTGTGATATTTTCTGCTGTACAGCAAAGTGAATCAGTTATATGTATACACATATCCCGTCTTTTTTAGATATCGTTCCCATTTACGTCCCCCCAGAGCACTGAGTAGAGTTCCTGAGCTATACAGTCGGTTCTCATTAGTTATCTATTTTATATACAGTAGTGAATATATGTCCGTCTCAATCTCCTAATTCAACCCACCCCTCCCCCTTTCCCCCTTGGTATTTATATGTTTGTTCTTTACGTAGAGAAACATCTATATTTATTATTCTTTTTCTCTCTTGTAACTTTAATCACTTCCTAATTATTGGGTCTTTCTTCTTTACCTACAATTAACCACAGATCTCTATGGCTTAAAAATAATAATAATAATAATAATAAAAGAACAAAACAACTTCATTTAACCTTGAATCCTCCTCACCTATCAGATTATCATTCTCCATACCCCTGCTACTAAACCCTTGAGAAAGTACTCTATAATTTGTCTTCCTCCCTTCAGCTAATTTCAACAATTAAAAGTAGACTTAATGAGCATCTACCATGTACCAGACTTTATTTTCTTCGGCTCCATAATCACTGCAGATTGTGACTGCAGCCATGAAATTAAAAGACACTTGCTCCTTGGAAGAAAAGCTATGACCAACCTAGACAGCATATTAAAAAGCAGAGGCATTACTTTACTGACAAAGGTCCATCTAGTCAAGACTATGGTTTTTCCAGTAGTCATGTATGGATGTGAGAGTTGGACCATAAAGAAAGCTGAGCACGAAAGAATTGATGTTTTTGAGCTATGGTGTTGGAGAAGACTCTTGAGATCCCTTAGACTGCAAGGAGATCAAACCAGTCCATCCAAAAGGAAATCAGTCCTGAATAATCATTGGAAGGGCTGATGCTGAAGTTGAAGCTCCAATACTCTGGCCACCTGATGCGAAAAACGGACTCATCGGAAAAGATCCTGATGCTGGGAAAGACTGAAGACAGGAGGAGAAATGGACGACTGAGGATGAGATGGTTGGATGGCATCACCGATTTGGACATAAATGAGCAAACTCCGGGAGTTGGTGATGGACAGGGAGGCCTGGCATGCTGCAGTCCATGGGGTCATAAACAGTCAGACACGACTGAGTGACTGAACTGAACTGAACCATGTACCAAGTGATAATTTTAGGGGCTTAGGACAAGAAGACAAATACTTAATCCTAACTCTCAAGAAGAATGCAGCTAGTAGGGGGAAAAAGATATAAACAAATACAAGTATTTGAACTCTTGTTATATAAACATAGAAACCAAACATTTTAGGAGACATTTTTTGAGTTAATATAGATATTCTCCTCATCTGACCCTTCCTGCTCAGGAACCAAGTATATTCAGATCACATGGTGTTCTTTGTTATCTAAACTGCCACAGTCCAAACTTGGGAACCAAACAGACTTGGACAATGAGGGAGGTGGTTTTATAATATGATGTGATACTTCAAATAGTACAGATATGTGCAAGAAACATAAATAGAACAACTTCTGCTACAAAACCAACACTAATTTCATGTTTGACAACTCTATTGCTAAAGCTTTTAAAACTTTTATTAAATATATATATATATATATAAAATGAAAACAAAAAAAGTAAAAAACTGTTGGTGACTCCATCATTCTTGACACTGTCCTTCACTGGCCTCCAGGACATAATTTGTTTAATAAATTTCTCTTTGGAACTCCTACTTCCTCAGCATCCTTCAGTAGTGTCACCCCCCTCAAACCATAGAGATACCCTATGTCTATGCTCTTCAAAATGTGGTCTGTGTCAAACAACATCAACGTCATCTCAGAGTTTACTAGAAATGCAGAATCAGGAATTTCCTTAGAGGTCCAGTGGTTAGGATCCCGAGCATTCACTGTCAAGGGCCCGGGTTCAATCCCTGGCTGGGGAACTAAAATCCCACAACCCATGTAGCGCAGCCAAAAAATAAACAAATAAATGCAAAATCTCAGGTCCTTCCAGACTGAATGAATCAGAATCTCTAACTTAATAAGATACGTAGGTGATTCATACACACATTAAATCTCAAAAAATGCGGTAAAACATTTGGCAAAGCCCAATATCCGTTCCTAATAAAAGCTTTCAGCAAAGTAGGTTTATAATGGAACGTCCTCAACTGGAGGAGACTACAGACTTACAGCTTTCATATTTAAGGATAAGAGATTGAATGCCTTCCCTTGAAGACAGGGAACAAGACAAGAATATTTATTCTCACCACTCCTATTCAACACTATTTTGGAGGTAATAGTCACTGTAAAAACCAAGAAAAAGAACTAAAAGGCCCACAGATTGAAAAGGAAATAAAACTCTCTCTCTCTGCATATGACATGATTCTCTACATAGAAAACCTCAAGGAAACTATGAAAAAGCTGATAGAACTAATCAGTTTAGCACGATCTCAGGATATAAGGTTAATGTGCAAAAATAAATTGTATTTCTATATATTAACAATGTACAACTGGAAATTGAAATAAAATGTACCATATATGGTAGCATTAAAAAACATACAATATCTTGATATGTGCAAGACCTGTAGGTGGGAGGAAAAACATCCTGCAAAATATTATTGAAAAATGTCAAAGAAGATCTAAATAAATGGGATCCACACAGTCAAAGGCTTTGGCATAGTCAATAAAGCAGAAGTAGATGTTTTTCTAGAATTCTCTTGCTTTTTCTATGATCCAACGGATGTTGGCAATTTGATCTCTGGTTCGTGACATGAGTGCAACTGTGTAGTAGTTTGAATATTCTTTGGCATTACCTTTCTTTGGGATCAGAATGAAAACTGACCTTTCCCATCCTGTGGCCACTGCTGAATTTTCCAAATTTCCTGGCATACTGAGTGCAGCACTTTCATAGCATTTTGCGTTCTAAGGCCCACTTGACTTCACATTCCAGGATGTCTGGCTCTAGGTGAGTGATCACACCATCATGGTTATCTGGGTCATGAAGATCTCTTTTGTTAAGTTCTTCTGTGTATTCTTGCCACCTCTTCTTAATATCTTCTGCTTCTGTTAGGTCCATACCATTTCTGTCCTTTATTGTGCCCATCTTTGCATGAAATGTTCCCTTGGTGTCTCTAATTTTCTTGAAGAGATCTCTAGTCTTTCCCATTCTATTGTTTTCCTCTACTTCTTTGCACTGATCACTGAGGAAGGCTTTCTTATCTCTCCTTGCTATTTTTTTGAACTCTGCATTCAGATGGATATATCTTTCCTTTTCTCCTTTGCCTTTTGCTTCACTTCTTTTTTCAGCTATTTCTAAGGCCTCCTCAGACAACCATTTTGCCTTTTTTACATTTCTTTTTCTTGGGGATGACCTTGATCACTGCCTCTTGTACAATGTCATGAACCTCCATCCATAGTTCTTCAGGCACCCTGTCTATCAGATCTAATCCCTTGAATCTATTTGTCACTTCTACTGTATAATCATAAGGGATTTGATTTAGGCCATACCTGAATGGTCTAGTGGTTTTCCCTACTTTCTTCAATTTAAGTCTGAATTTGGCAATAAGGCAACTCAATTAGCAATGGGCAAAATATTTAAATAGAAAATTCACCCAATAGATACAGATGGCAAATCAAGACATGGAAAGATGTTCATATTTAAGCACAAAAAGTACAAATTAAAACCACATTTAGATATCAGTACACAGTATGTAGAATGCTATAATTTTAAAACTGAACTGATATTACCAAGTACCAGCAGGAATGTAAAACAACCAGAATATTCATAGTGATGGTAGGTACAGCCACTTTAGAAAACGGTTTTGTAGTTTCTTATGAACTTAAACATAAACGTACCAGACAATACAACCATCCAATTTCCTAGATAATTACCAAACTATCATTAAAAATCATATTCATGCAAAAGTGATATACTCTGAAGTGGAAATAGCCCAAACTGGTAGATGGAGATATAAACTTTGATGTATCCATAAAACAGAATATTAGTTGGAAATAACAAAGGAATGAACTACTGATACACTCAGCAACATGTATGAATCTCAAATATGTTACAGTATAAAGGATTTTTACACTGACTTCTTTTATGTAGTGTATGACTCATTTTTTATGACAATCTGGAAACGGCAAAACTATAGACACCTAACAGATTAGTGGTTGTCAGCGGCTGGGGGTATGGGCAAGGTATGATTGCAAAGAAAAAAGGAGGGGTTATGAGGTGACTGAATTGTACACTAAAAAGTGTGACTCTCACTCTATGAAATTTACACCTTTAAAGACAAGAGAAAATATGCAGCTCAGATATCCTTGTCTCTGCAAAACCTTTTCTCATTTTCAGTGTCAATTAAATTTGTCCTTTTCATGCAACTTCATCATAGCATGGATCACCTTTGTGTTGATATTAGTTATGTAGACATCCTTATTCTACATGTGACTATGTGCTAGAGTAGGTACTGTAGAAATATTGTAAGTGAAGAACAGAAGACTTCACATGTTTGTAAGCCTGATTCAGTGAGATAATGATGGCATCACAAAGACAAGAAGCAGAGAAAGGCAGGCAAGAGTTAGGTAGGCAGAGCATGAAATGGCACAATGGACACAACCCACTGCATTTTCCTCACCACATGACATGCCGCAAACCTTCAGACTAAGTGAAAATCAGAGCCTATAGAATCAATACTGGGATTACCACATATAGAGACGAACCAAGAGAGCAGGCAAGGCTGAGACAAGTAGTATAAGCAACTAAAATCAGCCACAAGGAATATATGTATCAGAACCAAGAAGACAGTGACTAAATTCAAAATCCAAAAGCCACAAAACAGGGTTTTGGCCAAGGAAGACAATAAAGCAACAATAGCTTGATGCAAAGTGAGTAATCTAGAGTCTAAAGCACAAAACTTAATGAGAACAACTACATTTGCATAGCGTTTTCTATTTTTCAGACTGCTTTTCCAGTCATTATCTTGTTTGGACCTTGTAGATTTTTAATTAGCAAAATTATTTACATATTATACATATTTATCATCCTTTCTCACCACCAAATAAAGCAATAACATTTCCACAGATATTTATGGTTCATTTCTTATTAGCTCAACACTCAAATTTTCATATAGATAGATTGATCGATCGATCAGGGTTCCCCAACCCCCTGGTCACAGACTGGTGACCTGTGGCCTGTTAGGAACTGGGCCAAACAGAAGGTGAGGGGCAGGTGAAACCAAAATCACCCCCCCACACTGTGGAAAAATTGTCTCCCAGAAAACCAGTCCCTGGTGCCAAAAAGTTTGGGAATGTTGAAAGAGATTGTATACTATATGTTATATATGCTATATATTATATACTATTACATCTTATATAATTTATTGATATATATTAGTTTCAGATGTACAACATAATGAATCCATATTTGTATATATTGCAAAATGACCACCACAGTAAGACAAGTTAATATCCATCACTACCATGTGTGCTTAGTCACTCAGTCGTGTGTGACTCTTTGCGACCCCAGGGAGTATAGCCTGCCAGGCTCCTCTGTCCATGGGGATTCTCCAGGCAAGTATACTGGAGTGGGTTGTCATGCCCTCCTCCTTCCCAACGCAGTGATCAAACCACGGTCTGCCGCATTGCAGACAGATTCTTTACCGTCTGAGCCACCAGGGAAGCCCAAATTTATTAGATACTGTATGTGCTTAGATCACTACCATAGTTATAATTTTTGTTTTCTTGTTACAGGAACATTTATTTAAAACTGAAGTTTAGTTGCTATGCAATATTATATGTTAGTTGTACAACACAGTGACTCACAACTTTTCAAATATACATTCCATTTATAGTTATTATAAAATATTGACTATATTCCTCATGTTGTACAATATATCGCTGTAGCTTATTTTATCCCAAATACCTTGTACCTTGTACACTTCCACCACTATCTTGCTCCTCCCTTCTCCCCTCTCCCTACTACTAACCACTAGTTCGTTCTCTGTATATGTCAGCGTTTCCTTTTTGTTATATTCACTAGTTTGTTGTTTTACTTAAATCCCCAATATAAGTGATATCATGCAGTATTTTCTTTTTCTGAATTATTTCAGTTAGCATAATGCCCTCCAAGTTGATCCATATTGCTGCGAATGGGAAAATTTTTATGAGCACAGTTAAGATCTAGTCTCTTAGTAACTTTCAAGTATACAATACAGTGAACTGAGTATCTCTTACAGTGTCTCTTAACTAAGAGCCTCTTGATGAAGGTAAAAGAGGAGAGTGCAAAAGCTAGCTTAAAACCCAACATTCAAAAAACTAAGATCTTGGCATCTGATCCCATTACTTCATGGCAACTACATGGAGAAAAAGTGGAAATAGTGACAGACTTAATTTTCTTGGGCTTCAAAATCACTGCAGACAGTGACTGCAGCCATGAAATTCAAAGATGATTGCTCCTTGGAAGAAAAGCTATGACAAATCTAGACAGTTGTATTAAAAAGCAGAGATATCACTTTGTAGACAAAGGTCCGCCTAGTTAAAACTATGGTTTTGCCAGTAGTCATATATGGATGTGAGAGTTAGACCATAAAGAAGGCTGAGCACCAAAGAATGGATGCTTTCGAACTGTGGTGCTGGAGAAGACTTTCAAGAGTTCCCTGGACTGCAAGGAGATCAAGCCAGTCAATCCTAAAGGAAATCAGTCCTGAATATTCATTGGAAGGACTGATGCTTAAGCTAAAACTCCAATACTTTGGCTACGTGATGCGAAGAGCCAACTCATTGGAAAAGACCCTGATACTGGGGAAGACTGAAGGCAGGAGGAGAGGGGGATGACAGAGGATGAGATGGCTGGATGGCATCACTGATTCAACGGGCATGAGTTTGAGTAAACTCAGAGAAATGGTGAAGGACAGGTAAGTCTGGTGAGCTGCAGTCCATAGGATTGTAGAGAGTCAGACATGACTGAGCGACTGAACTACAATCCTTAACTGTAGTAATCATCTGTACATCACATCCCCAGGACTTAATTACTTTATAACTGGAAGCTTGTGCCTTTTGACCACCTTCATCCATTTTGTCCATCCCTCAACCACAGTGAATTTCTGTCGCAAATCATGATGCTAGATCTTTCCTCTTGTTTGCTTTCCTCTAGTAGGACCTGATGAAATTTTCTGGAGATCTAGCAGTTCTGCTGTTGCAACCCCAAGTCCATAATCCAACTAATTAAAAAACACATCTCCAAAGATGAAGAGCTAAGGTATCACTTTGTTCTATTATCTTGTCTTGAGCAGTAGGGTATCTCTTCTGAAACTTTGCATTAATTTTAAACTGTTGTTTATTATATAGAACAACACATTATAGTTTTATCCCGATTCTTTTAATTCCTGTAATCACTTAAAGATATTTAATTTTTTTCTCTTCATTGAGTTTATCAGTTTTCATTTCACAAGTAGTATCTTTTATTATTACCCTTTCATTTCTCACTTGCCCTAAATCCTGTCTTTAGTGTTCATTTTGCAACAGTTCTCTTAGTTTTTCCTTTTGAACAGAGAAAAAGCATATCATTAATCATTTATGCTTTTCTCCTTCAGTGCTATGATGACTGTCAATGACATGCTACAACATGAATGAACCTTGAAAACCTTATAATAAGAAAGTGAAAGAAGCCAATCACAAAAGACCTCATACTATATGATTCCATTTATATGAAATGTCCAGATTGGCCAAGTTTAAAGAGATAAAAAAAATAGATTAGTAATTGCCTACAGCTGAGAGGATGGGAAAATGAGGATTACTGCTAATTTAATGGAGTTTCTTTGGGGGGAACTACTTATGAGTGGTAGTAGAACTATAAATTTACTGAAAAAAAAAATCACTGAATTGTATATTTAAAATGGATGAAAGTCTGGTATGCAAATTACATCCCAATGCAGCTATTTTTTTTAAAAAAAGACAGTCAAGGACTTCCCTGGTGGTCAGGTGGGTAGGCCTTCACTCTCCCAATGCAGGGGGCCCAGGTTCAATCCCTGGTCAGGGAACTAGATCCCACATGCCTCAACTAAAGAGATCCCTTGTGCTGCAACTAAGACAAGGTGAGACCGAATAAATAAAAAAGGCAGCCAATGACAACTGTGGTATAAAAAACAACCTTCAAAGAGTCACATCATACCAGAGTATCCTTCTGTGACACAAATCTGACTTCTTCCTAACTCTTCCCTATCAGTCTAAAAGGCCTCAGTCACTAAATCTGCTCAGGATTATCAGTAGGAAATATACATTACTAAAATATAAGAAAATTGGTGCCACAAAAGGAATAGTCTTGCCCCATATTCTAATCATTTCAAATCTTCCATGATTGCCCAGGTACTGACCACCAATCTGCCTAACTCTCCACATACTGCCAATATGGTTTTCTCTGCTATTTCTCCAGATCTTCTTGCAGTAAACCGCAAATTTTCAGTTACATTTCCTCTTATGTTAATAACCTACTGTGATACCAACATTGGTGGGGAGATTCGACCCACCCTGTCACTCACCAGCTCTAACACTCAATTTGTAAGTGGAAAAAAGTTTAACATGTTTAAAATGGGACCTAATCAAATGTACAAGCTTTTGCATAGGAAAGGAAACCATAAATAAAATGAAAAGACAATCTACAGACTAGGAGAAAATATTTGTAAATGATGTGACTAACAAGGGATTAATTTCCAAAATATACAAACAGGTCATACAACTCAAAAACAAGCAACCCAATCAAAAAATGAGTATAAGACCTAAATAGATATTTCTCCAAAGAAGACATAAATATGGCCAACAGGCATATGAAAATATATTTAATATTGCTAATTATTAGAGAAGTGCCAATCAAACTACAATGACATATCACCTCACATGGGTCAGAATGGCCATCATTAAAAAGTATACCAATAACAAATGCCGGAGAGAGTGTGCAGAAAAAGGAACCCTTTTATTCTGTTGGTGGAAATGTAACCTGTTGCAGCCACTATGGAAAACAGTATGGAGGTTACTTACAAAAGTAGAATTGGCATATGATCCAGAAATCCCACAGTTCAGTTCAGTTCAGTCACGCAGTCGTGTCCAACCCTTTGCGACCCCATGGACTGCAGCACGCCAGGCCTCGCTGTCCATCACCAACTCAAGAAGTTTACTCAAACTCATGTCCATTGAGTCGGTGATGCCATCTAACCATTTCATCCTCTGTCATCCCCTTCTCCTCCTACCTTCAATCTTTCCAAGCATCAGGGTCTTTTCAAATGAGTCAGCTCTTCGCATCAGGTGGTCAAAGTATTGGAGTTTCAGCTTCAATATCAGTCCTTCCACTGAACATTCAGGACTGACTTCCTTTAGGATGGACTGGTTGGGTGTCCTTGCAGTCCAAGGGACTCTCAAGAGTCTTCTCCAACACCACAGTTCAAAAGCATCAATTCTTCAGCACTCAGCTTTCTTTATGGTCCAACTCTCACATCCATACATGACCACTGGAAAAACCATAGCCTTGACTAGATGGACCTTTAGTGGCAAAGTAATGTCTCTGCTTTTTAATATGCTGTCTAGGTTGGCCATAGCTTTCCTTCCAAGGAGCAAGCGTCTTTTTATTTCATGGCTGCACTCACTATCAGCAGTGATTTTGGAGCCCAGAAAAATAAAGTCAGCCACTGTTTCCACTGTTTCTCTATTTGCCGTGAAGTGATGGGACTGGATGCCATGATCTTTGTTTTCTGAATGTTGAGCTTTAAGCCAACTTTTTCACTTTCCTCTTTCACTTTCATCAAGAGGCTCTTTAGTTCTTCTTCACTTTCTGCCATAAGGGTGGTATCATTTGTATATCTGAGATTATTGATATTTCTCCCGGCAATCTTGATTCCAGCTTGTGCTTCTTCCAGCCCAGCGTTTCTCATGACACACTCTGCATATAAGTTAAATAAGCAGGGTGACAATATACAGCCTTGACATACTCCTTTTCCTATTTGGAACCAGTAATCTTGCACCTGGCCATATATCCAGAGGAAACTCTAATTCCACAAGATACATGCACCTCTATGTTCAGAGCATACTGTTAGCAATAGCCAAGACACAGAAGCAACCTAAAAGTGCATTGACAAATAAATGGATAAAGACGGGGTATATACATGCAATGGAATACTACGTAGCCATTAAAAAGGATAAAACAATGCCATTTTCAGCAATATGGATGGACCTAGATATGATCATACTACGTGAAGTCAGAAAGAGAAAGGCAAATACCATATGATATCACTTATATGTGGAATCTAAACTATGACAGAAATGAACTTATTTACAAAACAGAAAACAGACTCACAAAGAACAGATCTGTGGCTGCCAAAGGGTAGGGATGGAGTGGGAGTTTAGGGTTAGCAGATGCAAACTATTATATATAAAATGGATAAACAACAAGGTCCTAGTGTATAGCACAGAGAACTATATTCAATATCCTGTAATAAACCATAATTGAAAAGAATATAAAAAAGAATGTGTGTGTGTGTGTGTGTGTGTGTGTGTGTGTGTGTGTGTGTATAAACTGAATTACTGTGCTCTACAACAAAAATTTACACAATATTGTAAATCAGCTTTACTTCGATTTTAAAAAGTTTTACATGCTTCAGATCATAAATGTGATGCTATGTACTGTAAAACAGTGAGGGGGAAAAAAACAGAAAAACAAAACAAAACATACACACATAGAAAAAGAATATTCATTGCCCAGTTATAATTAGCTAACATTTTATAATTATATCCTCCTAGACAGATAGGTAAAGATGAAATGTTTACTATACATAAGGTTCTATAACCTGAATCTCTTTTCATATAAGTGAATACAGTCATATAAAATTTATTTATTAGTAGTAATTATTTAAATTTGTTTTCAAGTTTGCCAAATATGAACAACAGTGAAATTAGCATCCTTACACATAGATATCTGCCTATTTGCCTAATAAATTTCTAGAAGTAGAATTGCTGAATGAAGAGCTAGCCATTTTTCAACTGAGGTTGAGTTTCACAAATTTCCTCCTAAAAAGATATTACCAATTTATGTTGCTCTCAGCAATGGACTAGAATACCTATTTCCTTCAAAATTTCTCCAACACTATCATCAATTTTTCCATCACCATGAATCTCAAAGAGTTTAAGAAGGTATAAAAAATTGTTTACATTGCATTTATCTAATTACAATTGAAACTGATTTTTTATTGTCATTTAAAACTTGTATTTCTAATTTTGTATAATTTTATACTGAGGTGTTATATTTTTGGAGATGATTTCTAAATGCTTTGGTTCGATATATATGCTATGGACTTAGAGGCCACTGTGGCATTGGTGGACCTATTTGTGGCTGGTTACTTATGTGGAACACTTTCTGGCCAGGATTTTTTGCCTCTAGTATTTGTCATTCTGTCATTTAGTTACCTCTCTGATTTTCTGTAGTTATTACCAAAATTCTCTGTTTTTTCCACACTTATGTAAGTTGCTAAACCTAACCATCTAAACTTTGAAAACCATACTCTGGTGATTTCTGAAACTACATGGAATATAACGTAATGGAAGGTAGTACAAAGTAGTCATTAATAATACACACACTGAAATTAGATCTGGAATAGAAAGCCAGTTGTGCAACTTACTTGTTCAAAAAAGCTGATTTCGCTAAATATCCATACTTATAAAATCGAATAATAACCCCCTGAGAGTGTTATTCTGGGGATTTAATGGGATGGTAGATGTTACACACTATACAGTGACTGCCAAAAAATACTTGCTACCGTGGACTTATTTAGTATTACTATAATGAAAGAGATGGACAGAAGAAAATAACTAGATTCTCTGGAATTGGAACTTTTTCTTGCCCATACATTAACAACGAGTAACTAGACAGAAATCCATCTGAATTCCAGCATCTATACAAGTATCAAATGAACCTAGAAAGCACCATACCAAAATGAAGCTAAACACAAATCAAGTATATCTAATGTTACCTAATGCTACCTTTTATTCCAAGTGTCAAATGGCTTCACCATGCTATCAACCAAATCCAAAGTCTAAAACACTGATCATTAATCGTATCAAGCTGCACATGGTGGGTGCTGGGAGCTGTCAGAGTAAAGTACTAACTCTACTAAGAAACAGCCTGGCACACAGAACCATCAAGGTCACAGCCTTCTGTTTCCTCCGAAGAGCTGTTAAGCTGTAGCCTAGGGCCCTAGACTGAGCCATCCATCCCAAACTTTCCACCAGGTTGCTGGAATTTAGGAGAAACTCTTTACCGAAGATGTGGACAAAGAAGGAGGAAGACAGATGCCTTGGACAAACACAGCTCCAGAGTTTCCATCTCTCAATTCAAGGACCTATTATTTTCAGATCTCATTTTCAGTTTTGTCTTCCTCATAGCCCTCTTGGCATTTGCAGAATAAACAATAAAAACAGGCAGGCAATTTGCCAGTCTTCATTCTCCAAGATGGACAGAGTGCCAAGAGGCGCATTCAGGGAAATGGAGGGGGGAACCCTCCCCTCAAGTCAGCTTCTGGCATGCCTTTACTACTACCAATGCTGCAATTACCTCAACATTACAGCATTCGTCCTGGGATGCCTAGTATTGCTCAGCTGCAAGCAGTCTTTCCAAGATGAGAACAAATGCTGGATGAGAATAGTGTTTTTTTCCAAATATTTATGTTGCAGAGGCAACATAGAAGCTTCCATAGCAACCCAGCTGGTTATGAGAAATAATGAAACAGTCTAGCCTTATGGAAAGCTCTGGGTTGTCACTCTGCATTGAAGCCAAAAGTCATACACATGGTGCGGTTCAATCTGGGATTACAAACCACTTGTCTTGACTTTTTCTACTATACCACCCACTATTTCATGAGAATGGTAACCCCTAAGTGTTTTATGGACTTCCCACATGGCACTGGTTGTAAAGAACCCACCTGCCAATGCACAAGACAGAAGAGATGCGGGTTCAATCCCTGGTTCGGGAAGATCCCCTGGAGGAAGGCATGACAACTCACTTCAGTATTCTTGCCTGGAGAATCCCATGGACGCAGGAGCCTGCAGGCTACGGGACCTAGGGTCGCAAACAGTTGGACATGACTGAAGTGACTGAGCATGACCGCAGGCACGAAGTGTTTTATACCAAAGATGTGTATTCTGAAAAGGGCAGGAGTATTGCTGTTGTTAGCTACTCCCTTATAAGCATGCAGAGAGCATAAGAATATCTATTTACTTCTTCTCCTGGTCCAGGATGGTGTCCTCCCACAGCAAGAAGGGTGGGGTTAGAATTTGCTCGGCTTTCTAAATATGCCCTTCTAAATCTCAGCTCTTTTAGGCTATGGGTAGGAGGCACTAGGTGAGAACTAAATTCCTTGTGGGTTGTAAACATTTGGATTCATTCATCAGGTTATTTAAGTTTTAAACACTAAGTGAACTAAAGATATGAGCTAGGGTGAGGGAAGTTTCAAGGTCAAGAAGAACACTGACATGGCAGGAACAAGTCTTGACCAGTCTTAGATATCATAAAATCACACGAGGAAAAGGTATGCCAACTGGTGGGAAGAAAATATATATAACCTATAAAGGAGCACATACCCTAGATATGGGCAAAAGTAGTAGTCATTTACACCTTTGGGACTGCCTTCTCAGGCCATGACCTTGTCTATATGAACACCACCACTACCTACCCCCAGAGACAGACACCCAAATTAAGAGTGTCAACCCACTGGATGACCAGTAGCCAATAACATGTTCTCTCTCAGAAATTTGAACTAAGAACAGGGACTTAAGAACTAAGAACATGGTCCAGAGGTTAGGACCCCATGCTTTCACTGCCAGGGGCACAGGTTCAATCTCTGGTCCAGGGAACTAGATCCCACATGCCTAAAAAGTAAACAAATTTGTTTTTTAAAAAATAATTTTGAACTAAGCACAGAAAGTGAGAATTTGGAGCTTAAACCTATTTAAGATTAGTTCTCTTGCTTGCAAATAAAAAGAGAATTACATAAAACAATGAAAAAAAGAAATATATATTTTGACCCCAACATAAAAGGCTCAAAAAACCTCCATCAAAGGTAAATAGGCAAGTGAGAGCTGCCTTAGATTTTGGAGTTGGGTGTGGCCAACAACTATTGTAATCAGAAGAAGCAAAATTTTTAATTTTAGCACAACAAATCAGGAAACCAATGACCCAAAAGTGGAAAAGGCTGGTATACCTTGAAAGCCAGAACTGTGGGTTTACCAACTCACTTGACAGGCAGGAGGACCACCAGGGATTATCTAGGAAAAGTTCCTTCTGCTTACTACCACTTGGAAAGAAAACAGGAATGTTCTTCATTGATGGAAAGTCCACAGTCTTTGTAATCACAAATAGGAGGGGGTGGAGGCAGAATTCCTAAGCCACCCTGGGAATTCAGTTCACCCCAGAATGGACAAGGTGGCATCCCCAGGGTACTATCTTGGAAAGTATTCTTACCAGTCAAAAATAAACAAGGTGAAGGCTGGGAGACTGATGATGATTATTATAATAAAAGTGTGTGTGTGTGCACCTAGTCACTATATGCTTCTTCCATAAGAGTTGTGCACATAATAGCACACATTTAATCATCACAAAGCACTATTATATTATTATCCCCCATTTTATAGGCACAGAGAGGTTGAGTAACTTTTACAAGGTTGCAGACTTGTTAAAGCACTGAGCTAAGAGGGAAACAGATTTCCTGATCCCCAAGTCCATGTTCCTAGCCAGGTATTATCCTGCCTAAAGACTAATGCCTGGCAAACCAATCCCTGATTATCAGTTTACAAGATAGTATCTTATAAACTGACCTTTCAAGAGGAATTTCCACAAGGATATTCTATAAAGTAACAATTAAAATTAAATTAAAATAAAATAGCAAAAGCTCAGGCATAATGACAGGTACTAGAGGAAATATGTGAAGAAAAACTTCTAGGCATCCTCTCATATACACCATTCCTATAGTAAGGCGGGCACCACAGTATATGTTGTTATACCTTTTCCTGAGGTTCAACTCTTCACTTGCACACTTTCATCTTTCCACACTTCCTACCCTCCTATTGTCTCATCATTTTACTGGTTCTTCTTTGAACTCTAAATTTTCCCACATATTATTTGAATTAACCAATCCATAATTAGATACAGCACTCTGGGGAAAGTCTAACCACTGATGAGTCTAATGCAGTTTTGAGATTCTGTATTTCTTTTGGTTCATTGAAACATTAAACAAAAAATTGCTAACACAGTCCTACCCTGTTTGTTAAATCCTTGTACTACTTGAGCAAGCATTCTTAACCTATACTCCACCTAAAGATCCATGAATGGGTTTCAGAGTTGTTGTTGTTGTTTGTAAATACCTTTTAGCAACCCACTCCAGTATCCTTGCCTGGAAAATCTCATGGACACAGGAGCCTGGTGGGCTGCAGTCAATGGGGTCGCAAAGAGTCAGGCACGACTGAGTGACTAACACTTACTTACACTGTATTGTATACTGTTAATGGGGTTTTCAAGGCAAGAATACTGAAGTGGTTTGCCATTCCCTTCTCCAGTGGACCATGTTTTGTTGGAATTCTCCGCCATGATCCGTCTGTCTTGGGTGGCCCAACACGGCAAAGAGGAACTAATGAATCTCTTAATGAAGGTGAAAGAGTAGAGTGAAAAAGCTGGCTTAAAACTCAACATTCAAAAGACAAAGATCATGGCATCCGTTTCCACCACTTCATAGGAAATAGATGAGGAAACAATTGAAACAGTGACAGACTTTCTTTTCTTGGGCTCCAAAATCACCACAGATGGTGACTGCAGCTATGAAATTAAAAGATGTTTGCTCCTTGGACAAGGCTGTGGTCCATGTGATCAGATTGGCTATTTGTCCGTGACTGTAGTTTCAGCCTGTCTGCGCCCTGATCCCCTCTCTCAGTGCCCACCATCTTACCTGGGTTTCTCTTACCTTGGACGCGGGGTCTCTCTTCACGGCTGCTCCAACAAAGCGCAGCCGCTGCCCCTTACCTCTGGATCACAGTAGCTCCTCTCGGCCACCGCCCCTGACCTCTGGCCCAGGGTAGCTCCTCTCGGCTGCTACCCCTGACCTCCGGCCTGGGGATGGAGCCAAAGCAAAAACAACACCCAGTTGTGAATGGGACTGGTGATAGAAGCAAAATTCGATGCTGTAAAGAGCAATATTGCATAGGAACCTGGAATGTTAGGTCCATGAATCAGGGCAAATTAGAAGTGGTCAAAGAGGAGATGGCAAGAGCGAACATAGACATTCTAGGAATCAGTGAACTAAGATGGACTGGAATGGGAGAATTTAACTCAGATGACCATTATATCAACTACTGTGGGCAAGAATCCCTTAGAAGAAATGGAGTAGCCATATAGTCAACAAGAGTCTGAAATGCAGTACTTGGATGCAATCTCAAAAACGACAGAATGATCTCTGTTCGTTTCCAAGGCAAACCATTCAATACCACGGTAATTCAAGTCTATGCCCCAACCAGTAACACCAAAGAAGCTGAAGTTGAACAGTTCTATGAAGACCTACAAGACCTTCTAGAACTAACAGCCAAAAAAGATGTCTTTTTCATTATAGGGGACTGGAATGCAAAAGGAGGAAGTCAAGAAACACCTGGAGTAACAGGCAAATTCGGCCTTGGAGTACAGAATGAAGCAGGGCAAAGGCTAATAGAGTTCTGCCATGAGAACCCACTGGTCATCGCAAACACCCTCTTCCAACAACACAAGAGAAGACTCTACACATGGACATCACCAGATGGTCAACACCGAAATCAGATTGATTATATTCTTTGCAGCCAAAGATGGAGAAGCTCTATACAGTCAGCAAAAACAAGACTGGGAGCAGACTGTGGCTCAGATCATGAACTCCTTATTGCCAAATTCAGACTGAAATTGAAGAAAGTGGAGAAAACCACTAGACCATTCAGGTATGACCTAAATCAAATAGCTTATGACTATACAGTAGAAATGAGAAATAGATTTAAAGGACTAGATCTGATAGACAGAATACCTGATGAACTATGGATGGAGGTTCATGACATTGTACAGGAGACAGGAATCAAGACAATCCCCAAGAAAAAGAAATGCAAAAAAGCAAAAGAGCTGTCTGAGAAGGCCTTACAAATAGCTGTGAAAAGACAGGAAGCAAAACGCAAAGGAGAAAAGGAAAGATATACCCATTTGAATGCAGAGTTCCAAAGAATAGCAAGGAGAGATAAGAAAGCCTTCCTCAGTGATCAATGCAAAGAAATAGAGG
Organism: Okapia johnstoni; assembly: GCA_024291935.2. NCBI lineage: Eukaryota > Metazoa > Chordata > Mammalia > Artiodactyla > Giraffidae > Okapia > Okapia johnstoni. The sequence goes on from CM044305.1 coordinate 86,774,998, forward strand.
AATACAACAGAATAGGAAAGACTAGAGATCTTTTCAAGCAAATTAGAGATACCAAGGGAACATTTCATGCAAAGATAGACTGAATAAAGGACAGAAATGGTATGGACCTTACAGAAGCAGAAGGTATTAAGAAGATGTGGTGAGAATACATGGAAGAATTATACAAAAAAGATCTTCACGACCCAGACAATCATGATAGTGTGATCACTCACCTAGAGCCAGACATCCTGGAATGTGCAGTCAAGTGGGCCTTAGAAAGCATCACTACGAACAAAGCTAGTGGAGGTGATGGAATTCCAGTTGAGCTATTTCAAATCCTGAAAGATGACGCTGTGAAAGTGCTGCACTCGATATGCCAGCAAATTTGGAAAACTCAGCAGTGGCCACAGGACTGGAAAAGGTCAGTTTTCATCCCAATCCCAAAGAAAGGCAATGCCAAAGAATGCTCAAACTATTGCACAATTGCACTCATCTCACACGCTAGTAAAGTAATGCTTAAAATTCTCCAAGCCAGGCTTCAGCAATACGTGAACTGTGAACTTCCAGATGTTCAAGCTGGCTTTAGAAAAGGCAGAGGAACCAGAGATCAAATTGCCAACATCCGATGGATCATGGAAAAAACAAGAGAGTTCCAGAAAAACATCTATTTCTGCTTTATTGCCTATGCCAAAGACTTTGACTGTGTGGATCACAATAAAATGTGGAAAATCCTGAAAGAGATGGGAGATACCAGAACACCTGACCTGCCTCTTGAGAAACCTGTATGCAGGTCAGGAAGCAACAGTTAGAACTGGACACGGAACAACAGACTGGTTCCAAATAGGAAAAGGAGTACGTCAAGGCTGTATATTGTCACCCTGCTGATTTAACTTATGTGCAGAGTACATCATGAGAAACACTGTGCTGGATGAAACACAAGCCGGAATTGAGATTGCCAGGAGAAATTTCAATAACCTCACATATGCAGATGACACCACCCTTATGGCAGAAAGTGAGGAAGAACTAAAGAGCCTCTTGATGAAAGTGAAAGTGGAGAGTGAAAAAGTTGGCTTAAAGCTCAACATTCAGAAAACTAAGATCATGGCATCTGGTCCCATCACGTCATGGCAGATAGATGGGGAAACAGTGGAAACAGTGGCTGACTTTATTTTTCTGGGCTCCAAAATCACTGCAGATGGTGATTGCAGCCATGAAATTAAAAGACGCTTACTCCTTGGAAGCAAAGTTATGACCAACCTAGATAGCATATTAAAAAAGCAGAGACATTACTTTGCCAACAAAGGTCTATCTAGTCAAGGCTATGGTTTTCCCAGTGGTCATGTATGGATGTGAGAGTTGGACTAAAAGTAAAGCTGAGTGCTGAAGAATTGATGCTTTTGAACTGTGGTGTTGGAGAAGACTCTTGAGAGTCCCTTGGACTGCAAGGAGATCCAATCAGTCCATCCTAAAGGAGATCATTTCTGGGTGTTCATTGGAAGGACTGATGTTGAAGCTGAAACTCCAATACGTTGGCCACCTGATGCGAACAGTGGACTAATTTGAAAAGACCCTGATGCTGGGAAAGATTGAGGGCAGGAGGAGAAGGGGACAACAGAGTATGAGATGGCTGGATGGCACCATTGACTTGATGGAGATGGGTTTGGGTGGACTCAGAGAGTTGGTAATGGACAGGGAGGCCTGGCGTGCTGCAGTTCATGGAGTCACAAAGAGTCAGACACGACTGAGAGACTGAACTGAACTGCTCCTTGGAAGAAAAGGTATGACCAACCTAGATAGCATATTAAAAAGCAGAGACATTACTTTGCCAACAAAGGTCCATCTAGCCAAGGCTATGGTTTTTCCAGTGGTCATATATGGATGTGAGAGTTGGACTGTGAAGAAAGCTGAGCGCTACAGAATTGATGCTTTTGAACTGTGGTGTTGGAGAAGACTCTTGAGAGTCCCTTGGGCTGCAAGGAGATCAAACCAGTCTATCCTAAAGGAAATCAACCCTGAATATTCATTGCAAGGACCGACACTGAAGTTGAAGCTCTAATATTTTGGCCACCTGATGTGAAGAGCTGACTCATTGGAAAAGACCCTGATGCTGGGAAAGATTGAAGGCAGAAGGAGAAGGGGACAACAGAGGATAAGATGGTTGGATGGCATCACTGACTTGATGGACATGAGTTTGAGAAAGTTCCAGGAGATGGTGAAGGACAGGGAAGCCTGGCAAGCTGTAGTCCATGAGGTTGCAAAGAGTCGGACACTACTGAGTGACTGTACAACACAATCTCACTATATTAATTATCTATTGCTGTGTAACAAATAATCCCAAATTCACCAACTTAAAACACAAGGCATTTATTGTCTCACATTATTAGCGAGGATTAGAAATCTAGGAGTGGTTTAGCAAACTGGGTGACTTCAGAAAATAAAAATGTATTCTGGAAGCCAGAAGTCTGAAATCAAGATTTAAGCAGGGTACCACTCCCTTCAAGGACTCTAGGAGAGAATGCTTCCTTGCCTCTCCAGCTCTGGTGGCTGGAGGAGTTGGTGCTTTGTGGCCACATCACTCCAATTTCTGCCCTACCCCCACATGGCCCTCTCTCTGTTTGTGTATAATCTCTCTATGCCTTTTTTTTATAAGGACATTTGTGACAGCATTTAGAGCTAACTGGATAATCCAGAGTACTCTCCTCCTGTCGAGAGCTTTAATTACATCTGCAATAAAACTTTACCATAGAAGGTAACATTCACAGGTTCCCATGGTTAGGATAGTGACATATCTTTGGGAGCCATCATGTGCTTACCACATGACCTCCTAAGATTGCCAAAAAGATTAACTAAGTTACATCAGATAAAGTGTTTGGATTATGCCTAGAATATAGAACATATTTTTTAGAGGAAAAAAGTGGTAGGGAATCAATGGGGGATGGAAAGAGCTGTGAGTAATACCCTGCCCCAGATATTTTCAGGGGAACTTTGAACCTCCTCAAAATTATATATAAACCATGTACATGTGTCTTGGTGTGTTTTGTTGGGAGGAGAGTTTCTAATGCTTCCATTCATTCTCAAATTGATTTGTAACCATCGAGAAAAAACCAGCAAACACCCCTTCCAATTCTCATCCTGTCACTCTCGAACTAAGCCAGAATCAGCACAGGCTTTTTCTCTCCAGTTTTTTTACAATGCACGTGTTTCAACTGAACTTGAATCATAGAATTATGAGACTTGATGAGACCATAGATGCCATTTATACAAGATCTCTGCTGGCTCCTGCCTTTCACAACTGGAGTCATCATTTCCCCTCCTCGCCCACACACAGATCCCCAGTCTAGTTGTTAGGAAGGGTCTTTACCTTAGGAAGGAAAACGTTAAGGTATATCAGACCAACTTTTATGGTACATCAAACCATCTTGGCTTCATATTCACCCATAATGTTGTATTTTTATGTGTTTACCAGTTTTATTGAAGTATCATTTATATAACCTGGAATCACCCATCAGCCATCACCTTTTATCTCAGTTCTATTAACTAGATTTCTGCCTTTTTACTTGCTCCATTATTATTTTTACTTTTTCTTTTTACTTGATCCGTGGCCTCTGCTTTATTCTCTGCACCTGAGTCCCAAGTCTTTTAATGTTGTTGGGACCACAGTCTCTGGAGGTTTCCCTAATCTCCCTCCAATGGGTTGGAGTCCTATTCCTTTTCCTTTTCCAGCGTTATCAAGGAAAGCGGCACTTTTTAGACTCCTTCTATATTTTAGTCACTGCTTAGTGGTACTTTATATATGTTCCCTTAGTTAATTCTCACGGCATTTTGAGTACGTACTATGTCCTGATTTTTCACATGGGGAAACAGGCTTAAAGAAGTGAAATAATTGGACAAATGAACTTACCTACAAAACAGAAACAGACTCACAGACATAGAGAGCAGAATTGTGGTTACCAAGGGTGGGGTAGGGATCGGGAGGAGGGAAGGATTGGGAATGTAAGGTTAACACAGGATAGATCAACAACAAGTTCCTACAGTATAGCACAAGGATTTCAATATCTTGTGATAAACCATAATGGAAAATAATATGAAAAAGAATATATATATATGTATGTATGTATAACTGAATCAATTTGCTGTACAGCAGAAATTAACACATTGTAACCCACTCCAGTATTCTTCCTGGAAAAATCCCACAGACAGAGGAGCCTGGCGGGCTACAGTCCATGGGGTCACAAAGAGTTGGACATGACTGAAGTGACTGAGCACTCACACACACAAACAAATCAACTAGATTTCAATGAAGTTAAAAAAAAGAAAAGTGAAATAATTCACCCAAGACCATCTAGCTACTACATGACAGAGTCACAAATGTAACAGAGAGATGACAGTTGCAAAGTCGATGCTTTTCTCACTGCTCTTCATTCTCCAGATCAAATATCTACTTAGATCTTAATATTATTTGATCTTTTATTCCATTTTCCACCTGGAGAATGTTTCTACCTTTAATTCCTGTTTCCACATTTTATTCCATTTTCCATTTTTCTGGATACCAGCTACTCTGTTTTCTATCTAGAAAGCTCATATTCTTTTTTTTTACACCATCATCTCTTTCAATCCTTCCCCTCCACCCATGCCAGTTCCTTGAGTCAGTCAAAACATGGTTAGTTCTTCTTCCTCTCTGTCCCTCAGATCCATTCCTGGCTTTTCATTGTCACTGTCACACTCTTGTTCAGACTCCACCGTCTCTCAATTACTGTCACCTTTCTCACTGATCTGTCTTCAGTCTTGCTTCCCTTCACTCCCATTCATTCTCCAACCATCATCACAGATTCATCATGCCATCCCCCTATTTAAAACCTTCAGTGGTTTCCCACTGCATGCAGAATCCAGTCCAAATTCTAACACATGAAAAGTTCCTCTATGATCTGATCCCTGCCTGCCTCACCAGAACCATCTTCTGCCACCATGTATTTCATCATTGCCCTAAGTTGTAACCACTCCCAACTACCGGTTAACTTTGGGCCACAATCTGTCATAACTTTAGGACTTTGTGTAAGTTGTCTCTCATTGTGATGCTCTGCCTTTCTTATTCACATTCTGAAATTCTTATCATCTTCAAAAATCCAGTTCAAAAGCTAATATTCAATGTGAAACCTTCAACTTCCCAAAGAACAATATTTCCCCTTTGGAGGCCTCCCATTGTGTCTTTTTTGTATGCCTCCATCACACTACTTACTGCACCATAACTAATGTCAGGTCTGTCTTCCTCACTAGATTGCAAACTTATTATTGGCAAAGACTCCCTCATTGACTTTCTGTCCCCAGTATTTGGCACAGTGATAGGCAAACATTAGGTGCTCAATAGGCACCTATTGAATGGAAGAATAAATTAGCTTTACCAGTGGTAAGCAAAATAATACAGTCCCCAAGATGTCCATTTCCTAATCCCTAGAATCTGTGAATGTTATTTTACATGGCAAAAGGGGGGATTTGGTTTGTAGATAAAATGAAGTCCATTAATCAGCTGACTTTAAAAAATATTATCATCCTGGTGGGCCCAATGTAACCATAAAGGTCCTTATAGGTGGAAGGAGCAGGCAGATGGAATCAGAGGGAGATGACTAAGAAAGAGGACCAAAGAGAAGGCAGCACGAAAACTCAGCCCAGTGTTGATGGCTTTAAAGGAGGACATGAGCCAAGGTAAGTGGGTGGCCTCTAGAAGCTGGAAAAAACAAGGAAATAGATTCTCCCCTAGGGCCTCCAGAGGTAAACACAACCCTGTATATACCTTGATTTATATACAGTGAAACCTGTGTCAGAATTCTGGCCTACGGAAGTGTAAGATAATCAATGTATATTAAAAACTACATAAAACATAATTTTGTGTTATTTTAAGCCATACATTTGTGGTGATTGGTCATAGGAGCCATTAAAAATTCATACAATGCCCAAAGTAAATTTTGCTATCATATGGGAGTACTACCATTGTGATTCTTCTCTTAACTACAGGTCTAAGCTTTCATGTCCATTAGGATCACCTGAATAGCCTCAAAATGCAGATTCCAGGACACTCAACCTCTGACAGTCTGATTGAACTGGCCTGCTGGGTTGAAATTGAATTGAAACCTTCATCCTGACATATCTACAGGTAATTATCATGCACGGATTATGGGGACTACTTTTTTGAGAAACACAAATATAGTGAATGTTCATAGGTTTTGGAGTTTAAAGGGACCTTGATGCAACCTATGTACTAGCTGTATACATGGCCCCTACCCCTCTCATATACCACACTGCTGTTTCTCTGCCTATAGCTTTCCTCATCCTTACTACTATCAACCTTCATCTTATTAATCCAAATCCCAAATCTAAATGCTCAGACAGGTAATTCTGTCCCTGACTATGAAAACTCTGACTGTTGTAACCTTCACTTTATCCTCTCCACCATTCCCCTCTTCTCACACTTACTGTGCATATACAACTGACTAGTGACCGTTCATTTTAATCTCATTTTTCTCCCAGTATCCTAAAGGTTAAATCTTTTCCTAAATGTGGTTGCTGTGTGTATGGTTGGCATTCCTTATTCTGACCAATCAAACGTCCAGTTTAAATGCTGAATATTGGTTTCACAAGCTTGTTTGTGTGTGTGTTCAGTCGCTCAGTCATGTCTGACTCTTTGCGACCCCACGGACTGTAGCCCATGGAATTTTCCAGGCAAGAATACTGGAGTGGGCTGCCATTCCCTTCTCTAGGAAATCTTCTTGACCTAGGGAGGGAACCCAAGTCTCTTGCACCTCCTGCATTAATGGAACCTTTGAAACCCTTCACAAGCTTACTATTCATGAATGAATGTGTTTCCATGGCAGTTGTGAGCCAAAAGCTTTGACTAGGTTTCCTATCAACATATCCTGCTGCCCTTTAGGAATGCAGAAGAATCACTCAAAGAGGTAATTAAAAACAAAGGTTCCTACTTATCATCTCAGAAATTCTGATTCACAATAAGTCTGAGGTAGAGTTTAAGAATTTACATTTGAAATAAGCAGCCAAGGTGATGGTGATGAAGGTGGTCCATATACCTGCCTTTGAGAAGCACTGCTCTGGGGAGAATGAATTAACTTTCATGAGACTAACATTTTAGCCTTTATATTAATTTAATGATGGAGATATTACAGCCTTTGTGTGCATCCTGAAATTTTTTTGCTCAACACACTTCCCTTCCCTGAGCGCTGATTTAAATTTATTCATTATACAAGGAACTCATATTATTTCATTCTGAAGCCTGTCTGTCTCTAGACTTTAAATACCATTATAAGATCTCTGTTGTTAAATGTCACAAAGACACTTTTTCTTGGAATACAAGGTTTAATGAAGGGTAAAATATCACTTTTAGAAATACTTGGTGCTTCTGAGGCTATTGAGTGCATAAACCCAGGAAGAAATTCTAGTACAGATAGGTCTAAAAGATATTTTCTAATGTAAAACATAGGCAAACTACTGAACCTACCTTCCATTAGCGTTGTCTCCAAGGAGAAGAGTGGTATAATAGGATTACAGTATAACTAGGGCAATACTGTGTGTTTATAAAACTCCATTTAGCAGATTTTAGCATAAGCAGTGTCTCCTGATTTAATCAGTCTGAACATTTGCCATTTTCAACACTTTGTATCTTGACTGATTGCCCATTCTGCCTCTTCCTCCATTGTTATGGAGCCATCTAACAGAGGGAAATAGCATTAGCCTGCAAAACAAATTACTCCTTGAAAAGGTCAAAGGAACACAATTTTCATTCTATTTCAAAAGAAGAGATGGAAATTCTAAATTGCAGAGCCCTCAATCCCACCTCTACAAAGAACAAATGCTGCTCTAAAAGTTGGTCTTTGATGCTCATCAAAGCCCATTAAAACACATCAGACTGTACTTATTCAGTCAAATCCTTTCAGTATATAAATTACTTTCAGGGGCTTTCTGAGGTGCAGTAACTCTTCAGGCCCTGGGAGGTGAGTAAGTGCATCACAGTCACAATTTACTAATCGACCCAGTGGCCTAAATGCATTAATGCACTCCCCCGGGGACTGGCTGGCTCAATACTCTAGTCATCTGTTCCTAAAGGCCTAAAAGAAAAAAAGGATGTCATTATGGTGACATGATCCTTTCAATATGAATCTTAAGCATGCCATATTACATTGAAAATATTCTAAATCTCAAAATGAAACTTATTAGGGCTAAGATACACATGCTTTTTACCAGCTCATGCTCTCACCTCCATTAGTATAAAAGGAAGTCTCCAATGATGAAACCATAATCAATTCAAACCTTCTCAACAGTTAATAGTTCACGCTAATGAAATATATTAGGGAAATAATTAGGATGATTTAAAAATTAAAATATTGGGTTGGCTAATAATAATAAGTTCACCCAGATTTTTCCATACGCTAAATGGGAAAAACTGAATGAAGTTTATGGCAATCCAATAACAATAGAATAGAAGAGTAAATTTTAGGGTGGTCCTGAATCTTACAAGACCTTAGAAATCTGCTACAGGGTGAAGCCTTTCTGCGGTGACCCAGAGGAAGTTAAAGTTACTGGGGACATAGGGATTGGAGACAAGAAGAGATACACAGGTAAAAATCTGCCCCAGATCTTTATAAAAAAAGCATGGCCGTCTTAATTCAGACAATGGCACATATACCATTAAACTGACTTTAACTTATTGCAAAATATCTACAGCAAAGCAAAAGCTGGGAAGCAAAGGAACACTCAAGTACAGTACTTATGACTAACCTAATGTAACTCTTAGTTCTTAAAATATTGGCTTATCTTTTTCCCACCTACAGGCTGTCTCAAGCCCTTTTCAAACTTTCTGATCCCATGATACCATTTTTTTTTCTCAGCTACTATTTTGAATACAGACATTAATTTTACATTTATTTATTTAGACTCCTATGTTGTTATTAAAAGAAGTTAAAGCAGGACAGGTATTAATTACCTATTTTAAATCTTTCTAAGTTACCTTCAGCATAAAGGACTTGAAGAGAATAGTGTTCTCTTAACCCTCTGAGCTTTTTCCTTCCTCTCTGGGGCTCCATACTACTAAGACTTGCCTTTAAATTCTTTCTTCAGCAGCTCTGAACCATAGAGTATACAAGACTGTTCTTCTTCTATAATACTTTTTTCTTCCTTTCCCCTCAGTTTTCACTGTGTTTTTTAATCACTCATTCAAATCTACTCCTTTGGACATCATCCATTATGTAAAGGTATTATCCACGAAGAATTTCAAACAATGTCCCTAAAAACACTTGAAGACTATTCATGTTGATGATGTTCACATAACCTTATCTTTTCACTTTTATGTACAGGCGCATTTGTGTACATTTCCTCTATGGTAAGGAAATAAACTGGCAAACATAAAATGAAATTTATTACAGTCAATCATAAGTAAGATCAAATATACCTTATAAGCGACAACATGGTCGACACCTTTGTATCCTTTACACATGGTGTTAATAGTTAAGAGAATCCAGGAGCTTATTAACAGCATATATTTGAGTGCCATTTTTCAATTCATAAGCCCTTTCACACCTGGGGGCCAAATTAAAGCAATGAAGGATTAAAGCTCAGAAGAGAAAATTGATTTGTCAAAGATCACAAGGCTGGTAAGTATCAGAATATGTAATTTTCAGCTGGCATTTAGTAATCTGTGAATATACAGATTAGATGAGTATAGACTAAAGTCCATAAGAACATCATAACCAAGGGCCCAGCATGGTGCCATTCTAAGTTTTCAATTAATACTAACTGAATCAGCCCCAACTCATTTTGAGGATACTCAGTATAATAAAAAGCAGTTCATGAAGCTTAAATTCCTTGCCAGGAATATACCCCCAACTCTGGAGTACAGCATACTGAGAGAGTTCTTTTGGCATAAATTTGCCATGGCTCATGTTGGGAAGGAAAACATTTTCTTCTACCATTCTAAGTGCTTCTGGGCAGTCTAAGAATTAAGTTGGCAGGAGACATAATAACAGGAGAAAATCACACAAAAGTTTAACACCATGTATACTTACTTGGGAGAGACCCAGGAGAAGTGAGAAACTCCCCAAAATGGCTAAACCTTTTTCGGCTAAAGACCAAAGAAGATGTTAGAGGTTGGAGTTTTGGACTTGAAAGGTGAGGAAAACAACTGACATGGAGATGGAAAAGCAAATTTTTGCTCAACAAATGTTTGACGGGCCAGGCAGAGACAATGGGACACAGAGCAGAATTTGAACACACTAAATCTGCCAGGCTCCTCCCTCTCCATGGCACCTAGTTCATATTATAGTTATCAATGGTCATGCCTTTTCCTGAACAGGTCCTCCATCTGCATTCTTTTAGCAGTTTGGGGTAAGGTCAAAGGTTCATCCTGAGTCTTTTGGGCCTTGATTGTTTCCAGCTCAAAATAATCCAAATACCAAGAAGATATTTTGGTAAGTTTGCTCAGGAGCAATCATAAGCATTCTTCTAATGACATTTGGGCTGTCTCTTGTGTGGCTCAGAGTCAGACTGAGCAAAGCCCTGTTCTAATGTCACAATTGGGCTCCATGCCCTCCTCCATGGAATCTTCCCAACCCAGGGATCGAACCTGTGTTTCTTGCATTGCAGGTGGATTCTTTACTTGCTGAGATATCACAGAAGCCACAAAGTGACTATACCTTCCAACAAAGAGCATCTGTCCACAGACCCTTAATAATGAAAATAAAATGAGTATATCTCTTGTGTTCACACTTAAAGAGTCAAAATAAAATACTCAGGTTCTTATTTCTCCTTGTATTACACTGAAAAAGTGATTTGAATCAAATGACTCATATCACTCGGAAGACTGTGTCTGTTGGCATGGATAGCTATAAGCACTGTCGGCGAGAAAACTCTCATCCTGTTTTTTTTTGGTGTTCAGTAATGGGAGGGCTGTGAAGTAAACTGACAAATGATAGATTAGCAAGCAGATAAAAAGATTTAATTACTGATGTAGGCTTGTTAAACTCCCAAAGAAATGTGACTCAACAGGCAGTAAAAAAATGGGGTCGGATATAACATATTAAAGGGGGGTGAGGAAGGGGAGATAGGGAGAACTTCGGGGAAAACAAAAGACTTTCAGGAAAAATAAATGGACCCTTAGGAGAATAGATGGGAATATGATAGTTTTACAACGATGTCTGCTTAGGTGATTTCTTATCCAGGTGCTGATGTGTGTAGACTGCTCTTTAGTGATTAGGAGTCAATGATTTTGGTTGTGCAACTCACAGGGAGGGTGATTTCTGACAACCGAATTCTTTGCGGATGCTTAGCTTTCAGGAAGATAAATGCAGTCTAGAAAAAGCCTCCTCCTGCAGCTGCGTTTTCTCAAATGTCTTCAGCTCAAAATGATGCTTTTTCCACCAGGGCATATTCTAGACCCCTTTGGTAGAGAAGCATTGGCCTAATGGCACTGCAGACTCACTTGTTAATTAAGGCGATTTTTGAAATGTTTTCTTCTCCAGTAAAGCTTTCTGGCAATCATTTCTTCAACAGGATTCGTTAACATTAATTAGTAGCTGGTCAAATATATTTGATGAGAAAATAACATCTTTACTCTCTTGGACACATGAATGTCTACTTACCATGTCATTAAAAGTATCCTAATATTATACACTGCTCAGTCATGTCAGACTCCTTGCCACCCCATGGACTCGAGCCCGCCAGGTTCCTCTGCCGATTGAGTTTTCCAGGAAAGAATACTGGAGGGAGTTGTCATTTCCTCCTCCGTGGGATCTTCCTGACCCAGGGATTGAACTCCAAGGGCTTCCCTTGTAGCTCAGTTGGTAAAGAATCTGCCTACAATGCAGGAGATCCGGGTTAGATTCCTGGGTTGGGAAGATCCCCTGGAGAAGGAAATGGCAACCCATTCCAGTATTCTTGCCTGGAGAATCCCATGGACTGTAGCCTGCCAGGCTCCTCTGTCCATGGGATCGCAAGAGTCGGACACGACTTAGCGACTAAACCATCACCTCCTACCTAGGAAGCCCCATATTACACAGAGTTCCTCCAAATACCCGAAAGTCGAGCATCACAAGTTTCGATGGGAGATAACGGGGTGATAGATTGTAATGCGAATGTGCTTTTAGAGAGGAGGGTAAAAGATCAAGGAGGATAAAAGACTATTTGTTTGACCAAAGGCCTGTGTAGGATTTAAATGGAAACATCAAATGCACATGCACTGCAGTGATAAGGGAAAGATGTCTATGGAGGAAATGGAGGAAATATGAGAAGTCCTAACCGTTCTGTCTACCATGCCTTTAAGTTTTATACACACATACACACACACACACACACACACACATATATATATTCCTTATGAGAACATATTTCTGAATTCACAATGAAAGTAAAATACCAATATAGAGTTCAGTTTTCAAATAACTGCTTGATAAAAAACTATTAAAAGTGTGCCTGTGGTAACAGGAAAAAAACAATTACTAAATTTCTTTGTGGTAACAGAATAATGACCATTCCCAAGAGATCCATGTCCAAATAACCAGACCTTGTGTATGTTACCTGATATAGCAAAAGCGACATGGAAGATGTGATTAATGTAAGGATCTGGAGATGGGGAGATTATCCTGAATTATCAGAGTGGGTCCAACGGTAGCAGAGGACTACCTTTGAGAGAGTCAGAGAAAGGGGTGTGACCACAGCAGAGGTCTGTGATATGATTGCTAGAAGAGAGCGATGAGCCAAGGAATGCTGGAAGCCTCTAGAAGCTGGGAAAAGCAAGGCATAAATTCTCCCCTACTCCACAAGAAGGAAAGCAGCCCTACCCACACCTTGATTTTAGCCCAGTGAGACACGTGGCTCTCCTACACATGCTTCTTCTACAAATGTAAAATAATAAATTTGCATTGTCTTAAGCTACTAAGCCTGTGGCAATTTGTTACAGAAGCAATAGGAAACTAATATAGTATTATTTATCATTTTATTTATACTTTCATTTCCTTAAATCTCAGCAACTGAGTTTAGTCCCTGGAAATACATAAAAGAATGGGACATTCTGATAATTTTGCAATGAAAAATACCATTTTTATTCATTAATGTTCTCCGTAAGACTTCAGTCAAATGATAATTAATTAAAGAAAAAAAAAACACAGCTTATTCATTTGATGGGTAACAAAGAACAAAAGCATAATCCAATAATTGTTGTTCTTCCCTGCTGCACCTAAAGGTACAAATTTGTTAGGACCAGAGTAAGAAATGAACTTGCAAGAACTCCAATCTGAACCACAGAAAAAACATCCAAAAGTCTACCAGAGGATGAGGCACTGCCCTTAGGTGATAATATGGGAGGATGCTAGGAAGACAAGGATGTAGACCCTAATGTTTCAGAATAAGATCTACTTCTGCATCTGAGATGGTGATGACCATCTAGGCCAGCTTAAAAAGGAACAGCCTCATTTACCTTGGTGCCTGATTAGAATGATTGGCTTCCATCAAAGCCTGCCACTTAGCAATCCTGCCCTGCTCCTTGCCCCGATCATACTCTAATTTCTGATCCAAGGATCTACAAATACAAAAGGTCCTTCCACAGTGTACTTTCACTAAACCCAGTGGGTACCCACAAACAGTTTAAACATAGCCTATTCCCACCATGTATTTATTGATTCAGAATGTGTGTCCCTTTACAACCCAGCCTATACCCCAAGCCATTAAATCCTAACTTCCATTCTTCATTGACTTAGTACAACTATTTTTCCGTAGGCTGGACAATCAGAAATAGTTTGTGTTAAATATTAAATACCCTGGAATTTTACAGAAATATTAATATGGCTGGTAAGAGCTGCCAAAGCTCATAGCAGCTGCACCTAGCAATTGGAAATGCTAGAACTCAAATCAGGTCTGCCTGATTCCAAAGCTCACCTGTAAAACACTATCATATACTGTCTTTCACTGAGAATGTCCCAAGCAACTTCTAAATCTACCAACAATAGAGAATCGTTCAATTCCTGTACCCACATGCTATGGCCAGGATACCCCCACCATAGCTATCTCCCAATAAACCACAGAACTTGACCCTCAATAAACCTAACCTTGACACTCTACTCACTTCCTGTATCATCTTAGTTAATATGATAAACATTTATATGCTGAATAGTTAACGTGACCAGGTTTCATTTCATCAGAGTTCACATTCATAACCCAAAGAAATGACCAAAGTGAGAGTTTCAGGACCTAAAGCGAGTATCCATTTTAGTAATGCCCTTCCATTTCCCAAAAGGAATCTGACAATGAAGCTGCCTACATGTAGGAAAAGGTGTGTTCATACAACACTTGAATCACTATCCTAGAAATGAAAGAGAGCTTTTTGAGCACTGTCCGCTGCATCCTAAAAACTAAAGATTGATGGCTATTTGTTTCATAAAAACTCACTGGCCACAAAGAAGGCTCAGTGCCTAAGCCAATGCACACTTATACTGCTAAAGAGGAACGATAATTCTCATCCTTGTTCTGAGATAACATGCTCAGTCAATCAGTTCAGTTGCTCAGTTGTGTCCGACCCTTTGCGACCCCATGGACTGCAGCACGCCAGGCCTCCCTGTCCATCAACAACTCCCAGAGTTTACTCAAACTCATGTCCGTTGAGTCGGTGATCTATCCGACGATCTCATCCTCTGTCGTCCCCTTCTCCTCCTACCTTCAATCTTTCCCAGCATCAGGGTCTTTTCAAATGAGTCAGCTCTTCGCATCAGGTGGCCAAAGTACTGGAGTTTCAGCTTCAGCATTAGTCCTTCCAATGAATATTCAGGACTGATTTCCTTTTGGATGGACTGGTTGGATCTCCTTGTAGTCCAAGGGACTCTCAAGAGTCTTCTTCAACACCACAGTTCAAAAGCATCAATTCTTCTGCGCTCAGCTTTCTTTATACTCCAACTCTCACATCCATACTGACTATGGAAAAATTATAGCCTTAACTAGACGGAACTTTGTTAGCAAAGTAATATCTCTGCTTTTTAATATGCTGTCTAGGTTGATCATAACTTTTCTTCCAAGGAGTAAGCGTCTTATTTCATGGCTGTAGTCACCACCTGCAGTGATTTTGGAGCCGCCCAAAATAATATGTTAGTGGCCAAAAGAAACAGGGAGAATCATAGGGTACTGAAGGTTGATGGGTCCCCCAAAATTATGTGATTGCAGAATTTGATTTTTCTATAATGATATTTATTCTCTTTTAGAATACAAGCTGAAAAGAAACCATAGCCATATTCAGTAGAAAAGCAAATTTGTAATAAAATCAGGATACAGGTAGCATAGGGGGGTGGCATTCACCTGCTTTACTATCTTCTCTGCATGTTATATTTTCCTCCTGACACAACAGTTTTACAATGAAAGCAGTTGATTGGAAACACTCTCTTCCAACAACACGAGACAACCCTATATATGGACATCACCAGATGGTCCATACCGAAATCAGATTGATAATCTTCTTGCAGCCAAAGATGGAGAAGCTCTATACAATCAGCAAAAACAAGACCAGGAGCTGACTGGGGCTCAGATCATGAACTCCTTATTACAAAATTCAGACTTCTTAAAGAAAGTAGGGAAAACCACTAGACCATTCAGGTATGACCTAAATCAAATTCCTTACAATCATACAGTGGAAGTGACAAATAGATTCAAGGGATTAGATATGACAGACAGAGTGCCTGAAGAACAATGAACAAAGGTTCATACCATTGCACAGCAGGCACTGATCAAGACCATCCCCAAGAAAAAGAAATGCAAAAAGGCAAAATGGTTGTCTGAGAAGGCCTTACAAATAGCTGTGAAAAGAAGAAAAGCAAAAGGCAAAGGAGAAAAGGAAAGATATACACATTTGAATGCAGGGTTCCAAAAAATAGCAAGGAGAGATAAAAAAAAAGCCTTCCTCAGTGATCAGTGCAAAGAAATAGAGGAAAACAACAGAATGGGAAAGACTAGAGATCTCTTCAAGAAAATTAGAGATACCAAGGGAACATTTCAGCAAAGATGGGCACAATAAAGGACAGAAACAGTAATGATCTAACAGAAGCAGAAGAGATTAAGAAGAGGTGGCAAGAATGCACAGAACTATACAAAAAAGATCGTCATGACCTAGATAACCACGACAGTGTGATCACTCACCTAGAGCCAGACATCCTGGAATGCGAAGTCAAGTGGGACTTAGGAAGCATCACTAAGAACAAAGCTAGTGGAGGTGATGAAATTCCAAGTGAGCTATTTCAAATCCTAAAAGATGATGCTGTGAAAGGGCTACAATCAATATGCCAGCAAATTTGAAAAACTCAGCAGTGGCCACAGGATTGGAAAAGGTCAGTTTTCATTTCAATCCCAAAGAAAGGCAATGCCAAAGAATGCTCAAACTACTACACAACTGCACTCATCTCACACACTAGCAAAGCTCACAATTCTCCAAGTGAAGTTTCAACAATATGTGAACCAAGAACTTCCAGATGTTCAAGCTGTATTTAGAAATTGCCAACATCTGTTGCATCATGGAAAAAGCAAGAAAGTTCCAGAAAAACATCTGTGTCTGCTTTATTGACTATGCCAAAGCCTGTGACTATGTGGGTCATAACAAACTTTGGAAAATTCTTCAGGAGATGGGAATACCAGACCACCTGACCTGCCTCCTGAGAAATCTGTATGCAGGTCAAGAAGCAACAGTTAGAACAGGACATGGAACAACAGACTGGTTCCAAATTGGGAAAGAAGTATGTCAAGGCTGTATATTGTCACCCTGCTTATTTAACTTATATGCAGAGTACATCATGCGAAATGCCGGGCTGGATGAAGCACAAGCTAAAATCAAGATTTCTCGGAGAAATATCAATAACCTCAGATATGCAGATGACACCACCCTTATGGCAGAAAGTGAAGAGGAACTGAAGAGCCTCTTGATGAAAGTGGAAGAGGAGAGTGAAAAAACTGGCTGGAACACATGTACACCCATGGCTGATTCATGTCAATATATGGCAAAACCCACTACAATATTGTAAAGTAATTAGCCTCCAATTAAAATAAATAAATTAAAAAAAAAGTCAACATTCAAAAAACTAAGATCTTGGCATTCTGTCACATCACTTCATGGCAAATAAATAGGGACACAATGGAAACAGTGACAGAGTTTATTTTCTTGGGCTCCAAAATCACTGCAGATGGTGACTGCAGCCATGAAATTAAAAGACGCTTGCTCCTAGACAGCATATTAAAAAGCAGAGACATTACATTGCCAACAAAGGTCCGTGTAGTCAAAGCTATGGTTCTTCCAGTAGTCATGTATGGATGTGCGAGTCGGACTATAAAGAAAACTGAGCACCGAAGAATTGATGCTTTTCAACTGTGGTGTTGGAGAAGACTCTTGCGAGTTCCTTGGACTGCAAGGAGGTCCAATCAGTCCATCCTAAAGGAAATCAGTTCTGAATATTCATTGGAAGGACTGATGTTGAAGTTGAAGCTCCAATATTTGGCCACCTGATGCAAAGTACTGACTCATTTGAAAAGATCCTGATGCTTGGAAAATTGGAAGACAGGAGCAGAAGGGGAAAACTAAGGATGAGCTGGTCAGATGGTATCACCAACTTGATGGACATGAGTTTGAGCAGGCTCCGGGAATTGGTGATGGACAGGGAAGCCTGGCGTGCTGCAGTCCATGGGGTCGCAAAGAGTTGGACACGACGAGTGAATGAACTGAAGAAATGGATGACATTAAAAAAAATGTCCAAAAAAAATAAAACAAAATGTTCAACATAGCAAATAAATAGAGAAATGCAAATCAAAACTAAAATGAGGTTATTACCTCACTTGGGTAGAATGGCCATCAGCAAAAAGTCTAGAAATAATAAATGTCAAAGAGGGTGTGGAGAAAAGAGAAACCCTCTTACACTGTTGATGGGAATGTATATTGGTACAGCCACTATGGAGAATAGTATGGAGGTTCCTTAGAAAAGTAAAAATAGAGCTACCATATGATCCCGCAATGCCACTCATGGGCATATATCCAGATAAAACCATAATTTGAAAAGATACATGCACCCTAATGCTCATAGCAGCACTATTTGCAATAGCCAAGAAATGGAGGCAACCTAAATGTCCATCAATAGAGAAATGGATAAAAAACTACTCAGTAATAAAAAGAATGAAATAATAACACATCACCAACATGGATGGACCTAGAGATTATCATACTGTGAAATAAGCCCGAGAAATACACTTACAAGTGATACCACTCATATATGGAATCTAAAAATAAAAGATACAAAATAACTTATGCACAAAACAAAAATAGTCCAACTGACACAGAAAATAAACTTATGATCACCAGAGAGGAAAGGGGAGAGAGGGATTAATTAAGAAGTTGGGATTAGCAGATGCATACTACCTTATATAAAATAGATATCCAACAAGGACCTCTTGTATAGCACAGGGAACTATACTCAATATTTTGCAATAACCAACAAGGGAAAATAATCTGAAAAGGAATATATAATAATATATGTATGTAACTATATTACTGTAAATCTAAAACTAACACAACATTATAAATCAACTATACTTCAATTAGAAAAAGAAGAAGTGGATAAGAACTGAGGGCTTGAGAGTCAAGCCTAGATTCACATACCAGTTCTGCTATGTAAAAAGCATGAGTCTTTGGAAAACAGGACTTCTCTCAACCTCAAAAGTTTTGCTATGAAAATTAAATAATACAACAGACTAACTGGCATATGACAATTCTCAAGAAATTTTTGTTGTTTCTATCAAAAAAAACAACTCCCAGAATTAGAAATTATGCAGCAATTTTGCAAAGCAATCCAAACTGAAGAGCTTCTCTTCCACTGCAAATATAGAGAAATAAATGATAAAATATATCAAAACTTCATTGTTTATATTTTTTACACATAAAATATATCAAAGTTTTATTTATTTATTACTTCTGCTTCTGACAGAGGACTGGTCCTCCTGCTGCTAAAACCTCCAGAAAACTGGACAAAAAGTATGAAATATCTATTTTCATACATGGGACAATAAACAGTACAGATTTGAATCTTCAAGAAGGAAAAATAAAGTGGGTCCAAGAAACATGTATATAGGTCCCATGATGTCTTTAGCTGGCCAAGAAGTTGCTTATACAGAGGGTGACACTCTGTGAGGCCAGGGAAAAATCAACCGGAGGGGAGATGTAAACTGAACAATTTCAAGTTCACACACGATTAGAAAATATTCTAGTTCTCATCAGCTAGTAGGGATCAGTCAACACTTCCATTGAAGGGCCAGATGGTAAGTATTTTAGGCTTTGTGGGTCACATATGATGTCTGTAACATAATCTTTTGTGTTTTTTTTTCTTAACTATGCCTTGCAAATTGAAATATAAGTCTTAGCTCCCAAACTATTCAAAAACAGTCCACAAGCTGGACTTGACCCACAGTTAATAGTTTGCTGAGCTCTGAGCTAGATTGTAGAGACCTCTTTGAGCACCAGGAGTATTCAGTAGAGACCCAAGAAGCCCACACCTTGGTAACAGTACTAAACTTGATATAGAAAAAGGAATAGTCTGTTGACTCATGCTAGCAAAGCTTAAACACAAACTTTAAATGAATCAAGAAAATGATTATACCATATGAAGGAAAGAGAGTATTAATAACATCTTAGAGATATTAGCAGGGTAATTACTCAATATTAATGATAATTTTATGTCAATAAATTCATTCAAATGAAATGGACAAAGTCCATGAATGATATCAATTATGAAAAGTGACACAAAAATAATAGAAAATCTGAATAACTTCATAACTAGTAAAGAAATTGAATTCATAATTGAAAACCTCCACACAAAGTAAACTTCAACTTCCAATCACTTGTCTAGTAGGGTCTATGAAATATTTAGAAAACAAATAATACCAACCTTATACAAATACTTCCAGAGTATAGAAGAAGGAACACCCTCCAACCCATTCTATGAGAACCATATTATCCTTGTATCAGAAATAGATTAAATATTACAAAAAAGTAATCTATTTACCAATACCCATTATGAACACAGAAGTCTTTAATAAATACCAGAAAATCAAATCCATCAATATATAAAAAGGATAACATATCATGACTAAGTGAGTCTTATCTCAAGACTGAAAGACTAGTTCAATGTTTGTAAATGGATCAATAAAAATCACTATATGAACAAACTAAAGAAGATAAAACACATGATCATGTTAATAGATGAAGAAATTCAATACCCATTCATGATGAAAATTCTCATTAAAAGGGCATCTACACAAAACCTACAGATAACATCACCCTTAATATTGAAAGATTGAATGCTTTACCCCAAGGTCAGAATATAAGGCTGTCCATCCTTACACTTCAGTTCAACATTGTATCTCATGGCCTAGCAAGGCAATAAGACCAAAATTTTTTTTTAAAAAAAGGAAATAAAAGGTAATATATTTTGGAAAGCGTCAGTTACTCTTCCAACAGCATGAATGAGCTTTGTCTGTTTTGTACAACTAATTTTTGTGTATTGAGCTTAAAGTCTATGGTGTCACTAAACTCCATTATTAGTTCTAGTACTTTTGGTAGATTCTTTCGAGTTTTCTAAAAGACTATTTTAATTTTTACATTCCAATATTATTGCTTACTTTATAAAAGATACAAAAATAAAGAAAACTCATCTATGCCATTAACCTTAGCAAACACTCAGTGAACATTAGTTAATATTTTATTTGACTTATAAGTATTTAAAATTAAATTAAAAACACAAGAGTTACTTAACTTTATAGTATATATACACCTTATGGTAATGACTTCCCAACTCCTGAAATACAAATTTCAAGATGACTCTAAAAATCATCTGTCAGGGCTTCTATAAAGGAGATTTTTCTGGGGGTAAAAAGTTATTTTACCCTTTCTAGGTGATTTCTATGATTAAATTAATTCACACAAAGCTATAAGTGTTGTTCTCTAAGTGATTGTTTTTAATATTTTATTGGGATATAATGTGCACATGGTCAAGTGTATTAATCTTAAAGTTCAATCATCTTTGACAAATGCATGAAATGGTGTAACTAACGCATCTATCAAAATGTAGAATATTGCCATCATCCTCGAAAGTTCCATGATGCTCCATCTCAATTGCTCCTCCCCCAAAAGACAACCATTGGTCTGTTATCACCACAGATTAGTTTTTCTTGTTTTAGAACTTCATATAAATGAAACTGTACAGTATGTTGTCTTCTGTGCCTGGCATCTATTACTCAGCATAATGCTAACATTTTTATCTTATGGTTGTAAGAACTCTTAAAATGAGATTTATCCTCTTAAATTTCTATGTGTACAATATAGTATTATTAACTATAGGGCACAATATTTGTACAGGAGATCTCTAGACCTTATTCCTCTTGCTTAAACGAAATCTTACACCTGTTCAATGGCAACTCTCTGCTTCCCCCTCCCCTAATCCTTGGCAACCACCATTCTCCTCTCAGTTTCTCAGTTCAACTACTATATACCGCACATAAGTCAAATCATGCAGTATTTTTCCTTCTTTGACTACCATAATGTCCTCCAGATTCATTCATGTTGTTGCATATTGCAGAATCTCCTTCTGTTTTAAGGCTAAATAATATTCCATTGTATGTATACACCCTTTTTTCTTTATCATCCGATGGATACTTAGGTTGTTTCTGCCTTGGAATTGTGAATAATGCTGCAATGAACATGGATATGTTAACATCTCTTAGCAATCCTCATTTCAATGTTGGTCATATAGTAGTTTTAATCTTTTATGGAATTTATTTTTCCATAGCAATTACAAAATTTTGCTTTCCCACCAACAGTCTGGAGAGGGCATTTCAGAACTGATTGACCTAAATCACTGAATGTACGATAGGCAGTAGGTCCAAGTAATCAAGAAAAGATAGGCCTTTGTAGTCTCTCACATGATAGTCAAATAATAATCATAGGAAATGTTAGCTTTATTTCCTTTCTTCCAATCATTCAGAACCCCTAGATCATCCCACATGCTTCAAATAGAAAGTCAGTTCTGTAGCCATTGCTTCATAGGTGACGGAAAGTAGAAATAAAATCTAGTTTGGTCTCTAGAGATCTTAGAAAAGAGAAAAAACTCCAGATATAAACAGGAGTTTGCAAAGAAACATCAGGATTTTTAGAAATATAGACAAGCTCTAAGAACCAAAAGAAAATCCCCAAAGCAGGGGAGGAAGGGCCAGGTGTTGGTGAGTTAAAGGTCAATGTCAGTGGGGCAAGAGAGGGAAGAAAGGATCTCAGGAGACAGAAAAGAAATGAGGATTGCACTGCAAAGGGCTACTGTGACGAGCATTATTCTGTTGTCTAGGATGTTCATGGGAACATTCTGCCCAGACTTAACCTTAGTAAACACATGATAACCATATGCAAGGGTAAGCTCGCAGACATTCTCTTTAGTATCTCTTAAAACCTTCCTTTCTACAACCAACAGCACCTCACCCAGTGACTACCAAGTGTGATGTTTGTCTGGCCAGCTGACTACTCAACGTGGACCACATCTTTAGCAGTGCCCCCAAATTAAAGAAATCCCAGAGAAGGAGACTGAAACTGTGGTGGTATTGAAGCAAAGTTCTCACACATGCACCTGTGAGTTGAGGGGAACCAGATCCCTCTTATATGCCAGGACCCTGGTTAAAATCTTCTACCTTTCAATCCCTTCTCCATGAAAACAACAGAGAACCATCTGGTCAACCAACCAAAGTCAATGAAAAGCAAGGGTTTTGCTTTTTCTTTTTCAAACTACTGGGATCTAAGGGCATCCTGGTTGTATATCATGCCATTTCCACAGCAAAACTCACATCTATTTTGATTTGAGGTTAAGAACTATATAAATATGTAACATGGATATAAGCTCCCTATCTTTTTAAGACTGCTATTTAACAATAGTGGGAGGCAATATGGTATAAGGCAGGTACTACTCCCAGCTCCAGTATCTACTATATATACTTGTCATTGAACAAGACACAACTCTGTGGGCCTTGGTTTCCTCTTCTATAACTGAAGCTAATACTACTTTCCTTGCATGGTATAGTAAAAGTTTGAGACAATAATCTGATACTTGGCACTAAAACCAGTTATTACAATGCTGGGTACATAGAAGACATTTAGTAATTGGAATTATTAATAAAAAATCTTTCTGCCAAAGTGCCACCATTAAAAATTCACTACTTTGGGTTAATGAGCTACTCACTTAAACAGAGTCATTCCTAGCCAAAGTTGTAAAATATGTAATTTGCTTTTAGTACCTACATTTAGACTACCCTTTTATGCCCTTCTGTCTTTAAATTGGTATTTGGTTAGAGAGAGAGAGAGAAAGAGAGATCAGAGAATGCGCGGGAGAAAATGGAAGATGAAAAATTCCCATTTCTAGTTTAGATTTGTGACTTTGGAAGTCGGGTGATAGAAGTGACATATTTAAGAACTTATTTTTCCAGAAAATGGAGCCGGACCAGGCATACAATATAAATTTCCCTGATGTTGTGAAAGAGTTAGTGCATTATCATTTAAGGACTACTCTTGAAATATGACCAAAAATATATATGTATGTGTCTTTCCCCCAACTTCATGTATTCCTGATTACCTTAATCATGCATTACTTTCTCAAAAATTACAATGTAAAAATGAGAAATGGCTTTTAGTTAAGAAAATTTGCAAAAGAGAACATAATAATGCAGAAGAGCTGCAGCCATGAATTTTATGAAGGCTTTGTTGAAAATAACATTAAATGGCAAAATCACTTCACAGATTAATGCTGCAGCAGTTCAGGCGATGCAGAAAATTCATCATTCTTGCTTATCTATGATGAGAACAACATGGAATAACTTACATTGATTTTTGACTAGATAGAAAAAAGTCCTCATCTTCCTCATCACCATCATCCCCTTTTCAACGACCTAGTATTTGAAGGGTGACATGGAAGAAGCTATGAGGAGAAAAAAAGACAAAGGTACAAACATTCAGAGGACTCAAATTAAGAAACAGGCTATAGAAACAAATATGAAAGAAGCAAATGAGGATCAGGGTTGACTGGTAAACATTCTGGGCTCCAGATCCCTTCTCCACACCTTCAACCTACCTACACAGTTTCTGACCTTAGTAAATACAAATTTAAGGCTTTTCAGACCAAATTTTGCAAAATGATGGCCCATAAGCCAAATGAGGCCCAGGAACAGATTTGTTACACTGAATATATTATTATTTACTTTTCAAATTGGTTGTTCCTGTTTTTATATTTTTAGGTTTCTCTTTATGATTCAGACTTTTGGCTCCTCTTGCAATATCAAAAGATCTGGCAACACTAGATCCCTTTTCCACATTACAACAATTAGCTGTTGCTAAATAGTAGAAGCCCTCTTTAAACAGGACACAGGACTTCTACTGTTTCACAGGCCTCCCCACGCCTTTGGGTTCCCCACAACCAGCTTGCTTCACTCCCTCAGTTTCTGTAGGCACTTGAGTTTGTGACCCATGGTCTAGCCACACTCTCAGACTCAGCATTAACTCGCACTCCATTCTAGTTGTGATGTAAATTTCAATGACATTTCTCTTGCCACTTTCCTGATCTCAATAACCCTCTATCACTGGCAACTCGTGACTTTTGACTTTCTGCTCCTACCCCTATCCCAACAATACTTCTTATTGAAAACTATATCCCCAAAGAATTGACTCACACCTTATCTAAAATCACTGAATGTCTGTACCTTTACCCATTGCCCCTGGATTTAGTGTAATCAACAGCAATGAGAGGAGATGTGGTTAGCTGCTTAAATGGAAAAACTATGTACGTATAATCTGACACAGCAAGATTATAAGCCTCTGAATCAAGCAAAGATTTCAGCAAAACTACTATCTCCATTCAAAATACGTAAAGATAGACAGCAATGAAACCCCCACTGAAGTAACTGATTTGGGCAAGGACCCTGAAGGAAAATGAAAACTATTAGGTGATAGATAGGTTGATGGGTAACTCCAAATTTACATAGTGTCAAAGGATCACCCACATGGATTACTTCCTAGATGAAAAGGGGGTAAAGGTTAACATTTCACCAGAGCAAGCTGGCAGTCATCCTGTTAACCCAGGCATCCCATTAACCCAGGGATCCTTTCACTAATACAGAGTCAACCTCATATTATACAATTCTCAGTGTGATACAATCTGCAACACACAGCCTCATCAATGAAACAATCTGATGAAAAATGTTTGCCCTCAGTCCAACAAGGTTTAGTTCTAAATTCCAGTTTTCAGAACTATAAGGATTAGAGGAATAAGTTCCATGAAAGTGTGCACGCGCACACACACACACACACACACACACACACACAAACAGGTAAATCCAAATGATAAAGAACAATATCTCCAATTTCTTCAATTATCAAAATTACATAAAGAAGAGGGGAAAAAATATACATATCTGAAGAGAAAGAGATTGATTTAATTTTCATTAAAAGCATGGGCAGGAAATTCATCAAAGAAATCTTCAGTATAAAGCAAACAACGGTTTGATCATTCACAGAAAGAGAAATGGTTGGCATAACATCTGGGTACAGCAAAACCTTTGAGTACAGATACAGGTGACCACTAGCCCAGAATGGCTAGTACCCATCTTGTTCCACCTGTTCTACTTGAACCATGGAACCCATTAGATATTCAGCCTAAGTCTTTCAGGCTCTTGGATCCTGTCCTTTCCTTCACAAAACTCTTGATTGTTAGGTATTAGCTAATCATTCCTCCCCTAGTCTTGCTTTAGCTCCTTCTTGTGTGTCCCGACAGTGTCCTGCTCTCTTATCATTGGACATAATGTACTACATCACTTATCTGTCTCTCCCTCTGGCGGGAGAGATTCTACAGAACAAGGCTAGTTATTTCCCAAGTGTCTCATCCAGTGTCTGGCACAGTACAGGCATTCAGTAACTATGGCATACCTGTGACTAGAAATTGAATTATTTCTGGGTCTTCTCCTGAGATTTGGAGCCTACTCCTTAATGCCTTCTAATAACAAAGGCCCGGTTATCTAAAACCATAAGATTTCATTGCCCAGCAGCCTGTAAGTCTGTCTGAACATCGCCTCCCAGTGGAATGTTATCACTCTGTTCATCTGTCAATGCAGCCCAGTAACTTAATTTTCTGAAATGTCAAACTCAATGTCACTATTCTTTCTAGTTGTATCAAAATGCTGAGATTTGCTGTGGGAATTTTTAAATACCTGAGATACAATAGGTTGAATGGCATTTTAGTGACACCTTAGCCCTCAAAGTCCATTATCCGGATGGTAGTTAAGCTTAGTGTGAAAGACTTATCCAATTGAGTTGTTTCTATTGAATGTGATCCAGGGATTCATTTATTCTCATTGTCACTCTCCCCTAATTGTCAGCACTTTCCTCCTGTAAAATCCCAAAGAGGCTATCAAATGGAAGTCAAGTTTAAATTTTGAGTGTCTTACTATTTCTGGTCCTGTCGACATCTCTTTGACATAATGGAAAAGTCTACAAGTATTCAGCCCCTCAAATAGAAGGCAGAAGGCAGCACCTCCACAGAAATCCAAAGCAGAATACATTTAGTAGGAAGGCTGCCTTGGTAGGGTTGAATACAGAAATATTGCTAGACTTAGGGACCAGTTATCTTCACATCTACCATTCACCAGCCTGTGTTACAACATCAGGATATTGCTAACATTTTTGCAAGCACCATCAGCATGTTTCATGCAGTGAATAAATGAGATCCCATAAAGATCCACACATCTCCTGAAATCTCAGGAAGCAATCTAGGACTCATGCCAGAGGCTAATAAAAGGTAATAAACAGTTTTATGAAGTTTAAAAAACATGAATATTTGGACCAGTTTGTCCAGAACAGGACCAAAAAAAAAAAAAACCCCTTAAAAGAGTCTAATACAGCCTCAGACTTAGACAGAGAAAGTACATTCTATTTGCCTCACTGCTGACTTTGGTTAATTGTCAATGGGGCTTGCTGCCAAAATTGTAGTCAGCACCCTCCAGCCTTTGTGATTATCTGCCATTCTCAGCTTCAAATGCAGCACCCAGCACAAACAGTCGATGCTGTGATCTGCCAAACCAGTCCTTTCTTTGACTCTTTATTAACATACTCCAATATCATATTGATTTAAGATCCTCAAAGAGTACTTACCACACTACCTCTCTCCAATTTTCTTCATAGCGATTGTCACTACATCTCTATTTCCCATTAGAATGTAATCTCTACAACAACAGAGTTCACCACTCTATAGCCCCAGTTACTACAACAATACCAGGTATATAAATAGTGTTCAGTAAATATTTTTGACCAAATGAATCATCATAGTAGCCGATAATTATAGAAAATTTACCTTGCCATGCACTGCTAAGCACTTTCAATATTTTACAGCTAATTAATCTTCATAAATATTATTATGAAGGAGGTGCTACAGTTATTCCTTTTTTATAGATGAAGAAACTTAGGATCAGAAGGCTGAATTTTTCTTAGGACTTGTGATTATTGTTACTGTATCACTATTCCATAAGGAACAGTAAAGGAGTAAGGTGTATTTAAGAATTTAACAAACCTTGGGTGCCTATGGAGACTAAGAGCTAACATTTATGGAAAATTTGCTATGGGCCAAATCATATTATACTTTACATCTCTTTAAATCTCACAACGCTATGTGGTTGGTACTGTTATAATTCCAATTTTATAGATTAGGAAACCAAGACATAGCAACGTCCCTAGGTCTCACAGTGAGCGAGTGACAGAGCTTAAATTCAAACTTGGTTAGTCTGGCTCCTGAGACAAATCCCTTGAAGATGGCTATGAGTCAAGAGACTACAGTGGGATAGAGAGAAAGAAGAAAGGAAATAATATTTTATAAAGTGCTAGGGATTTCTCCATTGATTTTCAAAATGTTAGAGACTGAAACATATTTTACGTAATGCTCCAAGAAAGAAACTATGTTCCATGGTTGGCCAAAAAGTTCATTCAGGTGTTTTCCATTAAATGTTATGGAAAAACCCAAATGAACTTTCTGCCCAACCCAGTATTATCTTCAGTTTATGGATGAGACAAGGGCTTAGAGAACTTTCTACCCCATGGTCACACAGCTCATTTACAATTCAATCCAATTTCCCCAAGTCTGGCGGATAGGTTGGCTTAGGGAGAGAAACAGGATAGAAGTGAGTAGAGAAACAGAGTAACCAGCTTAGGGAAAGTCTAACCTAAGAAGAGCAGACTATAGGCATCAGACAGAGAAAAAACAAGAAAAGACCAAGATTTATTTCCACAAGTACAGAGAGAGATTTTGAGGTATTAGTCAAAATCAGTTTCTAACTGGGTCTCTTACCAACTTTGGAAGTCACTTCAGTTCTCCAAGCCTCAGTTTCCTAACCTGAGTATTCTAATACTGCCTTCCTCAGAATGTCATTGGGGGAGATCACCTGATATGCAATATGTGCTCATTAAATGCCAGTGACTATCAGCAGTGGAGAACCACTGGACAAATGCTTAGTTCCGTTACATTCACTCACTACCCAATTCTGGCCTGATGTTTGCTTTTTACATAGTATTCGCATCAGAGATCAGAAACATGATCAGCAACATAATTCTTAAGAATCCTTTATCCCTAACTGCTGAAATCTGGAACATTGTGAATTTAAGTAGTGACTGGATTATCTTATCATTATCTAACATGTTTTTGAGTAAGGGCTGGCCCTTTCAAGCTTATCTATAAGTTTATTGGGCACTTGCAAGATGGCCTAAGGTTGCAAATAACAACCAGCATTCAGGCCCCAGCATCTGTGGGATTCACACTGGCCCTTTTCTACTCTGAATAAAGGCTCCCTAAAAGAGCTTCCCAGTAGTCCCAGTTGACCCATGTACCATATCTGTTCTTTTCCGAAATAGCCAAAAATTAGTCTCCTATTTACTTTGTCTTTTCTAGGCAATTTTCCAGTATCATTCGCCAGTTCTGTATCTCCAACCTTATTTCCATCCCACCCTTGGTGCATCTGCCCACAGATTACTAGACCACAGGCTCTCTAGCCTCTAAAAATTGTGAATCTGTCCTTAGCTTCTTGAATAAGTGGAAGCTGTATGCTAGGAAGTGTCTTGGGAGCTTCCACAAGAATTATCTCCCTGAATAATAGTAATGTGCCCACAAGATGGGATCCTCAATCCCCATTTTAGAGAAGAAAACTAAGGCTAAAAGAGGGTAAAGTAACTCTCTCAAAACTACATAACCATTTAATGGTTGCTATGGTCTGAATATTTGTCTTCCCCCAACTTCATACGTTGAAACCTAACACCTACTGTGACAGTCTTTGGAGGTGGGACATTTGGGAGGTGATTAGGTCCTGAGGGTGGAGCCCTCCTGAATAGGATTAGTGTTCTTATAAGAGAGCTCACATGCCCATTTATCCATGTGAGGACAGGATGAGAAAACAGCAGTCAACGGACTCAGGCAATAACCAGACGGTAAACTTGCCAGCTCCTTGATCTTGGATTCCCCAACCTCCAGAACTGTGAAAAATGAATTTCTCTTGTTTATAAGCTATCCAGTCTATGGCATTTTTGTTGTTGTTGTTGTTTAGTTTCCCAGTCGTGTCCGACTCTGTGACCCTATGGACTGTAGCACGCCAGGCCTCCCTGTCCCTCACCATCTCCCAAAGTTTGCCCAAGTTCATGCCATCCAACCATCGCATCCTCTGCCATCCCCTTCTGCCTCTGCCCCTGATCTTTCCCAACATCAGGAACTTTTCTAATGAGTCATCTGTGAGCATCACATGACCAAAATACTGGAGCTTCAGCATCAGTCCTTCCAGTGAATACTCAGGGTTCATCTCCCTTAAGATTGACTGGTTTTACAATGAGGTACCATCTCACGCTGGTCAGAATAGCTGCCATCAAAAAGTCTACAAACAATAAATGCTGAAGAGGGTGTGGAGAAAAGGGAACCTTCTTACACTGTTGGTGGGAATGTAAACTAGTACAGCCACTATGGAGAACAGTGTGGAGATTTCTCAAAAAACTGGAAATAGAACTGCCATATGACCCAGCAATCCCACTGCTGGGTATACACACCGAGGAAACCAGAATTGAAAGAGACACGTGTACCCCAATGTTCATCGCAGCACTGTTTATAATAGCCAGGACATGGAAGCAACCTAGATTTCCAGTGGCCAATGAATGGATAGGAAAGTTGTGGTACATATACACAATGGAATATTACTCAGCTATAAAAAACAGTGCATTTGAGGCAGTTCTAATGAGATGGATGAAATTGGAGCTTATTATACAGAGTGAAGTAAGGCAGAAAGAAAAATGCCAATACTGTATATTAACACATATATATGTAATTTAATTTAGAAAGATGGTAATGATGACCCTATGTGCAAGATGGAAAAAGAGACATAGATATAAAGAACAGACTTTTGCACTCTGTGGGAGAAGGTGAGGGTGGGATGATTTGAGAAAATAGCATTGAAACATATATATATATATATTACCATATGTGAAATAGATGACCAGTCCAAGTTCGATGCATGAAACGGGGCACTCAAAGCCGGTGCACTGGGATGACCCAGAGGGATGGGATGGGGAAGGAGGTGGGAGGGGGGTTTGGGAAGTGGGAGGACACATGTACACCCATGGCTGATTCATGTCAATCTATGGAAAAAACCACCACAATATTGTAATTAGCCTCCAATTAAAATAAATAAATTCTTCCTAAAAAAAAGATTGACTGGTTTGATCTCCTTGCTATCCAAAGGACTTTCAGGAGTCTTCTCCAGCACCATAGTTTGAAGGCATCATTTCTTTGGCATTTTTCTTAGAACAGCCCTAAAGACTAAGACAGATGGCAAAGCTGAAATAGGCTAGTGGAGACCATCAGACTCCATGTTCCAAGTCCTGTCTAAAGTCCTTTTTAATCACTTTGCTAAAAGGTGATAGTCAGCTAAGTTTTAGGATAGCCTGTATATTGGCTTAAATAATTAATTTCTGCTTGTAGGGATATGAGGCATGGTGCATGCACCTGAGGTCATAGTGAAAATACTTTTTTTGCTGGAGAAATGACAGTAATAATACTTATCTGTGGTAGGATAGAATGTGCTTCATCACCCTTTGCCTCTATCAAGCACATACTACTCCTTCTTAGGAAAATATATTAGTACTTTCCCTTCTTCCTTTATCTAATGAACTTCTACCCTAAAGTGGCAGGCAATATAATGTCTCCTCAACAAAGATATCCTAATCTCCAGAGTCTATGAATGCTACCTTACATAACACTGTTCAGATGTGATTCCCCTCTTGAGATGAGACAATTCTCCTGGATTTTCTAATACAGTCCAATGTAACCAGATGGGTCATTATAAGGAAGACAAGATAGTTAGAACCAGACAGAGAGATTTAAAGATGCTCTGCAGCTGCTGATTTCTAAGATGGAGGAAGAGGGGACTTCCACGATTGTTAAGTGGCTCTGTGCTCCCAATGTAGGAGGGCCCAGGTTCGATCCCTGGTCAGGGAACTAGATCCCACATGCTGCAACTAAGAGCTTGCATGCCATAACTAAAGATGCCATGTGCTGCAGTGAAGATTAAATATCCCACATGCCACAACTACGACCTGGTGCAGACAAATAAATATTAAAAAAAAAAAGATGAAGGAAGAAGAGCATGGGCCAAAGAATACAGGTAGTTCTAGAAGCTGGGAAATGCAAAGGAATGATCATCTCCTAGAGGTTTCAAAAGGACTTCAGTCAAGTCAACATGTTGATTTTAGACCAGTGAGACATCTATCAGCCTTCTCACCTTCATAAGTGTAGGATAATAAATTTGTGTTATTTTGAGGCATTATGATTGCACTAATTTGTTACAACAGCAATAGGAAACTAACATGCTTACTTTTAGGGCTTAGTTCACCTATCACCTCCTCCTAACAGGCTTCTCTATCTCCCAAGGCAGATGTAGGGATCAATGTTTCCATTGCCTAGAATATGTCTCTATTTCCATGACATCACAAAGAAACTGAATTCCACTCCATTTTCATCCTCTCCTCCTCTATTGTAGGTGTCTATTACTGCATAAAGTGAAGATGAGAAGTCCAGGTCACTTCCACACTTCTGCTACAAATGACCTCTGGGAAATAACCTGCAATCTACGGGAGACCAACACTGACCTTTCAGCAACTGAATGTATTTTTCCCTCCCTTTGTGGAGGTTCTGTGGTGTAGGCAGCTTGCATACCTAGTCAAGAAATAGTCATTCACCAACCTGACCCCAATCATCTTTGTAGCCTCATCTTTTCACTTCCTATTCCAGACTGCTTCAGTCAGGATCAGGCAGGGAAAGCGAAGCCACACCAGCCAGCTCCATGGAGAGAATTTAATACAGAAAACAAGTGACAACTGTGTCAGAAGAGCAGAGAGAGCAATGGGGAAAAGAAGAAGCAACCTACAGCTTAGGAACTGCAAGAAGCGGCTCCCACCCTTAGGGTTAACCAACAAAGGCAGGACATAATATCACCAGGCCTGGGAACCACAAGCCAGGAACACCAGGGAGTAGCTGGAACCTTGGAGGAAGAGCCACTCAACGGAAGTTGGGACACTAGAGCTTCCGAATAATACCTGGAGCCATAGAGAAGGCACTGAAAACTGAAAGAAACCCAAACAAAAGCAGAGAAAAAGAGTAGATACCATGGCTTCTCCCATTCTCCTGCCTGTCAGTCTCCGACTAGAGTCTCCAATTGGTCTAATGCAGCCAGAAGCCATTTGATGAGGAGACACAGGAAATCTAATTTGTCCCAGTCAAAATCGTCACAGAGCAAGGGAAGGACAAAGGATGACTCTAAAAGCAAAACTTGGCTTCTTGTTGTTTCCCAGATGTACCATCATATGTTTTTCTTATTCCCTTCATTTGAATTGCCTCCCCCTTCTCTCATCTCAAATATCATCTCCTCTGTGAAGCCTTATTTAACTCTCACAGACTTCTGAACTATAATATCTCTGCAGAACATGCTACTCATTTGGTAATGCTGCTGCTGCTGCTGCTGCTAAGTCCCTTCAGTCGTGTCAGACTCTGTGCAACCCCATAGACAGCAGCCCACCAGGCTCCGCCGTCCCTGGGATTCTCCAGGCAAGAACACTGGAGTGGGTTGCCATGTCCTTCTCCAATGCAGGAAAGTGAAAAGTGAAAGTGAAGCTGCTCAGTCGTGTCCGACTCTTCGCAACCCCATAGACTGCAGCCTACCAGGCTCCTCGGTCCATGGGATTTTCCAGGCAAGAGTACTGGAGTGGGTTGCTATTGCTTTCTCCCATTTGGTAATGAACTTAACCCATATTGAGAAGCAGCATTGTTAGCCATCCTATCAAACAACTGCATGACTATTGTGGGCAGGGATATCTAAACATCCACATCTCCCATGGACATCCAGCACATGTCAGGTTTTTGATAGGCTGCCCAAAGCCTAATTTGAACAGCAGAACGGTATTCCTTAGAAGTTTGAGATTGCCTGTGACTTTCAGGGATAATAGTCAAATATTTAGCAACCAGTATTAGCGTAGACATCACTTTGCCAACAAACGTTCGTGTCATCAAAGTTATGGGTTTTCCAGGAGTAATGTACAGATGTGCGAGTTAGACCATAAAGAAGACTGAGCACCGAAGAATTGATGCTTTCAGACTGTAATGATGGAGAAGACTCTTGAGAGTCCCTTGGACTGCAAGGAGATCCAACCAGTCAATCCTAAAGCAACTCAACCCTGAATATTCATTGGAAGGACTGATGCTAAAGTTCCAATACTTTGGCCACCTGATGTGAAGAGGTGATTCATTAGAAAAGACCCTGATACTGGGAAAGACTGAAGGCAGGAGGAGAAGGGGACGACAGAGGATGACATGGTTGGATGGAATCATCAACTCAATGGACATGAGTCTGAGCAAAGTCCGGGAGGTAGTGAAGGACAGGGAAGTCTGGTGTAGTGCAGTTCATGAGGTCAAAAAGAGTCAGACACAACTAAGCAGCTGAACAACAACAGCATGGCATGGGCACTCTGCAGTAAGAATGTGCACCACCCTCAAAGAACACAACAGACCCCAGTTATAAACATCTATACACCTGTACTGGGGCACACCTGCTGAATATCTGGCTGGAAGAAGAATCTGTAGCCAGGAGAAAAGCCCAAAATAGATCATAAAATAGCATGTTCAGTAAAAACATATAGTAAGACATAATATGTATATATACACACACATTATATTGTGCGTATTGAATTATAGTCTAGTCTTTGTTTTCTATATTTAATACATTATATATTAATATAAATTCTTCATGATCATCTATATTTTCATATACACATACATATATGCACGAAAATCAGAGTGTAATGCAATGGTTACCTCTGGGTACCCATTAAGGGTGAGCATTATTCCTCTTGTTTTGCTTATTTACATCATCTGATTTTTCTACAACACACAAGTATCACTTAGGGGATAAAAAAGATTATAAACTAAATGAACTTTTTATAAGGTTTCATTAATCTCTAGCAGGTGGCTGATGAATGAAAGGAAGAATGAGGGATGAGGGTTATAATACATGCTCTAATAATACATTTAAAATACCCAATAGCATGGAGAGGTTTTACACTCTATGCATGTTCTCTAGCCTTTAGAGAACCTGAAAAATTAAATTTCATCCAAAAGCATTGTCCTTTTGGAAAGCAAACAAGTCAAGATAACACAGGCTTATCTTAAGGCATGGCTTAAAATTTGCATGGAGATCAGTGTTTCATACAATGTTGAGATTGATTCAGAAAATCATCACTCTTTCTCCCCATGAAACCTGCCTGCCACCCCCAATGACACCCCCAATGTAGTCTTTGGGATTAACTCACTGTCAAAGCTGTAAACAGCCTGTGACTTGATCCTCAGGTCAACTATGATTGTCAACTCCTCCATGATCAGGCCAAGCTGAGACTTCACGGCCAGTATTTGGATTCACAGCAGGGAAACACAGAGGCCAGGCAGACAGACCTGTCAGAGATGTGGTAACACAACCTATTTCTGGCCTGACTTCTCAGGTAAGGCGAGCTGCCATTTGTGGGTGTTGCAAACTAAACCTCAATGTTTCCAACATGATATCATTGGTGATCTCCAAATAACTCTGATTGATTTTCTTTACTGAGATTCTTTATTGCTATTTTTGTTCTGTAATTACATCTCAAAAATCTCCTGTCATTGTGACACCTCCAGTTCTCTCATTCTCATCTCAGGCTATTACCAAGACAGCAAGAAACCCCATGTTTTTCCAATTCTGGTGGCTTTCCATTAACTTTCACTTTGACTTGGACCTCAAAACTAGGTCAGCTCAAATCTGAGCAATTTCTTCTTTTCCAACCATTAACATCACCTATTAATAAGCCTTGTATTTTTAAAAAAGGTTTAGCAAAATATCAAACACATCCCTCCTCTATAAAGATAAGAGCTGTATTTAGCTAGCTCTAATTAAAAATAGCTAAAATGCTACTTGGTATATGGGAGGAGGGGAAATCTGTTCAATTCATATCTCCTTTCAAATCTTTGCAATTTGAGTTTCTTTAGAGCTGTTTATGGTTTGAATTAATACTGTTCCATTTAGTTTGAAATAGAGCAAGCATCTAAATCATATTATTGATTTTCTTAAAACACTTCCAGTTCCCCAGTTTCACATGCACTAAATTCTGGGCCTGTGAAAGGGGTTTTGTGACTCTCATCTTTAGTTAAAAGTATCCAAACCAGAGAATTGCTCCTACGTGAATTCTCTACTGAGAGTCAGGCTGAATGCTCCCTATAGAAAGGGATATGAAGCTATCAATGAGTTTGATACACAGTCATCACCATTTGACAAAAACTAGAAAGCAAAAACTCAAAATCTGAACCAATCTGAGACCTGAGGCTCCTTTGGAGCATACAAAGAACAGAACAGAGATCTGCATGTTTGCAAGCCAATGTCACAGCATCTATTTGTCCTTGTGTTCCTTCTGAACATTTCTCCATGATTAAAAAAACAAAAACAAAAACCACTTTCCATGAAAGAGAACTCACTCAATATTAAAGATGTGAAGGGAATAAGTTGTGTCTGGCCCTCCTCAGGATGGGTGTTGAGACTCCAGGGAGTAAAATTCCTAGGGAGAACTGATACTTCTAACTCTTGAAGCAAAGGTGTCCCTGGTGTGGGGATGACAGGATGTGAGCCAATGAACTTCACCTGATACAATAACCTTATCACCCAACTCCATAAAAGACAGAAAGCAGCAGGAGCCAGTGGCTGGATTTAAGACTTTCCAGTGTGCAAACATAAATGCTTCTCGGTGTGTGTGCCTGTGCATGTGTGTGCCTGTGTGTGTGTGTGTGTGTGTGTGTGTGTGTGAGTATACGTGAATGCGGGGTGTGTATGTGTTTGTGCTTGTGAATCCCTGTGGCCCAGGTTGTGTGGCTGTGTAGGTCAAGGGGAGTTTTCAAAGCCAAGAATAGAAATATACTCTAGATATCATTCTCTTTGGCCTTTTTCTGTCATATGAACATCTTCTCTATTTTTTTGTGTATTAGCTGCATTCTTGTCATTACACCTCGTGTACAGAGAGATATCAAAAGGCACACTAAAGCAGAGCAGGAAATGTCAAGCAGCTATCATAAGGTGATACAGATTGACTTTCTTGTCAGAAAAGTCACATTTTTTTCACCTGCTATGCTTTTGTAACCTCTCCCTACACAAGGTGTAATGTCAAGAACGCAACTAAAACACTCACAAAATAGAGAAGGTGTTCTTATGACAGATAACGGCCAAGCAGCCAAGAACCTGCAAAAAGAAGGTAGGAAAATGGGCCTTCCAGAACCTCCTTCTATGTTAGCTGTCCCCCAAAGACTAACTGGCATCAGTAACCTAGAATGACTTTCCCTTCCATTTCTTACTTAATATTTCTCCCCCTAATTGCACATTAGTAGACTGAGAGGGTCTTAAAGACAGGAATTTGAGGGGTAGTTGAGGGGTCAATAGCTGAAAGGGATAAAGAGAGATAAACCTCCAGTTATAAGATAAATAAACCATGGGGATATATTGTGCAGCATAAGGAATATGGTCAATAATATTGTAATAATTTTGTATGGAGACAGATGGTTACTAGACTTATCATGCTAATCATTTCATAATGTATGGAAAAGTCAAATCATTGTGCAATATACCTGAAACTAACATAATATTGTAGGTCAACTATATTTCAATAAAAGACTGAAATTGTCTTATTGATCTCTCTGTTCCCAAAACTAACATAGTAGCTGACATGAAAGTTGGACTCTATATTTATTGAACTATATCAAGTTTTACTATCTCAGAGGCAGGTTTAGGTTTCCCTTGCTCTTCCAAAGCAAGAGTGTCCCTTTAATTCAGTTATATATCCTCAAACTTTTTCGTGGTAGAACTCATTACAAACGTCCTGAGCAGATTATAAGATTATCTTTCCAAAACCTGCCTTGCGTAACACCCTAACAATGTCATTTCTCTCCTTAAAAGTTAAAAATACATATGACTAAATAATGCGTAAAAAAGTTAAATACATATCATGCCTGAATTGACTGTATTAATATTTTCTGGAGGGCTGTTATGTGCTTGGCATTGTGTCTGTGCTGAGAAAATATAAAGATAGATGAGACATAGTCTCTCTATCCTTTGGGAATTTATCCTGTAAGATAAAACAGAACCAAATTAGTCTGGTACAGGTTGTGTGTGATAAGTGCCAGAGGAGTGTTTGTTAAAAGGTACCCACTCAGAGGAAGACGGCACATCTCTTCCCTTTGGTTTAGTCACCAAAAGCTTCCCAAAGAAGAGGACATCCAAGCTGGACCTTATATGATGGGTGGGATTTGCATAGGAAAAGAAGAACTTTGACACTCCAAGTAAAAGGCACAAGGTGATAACAGTCACAAAATTCAGAATTTCTAACAATCCCATCTAGGGCTTCATCATATATGTTTTCTAAAGAGGAAAAAACTTCTCGTGAATATAATATGGACAATCTGTCACCTTCTGGATTACCACACCAAATGCTATGCTTTCCAAAGCAGACAGACAGGAAGTAGGTTCCCTCCTACTGGTATAAATTTAGTGAGTCAACTACAAGACGGGTTGTTCTTGGGTCAGCATGAGCCTTTCCTTTTGAATAACATGTCATTGTCTATTCAATAGACAGCTGCATTTTAAAGAGAATGGGATGCAATGAGAGGGAGCAAAAGTGAATTTTCAGCAGTTCCTTAACAATGATATATTTCTACCCAGATTCAAAGCTCACCAAAAAGAAAGAAAGAAAATTCCATGAGAAACGTATCCATAGAAAGTTTTCTCATTGTGAACAGAATTTTGTCTACAGGATGCCAAGCAGCTAACTAAAACAAACAAAAAATTTCAGCAAGAATGCTGCCTATTTGGTATTTAACTTGCAGAACAATCCAGAGATACCTGGATATTGAGGCAAAGTTCTGTTTTTGCCAGCATAAAACAGAAATCAGCACTGTGTAGACGCAGCTTCACTCTACTTGCTGGGAAGCCAAATCATTGAGCAGGCACCCCATCAAAACACCAGGCACTTTGGCTCCAGTCGCTAATGCCTCACTGATCTTGAAGAGGAAATATGTGCTACAGTACTAAGAGATTGGATTTTTATAATAGCGATTCACCTAATTTGCCCTCAATTTGGTACTAGTCATCCTGCTACGACAATTTAAAGGCACCATTCCCTCTTAACCGCTCCATTTAAAGAGGATTCATATCTTGTCTGGAAATTGGATAGCAAGTGCACAATGGTCCTAACTTTCCATTAGAATCCTTTACATAGTGTAGTTAAGGCTAAAAATATTTAAAGTGGATTAAGAATAGAACAAAGAAATGAAGTGCAACTCTGACTGTGACAGGGTATGAATATTAATGACGATTTTTTTCTCATTCCTTTTCTCATATAGTACCATCATCTCTGCTTTTTGTTTCAAGATCTTACTTATACTGCAGTGCTGAATACCAGCCCATGCTGCTCTGTGATATGATACATACATAGAGATACAATTAATCTGTAGTCTAGTACCTGTCTGACAGATAAGGTGCTAAAAACCATGATATTATGACTCCCCACTGCCTAAGGGATAAAGTCTGATCTCAGTCTGACACATAAAGCCCTCCATAGGCTGGCCTGATCAGCTTTTTCAAAATTGTCTCTCACTATCCCTTTACCCCTTTACAAAATTGTATCTAACTACCCCTTTAGGGTTTCCCTGGTGGCTCAGTGGTAAAGAATCTGCCTGCACTGCAGAAGCCACAGGAGATGCAGGTTCAATCCCCGGGTTGGGAAGATCCCCTGGAGGAGGGTATGGAAACCCACTCTAGTATTCTTGCCTAGAGAATCCCCGAGGACAGAGGAGCCTGTGGGCTACAGTCCATGGGGTGAAAAAGACACGACTGAGCGACTCAGCACACACTTCTTTACACAGGATTCCCAGCTGATGCTAGTGGTGAAGAACCTGCTTGCCGATGCAGGCGATTTAAGAGACAAAGGTTCAATCCCTGGGTCAGGAAGTTCCCCTCGAGGAGGAAATGGCAACCCACTCTAGGACTCTTGCCTGCAGAATCTGCAAGGACAGAGGAGCCTGGTGGGCTACAGTCCATGGGGTCGCAAAGAGTCGGAAACAACTGAAGCGACTTAGCACGCAGCACACACTCCTTTAAATGGGCTTCCCTAGTGGCTCAGCACTAAAGAATCCACCTGCAATGCAGCCGCCACAGGAGATATGGGTTTGACCCCTGGGTTGGGAAGACCACTGGAAGTGGGCATGGCAACCCCCTCCCATATTCTTCCCTGGAGAATGCCATGGAGAGAGGAGCCTGGTGGGCTGCAGTCCACAGGGTAGCATAGAGTTGGACACAACTGAAGCGACTTAGCATGAACGCACCCCTTTACACAAATCCTCTGTTAGAGCCAATGCAGTCTCTTCAGTGGCCCCTGAAATCTTCCTGTACATATTTACTCATACTGGCTTCCTTATTTTAATTCTCATATTTTCCAACTTGTACCCATTCCTCAAGTCTCAGCACAAAATTTCCTTCAAATTTTTAATTAAAAAATTTCTTATTGAATTAGAGTTTTTACAATGTTGCATGTATATATATCTATATTCATATATATATATATATATATATATTCATATTATTTTCCATTACAGGTTATTATAAGATATTGAATACAGTTCCCAGTGTATACAGTAGGTCCTTGTTGCATATCTATTTTATATACAATAGTGTGTATCTGTTAATCTCAAACTCCTAATTTAATCCTCCCACCACCACCACCACCCCCTTCTCCTTTGGTAAACTTAAGTTTCTTTGCTATATCTGTGAGGCTATTTCTATTTTGTAAATAAGTTCATCTGTATTATGTTTTTAGATAACACATATAAATGATATCATGTATTTTCTTTCTCTGTCTGGCTTACTTCAATTAGCATAATGATCTCAGGTCCATCCATGTTGCTGCAAATGGCATTAATTCATTCTTTTTATAGCTGAGTAATATTCCATTGTGTATATATACCATATCTTTTTATCCATTTATCTTTCAATGGACATTTTGGTTTCAGCACAATTTTTTTCTTCTACAGAGCTTCTACCAGCCAATCCAAGCCACAACACTGCCTCCCTCTCCAAACTATACCTGTCTTATGACATACAGTATTATTTAAGTAACATGTATATCTCCAACTATAAACTCCTTCTGGATAAGGAAGATGTGTTTATTTTGTAGTCTCTCGCAGCTCTTAATAATGTAGCACAGAGCTGGATTAAATCAATCATTAATAAATTAATGAATAGGTGAATGGATATAAATAACATGAACAGGTCTATGTGGCACTCGATCATTTCTGCTGTTTCATTTATATTGAATACCTCTAGGACTTCTGTCCTCTAAAATGTAAACTTTCTTTATTTAAAAATGCATCAACATATAGACTTACAGCAAAGCTTAAAACATTCCAGATGCCTTGATCTCAGTCCTGTGATTACTATGGAATAAATCCAGTGGATTTCAGAGGATTTTGTGTTCATCAATGCTTGGGAGAACTTGAAAAACAGTCTTTCCTTTAATAATAATAAAGTTCTGAGGCTAGCAATTGTTCAGCCAGAAAGCCTCTATGGTATTTCAGGTGCTGAACAAAAATATAGCAATGATGAAGTAAAGGTACTTGTTTCAAGAAAGGTTCAATAGCAGCATATAAACTCAGAAAGAGGGAACTTCCCCAGTGGTCCAGTGGCTAGGACCCCAGGCTCCCAAGGCTGGGGGCACAGGTTTGATCCGTGGTCAGGGAATAGATCCCTCATACCATGACTAAATGAGATTTCACATACAAAAACTAAAAAAAAAAGATCCCATGTGCTGCAACTAAGACCTGGTGCAGCCAACTAAATGCTTTATTTAAAAAAATAAACTCAGCAAGAACCATAAGTTCTCAGAGGATGTATCTCTCAAA
Organism: Okapia johnstoni; assembly: GCA_024291935.2. Lineage (NCBI taxonomy): Eukaryota > Metazoa > Chordata > Mammalia > Artiodactyla > Giraffidae > Okapia > Okapia johnstoni. The sequence continues at coordinate 86,816,583 of CM044305.1, forward strand.
TATGCCACTGACACATATTCTATATGCAGGATAATATTTATTACCCAATTTTGCTCCCTAGGAAAAAAAATAGAAATTTCATTGAAACTTTAAATGTCAACAAAGTGAAAAATTATTCACATTTATAATAAAGAATCACTTCTCTTTCCTTAAAAAACAATCTTAGAACTCACCTTCCCAAGTTGACCTGTTCCACGTCCCCTCCTTACCTCTCACCCACCCAGCTCAGAGGAAGAAATGCCCCTTCTCTCACTCAAGGGGACACTTCCACGTGAGTTTTCAGGATGCCCGCTCTCCTGTCTCTTGACCCAACTCTGTTTCAAATCAAATAGTTGGGGCCTTTGCTATTTGGCCCTGAGCTGTTACTAAGCTTCAGATAAATCACTTGTGTTTATATGTGTAATTTTCATACATTTCTGTCATACTTCAAACATGACTCTTTGGTCTCTCTAACGATTAGAAGATCTTTAAGGCCAAGGACTCCTGGTACAACCAAGAGGACCTAGCAATCAGTATCCTACTCCTGCATAAATATACAGAGCTCAAGCACTGTTACTGCCTAAAGTAATCTCAACTAATGAGAACCTGCTATACAGCACAGAGAACTCTACTCAATGCTCTGGGGTGACCTCAATGGGAAGGAAATCGAAAAAGAATGTGTATATATATATATATATATACACACACATATACATATAGCTGATTCAATATATTGCTGTATAGTAGAAACTAATACAACATCGTAAAGCAACCTATACTCTATTAAACAATGGTCAATTCCTTTTCTCTCTTTTCTTTGGCGTATCTTTTTGCTTTCTATGGAACTGCTTAACTCCATCCCTCTTCCTGCTATATCTTCTCCCAATTTCTAAGAGACACAGGTAATACCCTATAGCTAAAAAAATTCATGGGCCAACTGGTTTACAACCTGGAGGGATGATGAACCAAAGCTATCTTTACACATTTCTGAAGCTTCAGTGGGAAAGACAGTGTTTCTGGAACCCACATTTGAAACAGGGAATGGATTTTCCCACAGAAGCACAGCTTTATATGATCATTAACATCTATACTATTATTAATACAGCACAATCCTTCACATTATGGGTCATATAGGCTTTTATAGGCTAGCCTAGGAACCTAATTACCATGGAGACCATTGTTTGCTGTGGGAAAAATGCATTCCACATTCCAAACAGCTGACTCACAAACAAAATTTTGGAACACAAGCCACAGGAGTTACAAACTTTCTGTGTTTTTTTTAACCACCCCAATATCAAGCATAGAGCTAGGGACTCCAGAGTGCCATTTACAAAAACTGGATAACTTCAAAAAATCACTTACAATTCCCTCACTTCCCATCAAGATGGAGGAACAGAAGGACTTGTGCTCATCATCTCCTGCAAGAATACCAACATCACAATTAGCTGCTGAACAACCATCGAAAGAGAATGTTGGACTCCCCCCAAAAATGATACCTCACGTCCAAGGGCAAAGGAGAAGTGCAGCAAGATGATAGGAGGGGTGCTGCTGCTGCTAAGTCGCTTCAGTTGTGTCCGACTCTGTGCGACCCAACAGACGGCAGCCCACCAGGCTCTGCCGTCCCTGGGATTCTCCAGGCAAGAATACTGGAGTGGGTTGCCATTTCCTTCTCCAATGCATGAAAGGGAAAAGTGAAAGTGAAGTCGCTCAGTCGTGTCTGACTCTTCACGACCCCATGGACTGCAGCCTACCAGGCTCCTCCGTCCATGGGATTTTCCAGGCAAGAGTACTGGAGTTGGGTGCCATTGCCTTCTCTGAGGAGGGGTGCAATCGCGGTTAAAATCAAATCTCAGACCTGCAGAGAGATTTGGAGGGCGCAAACAAACCCTTGTGTGCACCAGGACTGAGGGAAAGGAACAGTGACCCCCACAAGACACTGAGCCATACCTGCCTTTGAGTGTCTCCTACAGAGGCACGGGTCAGCAGTGACCTGTCACGGGGACAGGGACTCTGGCTTCAGCAGACCTGGGAGGCATGGCACGTGGCGTAAGTCCTCTTGGAGGAGGTTGCCATTAGCCCCATCATAAGCCCCCGAGCAGACAACCCACAAACTGGAGAACAATTAAAACCAAAGAAGTTCTCCCACTGTTGCAAAAATTTTAGGGCCCGCATCAGATTTCCCAAGCTGGGGATCTGGCAAAAGGACTGAGAACCCCCAGGGAAGCAGACTCTTGGAGGGCACAACAAAACCTTGTGTGCACCAGGACCCAGGAGAAAGGAGCAGTGATCCCACAAGAGAACCCCCACTGAACCAGACATGCTTGTGAGTGTCTGGGAGTCTCCAGCAGAGGTGTGTGTTGACAGTGGCCTGCTGTGGGGTCAGGGACACTGAATACAACAGTCCTGGGAGCCGCAGTGTGCAGGCATAAGTCCTTTTAAAGGAGGTCATTACTGCCATAACCCCTACAACAGATTGTCGTGAGGCCAAACTACAGGGAGGGAACACAGCCTCACCCATCAGCAGAAAACTGGATTAAAGATTTATTGAGCAGGGACTCTTGAGAGTCCCTTGGACTGCAAGGAGATCAAACCAGTTCATCCTAAAGGAAATCAGTCCTGAATATTCAGTGGAAGGACTGATGCTGAAGCTGAAACTCCAATACTTTGGCCACCTGATGCGAAAAACTGACTCAGTGGAAGACCCTGATGCTGGGAAAGATTGAAGGCAGGAGGAGAAGGGAACGACGGAGGATGAGATGGTTGGATGGCATCACCGACTTGATGGACATGAGTTTGAGCAAGCTCTGAGAGTTGGTGATGGACAGGGAAACCTGGCATGCTGCAGTCCATGGGGTCGCAAAGAGTCGGAAACGACTGAGCGACTGAACTGAACTGAGCATGGCCCTGCCCATCAGAGCAAGACACAGTTTCACCCACAGCCAGTCCCTACCACGATGCAGCTTCCACAAGCCTCTTATCTATCAGCAGGCAGACAAAATGAAAATCACAATCACAGAAAACTAACCGAATTGATCACATGGATCACAATCTTTTATAACTCAGTGAAACTTTTGAACGATACCATGTCGGGCCAACCAAGATGGATAGGTCGCTGTGGAGAGTTCTGACAAAATATGATCTGCTGGAGAAGGGAATGGCAAACCCCTTCAGTATTCTTGCCTTGAGAACCCCGTGAACAGTATGAAAAGCCAAAAGTATATGACAATGAAAGATGAACTCCCAGGGTCAGTAGGTGCCCAATATGCTACTGGATAAGAGCAGAGAAACATCTCCAGAAGGAATGAAAAGGCTGATCCAAAGCAGAAACAACGCCCAGTTGTGGATGTGTCTGCTGGTGAAAGGAAAATCCATTCTGTAAAGAACAATATTGCATAGGAACCTGGAATGTTAGGTCCATGAATAAAGATATATTGGACGTGGCCTAACAGGATATGGCAAGACTGAACATCAGAACTTTAGAGATCAGTGAACTAAAATGGACCGGAATAGGTGAATTTAATTCAGATGACCATTAAATCTATCACTGTGGACAAGAAATCCTTAGAAGAAATGGAGTAGCCCTCATAGTTAACAAAAGATTCCAAAATGCAATACTTGGGTGCAATCTCAAAAAACAACAGAATGATCTCTGTTTGTTTCCAAGGCAAACCATTCAGTATCACAGTAATTCAAGTCTATACCCCAACCACTAAAGCTGAAGAAGCTGAAGTTGAACAGTTCTCTGATGACCTACAAGACCTTCTAGAACTAACACCAAAAAAAAAAAAATGACCTTTTCATCATAGGGGACTGGAATGCAAAAGTAGGAAGTCAAGAGATACCTGGAATAAAACGCAAATTTGGCTTTGGAGTATAAAATGAAGCAGGGCAAAGAGTTTTAGCCAAGAGAATGCACTGTTCATAGCAAAGACCCTCTTCCAACAACACAAGAGTCGACTATACACATGGACATCACCAGATTGTCAACACCGAAATCAGACTGATTATATTCTTTGTAGTTGAAGATGGAGAAACTCTATACAGTCAGCAAAAAAAAAAAAAGACCAGGAGCTGACTATAGCTCAGATTATGAACTCCTTATTGCCAAAATCAGACTTAAGTTGAAAAAAGTAGGGAAAACCACTCGATCATTAAAGTGAAAGTGAAGTCGCTCAGTCGTGTCCGACTCTTTGCGACCCCATGGACTGTAGCCTCTCAGGCTCCTCCGTCCATGGGATTTTCCAGGCAAGAATACTGGAGTGGGTTGCTATTTCCTTATCCAGGGGATCTTCCCGACCTGGGGATCGAACCCAGGTCTCCCACATTGTAGACAGACGCTTTACCATCTGAGCCACCAGGGAAGTCATTAAAGTATGACCTAAATCAAATTCCTTATGATTATACACTGAAAGTGACCAATAGATTCAAGGGATTAGATCTGATGGACAGAATGCCTGAAGTACAATGGACAGAGATTCATGACACTGTACAGGAGGCGGTGATCAAAAACATCCCTAAGAAAAACAAATGGAAAAAGGCTGTCTAAGGAGTCTTTCCAAATAGTTGATAAAAGATGAGAAGTGAAAGGCAAAGGAGTCTTCTCATTTATACCCATCTGAATGCAGAGTTCCAAAGAATAGCAAGGAGAGATAAGAAAGCCTTCCTCAGCGATCAATACAAAGAAATAGAAGAAAACAATAGATGGGAAAGACTAGAGATCTCTTCAAGAAAATTAGAGATACCAAGGGAACATTTCATGCAAAGATGTGCACAATAAAGGAAAGAAACAGTATGGACCTAACAGAAGCAGAAGACACTAAGAAGAGGTAGCAAGAATACACAAAAGGACTATTCAAAAAAGATCTTAATAACCCAGATAACCATGATGGTGTGATCACTCACCTAGAGTCAGACATCTTGGACTGTGAAGTCAAAGTGGGCCTTAGGAACCATCACTAGGGACCAAAGCTAGTGGAGGTGATGGAATTCCAGTTGAGCTATTTCAAATCCTAAAAGATGATGCTGTGAAAGTGCTACACTCAATATGCCAGCAAATTTGGAAAACTCAGCAGTGGCCACAGGACTGGAAAAGGTCAGTTTTCATTCCAATCCCAAAGAAAGGCAATGCCAAAGAATGTTCAAACTACTGAACAATTGCACTCATCTCACACGCTAGCAAAGTAATGCTCAAAATTCTCTAAGCTAGGCTTCAACAGTACGTGAATCAAGAACTTCCAGATGTTCAAGCTGGATTTTAAAAAGGCAGAGGAACCAGAGATCAAATTGCCAACATCCATTGGATCATCAAAAAAGCAAGAGAGTTTGAGAAAAATATTTACTTTTGCTTCATTGACTATGCTAAAGCCTTTGACTGTGTGGATCACAGCAAACTGTGGAAAATTCTTCAAGAGACGGGAATACCAGACCACCTTACCTGTCTCCTGTGAAATCTGTATGCCTGTATGTAGGTAAAGAAGCAACCGTTATAACCGGACATGGCACAACGGACTTGTTCAAAATTGGGAAAGGAGTACGTCAAGGCTGTATATTATCACTTTGCTTATTTAACTTATATGCAGAGCACATCATGTAAAATACGGGGCTGGATGAAGCACAAGCTGGAATCAGGACTACTGGGAAAAATATCAATAACCTCAGATATGCAGATGACAGTACCCTTATGGCAAAAAGCGAAGAGGAAATAAAGTACCTCTTGACGAAGGTGAAAGAGGAGAGTGAAAAAGCTGGCTTAAAACTCAACTTCCAAAAAACTAAGATTATGGCACTTGGTCCCATCACTTCATGACAAATAGATGGGGAAACAATGGAAACAGTGACGGCAGATGGTAACTGCAGACATGAAATTAAAAGATGCTTGCTCCTTGGAAGAAAAGCTATGACAAATCTAGACAGCGTATTAAAAAGGAAAGACATTAGTTTGCTGACAAAGGTCCATATAGTCAAAACTATGATTTTTCCAGGAGTCATGTATGGATGTGAGAGTTGGACCTTAAAGAAGGCTGAGCGCTAAAGAATTGATGCTTCTGCACTGTGGTTTTAGACAGGACTCTTGAGATTCTCTTGGACAGTAAGGAAATCGAACCAGTCAATCCTAAAGGAAATCAATACTGAATATTCATTAGAAGGATGGATGCTGAAGCTCCAATACTTTGGCCATCTGATGCAAAGAGCTGACTCGTTGGAAAAGACCCTTATGCTGGGAAAGACTGAAGGCAGGAGAAGGGCACGACAGAAGACGAGATGGCTGGATGGTGTTACTGACTCAATGGATATGAGTTTCAGCAAGCTCTGGGAGACAGTGAAGGACAGAATAGCTTGGCGTGCTGCAGTCCATGGGATTGCAAAGAGTTGGGCACAACTGAGTGACTGAACAACAACAACACAGGTCCCTCTACACATTTTTCTTGCAGCAAGTCTTCGAGCTATACTTTCTGCCTAAAGTATTCCACCTCTTTTCTCTTCCAAGTTTACCTCGGTCTTCACTTCCTTCTCAAAACTCTGACCATGTCTCCTCAACCCCCATGGGGCTGTATACTCTTCCCTATCCCCAGGAGCTTCATATTCATGCACTCCATGAACACCTATGACAATGCATTGTCCCTGCCCAGCTACCTGTTTGCTTGTTTCTCTCGTCCATTTGAGGATGGGGACGTTTATCTTTGTGACCCCAATGTGTATGACAGTACCTGACCCTCAGTAGGTAGTCACAGAGAATTTGCTAGATGATTAAATAGTCAGAAACTACACATGCAATAGAGAACAGACAGGTAGTCGTGATTACAGACCAGAGGGGTAGGGCCCCTGAGAAGCGTCCATGCCTAGGCTGAGAAGCAAGTCAGCACATGTGGTAACATGGCATAGATGCTACATTTGTCACAGATTCTGAATGACAGATTATATATTATCAGAACTGCTAGGGACCTATGAGATTAATCTTAGTCTCCTCTCATTTTTCAAAGGCAGACATGGAGCCCCAAACAAGAGCTAAGACATTTCATTCACCCAGACCAAACATCCAAGAACTCATCTAACAGCTCCTATTTTAATAGCCAGAGAGGGTAACATAGACATTGCACTCAAGGGGAACCCCAAACTGTTCCTCTGAACATGCTACCTATCTTCTAGGGTCAGTGCTACTTGGACATCAGGGCCAACTCAAGTTATAATATCTAAAGAAAATATAAAATCTTTCAGATATGGAAAGAGTATTCAAAAACCACCCAACAACAATAAATGTTCCCATGCAACAATCAAAATACCCTGACATTACTCCCAACAACCACTCCCTATATTAATACGTGCATGCATGCTACATTAAATTTCCCAGGATTTGTGGCAGAGGTATTCTATATTTACATTGATAATATTCTATAAATATTCTATGCCTCTGTTGATAATATTTACATGCATTTTTTAAAGCATGAATGTGGTTGCAATAAATGGCACCAGACTAGACTGTTTGAATAACAAAAACAGTTGGAACATGTATTGGTATACAGAGACACTGGTAGAAATTTCCAAAAGCAAAAATGATCCCTCCTATTAGACATTTTTTCCCCCATCAAAAGAGTGTTTGAAAGTTTTCAGTGGGGATTTTCTAGTTAGAATTGTCAGTGAGTACTTGCAAAAGTCATTCAACACAGGCATCAGTTTCCTTTTCCATCTCTGTGTTTTTACATGTTTCATGAATAGTACATGATAACTAAATGTATCAATGGACTAGGAGTCCGGAGAATTGCTTCTAGATGCTGACCAGCTGGGTTATCCTGGGCAAATCACTCCCCCTCTATAAACATCAGTTTTCCCATCTGTACAATGAGCAGGTGATGAAAAGAGATCAGTATTCCCTCACATGCAGGCTTTAATATTTTTATATGTATTCTGGGTACAATTCCATTTGTCAAAAAAGAATGTTAGTGCCTGAAAAATGTTCACAAATTACTAAACTGGAACTCTCCAATTTTTTTCCTCTTTGACAATCCATGACTCTTTTTAAAAAAAATAATTTTATTTACTTTTGCCTGTGCTGCGTGTTTGTTGCTCCCAGGTGTTTTTTCTCATAGCAGCAAGTAGGGGTTACTCTCCAATTGCTATGCACGGGCTTCTCATTGCAGGGGCTTCTCTTGGTGTGGTACCTGTGCTCAGTAGTTGTGGCTCCCATGCTCTAAAGAGCACAGGTTCAATAGTTGTGGCACATGGGTTCAACTGCTCCTCAGCATGTGGGAATCTCCCCAGACCAGGGATCGAACCCATGCTTTCAGCACGGGCAGGTGGATTCTTTATCACTGAGCCACCAGAGAAGTCCAACAATCCATGACTCATAATTGACTAAGTTAGCACTAGGATATAAGGGATGCAACAGGTTCAAACTGGAGACTATTCCCCAAGATCGTCTGTCCAACTAGAAATTACTTTCTGAAAGTGAAACAAAGTAATGGATACAGCAGGCCACCTACAGAAATTCTTTCCTTTCCAAGAGATGGTGTGCAAATGTGCTGCTGATGAGTTTCCAATGTCATCTCAGTTTCCATCCAGACTAAACTATGATTAATGTAAGCTAAGCTGTGACAAGCAATGTCATAACAAGCGGGGGTGGGAGAGTGTTTGCATGGATTTAGGGAGAGCCAAAGTGTGAGAAAATGTCAATGTGCCCTGTCCAGGGGAATCAGTGCTCTGATTCTAAAAACAAATACCGGTTCTCTGGAGAGGACTATTTCTGGAGTGGAGAAGGACAGTCTGTCACACTGGAGAGAAATGTCCCCTGAGAACATCAGATGCCTTTGTTCTAACTCTATATTCACAAAGTAATATTCTGACATGCCATTTCATCTCTAGAGTTAACTTGCCAACCAGGACGGTGTGCCCTGTGCAAAGAATTGACACTTCATATACTGCTGGATACAATTCTTATCATAAACTAAGAAGAGGGTATCTGAAAAACGACAGTTGTCTAATTTTGGATTAGTATGGGGAAATTAATAACAATGACTTTATATTCCGAAAAACCAAGATACAAACTCAGGATCTGGAGTAGGCTCACCAGGATGGGCATTCATCCATGAAGGCTGGCCTGAAATGGTCAGTTTCTCACTAGCATCATTCCATTTCTAGACAGGAACTTCAACATAGCAGATTTCCTACTTCTCGGGGCCTAGTACTAATGACACAAAGGATATTTTCCAATCCAGACTCATTAACCTCATAGTATCTTTGCTGTGTTTTAGGGCCATGGTTTCTGTCAAGCTGGCCTGCCAGGGAGTTCAAAGTTTGTAAAGCTTTAATAAGTAACTATTATGCAAAAGGCAACAGCTACAGAGGAAACTAGATGGAAAAAATAAAAACAAAAATGGTGCCTAGATTACTGAAAACCTACAAAGAAACACTACTGGAGATAAAACAGATTTGTGACTTTTATTTCAAACTCCCAAGAATAGCATATGTGAGAGTGCATGATATAACTAACCCCTGTCAACCTCTCCAACTTCAATTCCATCCATCCATCTCCTGAAGGTATCCCCTACCGTCTAGTCATATAATGTATTGGCAATCCACTGTATATGTCCATGCTTTTACATTTGTAGTTTCTTCTGCCTAGAGTATCCAGCTCAATTGGAACTTTCTGATTCATCTTGAAGGGGAATACAATATACCTCTGCAAAATAAATGTCTTTGGCTTCAGGATTACTAGTTTTAAGAAACAGCAGGCATTACTATATAAAAAACAGATTTAAAAGGACTGATTGTATAGCATAGGGAACTATAACAACTTGTATAACCTATAATGGAAAAGAATGTGAAAATTATATATATATATATTATATATACACATATATATGTACATGTATATGTATAACAGAAGCATTTTGCTGTATACCTGAAACTAACAGGATATTGTAAATCCATTATACTTCCATTCAAAAAAAGAAAAGACAGACATAGTAGACAGAAAAAGTTCTGAAAACTTAATAGGAGGTGCTAGTTTGTAAGAGACATTTATATTCATAACGGAAAAATCGCCACTTATAAAGGTGTCTCCCTCTTCTTGGGGCTTTCCTGGTGACTCAGTCAGTGGTAACGAATCCCCCTGCCAAGTAGGAAATGTAAGGGACATGGGTTCAATCCCTGGATCAGGAAGATACCCTGGAGAAGGAAATGGTAACCCACTCCAGTATCCTTGCCTGGAGAATCCCATTGACAGAATCTGGTGGACACAAAAAGTAGGACATGACTTAGTGACCAAACAACAACTCCCATTCCTTACCAGGAAGAGGATGAATAAATCTAGCAACTCTAATCTATGGAGAGCGTACATGCAAAGTCACTTCAGTCATGTCTAACTCTGAACAACTCTATGGACTGCAGCCCACCAGGCTCCTCTGTCCATGGGATTCTAGAGCCAAGTGGAGTAGATTGCCATGCCCTCCTCCAGGGAATCTTCCTGACTCAGGGATGGAACCCAGGGATGAGTCTCTTATGTCCCCTGCATTGGCAGGCAGGATTCTTTACCACAAGCACCACCTTAAATTGCATTGTAACGGTCAAACTCTCCTTTACTAAGCTTTTCCTGTTAACTTCAGATAACATCTTTGTCATTAGCAGGAGATGGTATTTAAGATGACGCTTGGTATTTCTCCCATTAATCTGTCATATATTACAGGGTAGTTCTCAGCCAAGAACCTAGAAGGGTAGAGGGAAAACGATTTTTCCTTCCCTATGAGCTCAAGCATAACCTTATTCCTTAAGCTTCCAATGGGAAAGAGTTAAGTGACTTCCCATGTATCTCCATAGAACCCTAGTTAGTACACCTATCTAAGCTCTCATGTTACTGCATTGTAATTACTGATTTCCTTCTCTATATCCCCTCTTACCCTATCAGTTCCTTGGGGGATGTTGTGGCACATTATTCATTTCTGTATCTCCAGTTTCCTAATAAACAATCAGCATTTATTAATAAATGTTCACTAAATAAATGACCAAGTGCCTGTCTAGGAAAGAGTACAGAATTCCAGAGAGATGACCCAATCTTTAGGAACCATGGACTTGAGTTATAAACAGTTTGCTTTATACAGTCCCACACTGAACTTTCCAGTGTGGTTTCTCCATGTCTCAAGCCCCCTTTCCAGCAGCTTTGCCATACTAAAGCCAAACACTGGAGATTTTCATTGTCAGTCAATTTTGTTAATGAAATTCAAAATAAATCCTTCTACTGAGAGCAGAGTGAGCTCAACAACCAGAGGCTGAATTAAAGGAAAGAAAAGAAAATCAACACCAAAATGGTCTAGGAAAAGGTCATAACGCCTTTCCATTCTTCCAAGAGTTCTTTGCGAATTGAATCCCACATTCATCTTTTCTTCTGGGTATTTGAAATAATGTCAGACTAAGTAATAAATGTCAGATGAGCTGAAAAATATCTGGTTAAGAGGACAGCATTTCTTACACAGCCAAAGAAAGGCTATTCAAACCTTACCACATAAATGTGGCTTTCAAATCCTTAGAGACCTGAGGCAACATCTCACTTTCTGGGGAGGATGGAGAGTATCTCTTTCCTTGTTCCTCCTCCAACTTCAACAAATACACCTTCTCCTCTCACTGATATTCCACTTCAGCGTATCCTCACAAAAACAGACAGTAAGAATGAAGAGATGGGGGGAATTTATCAGTAATAGCCACAGAGTTATTGCTTCAAATGGCCATTTTTAAGCTAACTTGTATCATCTGTCCTGTGACAAAGTTGAAAAGTTTCTCCTTTTCCTGAACATGGTTGCTCTTCCCTCCAACCCATTTTTCTCTCTTCTCTCTCTCCCTTTCTTTTCTATTCGTTCCTGTTAATTACATCTGGAGTTATCACTTGACGATGCCCTTACATATTCTATGATTTGGCTTCAGGTAGAATTACTGGATTGATTTTTGGTGCCATATTAATTTTTTTACTACACTGATATCAATTTTCAGTTACAAAATTCCATGGCATTATAGATATATGCTGATTTTTACACTTCAAAGTCTGAGATATATGTTTTGCCTATGGTGTAGATTATTCATTATTTGCTGGATTTTTAAGGAGAATAAATTAAGATGATTGATGGATGAATAACCTGGGTCCTCTCATAGTCCTGTTGGGATTTTCTCAACAAAGCAATAAGAGACTTCTAATATTGGAAAGTGTGTCTAAATTACAGAGCAAAAGAGTATAGACTGTTCAATTAGGTACTGGAGGAGAATCAGGAGACCGAGGGTCAAATAAGCCATTTAACTCCGTCCATAATGAACTCAAGCCTCTCTCAGAATTGTTTGGCTGGGTCTATGTGTTCCAGGAAAGGGGACCCCTTCCAGGGCTGAAAGTGGGCTCTTGTCTAACAAGGAAATGAATTGTCCAAGGAGACCCATTTGCTGACAAAGCAAGAGATTTTATTGGGAAGGGGCACCCCGGTGGAGAGCAGGTGAGTAAGGGAAACCAGAAGGACTGCTCTGCAACGTGGCTCACAGTCTCAGGTTTTATGGTGATGGGATTAGTTTCCAGGTTGTCTTTGGCCAATTATTCTGACTCAGAGTCCTTCCTGGAGGCACACGCATTGCTCAGCTGAGATGGATGCCAGCAAGAAGGATTATGGGAGGTGGTTGGACACACGGTGTCATCTTTTGACCTTTCCCAAACTCTTCTGATTGGTGGTGGCTTATTAGTTCAGGACCTCCTGTCATAAAACAACCCATGCAAAAAATCAAAACAACAATGAAGTACCATTTCACGCCAGTCAGAATGGCTGCTATCCAAAAGTCTACAAGCAATAAATGCTGGAGAGGGTGTGGAGAAAAGGGAACTCTCTTACACTGTTGGTGGGAATGCAAACTAGAACGGCCACTATGGAGAACAGTGTGGAGATTCCTCAAAAAACTGGGAATAGAACTGCCATATGACCCAGCAATCCCACTGCTGGGCATACACACTGAGGAAACCAGAATTGAAAGAGACGCGTGCACCCCAATGTTCATCGCAGCACTGTTTACAATAGCCAGGACATGGAAGCAACCTAGATGTCCATCAGCAGATGAATGGATAAGGAAGCTGTGGTACATATACACAATGGAATATTACTCAGCCATTAAAAAGAATACATTTGAATCAGTTCTATTGAGATGGATGAAACTGGAGCCTATTATACAGAGTGAAATAAGCCAGAAAGAAAAACACCAATACAGTATACTAATGCATATATATGGAATTTGAAAGATGGTAACGATAACCCTATATGCGAGACAGAATAAGAGTCACAGATGCATAGAACAGTCTTATGGACTCTGAGGGAGAAGGTGAGGGTGGGACATTCTGAGAGAATAGCATTAAAACATGTATAGTATCATATGTGAAACAGAACACCATTCCAGGTTCGATGCAAGAGACAAATGCTCAGGGTTGGGGCAATGGGATGACCCAGAGGGATGGGATGGGGAGGGAGGTGGGAGGGGGGTTCAGGATGCGGAACACATGTAAACCCATGGCTGATTCATGTCAATGTATGGCAAAAACCACTACAATATTGTTAAGTAAAATTAGCCCCCAACTAAAATAAATAAATTTATTTTAAAAGAAAAGAAAAGAAAAAAAGTCTAAAAAAAAACCAACCCATGCAAATGGGTACTATACTGCCTGGCCAGGGTGGGCAGTTTCAGTCAGTGTGCTTACCCTAACATATGTACCAGGAACATCCCTGTAAGAAGAGCATTTACTTCACTTGGTTACAACAGATTTGTCTCCTTAATGACAACAAGTCCCTTGACATTTTCATTCATCTAAGCAACCTTGTGCCAGTAGGGGAACAGAATTTGCCATCGCAAAATATGTTGTTACTGAACCAAACTTGGGTCTGCTCACTCACAGGCAGTAAAGTAAATCTACTGACACTGGGTTGTGGTGAAATAAAGTGCAGGAATTACTGCAAGGCATCAGGCAAGGAGTCCAGGGCAACTAGTGCTTAAAACACAGTAACTCTCTTATGGGTTTCAGGAAAGCATTTTTAAAGATCAAGTGAAGGGTAGGGCACAGGGTAAATTATCACTTCCTGCACAATTCTTTTATTGGTTGATGGTGAGGTAACAGAGCAGTGTCACAGGGATGAATATTATCATTCCTCAGGCACCAGAAGGTCTGGGGGCTATGTGCTCATGGTAAAGTACTTAATTATTCCATCTGATGGGGATTTTCACATCTGTAAAACAATTCCAGAAACACTCCTCAGATAATGTTATCTAGGTACTTCAGTGTGTGTGACAGTCGCTCAGTCATATCCAACTCTTTGCGACCCCATGGACTGTAGCCTGTCAGGCTCCTCTGTCAGTGGAATTCTCCAGGCCAAAATTCTAGAGTGGGTAGCCATTCCCTTCTCCAAGGGATCTTCCAAGCCCAGGGATAGAACCCAGGTTTCCCCCACTTCAGGAAGACTCTTTATCTTCTGAGCCACCGGGTATTTCAGAGAGGAGCTAAAATAAAGGATATTGGGGGACCGAGTGGCCATATTCGCCATGGGGTCCTGCTTGGGTACAATGTCTCTTTGGAAAATTAACTATTTTAAGCTAATTATTTTCTGAGATACAGCAGACAAGGAAAAAACTCTAAAAATCAAGTGTTACCCTTTTTAAAGAAACACTTACATTTGTAAGGGATATTTCCTTTTGTAAGGGATGTTTCCCTGGTGGTAATAGACAAGAAGGAAGACCAAACCTCTAGACACTCTTATCAACTGAGAAGGCAACTTCTTAAAACTGCATAACAACCTTACCCTTATTTACTGAGTGGTTTCTGGTCCCCCCACATAACTGACTTTCCTCACCCTCAATATCCTCTTTTGTCTTTACCTGAAGATGGTATTTAAGGTGAGGACTTCAGTCATTTTGGAGAGTTACTCACTTTTCCCTGGTCTCTCCCATATACAGATTTTATTTTAAATTAATTTCACCCGTTAATCTATCTCATTTCAATTTAATTCTTAGACCAGCCAGAAGAACCTAGAAAAGTAGAGAAAAATTTCTTCCTCCCTGAAATCTGAAATGTCCCTATTGTAATTTCCCAAGTTAGACATGAAAACATGTACTCCAATCCTTTTGGCAAAGACATTTATAATTGTTAATTAATAAATTGGTTTTTAAACATTTCTCTGTACTGTGGGGCGGGGGGTGGAATATAAATTTCACTTCCCAGGGCAAAGTCAACCAGGGATGACCACCAGTTAGTCAACCCACAGAACTAAAACCAGATAGAAATAGGGAACAAAATCTTCAATATCCCCATTATTTATGTCATAATGTACAAGCTTCTTGGGCTTCCCAGGTGGCACTAGTAAAGAACCTGCGTGCCAACGCAGGAGATATAAGAGACAGGGTTCAATCCCTGGGTAGGAAAGATCCCCTGGAGGAGGGCTGACAATCCACTCCAGTATTCTTGCCTAGAGAATTCCACGGACAGAGGAGCCTGGCAGGCTATAATCCATAAGGTCACAAAGAGTCAGATGCTACTGAAGCGAGGTAACATGCACACATATACAAGTTTCTTAGCACAGCATTCTATATCCTTCAAAATCTAGCTTCAGCCCTTCTGAAGTTTTAAATTCTGCATCTGCCTTTCATTCCACTACACTTCAGCTACTCTACCTTCTATGCATGTGATCATGTCCCACTCCCATCACACCCTCTACTCCTATTGTGCCTAGTGAAGCCAAGTTCACTTCAGTCGCTCAATCGTGTCCCACTCTTTGCAACCCCATGGACTGCAGCACACCAGGCCACCCTGTCCATCACCAACTCCCGGAGTTCACTCAAACTCTTATCCATTGAGTCGGTGATGGCATCCATCTCATCCTCTATCAATCCCTTCCCCTCCCACCTTCAATCTTTCCCAGCATCAGCGTGTTTTCAAATGAGTCAGTTCTTTGCATCAGGTGGCCAAAGTATTGGAGCCAAGGCCTAGTGCAAATATCTACTGTTCCATAATGTTTACTCCTAGCTCCTTGGGCAGGACTGGTCTTTCTTGAGCATTACCTTACTATCGTGTGAAATGAGTGCAATTGTACTGTAGTTTGAATATTCCTTGGCATTGCCTTTCTTTGGGATTGGAATGAAAACTGACCTTGTCCAGTTCTGTGACCACTGTTGAGCTTTCCAAATTTCCTGACATATTGAGTGCAGTATCATCTTTTAGGATTTTAAACAGTTCAGCTGGAATTCTATCACCTCCACTAGGTTTGTACCTAGTAATGCTTCCAAAAGCCCACTTGACTTCACACTCTAGGATGTCTGGCTCTAGGTTACCCAGGTTATTAAGACCTTTTTTGTACAGTTATTCTGTGTATTCTTGCCACCTCTTCTTAATATCTTCTGCTTCTGTTAGGTCCTTCCTATTTCTGTCCTTTACTGTGCTCAGCTTTGAATGAAAGTTTCCCTTCATATCTCCAATTTTCTTGAAGTGATCTCTAGTCTTTCCTATTCTATTGTTATCCTCTATTGCTTTGCCTTGTTCACTTAAAGAAGGCTTTCTTATCTCTCCTTGCTCTTCTCCACAATTCTGCATTCAGCGGGGTATACGATCCCTTTCTTACTTTCCTTTGGTTTCTCTTCTTCCCTCAGCTATTTGTAAAGCATCCTCAGACAACCACTTTGCCTTCTTGCATTTCTTTTTCATTGGGATGGCTTTGGTCACAGCCTTCTGTACAATGTTATGATCTTTTATCCATAGTTCTTCAGGCAATCTCTCTACCAGATCTAATGCATTGAAACTATTCATCACCTCCACTGTATAATCATAAGGGATTTGATTTGGGCCATATCTAAATGGCCTAGTGGTTTTCCCTACTTTCTTCAATTTAAGCCTGAATTTTTAAAAATTATTTTAAAAAAGTGATCCTAGTGTGAATATATTGATCAGACTTTAAAAGAATGGTCCAATCACGCATAAGTAGAGCTCCACTACTAACCATAAGAGAAAACATGGAAAATCAAAGTGATTCAACAGATTTTTATTTTGTACCTACTATGTGCAAGGAACTTTCTGAGTAGTGGTAATTCGCAAATTTGTTCTTAGCAATCAACAGTTATGGTAACTTGTCCTTAAAGTCCCTGTTATGGGGCTACTATATAAGCAAATCATCTTATAATAAAATGCACTGAGCACAAGAGTACCTAAATCCAGGTGGACCTAGCTTACACTGGCTTCTACAGAAGAGATAAGTATTAGAGCAGGATTCCAGTTGTTCTAGTCTTCTCTGCTTCCAAGCCTCCTCACTACAGGTGTCTTCCATTTCCTCCCTTATCACCAATCATCTGCCCTCAGGCAGTAGCAATTATATTTCTTTGAAACTCTCACTTCTTAAGAATTAATGCAGATTTGCTTTAAAGCAGATGCCAAAGTGCTAAAACATTGTTATTCTGTGGTATTTTTGTAAAATGAAATAGTACAGTTTTATCTTTTAATATAGAAATTTGGCACTGTTATTACAGGCTTAGCAGTAGTCCTCAAATCTTTACAAAGACAATCAGCAAACAAAGGATGTGTATATGTGTTTTGAGGAGGCCAGAGTCAAATTGCCAGGTTGATTGCTTCTAAATAAATATTCTGATATTAAAACCAGACTTTCAAATCTTAAGAAAAAAAGACATTTACTGCAGGAAAACGACAATTTGGTTTACCTAAGGATATTTTTCTTTTGAAAAATCACTGTGCATTTCCAAATAAGAGAAACACTCATTTTTAAAATTACTTAAGAATATGTTTGGTAATATTTGAGCCACCTATTTACTTATGTTCTTGCAAAGTTTTATTTCTCCAAAATGAGAAACAGGGTCCTAGCTCTATATCCATTCTCTTTAAAGTGGAAAATAATGGGATGACCTCCATCACACTTTTTGAAATTCATATCCTCATTTGCATTTCAGTGACTTGGGGCTAACCCCTCAGGGATGGAATCCACATGAAATTATTAAAATGGTAAGTATTTTGTGATTATTCATTTGTTCAAGCATTTCCTCTACCTTCCTTGTATTCATTTAGAAACAAATTTAACACAATTAAAGCACATTCACTTCAGAAAAATTACACACACAGCATAAGCACAATAATAGCAAATGTAAAACATATGCAACTATAGCACCGAATAATAAACACTACAGTTGGCCCTCAGTATCTGGGGTTGCAGAGTCCATAGGTACAAAGGCCGACTGTACTATGCCATTTTACACCAGGAGTTTAAGCATCCATGGAATGGGGGTGAGTATCCTGGAACAAATTCCCAGTGGATACCCAAAGGATGACTGTACAGTTGACCCTTGAACAACACAGATTTGAACTGTGCAGATCCATTTATACGCATACTTTTTGCAATAAATACACACATAATCCAGGGTTGGTTGAATCTATGGATGCTGAACCACTGATATGAAGGGCCAACTATGGGATTTTAGCATCCAAGAATTTTGTTATCCATAGCAAGTCCTGAAACCAATACCCTCACAGTTCACTTCAGTTCAGTTGCTCAGTAGTGTCCAACTCTTTGCGACACCATGAACCGCAGCACTCCAGGCCTCCCTGTTCATCACCAACTCCCAGAGTCCACCCAGACCCATGTCCATTGAGTCAGTGATGCCATCCAACCATCTCATCCTCTCTCGTCCCATTCTCCTCCTGCCCTCGATCTTTCCCAACATCAGGGTCTTTTCAAATGAGTCAGTTCTTCACATCAGGTGGCCAAAGGATTGGAGTTTCAGCTTCAACATCAGTCCTTCCAATGAACACCCAGGACTGATCTCCTTTAGGATGGACTGGTTGGATCTCCTTGCTGTCCAAGGGACTCTCAAGTCTTCTCCAACACCACAGTTCAAAAGCATCAATTCTTTGTCGCTCAGCTTTCTTTACAGTCCAAATCTCACATCCATACATGACCACTTGAAAAACCATAGCCTTGACTAGACGGACCTTTGTTGACAAAGTAATGTCTCTGCTTTTTAATATGCTGTCTAGGTTGGTCATAACTTTCCTTCCAAGGAGTAAGCGTCTTTTAATTTCATGGCTGCGCTCATCATCTACAGTGATTTTGGAGCCCCAAAAAATAAAGTAAGCCACTGTTTCCACTTCCTCCCCATCTATTTGCCATGAAGTGATGGGACCGGATGCCATGATCTTAGTTTTCTGAATGTTGAGCTTTAAGCCAACTTTTTCACTCTCCTCTTTCACTTTCATCAAGAGGCTCTTTAGTTCTTCTTCGCTTTCTGCCATAAGGGTGGTGTCATCTCCATATCTGAGGTTATTGATATTTCTCCCGGCAATCTTGATTGTACTACTATATTAACATTTTGGTTTATGGTCATTCAACTTGTATATATACATGTGCTTGCATGCTAAGTCACTGCAATCATGTCCAGCTCTTTGCAACCCTATGGACTGTAGCCCATCAGGCTCCTCTGTCCATGGGATTCTCTAGGCAAGTATAATGGAGTGGGTTGCCATGCCCTCCTCCAGGGGATCTGCCTGAACCAAGGATCTCCTGCATTAGCAATTGGGTTTTTTATCACTAGCACCACCTGGGAAGCCTATAAACATACACACAGATATAGATTAAAAGATGTATAATAAAAGTGGAATTGGAAATTATTTTCCTCACTTAAGTCTATAGAGAACATCTATCTATCTTAATAAATGCAGTTCTACACCTTTGTTTTTAATTGGTGCAAATGTATTTCATTGTATACATCTTACATAGTTTACATAACTGCTTTACATAATTTGCATAACTACTTTCATTTTATTACATATTTAAGTTGCTTAAAGTCTTTTCCCATAATATTCAACCCAGCTATGAACATCCTTGCAGCTAAATGATAGCAATTAGCTATTTCCAAAAGAAAAAAATGCTACAAGTGAAGGGTAAAAGGGCATGAAAATGTTTAAGACTTCCAGACATATTGTCTATTGCATGTCAGGCACTGTATTAGGCTCTGAAAATCACGAAACCAAACAAAACACCAACATTGCCTCCAAAGAACTTACAATCTAGTGGAGAATTCAGACATGTACACAAGGGATAAAGACACAAGGCATGCTACCAAGAGCTGTAACAGAAGAAAAATACAGTGGTGTGGGAGAGCTGTACTGCATAAGAACTTTTCCTCAGTTTAGCCCCTCAGTATTGGCAGGGGAGCAATTCCAGAACCTGATATGGGTACCAAACTCCACAGATACTCAAGTCCATTAATCAGCCCCCGGTATCCACTGTTCCCCATCCCAAGATTCAACCAATTGAGGATTGTGTAGTACTCCATGTAAGTACTGAAAAAAATATGCATATAACTAGAACCCCCCACAGTCCAAACCCATGCTCAATGTAAAACAAATGTTGGACATTATTTTTGCTTTTCACCTTCTTCCCTAGAAGCAAAAACCCTCTTCAGATTCCTTTCAGTTAGAGAAAACAGAGGCAGGTCTTTCATAAAAATGAAGTGGCATAAACCAAACTTTCAGAAAGTGGGAGAAACCTTCATTTTCATAAGAAAGAACTGAAAAGTGCACAGACTTGAAAAGGAAATACACTCTACCAAATTAGATACAACACAAATGAAGGGCTAGAGAGACCAGGAAAAGTATCTGCATTCCTGACATGGAAAACCAATGAATTTTCAACTGGCCTGCTCTGCTACAGAGGAGAGGGTAAGTGACAGAGTCCCTACAAGAAAGCTTCACTATTCCTAAACTCTGATCTATACATACCCTAACCCTTACCAATTCAACACAGAGAGGAAACAAAGGATTTAGGGCCACAACAAGGTCCTACTATCAGGGAACTATATCAACATTCTATGATAAAACATAATGAAAAAGAATATATATACACACAACTGAATCACTTTTCTGTACAGCAGACATTAACATTAAAATTATTTTCAGTTTTATAATAATTATAATAAATTTAAAATAAAAAGTATCTAAGGCCAAATATAACAGTGTTTCTAAAGATTACAATATTCTTTCTTCATCTCTACCTTCAGTTCAGTTCCGTTGCTCAGTCATGTCCAACTCTTTGCGACCTCATGAATCGCAGCACCCCAGGCCTCTGTGTCCATCAACTACCAAACAGTACTACATGCCAGGATTTTTCCCATATTACCTCATTTAATCCTCTACATTCCCTGTAACATCATTCCCATGTTTAGTTCAGTCGCTAAGTCATGTCTGACTCTTTGCAACCCCATGGACAGGAGCACACCAGGCTTCCCTGTCCATTCAAAAACTCAACTCAGAGACGTTAAGACACTTTGTTAAACAGGGTAGGACGGCAAGGTTTTCCCATGTTTTAGGAACAGAACCTATTTGATGTTCTAGTTTACTAAATTTCTGGAACAATTTCTCGTTTCATGAAGTAACCTAAAGATCATCTCAGAAAGCATACCTCTATCAATCGCCTTAATTATTCATCATAACATGAGAGCAAATTAGACTTTTCCTCTTTGGAGTTGAAATTTTTGGTAACACTTGAATACAAAAATCAGATGACACTTTCATATAAAATATACAAATGCATATTCTCAGTCCACTAGTGTTTCCAGAAAGGTATTTTGCTCAGCTCTCTGGGTTAGAGTGTTTACACACACACGGGGAAATAAAGAACTGAAAATTATTAATATCAACCCAGTCAAAATCATTCTTTCTCGCCTCAGTTTTTGCAGAGTTCATATAAACTGCTTCAGGGCCTGAATAACCCAGATGTTTTCTCAATTCTCTTAGTGCATGGAGATACAAATAATGATAGATCATTAATTACACACCTAAAAGGCCACCAGATTAATGGTAAATTAATGCTTCTTGCTGTTTGTCTGCACTGAAGACAGTATATATGTTCTATAACTTTTCTACACTTTTAAATAAAACTAGGTCACCTTAACAGCCATTTTTTGTCTTTCCGATTAGTAACATCTTTTTGTTCTGCCTCCTTTTTAAAAAAACACTTTGAAACAGGAGTGTGCAGTGATTCATTTACATTTTGCACTTTACAATAGCGACACAGTAAAAAGACAAACAGAATTATGTAAAGGAGGAAGTACAAACAAGAAGCCAAGAGATCTTTTGTGGCTTCTTGTACATCACAGATGGAGCTCAAGGACATCATGCTATGTAGAATAAGGCAAGCAGAAAAAGACCAATACCATATGATCTCTTCTATGTGGAATGCAAACAACAACAAAAACACTCTGAATTCAGCAAGGTAGAGAACATACTAGTGGTTGCCTGAGGGGAGGAGATGTGGTGGGCAAAATGGGTGAATGGAGTCAACAGGTACAAATTTCCAGGTACAAAATGGGTAAGTCCTAGGGATGGGATGTACAGCAAGGTGACTACAGTCAATAATACTGTATGGCATATTTAAAAGTTGCTAACAGAGTAGATTGCAAAAGTTCTCATCACAAGAGAAAAATAAAACCATCATTCTTAAGTATTAACTACGTACAAGGTGGTGTAGAAAATAGGGTGGGGGATATGGGGATGAATGCAAAGAATCCCTGTCCTTTACTCTGGTGGAAAAGTTGTTTATGAAATTCTTGTTCTCATTTTATAGGAAATTAATTCACTCTTTCATCTTTAGAATGATGTTAGCTGTGTAGATGCTCTTTATCAGGTTGAGGAAGTTCTTTTCTATACCTAATTTGCTTACAGTTTGTTAGGAATGGATGTTCTGGTGGTGGTTTAGTTGCTAAGTCGCGTCGGACTCTTTGCAACCCCATGGCTCCTCTGTCCATGGGATTCTCTGGGCAAGAATACTGGAATGGGTTGCCATTTCCTTATTTATCCAGGGGATCTTCCTGATCCAGGAATTGAACCTGGTCTCCTGCATTGCAGGCGGATTCCTTACCAACTGAGCCACTAGGAAAGCACAATCTGTCAAATGTTTTTTATACATAAATTGATATGATCATATGGTTTTTCTTTTGTAATCTGCTGATGTGGAAAATTGCATTGATTGATTCTCAAATACTAAACCAAGCCTGAATTCCTGGTATAAATGCCATATGGTCATGATAAGCTACTGTTTTTACATAAAATTGTCACTAGGTATTCACAGGGGATTGATTCCAGGACTCCCAGGGATTCCAAAATCCAGAGATGCTCAAGTTCGTTGTAGTCAGTTCTCTGTATCTGAAGGTTCCATGTTGGTCGAGTTAACCAACTGCACATCAAAAACTATTATTACATTTGATTTGCTAACATTTTGCTTAGAAATTTTGCATCTATGGTCATGAAAGATTCATAGTATTCTTTTTTTGGGAGGGGGGGATAATGTCTTGTCTACTTTTGAAATAATAACAATGCTGACTTCACATAGAACTTTGGAAAGTATTTCCTCTCCTTGAATTTTCTGAAAGCGTTTGTATACATTTGATATTATCTCTTGTACAGAGGGTTTGGGTGGACTCCGGGAGTTGGTGATGGACAGAGAGGCCTGGCGTGCTGCAATTCATGGGGTCACAAAGAGTTGGACACGACTGAGCGACTGAACTGAACTGAACTGAACTTGTACAGATATCCTACAAAATCCATGGTGGAGCCATCTGGATCTGTTAAGTTTTATAAGAACAAATTCAATTTTTTAAAACTAGATACATGGCTATTTGGGTGGTCAATTTTATCTCATATGAGTTTAGTAATTTGTATTTTTTTTTTATGATTTGTCCATTTCATATAAGTCATCAGCTTTACTGGCATAAAGTTGTTATGTTAACATTATCCTAAAAATTAGAATTTTTTAAAAAAAGTTCATCCCATTCAAAATTCTAATTTCTTTTTCATTTATTCTTTCACCCATGGGTTATTCAGAAGAGTGTGATTTTATTTCCAAATAGTTCAGAACTTTCCAGAGATTATTGTGTTATTGAATTCCACTTTGATTCCACTGTGGTGAGTTTAAATATCTTCCACATGACATGAATCCTATTAAATTTTTTGAAAATAATTTTATAGCCCAGAATATGTTTCACCTTGGTGTTCTATATGCACTTGAATGTAAATTCTGCTGTTGTTAGGCAGAATATTCTATAAATGTCAATTAGGTTAAGTTAATTGATAATATTGTTCAAGTTGACTAAGTGCTATTGATTTTATATTTAACTTGCTCTATTAATTACTGAGTGAGGGGTATTGAAATCTCCAACCATAATCATGGATTTGTCTGTTTCTCTTTGCAGTTTGATCAGTTTTTGTTTACATATTTTGAAGCTCTATTATTAGATACATCAAAATTTAGGATTTCTATGTCCTCTCGAAGAATTGACCCCATTGTCATTATGAAGTGATCTTCCATATTCCTGGTATGATCTTTGCTTTGAAATCTACTTTGTCTGAAATTAACAGGTGATGCTAGGGAAAACAACCCACCTGCCAATGCAGGACACATAAGAGATGTGGGGTCAATCCCTGGGTCAGGAAGAAACCTTGGAGGAGGACATGGCAACCCAATCCACTATTCATGCCTGGAGAATCCTATGACCAGAGGAGCCTGGAGGGCTACAGTCCATAGGGTTGCAAAGAGTCAGACAAGAATAAAACAACAACTTAGCATAAACTCAACTAGTGATAATCATCTTATAGGCAAAATGCTTTTTGCCAGCGAGGTATTTTTTTATGTCATTTATATATAAAAGCCGATTTGCGTCTTTACAAAGTATATTTCTTATAGGCAGTACATACTTGTTTGTGTCTTGCATTTTCACCCAGTCTGACAATATTTGTCTTTTAATTGGAGTGCTTAAAACATCTCTATTTCATGTGATAATGTGGTATTACTAGGTTTAAATATACTGTCTTGCTATTCGTTCTCTATTTGTCAATCTGTTCTTCGTCCTCTAGTGGATTCCTCGAATATTTTTAATGATTCATTTAACCATCTTTTTTTGGCTCAGTAGATATAACTCTGTTATTTTAATGATTGATTTAGGGTTTGTAGCATCTTTAAAGATGGCACAGTGTGTCAAGTAACATCACTTTGTATAGTACAAGAACATTACCCTCCATTCCTTTGTATTGATTCTTCACTTTTCATTCCTTTGTATTGATATAGATTTCCATCTGATATCATTTTCTTTCTGCCTTAAGTAATTCCTTGAATATTACTTATAGTAGTAGTGTGTAGGGATAATTTCTTTGAGCTTTTGTATATCTGAAAAAGTCATTTTACCTTTATTTTTGAAAGGTATTCACTGGGTATAGAGATGTAAGTTGCCTTTCCCCCCACCCCCATTGGTACTTTTAAAGATGTTTTTCTCCTATCTTCTTGCTTTCACAGTTTCTGGTGAAAAATCTGCAATCCTCATTTTTGTTTCTTTGTACATATTGTGACTTTCTCTGCTTTATGATTCTCTCTATATCATTGACTTTAAGCCATTTGATTCTGATATGCATTCGTTTTGTTTCCTTCACACACATTTTGGCTGAGATTCATTGAACTTCCTAGACCTGGGGGCTCACAGCTTTCATCAGATTTGAAACATTTTTGGCTATTATTTCTTCAAAGGTGTTTTCAGTGTCCCCTTTTCTCTGCTCATTCAGAGACTCAAATTATGTCCATATTGGGCTGCTTGACAGGGTCAGATAACTTACTGATACTCTGTTCTTTTTTTATTTTGTTCTCTTCTCTCACGGTGTTTCATTTTGGATACCTGGTTTTGCTGCGTCTTCACATTTACCAGTAGATTCTTCTCAAAAGTTGGATATCTGCCAGTAATCTCTTCCAGTCTATTTTTAATCAGACATGGTAGTTCTCATCTCCAGAAATTCAGTTTCACTTGATGTTTTCATCTTCTGTCTCTATGTTTTTTAATGTATGGAATATAGTCATAATTGTTTTATTTGCTACTAATACGGATATCTGTGTCAATTGTGGTTCAGTTTTGATTGATCGATTTAACCATTTTGAGTTGAATTTTCCAATGTCTTTGTGTAGCTCGTAATTTTTGATTGGATGCCAGGTATTGTGATATTTTTTTTCCTTGTTGGGTGCTTGACATTTCTGTATGTCTATAAACCGTCTTGAGCTTTGCTCTGGGATGAAGTCACCTGAAAACCATTTGATCCTTTTGCGTCTTGCTGTTAAGATTTGTTAGGTGGGATTAGAACAGTGTTCAGTTTAGAATTATTTCCACTACTCCATTGAAATACTCATTTTTACTTTACCCAGTGCCTTATAAATCTTGAGGTTTTTCCATCCTAGTCAGTAGGAACAGGCACTATTCCTAGCTCAGTGTGAATGCCAAGCAGTATTAACTTAAGTTCTTTCAGCAGTTTCCTTTCCCCGGCCTTAGGTAATTTCTTCGTAAACAAGTACTGATCTAAATTCATCTGAATACTGAAAGAGGACCCTCTATGCCATCTCTAGAGTTCTCTTTTTTATTTTTAATTTTTACTTATTTTACTTATTTGGCCGTACTAGGTCTTATTGCAGCCTGGGGTCATGGTGATCATTTATAAGGGCTGACAAAATTGCCCTGTTTCTGTGCTTCTCTGTGTAGGTCATTTAACTATGATACTATTCACTATTTGGAAGGTGCTCTTTGTTCTGGGACTGAAATAGACCTAGTCCAGATGGAGAGGCCTTATCAAGGATAATCGTCACACCCTGCATGTGTATAGGTTTAGACAGCATTTATATATTATTAAAGAACATTCACACTCATTCACATCCCATTTAATCTTGATGTGTCTATAAGGAATTGGAAGATTAGGTATCTTCAGACTCATTCACAGAGAGGTTAAACGATCTGCCTGATCACATCATTAGCTGGATTCAGAAAAATAACTAGCACTCAAGTCACACAACTGTGTGTCCAGGACTCTGTCCCCATGTGCTATGGCTTATGAATGGCCTGGAAAGATAAGATTGGTAAATCCGGGCTATGTCTGCCTATGAAACAGGGAGGTAGACAAAGCAGACACCAGGAGAGCCACGGTGGCAGCCATACTATAGAAGGGTAAGGCAGCCATCCTCTCACAATGTATTTTAATACAATGCAAAACTTCAGGCCCCACCTGGAGGTGAAAGCTTGTTTTCCTCCCTCATAGCCATCATGCATTATTCATGTGAAGTGACCTCACTGACATTTCACAGGCAGATTATGACGACAGAAGCTCCTTTAGTGCTGGCATATAGAAGGCCTGTTTTCCTGTGGCTCAAACTTGGTCTACTTCCCCTGCTTTATATGCTGCAACCGGGTCTGTCACTAGTCCATGGTAATGAGCTAAAACGAGTGTTTAATCACTGCAGTTATCCCTCACAGCTATCTTTCATTTTCAAAAGCCTTTATGTACTCAGCCTCATCTTCTATTTTCACAAGAAATTCCATTTAACTCCTTGATCCCAAAGGTCTCATTCCTCACTGCCCTGCCCATGAGGCTCTGCCAGCTGTTCCAGCGAGGATCTGGAGATGGCCACTGGCTGTCCAACTGACAGTTTCTGCATTGATGCCCCTACCTGGCTGACCTGAGTTGAGTGCTCCTGGAACAGAACCAATAGAAAGTCTGATGGGATTACTTTAGAACTGATCCTTGTCATTTAAAAAAAATCCTTTCTATCCCACTTCTCTATTTCTCTCACTTCAAAGAGATTATGCAATAAAAAGGTCTAAATATCTTTGCAACATCCCAAAAATGCCCAGCTGCCAAAGAAATCTAAATGTGGAAAAAAAAAAAAACTTAAGAGGAAGTAAGAAATGATTGACAGACACAGGTTCTAAAATGAGACTATCATTAAAGAAAAAAAAACATAGTGGGGGATTGTCCTGAAAAGAATTTAATATTAATAACCATCCAAGGTTACCAAGTGTATGGAATAAAAGATGTTCGAAAAGGCAACTTCACAGAACCCTATGCCGGTTGCTAGTTCTTTGAAGAATGATCTCTGAATGCTTTCAGTGGAGTGCCAAGTCTGAAAATATATACAAATGACTCACCCATAGATTTGTTTTTTTAATATGCCCTGACCTAGAAAATACTGTAAAGCAAGACAGTATCATTTGCTTTTTGCAAAGACAAGGAGAAAAGGATTTTTAAATAACTGTATACTACCTAAAACTTTCTGCAGCAATAAGTTTGTTGTATAATGAACACAGCAGGTAGGCAACTTTTACTCAAGGGATTCTCTTGCAGGCTTCTAAGACATGAGAATGAAAAACTAGGTTACAACAATGAGGTTTCACGGCTTATCTCTCATGCTCGTTCTTCACCTTGACTTCCATGCCTATAACTGCATAACTCTACTGTTGGGCTTTCTTCTCATCTGAACTGACATCCAGGGAGACACTACAGAAATTTTCAAAAGGAGTATGTGGGGACTTCCCTGGTGGTCCAGTGGTTAAGAATCCGCCTTCCAATGCAGGGCACACAGGTTCAATTCCTAGTTGGGGAACTAAGATGCCACATGCCTGGGGCAACTAAACCCTTGGGCCGCAACTACTGAGCCCAGGTGCTCTAGAGCCCATAGTCTGCAACTAGAGAAGCCTCCATGTGCCGCAACTAGAGAAAAGTCCACACACCACAACAATCTAGCACAGCTGCTCCTCTGCCCACCCCCCAAAAAGATGTATGTTAGAATCACATGTGGAATCTTTAAGAACTAAGGTAGCAGGGTGCTGCCTCACCTCTACGCTATTCAACAATCGGAGAAAGGGTCTCAGATATGTTTTCTACAGCAACACATGAGTGTGCACGTAGTGTGCATGTGCATCACTGTTAAGAACTTTTAGATTAAGGGATAGTTGAAGAAATTAGGTCATTAAGTTTATAATAGCTTCCTATGGCTGCTGAAATAAATTATCACAAGCTTAGTGACTTGAAACAATACAAATGTATTACAGTTCTAGAAATTGGAAGGCTGAAGGCTCACTGGGCTAATATCAAAGTGTGGTCAGGGCTGCATTCCTCCCTGTGGGTTCTGTGGGAACATCCTTTTCCTTGCCTTTTCCAGCTCTGGCGTCTGCCTGATTTCCTGTCCTTGTGGCCTCTTCCATATTCAAAGCCAGCAAGGTCCGTCCAGTCAAAACTATGGCTTTTCCAGTAGTCATGTATGGATGTGAGAGTTGGACTATAAAGAAAGCTGAGCACCAAAGAATTGATGCTTCTGAACTGT
Source organism: Okapia johnstoni (assembly GCA_024291935.2). NCBI lineage: Eukaryota > Metazoa > Chordata > Mammalia > Artiodactyla > Giraffidae > Okapia > Okapia johnstoni. Next base: position 86,845,724 of record CM044305.1, read on the forward strand.
GGTGTTGGAGAAGACTTTTGAGAGTCCCTTGGACAGCAAGCAGATCTAACCAGTCCAGCCTAAAGGAAATCAGTCCTGAATATTCATTGGAAGGACTGATGTGGAAGCTGAAACTCCAATACTTTGGCCACCTGATGTGAAGAACCAACTCATTGGAAAAGACCCCAATGCTGGGAAAGATTGAAGGTGAGAGGGAAAGGGGATGACAGAGGATGAGATGGTTGGATGGCATCATCGACTCAATGGACATGAGTTTGAGTAAACTCCGGGAGTTGGTGATGGACAGGAAGGCCTGGCATGCTGCAGTCCATGGGGTCGCAAAGAGTCGGACACGACTGAGTGACTGAACTGAACTGAATGGTTGGTCAAGTCTTTCTCACGATGCCATCTTTCTGATTCTGCCTCTGTTTCCCTCCCCCCCCCCCCCCCATTTAATGACCCTTGTAAGTGCATTGAGTCCACTTAGCTATTCAAAATAATCTCTTCAAAGGTCATCTGATTATCAACCTTAAGTCCACCTGCAAACTTAATCCAGTCATTACCATATAACATAAAATACTTACAGTCTCGAGAGATTACATCATGACAAAACTTAAGGACACTACTATTCTCTCGATCTATTTCAAAAACTTCACTTTGTAGATAAGGCAAAAGAGACACAAATAAGCATAAAGAGGGATCCAGTTAATGGTATTAACATCCTCAAAGTTACCCTTCTCTTCATGTTACCCTGAAATCTAAAATCCAGATTCTGTTAATCTGGTACCCATGAATCTAAATCAATGAACACTGTCCCCCTCCTTAATTCAGAGCAACTTTGGCATTCTCACCCAACACCTCCACCAGCAGTTTCACAGGCACCTGCAGATGTTCGAGTTAAGCTGCCCTTTCCAGCAGTCAATTGAAGGGAACTAGAATGTAATAGGTGATTTACAGCAAGCCACTCCCAAAGTTTCAGTGGGATTTAAAGTGAATTCCATTTGCCCTCTGCCTAAGGATGCATGCTATGCTTTCTGAGAATATAGACTCTGGCAGAGGTTGTCAACATCCCACAGGAAGAACTCCACTCTTACTCCTGTATCTCAAACTTTCAGCATGGATACAAATTGGAACTCTAGAATTCACCCAATTTCAACTTTGATATCATTAAAATTGTATCCATCTCCTTGATTTCTCTCTTCAGTTTTCTTAGTCATTCTTTTTAGCTTATTTGAGCTGCCATTTCTCCTGAAGGCCAGAACACTGCGTTGTCCAAATCAATGCTCACTGGATATTTGTTAAGTGAATCAATGAATGGGCAAATGGGTGACTGGATGGGCTATTGAAATGGCCTTATATTCCATTCCTTTCAGCTCCAGTCTCCCTTGACACTTCTTCACACTTCTGCCGGAGCAATTCTCTTAAAGATCTACGTGAGTCCTTTCTCAGCTTCCAGTTTTCTACAGAACAAAGTCCACATTTCTCAGCTTGGCATTCAAAGCCATCCAAAGAGAACCCCCTAACACACTTTCTAGTTTTGTCTGCTCCTGCACTAGCTCTCCTCAAATGCTCTCACCCCTAAGATCTCCATTCCACAGCCACAGACAGCTCTTGTCCTCCAGTTCCTGATGGCAACCTGCTCTTCCTGTCTTGCTGCTTCATGCTCAGGTTTTGTACAACTTGGAATGCGTATCTGTCCCTTCCACCCTCCATGACCTAAGGCTCAATCAAGCACCGGACCTATTTCCTCAATGATATCCTCCCAAAGAACTCTGCCAGACTCTAGTCCATCCTGCAGGTCTTACTCATTTTGTATCCTCCACAGGACACTGCATTCAGACTAATAGAAATTCACTAAATGTTGAGTTTATAATATTTACAATGTTGATGGCTTCTGAATCCTAAAAAGGCTTTTTCTTTGCCTTACATTGCACTGAGAGAAAATAGTATTTAGTATCTGTTAGAGAGGATTTTTATCCCCCAAAGAAGAAACCTTTCCAGTCAACTATGAGTTAACCAGAAAAACCAATTAACCAGAAGATCAATTCCTTGCTCTCAATTATACACACCAATGGAGGGGAGCAGTGAGGCAGATGATCTAAAACAGTAGATAATCAAAAACTCTGCCCATTGGCTTGCAGGCTCTCCCCACACATCTTCCCCCTTTCTCTGTCCACTGCACTACACACCCTGGCCTCTGGCAGACTCATTATCCTGATTCTGCTTGGCTCAAGCCACACAAAAGTGAGGCTGAATTCTCTGCACACATATTCATTTACCTTACTTGTACTGGCTACCTCCTATCTGCCAGCTGCTCAGTGACACCCTGGATGGAAGAAGAGGGATAGAGGCAAACCATACAGAGTCTCTGCCTAGAAATAATTCTAAATTTTTAAATAAAAGGAGTTTGTAATCTAGCTGATACTGAATCTTTTTCAGTCTCAATACACCCAAGGGATCTGACCATCCTCATCAATTGCAATGTTATACAAAACTACAGATAGACGAAATAGCGTGATGTACTAAGGGAAACCTGAGTTCGATCCTTGAGTTGGGAAGATCCCCTAGAGAAGGGAAAGGCTACGCACTCCAGTATTCTGACCTGGAGAATTCCACGGACGGTATAGTCCATGGTGTTGCAAAGAGTCAGGCATGACTGAGTGACTTTCACTAAGAGAAAGACAAGAGCACAAAGTCTAACTTGCTCTGCAATATGGATACTGTACTGAGGGGATGTTGAATGTGAAATGCCCTGGGGTGAGAGCTCAGCAGTAGAAAAAACAAGACTGAAAGGCTCTTCAGCTTTGTGAAGAGCCCGGTAAGTCAACCCAACACATTTGGACTTGATCCTAGAGGCAATAGTGAACTGGCCAAGGAAATGACAGCACAATGGCAGGGTTGACTTCAGAGCCATGGGAAAGATCTAGCAGTCACAGGTTAATCAGTTGAACCAGAAAATAAACAATCTCCAGGGAGAAAAACTAAAGCTGAGCACTTAAAGGTACAAACCCCTATTCAGGATAACTTTTTCAGAACAAATATGTCTAAGGATTTAGATGTGACATCTTTACTAACCACACAGCAAATAAGAGCCTAGCACAGTGCCTTTCATAGGATAGGCATTCAGTAAATGAACACTGAATCCAATAGAATGAGAGATGAGCCTTGGTAAGACAGAAAATATATCAAACTTTACACCAGGGTCAAGCTATGGAAGGGCCACTGAGGGACTTGATTACCTTTGTGCTTACCAGAACTAAGATGAAATCCTATACTCAGGAATTTGAAAGAAAATGACGTTCAAAATCCTCTGCTTAAACTTTGAAGTGGTTCCCTGCCAGAATCAGGATTAAGCCCAATTCAACTATTTAGGGGTAAAAAGCTTTCCATGATTTGGTCCCGATCCTACTTTGCCTGCCTGCTCTCCTAACATTCTCTAACACAAACAAAGCCTCTACTATAGCTAGATGGACCCTCAAACACCCACTAAAGAACTATTGATCCTTGGGACTTCCCTGGTGGTTCAGTGATTAAGTCTGTGAACTCCCAGTGCAGGCAGCCCACGTTTGATTTCTGGTCAGGGAACAAAACTACCACATAACACAACCAAGAGCTTACATGCCAGCATAAAAGATCCTGCATGCCACAACTAAGACCTGAGCAGCAAAATAAAGAAATAAACAAGAAAAAAAAAAGTAAATCCTAGTTTGACCATAGACATGCAATATAAGTTGGGTAGTCTTGATTTTTTTTCTCCCAGGAGTGTTGTGTGGTTTCCTATGAGAACTAAAGTGGTCTTTTAAAATGCAAACTGAGAATCACAGTGTCTAGTGTGGTAGCCTTCAGGACTAAGCCAACACTTGGATCCATTCTTATATAAACAACTTGGCTTGTCCAGTCCTAATGAATGGGGGATGCTTCAGTGCCAGAGATGGAGCTTGCATTCCTCCTTAAATGCCAAAGGACAGAATTACAAATGTGGGCTGCCCTGGGTACACCTGCTGCAGCCTGCATACATGATCAGACTCAACTGTAATGACTATGTGCATGCCTGCTTATCCCTTGGAAGACAACCATGCAGAAGGATGCCTGGTTGGAAATGAGTTTGCAGTTATTTTAATGATTTGGAATGTATCCATTAATTTGAAATATTCCAAGTAATAGTTTGAGGTTATATTTATGGTCTTTCAACATACCCCATAAAAACAAGTCAACTATTCACCCTCTAAGTTAAATTTTAAGATAGCTAATAACACTTTTTCAATTCAGCACCTATTATGTGCCAAATGCTTTTATCTTACATAGGTCTTTTCCTGAGCATATAATGATCTGTTATGTGTTAGCAACTGAAATTTTAATTATCTGCTTATATTTGTTCAGTGAATCAATTTTTCCTTCCATTTAAACAGGAGTAACATTTTATCAAATCATAGAATTGAGCTGGAAGAACAATCATATCCATCTACTTCTATCTCCATTGCTATCACACTAGTAGTCCTATAACCTTTCATGTAAAATACTGTAACAGTCTCCCTTGGGTTCTCTTCAGCTTCCACTCTTGCCCCCTCCAATCTATTGTATACCAACGAGCAAGAGTCCTTGTCTTCAAATGTAACTTAATTTCCTTTTGAAAGCCATCCAGTGTCTCCACATGTTTGTTGTTCAGTCGCTAAATCTTGTCCGATTCCTTTTAACCCCATGAACTGCAGCACACCAGGCTTCTCTGTCCATCACTATCTCCCTGAGTTTGCTCAAACTCATATCCATTGAGTCAATGAGGCCAACCAACCATCTCTTCCTCTGTCACCCCCTCCCCTCCTGCCTTCAATCTTTCCCAGCATCAGGGTCTTATCTAATGAGTCTGCTCTTCTCATCAGGTGGCCAAAGTATTGAAGCTTTAGCTTCAGCATCAGTCCTTTCAATGAATATTCAGGGTTGATTTCCTTTAGAATTGACTGGTTTGATCTCCTTGCTGTTCAAGGACATCAATTTGCCAACAAAGGTCTTCCCACTACATTTTTGTATATTTCAAAGTTGCTCAGAGTAAATCTTAAGTGTTCTCACCACACACACAAAAAACGTAGAGGTGTAAATTAACCCTAGTGTGGTACTCATTTTGCAATATATACAAGTATCAAATCATCACGTTGTACACCTTAAAATTACACAATGTTATACGTTAATTATACCTATATAAAGCTGGGATCACAAAGAGTTGTACACAACTGAGTGATTGAACTGAACTGAAAGCTGAAATAAACCAAAACCTAACTCCCAAACTCCTTACAATGTTATGAGGCTCTGCATGAATGTCTATAACGCCTTAGGATTTCTGTGCTCAAAGGTTAGTCAGGGCTCAGTAGGTTGCAGAGCAGACTAGGACCTGGAATGCACAGAGGCAGCTCACAGTAAGGTAGCAGTGCCAGTTTTAGTCACTCAGTCATGTCTCTAACTCTTCACGACCCCATGGACTGTAGCCCGCCAGGCTTCCCTCTCTATGGAATTCTCCAAGCAAGAACACTGGAGTGGGTAGCCATTCCCTTCTCCAGGGGATCTTCCCAACCTAGGGATCAAACCCAGGTACATCACAGGCAGATTCTTTACTGTTTAAGCCACCCCAGAAGCCCCACAGTAATGTAGTTGATCTGCAAAAGTCCCAGTAAGAGATCTTGGAAAGAGCTGTCATGAGCAAATGTCTGCATTGATCATTGCTAAAAGGATGTATGATCTCCAGAGACTCAGGAATCAATCAAAAATATTTGAAATACAAGATCATCTTGTATTTTGGATTTTCAGACATACTCCATATAGTTAAATGCCTCTACTTGTGCATGGGATCCCATTTTTACCTATTCAAGAATTTACCCTCTTTTGCAACTTCAGTTTCTCCTCACTGGATTATCTTTATCTGCATATAAACATGACCTGATATTTCCCACTTAAATTCTTTAAGCTTACACCCTCTTCTACATGTGCTCACTTGCCCTGATCCCTTTCTCAACAGCATTTCTTCAAAGAATTGTGTATCTTTCTGCCTCAGCTCCTTCACTTCCCATTCTCTCAATCCACTCCATTCAGGCTTTTCTCCACATGGCACCACTAATACCTCTCTGGTCAAAGTCATCAATGACATTCTTGCCGTGAAAAACAATGGCCACTTTTGCTCTCTTCTTACCTGATTTCTCAGCAGCATTTGGCATAGTTGACCACTCCCTTCTCTTTAAAACACTTTTTGTATATGCCTCTCTTGTTACTATGGCCTTGAATATTCTCCTACTGGTTGCTTCTACTCAATCTCTGATACTAGATACTCCTCTGCTGGACCTCTTTTTTTTTTCCTTAGTCTTTTTCTTTTATTAAAGTTTTTTGGGTTTTTTTTCCCCTAATGTTGAACATTTTAATGTCTTTACTGAATTTGTTACAATATTGTTTCTGTTTTATGTTTCATTGGTCACGAGGAACATGAGAACTTAGCTCCCAACCAGGGATCGAATATGCACTCCCTGCACTGGAAGGTGAAGTCTCAACCACTGGACCGCCAGGGAAGTCAGGTAGACCCCTCTTAATGATACAAAGTCCCAGGGGCAAACCGAGGAATCATTCTCTAATTGATCTGCATTCCTTCTAGGTAATCTTACCAATGGATTTAAATGTAACAAAGATACTTGGCTACAGCATTGGCAAATGAGAGGCTTCTCACTCTTAAAAAGTCAAACAACAACAACAACAATCTCTTCCTGTCTCTCTCAATACTCTTCCACATTTCAGAAAGCAGTTTTACCAAATTTATACAATGGCCAATGCAAAATCTAAGGCTCATCCATTGATCCATTCTTCCCTTCATCACCCCCTAGCATCCAGCCCATGAACAAGTCCTATTGATTTGACTTCTCTGACCTCATTCATATGACTCTACTATAGTTCAATCCATTCTGCCTCGTTCAACACAACCCTCTTTCCATCTTCATAAACATCAACTTGTAACTGTCTTAGAACCTTTGCACCACTTGTTCTCTTTCTAAGGAATGTTCTTCCTCCTGATTTTCACATTCCTGTCTCTTTTGTATCATTCAGTTCTAAGTCTAAAAGTAAGCTCCTGTGAAAAACAGAGTAAACACCACCCGATCAAAACTAAGCTTCCTTCACTCTCCCACTGCTGTTTTTATTTTGTCTCGTATCATTTACTAGTATCTGATATTCTTTTATATATACATAAAATATAAAAATAGAAAATTCTTATATATATATATATACACACACACACACACTTATACACACAGACACATGATGTGAAGAACTGACTCATTAGAAAAGACCCTGATGCTGGGAAAGATTGAAGGCAGGAGGAGAAGGGGACGACAGAGGATGAGATGGTTGGATAACATCAAAGACTCAATGGACATGAGTTTGAGCAAGCTCCAGGAGTTGGTGATGGACAGGGAAGCCTGGCGTGCTGCAGTCCATGGAGTTGCAAAAGAGTTGGACATGACTAAGTGACTGAACTTAACTGATATATATGGATATATATATGTATCTTATACATTATTTAGGAATCTATACATATGTATAAGAGAAATATATATCTATATCTATACATATATATATATATATATATATATATATATATATATATATATATATTCCTAGTGCTTTTAATAGTGCCTTGCCTGTAATAGCACTCAAAAATTGTTTAATGTATAAACATACAAAATTTGTAGGCTAAGGAATCTTGATAGAAGCAAGGAACAAAATAGGGAAGAATCAATTGAAAACACAGTGCAAAAGTTGGGACAAATAGAAGAAAGGGGCCTAAATCATTGCACCACCCCAACACAGTGTTAGGAATTACAGAGAAGAACTGTAAGAATTTTGTTTCTTTAGAATGTCCACTCTGCATTTCTCCATGATTAAAAGCACAAGCCTTAAAGTGAACTGGGCCTGTGGACTTATCTTTGAGGTCAACAAGCATGGAAGCATGTGTGGGCAGAAAAGACTGTCTCATTTCCTAGCCAGGCTTTGAGAGGCAGAAGACTCCCGAGAGATCACTGGTGGTAAGAGCTACCAAGAGGCAAAGAAAACAGATAATCTGCCTCTGTGCTGAGACACTCAAAAAAAAAAAAAAAGACAAAACCAGAAGGATTCAAAGGTCTCAAGATGTGAGATGTGGCCTTGGGAGGAATTCTGACATGAAGCTAGAAGAATGGGACAGCTGGTTGAGGTAAACAGAAGGTCAGCAGGAGGAATATCCAGAAATAGGAAGCCACTGATTAGTCTGGCAGATAGACAGGACACAGCCCTAGCTATCCAGGAACTTCTTGTCTGGTAACAATTAGCAGAGACAAACCCAGTGGGCTCAAGCCTGGGGCAGAACTCCAATCTCAAGGAGGGCTAGAGAAAGAACAGGGCTGGACCCTAGGCCTGAGAGATTCAGGGCCAGGCGTCCACCACGGAAACCCACTTCTACGGGCTGGGGGCCAACAACAGTTCTCTGTCACAAGAACAAAAGAGAATCTAAATTGTTCAGCTGAGAGACAAGGTTAAAATTCTGAGCAAATATATAATGCCTATGATAACAAGCTATTGCCCTAAGGCACCTCAAAATCCCACTCAGACAGGACTGGTCCCTGAGTTGAGAGCTAGGCTGAATTTGCAGGTGATTAAAAATGCCCTCTGTTGTGAGGACTGAAGAGCTCTAGGGCCAGAGAGCCCAGCAGGTCGTTCCTGAATGTTATGCAAGACAACTCTGTGGCCAAGGCTTTCTTGGATGATTTAAACAGCCCAACAGGAATGTGAGTTTCATTAGTGGTGGAAGGCGCCTAATTATCTTGGTGAGAGGCCACCAGGAATCAGACCTTAATTACTCCCAACCACCTGCTCTCCCAGAAGTCTGGCCAAAACTGGAGCTTCTACTTGGATTCTCTTGATTGTCCCACTGCTTCTGGGAGGCCAAGAGCCAATAGCAGCCATCAACAGAAGATGAACTGTCTCCAGGGTAGGTAGGGCATTTGTCTGTAAAGGTTTAGAGGTGTGAACTCTGAAATGTTGCTTTCTTAGCAAGGCTTCTAAGTAAGCATTTGTGATAATAAATGACAGGCTTTCTCCAAACATTAACATTTGTGGGGTATGGAAACATGTGCAGCCAAGAAATGAGAATTTAACAGTTTTGTGTTCTTTCAGCTTGGAGGTGGCATGTAGAAGCTTGCTAAGCCAATTTCATTTCCCCTACCTTCTACCAGTAAGTGCATTCATTCTTAGACAAAGAAGGGATCAGGATATTTAGTATTAGAGATGTTTGATAAAGGTAATGAAGTTTAGCCAAGCAATAGAAACCTTAGATGCTGAATACATTGTAGTCAACCTGCCACTTTGTTTCATAAGTAGACATTGAAGACTTCACATGACTATTATGTAAAGGTGGCCCCTAATCCAAAGGGCCTTGTTCTGCCAGGTTGCTCAGATTATGGAAATACAAAAACTTTTGCTAGCTGCTCCATGCTTTCCTGCATTAAAGGTAATAAAAAGGCCTAAAGAAGTGTCTAAATACCTCCAAAGGGAAAACACATTCTGCCCATCAGGTTAGAGTTTAATATAAGTTATCTACATTTGGATTGGTCAGAAATCTCACAAGTAATTGGAATTCAATGTCTCCAATAACGTGATTATGCCTTATATCATATGCTACCTTCAAACGTCAGCTCAAGCCTGACTTTCTCTGGGAAGCCTTCCCTGATCACATCTAGGTAGATTGAGGCCAGCCTTCCTGAACTGTCATGGCACACCATGGCACAGCTCATCGAGAGCAATTATCACCCACTAATGTATTCCTTTGCTAATCTCTATGTTGTCTAACTAGATCCTGAGCTGTTTAAGGGCAAGGGGCCATTTTTACTCATCAGTGAATCACCAGAATCTATCATAGTGCGTGGAACATAGAGGTGATCCATAAATGTTACTTGAATGCTGAATGAAATGTTACAGAACCACAAGTTTAACCTAATTTATTTGGCTCAAACATCTCCCACCCATTCATCTTTTCACATATGGCATTGAAGTAGTGCTGCTCTAAATTAATAAAGTTCTTTATTGATCATCTGTTCTGCGCCTCATAGTATAGAGCATAAAAGACATGGAATCAGTCATCCAAGGATTAACAGTCTTATAGGGGAGAGAATAGGGGCAATTCTGAAACAGCCTGTTGGCATTTGTTCTTAAATTGGGTTCAAAGATGGATGAGAGGATAGAGGTTCAAGTAGCGATGAGGAGGGAGAATCGGAGCACAGCCTTGAAAAAGTAGTTTGGCAACAATAAACAATGGATAACAGGCTGAAGGCAAAGCACAAGCCAAGGAAAGCCAAGAAATGGGAACAGATGTACCATGTGGTGTTAGCCAATGGGGATATGATGTTGACAGGGTGTAGAAGGGCAGTGAAAGTTTCAGGGTAATGCAGGGAAATGGATAAAGGACACGGAAAGATGATGACATAGAGGAAATCAAAAAACGGCATGGTTGCCAGAGTAAAAACTGAGGGTGGTGGTCCAAGAGGAATATATTCTGTATGTCAACAAACCCTGATAGATTCTACAAAAGAATGACTTTTCTTTCTCTTTGCAGGGCTCTGCATGAGAAGTATTCACCAATGCCCTTTCATCAGTTAGGCTTCCTTTGCAAGGCATAACAGTAAAGTCAGGCCTAAGGTACAGAGGGATTGAAATGTTTCAGTGCTCTAGTGGAGAAAAAGGAGGAAGTCATCATCACTAGCTCTCACAAAATTCCCTGTGCCAAGATCAGGACACTTGAAATCACAGGATACCAGGGATACTTATCTAGTTTACCACTCTATCACCAGAATATAGCACAGTGACAAACACAAACTGATCAGTCCACAAGGTCACTGATTGAAAGAAACAGTATAGAATTTAGCATGGTTGGTCGTGCCAAATAAATCTTAGCCACACTTATGTATTAAAATAGCCAGTGTACTGATTTATTACACCTATAGCCAAACACATGCTAGGTATAGTCAGCAAAGGAAGGATGACATAGTCTCTGATAGAGCTGACTCACTGGAAAAGACCCTGATGCTAGGAAAGATTGAGGGCAGGAGGAGAAGGGGGCGACAGAGGATGAGATGGTTAGATGGAATCATCAACTCAATGGACATGAGTTTGAACAAACTGTGGGAGATGGTGAAGGACAGGGAAGCCTGGTGAGCTGCAGTCCAAGGAGTCACAAAGAGTTGCACATGACTTAGCAACTGAACAAGATACTGCTTGATCACATAGTAGTTGTAATTTTTTTTTTAAAGAATCTTACCCCATTAGAGGAAAGCCACCCACCCTACAGTCCTCACCCCAAATTTTGCCTATAAAAAACTCCTCCCAGAAAACCATCAGAGAGTCTGGGTTTACTTGAACACAGTCCACCCTATCGCCTTCCTTGGCCCTGCAATAAACCTGTCTCAGCACCAGGATTCCCAGTATTTCTGTTTGTTTGGCTTCAGTATGCCTTGGGCACAAGCACTTGTGTTTGGTAACAGAACCAAGGAGGGTAGAGAAACATGTATTTCTCCTCTTATGCTATTCAGAGATGACAAATGCTATAGAACTTGTACATTATATTCTGTAAAAGAACTTCACTAATCCCGGTGCCACAATTCTGTAAACACACCAGAAAGTAACAGCAGAAGAGTCAATAGCTCTGTTTCAGTTATCAAAGGGCTCAAACAAAACCCAATAGAAAAATCTGAAAAACCCCTCTTTATCTTGATGAGTATGTAAATATTCATGATAACATTTGATGATGGAACTGTATTTGAATAAAAAAAAAAAACCACTACATATTTTAATCAAGTCAGCCATCCCTTGCAACAGCAGTAATCTTCCCTTTCAGAGGTTCCTGAGTGGATGATGGGATGTTTTCTGATGTATCAGTGATTGGCTATTTACTTGTATGGTTAAAATTCATCTCTTCCTTTCATCACTTTGAAGGGACACTGATTTCAATAAAAACCTCTAAATGAGAAGAACATGAAATGTAAATCCACAAAGCCAAAGTGAATGGAGGAAGGCAAAGAAAGTTCAAGGAGAAGTCAAGGAGGAAATGGGACAGAGATTTTAACTGCAATGATTGTCTGCCAGCTCAATGTGTAGAGAACGAGCCTAATTCCAAGGGCTCCTAAGCACTCCACTGAAGGGTGAGAGAAGGGCAGGGTAAAGTATTTTCTGCAAGCTGGTCTAGTAATGGGCCCAGAGCCACACAAGGTCATCACCCCTACTGTGCCACAACCACCTCTACTCCTACCACCCTTCCCAAAACACAAACTCTGCCATGGGAGGAAGCAGTGGAGAAATGAGCTTTTTTTAAATAAAGTCTTTCCATAGGGACAGGGAAGAGTCTTTTGATCCAGGCAGAATCCTTTGTCCCTTGCTTGATGTTTTTTCCTGACTCTTCCATGTGGATGGCAGAAAACTTCAGAATATGTAGTCCCTTTAGGCCTCATTTCAATCTCTAATACTTTTGTTTTCCGTTTTAAGATTCTTTACCTTAACTCTTTAAGGTAAAACCAGTAACTCTTTACCTCAGTTTTAAAATAAAAATGGGTGGCCTGAGTTTTGCATTCCTTTTTATTGTGAAGAAAAGGCAGATTTCTCTTATCACCCTCTCAAGACTCTATTTTCTCATATGACATCTTCCTAAAGTCATTTGCACTTTGCAATCACGGTGTCTATGATTTTTTTAGCCTGAGAGATAGTTGGTATCTCTCTCTCTGGATTACTTTTATAAAGTAATGTGCTCCAACAATCAATTATTTTAATGATCCTATTATAGGGAGATCCCATATTTTACTAAAATTAATATCAGCATATGCCTGAAAACTCTTAATGGCTTTAGAAAGATCTGTTGCAACCTGAAATCTGTACAAACACTATAAAAATACCCTGGGTAAACTTAAATTTAGAGGATCAAACTCTGAATAATTTATATGTGTTCTTAACCATCACCCTTTCTCAATATTAGAGCCTTGAATTAATAGTGTGTCATTTTCCCCAAGGACCCAAAGGAATCTACAGGCAAAAGACATTCATCTTCTTACTACCCCTGTGGGTAACAAAGGCACAAGAGTGATTATCCCCATTTTACAGGAAATGAGGAAATAGGATGTAAATTATATGCTAAAAAGAAAGTTGGAGGCAGAGATCTAAGGCTTAGTCAAAGCAAAATAGACAAAAAGTTCAAGAGACAAATAACCCAAACATATCGGTGACTCTGAAGCTAATTTGGAGACACGATGAGTCAGAAACCTATCACAGATTTTATATGTACCATCCAGGCTAATATCAGAAAATGCTAATGGTTTCAACACAGAATTCTGCATAGACCCATGTACGAAGTGTAAAATAAGCAAGTGATTCTTCAGCCAAAGTGTTAGGGAAAAAACTGACTAAAACTGCCCATTGTTTTTTGTGGCTAGGCACCACAATAGCCATTTGCAGGAGTTATCTTACAATAGGTTTTGGTAAGGAATGCAGAACTACCAAACTATCATAACCAGAAGAATTCAGGACAGGTCAAAAGGAGAGAGGAGATTCCAGTCCGGATGTCCTACCGACCTCCCAGAAGCTATTCATCTTGGCTGAGCAATTCGTGCACCACCAGGAAGGACCATGAGTCGGAATGATTGGCCAGAGACAACCCAGAAACTAATTCCATCACCATAAAACCCAAGACTGTGAGCCATGTGGTACAGCAGTCCTCCTGGGTTCCCCTGCCCTCCTGCTCCTCACCGGGGTGCCCCTTCACAATAAAGTCTCTTGCTTCACCAGCATGTGTGTCTCCTCGTACAATTCAGTGCCGAGTATTAGACAAGACTGGAGAAGGAAATGACGACCCACTCCAGTACTCTTGCCTGGAAAATCCCATGGACGGAGAAGCCTGGTGCAGGCTATAGTCCATGGGGTCACAAAGAGTCGGACATGACTGAGCAACTTCACTTTCACTAGACAAGAGCCCACTCTCAGGCCCTGGAATGGGTATTCCTTCCTGCAACAAAAGTGGAAGTATTAGTGCTTGAGAAGATTAGCTTCAAAGGATAGTGTTCCTATAGACCTAAGGGATATGACAGCAACCAGTAAGGCTATCTAAAATGCAGCAACTGGACAAAGGATTTGTCTGAAAAAAGGACAACAAAGATTCTATCTAGAAGTGAGAAGTAATAGGGCCCTGAAGGCAACATCTCTGGAGTATTGTTTTTAATCATGCCAGTAATTAGCCAAGGACAAAGAGTCGAAAGATAACGGTTTGATGATGGAACAATTAATTACATTAAGCAATCATACCACAGAACTGGGTATAATGTAAAGAAGTTAAACATTACTATTCTGAACCATTTTCCTTGTAATGAGAACTTGTGAAAAAGACGGCCTCAGAGACCCCAGTATAGTATTAGGCAGGGAGTAGGCCCCCCAGAACATTCCTATTGAGTTGACCACCTGAATTTACTAAAAGGTTATTTATCGAGTAGGAATCATGGTAACAAACAGATCTGGAAAGAGGGAGAAGCATTAGTTAAGTGAGCCACTTTACCCAAGTTTTCCCTCACTCCTTTCAGGTCATGATGATCTTCATTTCCTGTGTGGGTGGGTGGTGCTATAAGGATAATGTCAAAACCGAGCAGGATTCTGTGGGGCTCCTGGGAACAGAAGTCTTCCTGTCCCCCATTTCTTGGGACTAAACCTCAGCCTCCATGACCTTCCCTTAGTTCCTGAGGTGAGGTACAAACAGGTGCTAATGCAGGGAAGGGAAGAGAGGCAGAGACAAAGGAGGAGCAACCAAGAAACCAAGGTGCAGCCTTGGAGCAGGGTCCTGGTTCCTCCTTAAGAAATATACATAACAATATCTTTAAATTTTTTAAGATGTCAACCTTCTTCATAGCAGAAGAAAACCATCTGAGGCTAAAGGAACAAGAGAGGCTCATCAAAAGATTACCAGAGACCACATTAAAACAGTGCAGGCTCACATCCTAATTTTATCAGCAACTCCACCCTTGAAATAATGCTATAAAATTCCTCCCCCACTGCTCCTGGGGTGGGGACATACACTTTTTGAGGGCAGGAGCATGTTGTGGCTCCCTTTGCCCGGCAAAACAGTAAAGCTATTTATGCTTTCCTACTTGACTCAAAACTCAGCCTCCGAGATTTGATTCGGCACCACTTTACAGAGGCCATGTTCTCAGCATCAATGTCAGCATGTATAGTTACAATCAAAAACAGGCAGTATATGCAATTTGTCTTTGAAATTTATCAGCTTATTTATCTTGGGAAAACTGCTACAATTTTCAGGGCCCGCATGTTCTCATTTATAAAGATGGGTATAGTTAGTGTACCTACACAAAGGATGCTGTAAGGTTGAAATGGGATGAAGCATATCATCACTTTAATAAATATTTGCTATTATCATTATAACACAATTTTCCCTGGTCTTATGATTCTTTATGGTTCTTAGTGGAGGGGTAAGATGTATTTTTAGCTACATGCCTACTCAAGGGTTACCTCAGTTACCAAGTCTGGTATCAGTCTGAACTACCAAAAAAACAGAAGTTAAACAATGCCTGACTTAAGACAGGACTTACCTCTGTGCTTCAACAGCTGCTTCTTGATCTGGATTTCTGACTACCTTGACCTCAGAGGTGCAATTCTTCTCTACCCCATACCCATATGCCTGGATTCCAGACTTGTAGATTTCTTTCTGACCACATATAACCCTAGACTCTTCCTTGCCATGGTTTCATGATTTCCAAGTTTTGGAAATTCTAGCTATCACTAACATAGGAAAGCTTCCAATACCCCAATCCAAAAACAAATCATTATTTCAAGTTGCCAATCCGCTTATTCCTATTATAATCCTGGGCCTAGGCAACCTTGTCTGAGTTATGATACTGAATGGAATGTTCTGTTCGCCTTAAAAGAGGAGTTGGTGGCAGCAATGGGGATCATCACTACTAAAATCTGATGGTGCCAGTCTAGTCCAGTAATGGCATCAAATACATGAGCAAACAACGTACATGGCTGCAGTAAGCCATCATTGTGCAACTCCACAGCTGTCCATATTCAATAACCCACTTGATACCTGTAAGAAAGCTTGGAAATACCTCAACACAAAAACAGACCTTAAAGCTAAATAAAGATCATGCCAGATAGAAGATTTTCAGCATTGGAAATTATAGTCTCAGGTGTGGAAACCAATACTAAATGCAAGCCCACACTAAAACTCAATGTCCCCATAAGCAGTTTATATATCATGAATAATAGATAAATATGGAGGGGTGGGGGGGCAGTGGTGCCAGGAAGTATCATGACGCTGTGGCAGTCTATGAGAAGAAAATGAGGCCAGAATTTACAACCCGAGAAAAAAATGAATCTTTCAAAAGTCTGCACTTGACGCTTTTCCACAAGATGACTAGGAAATGGAACTCAAAATGACCTCCCAACTTAGGGATGTTACCTCCTGATCTTCCTAGGTTTCTGCTAAATCAGTTTCTGGAGAATGTGAGTTTTCTAAGCACTTAAATGAGCAAAGATGGAAACGTATAATAGACCTTTCAGAGCGTGAGGCAGGAAGAGTCTTCACATGAAACGCCTCTATGGCATGTGTAAATTAAAATGGCAAAAAAAAAAGACATGATAGAGAGGAAGAAACCACTCCCTGCACAGGGACTGTAAGGAAGATTCATACATAAATGCTCAGTTTTGAGCCATGTCTGCATTTTTTTCTTTGATGTGAATTTCTCCCCTAATGGATAATCTTTAAAAAGAATCATTGGTGAGTTTACATATTAAAAATATAATTTGATATTTCAGACATGATCCATATTTTATACATATTGTTTTCCTTCACCAAGTTGAGCAGGGAACAGAAAGCTACTCTCCCCTGTGCTGTGATAAAGAACACATCTCTGATCATTTTAGTGTGTGTTTTGAGGGGTATCAGAAAAGAAATGGCAACAACCCTACTCAGGATATCTCCAGTATTTGCCCCCACCTAAATATCTCATAATGCAAGATTCACGGCCCATACTGTTCCTCCTCTAGTAGTCATAACTATAATTGTTTGTTTATTGTATATCTCCCCTACTAAACTCCATGAAGATGGAGATCATGTCTGTTAAGCCAAGTAATATTTATCTGTGAACTGCATTGGCTTAAGGCACTATTAAAAATCAAACACTCCCTCCAATATTTGGTATTTACACATTGACAAGACTGAGACAACCTACAGTACTATTATTCTCACTGAAGTAAGACCACATATCTACTGACACGCAGTTAGGAAGAAAAAGGGTTGCATGGAGGCAAGATAGAACTTATTAACACCAGGCAAAGTGTGAGCTAACTATGGCCAGGCAAAGCTGACTTCAGGTGCTTCAAATGATCTGCCCCAGTGACTGGCCTAGCCTTCAAAATATTAGTACAGAGTCTTAGATTCTGTTGGGGATTTGTTCAGAACATGTTTTTTCCCTTAAAAACTCTCTCCCCATGGGTGAACTTTCACTCCCAATGAGTTGATTTATACTTATCAGAAATGCATTAAAAATCACAGCATCACAGAGAAGAAAACTAGAATGTAATGATGCTGCTTTCCATTAATCTGTAACTAGGGGCTATTTTATAAATGCCTATATACACGCTCTGTGTGAATGTGAATTCATTTGCCAGTTGTGTGTCTGTATATGTGTGTGTGTATGTGTGTGTGTGTGTGTTCTCCTACCAATGCTGAAAATATGACAGGGAGTCTCAGATATGTGTGTGTTTGGAGGGAACGTGGAGGAGTAGAACATAGCAGAATTCCCAGGGGGGCCTTTTCAAACTCTACATGCTCCCTGGGAGAGACTATCACTTTCTTCACACCAACCCCCAACCCCCCAAGTTTAAAATCACCAAAGGGTAATAAGTAATGTTACTGATGGATGTCAATTTCACAGTATGGAGGCAGAAAACAAATTGAGAGCCACTAAATTAAGCTCAAGATTAACAACCAAATGCTTCCCAATCCTGTCCCACCAGTTTTACACATCCATTCCATTAGGAATCTCAGTGGAAATAGCATTATCAAGTCTATTAAAAACTGCCCCAGGAAAAAAACAATTACCTGAAATTCACATTTTCTATAAATTATATATAGTTTAACTGTTCCTGACTCTTTCCCAAATTGCCTCCACTCTCTTCTGCCCCAAAGTGAAGCCCTCATCACTTCCTGAATGAGCCTTCTAACAGGCCTTATTGACTTTAGTCTCATCCCCCTCCAAAGAGGATCACCTTTCTAAACTATAAGCCTAACTAGTTACTTCCTCTTCACAATTCTTGTAACGTCCCCGCCCCCCAACTTTTTCACTTGGCAAGCTCCTGTTCATCCTTTCAAAACTTGTTCATATGTCCCATCCTCTGTGGCAATCTACTTGACCTCCCCAGGTACATTCCCTTCCCTCCTCTCCATTACTTCCACATCTTATGCATACTTCTATTGCTTCATGACTACACTGTAATATTTGGTTTGCATATCTTACTGTTTCCCCTATGACACTGGGAATTCCTGAGGCCCGAGTCCATCTGTATCTTTCTATCTCGAGCTCCAAGCACAAAGGCAGACATATAGGAACTCAAGGGAAATATTGGGTGAACTAAACAAAGCATGAAAGAAAATAAATTTAATATTTCCAATCACAAGACAGCCACCACTTAATTTAATGGAATCACAGACCTTCAAAAGTTCAGAATAACTACCATCACCAAGACAAGTCACCACATTCTTTCAGTGCTTCCTTTGCAGTAGCTCTTAAAACCTTTCCAAGCCCCAAGCAGTTCCCCTAAATGACTTCTATCCCAGTACAGTTGACTAATAATGCAACAGACTCCTACAGATCTTCCAAATTTTGTAATTTCTTCCCTTCAATCAGCTACTCTTCCATATTGTCAAATCTGATTTCTTGAAACCCTACGATTCCCCTTTAACTGCAGTGGTTCCTCATCCTCTACATGATAAAGTAAAACTTCTTAACCAGGTATTAAAGCTCCAGCCAATACTTCCTAACTCCTCTCTCCTGGATAGGAACCTTCCACTCAAAGCCCGGCTCAAAAGGGAGGAAAAGTTAATAGAGTAGATGGTACTAGGATTGACTATACATACCGTAAAAACATCTATATGACAAAAAAAGTATCAGACTCATATTAAACAAAAAAACAAACTGAAAAGTGCACATTAACACATACAACAGAAAAGAGGAGAATTTCCTTAGTACTCAAAGAGCTCATAAAAACGAATAACTTGATAGAAAAATGGCCACCAGAAGATAAACTTGACAGAAAAAGAAACAGTCACTCAGTTGTATCTGACTCTTTGCAACCCCACGGACTGTGCCTGCCTGGTTCCTCTGTCCATGGGATTCTCCAAGCAAGAATACTGGAACAGGTAGCCCTTCCCTTCTCCAGGGTACCTTGCCGAACAAGGAATTGAACCTGGTCTCCCGCATTGCAAGCAGATTCTTTACTGTCTGAGCGACCAGGGAAGCCGAGCCTGACTAATATATGAAAAATAATATTGTTTTAACTTGCGTTTATTTACAAAATGAGGTAGCATATGGGCTTCCCAGGTGGCTCAGATGGTAAAGAATCCGCCTGCAATGTGGGAGACCTGGGTTCAATTCCTTGTTCCAGAAGATCTCCTGGAGAAGAGAAGGGCTGCCCATTCCAGTATTCTTGCCTGGAGAATCCCATGGACAGAGGAACCTGGCAGGCTACAATCGAGGGGGTCGCAGAGACTAGGACAGGACTGAGCGAATAACATAACACATCAGATTAGCAAAAAGTAAAAATTAGAATACAATGTGTTGGGAATTAAGTGGATAAAAAGTAACTTGCATAAACTATTGTTGGGAATATAAATTGTTATAATCAATGTGCAAGTAAATTTGACACTACCAAATTTAAAATCACATGTACTTCTGGATTTCAAAATCACATTTCAAAGGATTCTTTTCTACAAAAAACTCCACATAAATGTACAAAAATAAATGTACAAGCATGTTTTAGCAACACTTCTTGTAATAGTAAGAAACTCTCCCCAAATCTAAATTTCCATCAATATCAATGAAGGAATAGTTCAATAAATTATCATGCAGAAATACAGTGTAATTATAAAGAGCTGTAAAAAAATAATTTTTTATTTATTCACTTATTTATACATAAAATATATCTAAAAAACCTTTACATTTAAAATTAAAAACATTTGAGATCATCTCAACTACTGTAGGGACCACTCAAAACATTACAAAATATTATGCATAGTAACCTGCCCCCTTTTTATTCTAGGCAATAGAGTGAGTTTTTCGCATTAGGTGGCCAAAGTATTGAAGCTTCCGCTTTCGCATCAGTCCATCCAATGAATACACAGGACTGATTTCCTTTGAGATGGACTGGTTGGATCTCCTTTCAGTCCAAGGGACTCTCAAGAGTCTTCTCCAACACCACAGTTCAAAAGCATCAATTATTCAGCGCTCAGTTTTCTTTATAGTCCAACTCTCACATCCATCCATGACTACTGGAAAAACCATAGCTTTGACTAGACGGACCTTTATTGGCAAAGTAATGTCTCTGCTTTTTAATATGCTGTCTGGATTGGTCATAGCTTTTCTTCCAAGGAGCAAGCATCTTTTAATTTCATGGCTGCAATCATCATGTGCAGTGATTTTGGAGCCCAAAAAATAAAGTCTCTCACTGTTTCCACTGTTTCCCCATCTATTTGCCATGAAGTGATGGGACCTGATGCCATGATCTTAGTTTTCTGAATGTTGAGTTTTAAACCAACTTTTCAACTCTTCTCTTTCACTTTCCTCAAGAGGCTCTTTAGTTCGTCTTCACTTTCTGCCATAAGGGTGGTGTCATCTCCATATCTGAGGTTACTGATATTTCTCCCAGCAATCTTGATTCCAGCTTGTGCTTAATCCAGCCCAGAATTTCTCATGATGTATTCTGCATAAAAGTTAAATAAGCAGGGTAACAATATACAGCCTTGACGTACTCCTTTCCTGATTTGGAACCAGACTGTTCTTCCATGACCAGTTCTAACTGTTGCTTCCTGACCTGCATATAGATTTCTCAGGAGGAAGGAAAGGTGGTCTGGTATTCCCATCTCTTGAAGAACGATCCAGTTTGTTGTGTTCCACATAGTCAAAGGCTTTGGCATAGTCAATAAAGCAGAAGTAGATGTTTTTCTGGAACTCTCTTGCTTTTTTGATGATCCAGTGGATGTTGGCAATTTGATCTCTGATTCCTCTGCCTTTTCTAAATCCAGCTTGAACATCTGGAAGTTCTCAGTTCACATATTGTTGAAGCCTGGCTTGGAGAATTTTGAGCATTACTTTGCTAGCCTGTGAGATGAGTGCAGTTGTGCAGTAGTTTGAACATTCTTTGGCATTGCCTTTCTTTGGGATTGGAATGAAAACTGACCTTTTCCAGTCCTGTGGCCACTGCTGAGTTTTCCAAATTTGCTGGCATATTAAGTGTAGCACTTTAGCAGCAGCATCTTTTAGGATTTGAAATACCTCAACTGTAATTCCATCACCTCCACTAGCTTTGTTCATAGGGATCCTTCTAAGGCCCACTTGACTTTGCATTCCAGGATGCCTGGCTCTTGATGGCTAATCCCACCATCATGGTTATCTGGGTCATGAAGATCTTTTTTGTATAGTTCTTCTGTGTATTCTTGCCATCTCTTCTTAATATCTTCTGCTTCTGTTAGGTCCATACCATTTCAGTCCTTTATTGTGCCCATATTTGCATGAAATATTCCCTTGGTATCTCGAATTTTCTTGAAGCAATATCTAGTCTTTCCCATTCTATTGCTTTCCTCTATTTCTTTGCATTGATCACTGAGGAAGTCTTTCTTATCTCTCTGAGTTATTCTCTGGAACTCTGCATTCAAATGGGTGTATCATTCTACTTATGTTATCCTTTTCTCTTATTTCCACAGCCCCAGGACATTGAACAGGCCCGCTCCTTCTACTCACCTCTTGGTCTCCCAATTCCCATTATTCAATTAAGTGTTCTGCATTTCTGAACTACAATCTCCAATCAGATAAACTTTCTGAACAATAAGAGCATTTGTAACATTTACAATTCAATAATATTAGCAACAATAGTAATATATGCCAGGTTAGCTGCAAGGTGTTTAACCTGCCTTATCACAGTAACTTCTCACAACAATTCTATCACCTAACTACTGTTAAAATTTGTATTTCATAGCTGATGAAATTCAGGCACAGAGACTTCAGTAAGTAACTTGCCCAACACCACATAGCTGTGAACTGACAGGGCCAAGGCTTGTATCCAAGTCTGTTGACCTGAAAACCCATGTTCTTAAAACACTATTCTTTTTTTCTGTAAATTACTCAGATCCTTGTTTTAGCTATCTTATAGGTAGATTTCATGACTGAAATTTCAGAGACTGGCTTTCTTTGTGAACTAGAATGGGCTTCCCTGGTGGCTCAGCTGGTAAAGAATCCGCCTGCAATGTGGGAGACCTGGGATTGATCCCTGGGTTGGGAAGATCCCCTGGAGAAAGGAAAGGCTACCCACTCCAGTATTCTGGCCTGGAGAATTCCATGGACTGTATAGTCCATGGGTTCACAAAGAATCTGACACGACTGAGTGACTTTCACTTAGTGGACGAGAATATAATTTTTAAATCACTTAAAATATTTTGAAGACAAGGTATAACACAAGAATTCTATTCCTAGGTATAAAGTAAAGAAATAAAAATGGGTTTATAGGTCCACGAAAAGACTTTTACATGCATGTCATAGCAGACGAATACACAGTAGTGAAAAACAACAGATCACTCAAATGTCAATCAACATGTGAGTTGATAGAGAAGTATATTATCCAATGAAATGCTACTCATCAATAATAATAAAAAAGTACCTATACATGAAGTAATGTGGATGAACCTTAGGAACATTATGGTGAGTCAAAGAAGCCAGACACAAACAGCTATTAATACACAGTGTATGGTTCTGTTTATAGAAAGTTCTGGTAAAGACAAAAATGACCAATAGTAACACAAAGCAAATGAGTGGTTGCCTCTGTCTCGGGTCAAGGACATTGCCTGGAAAGGGGGACTTTAGGTGATAAGAACAGTGTTAGTTATCTTGATCTTGATGGTAGTTACAGGAGAGTATATATTTGATCAAATTCACTAAGCTATAAACCTAAAATTATATCTCAAAATCATGTTAAAATCCACTGGGCAACAGGAGTATAAGCACCCTGACCCTAGGCACATAAGAGTAGGGAGTCAACTATGTTAAGCACAAACAGGTTTAAAACTACATCTTTAAAATATATAAACATATTCGCATGTCTGCACATATATATCTTCTCTCTACCTAGTCTGTAGCCACTGAAATCATAAGAGAGTGGTTTACCTAGGATAAAGCAGTGATTCTCTTTTTTTTTTTTAAGTATTTTTACTATTCTTATTTTTTAGCCAAGTGGCACATGGGATCTTAGTTCCCTGACCAGGGATCAAATCCATGCCCACTGCAATGGAAGCCAGAATCTTAACCACTGGACCACCATGAAACTGAGGGCTATTTGAATCCTTGGGGGACCTTATGCAATCTGTGGATATATTTTCTATCATCACAACTGAGGAATTGCTACTAGCATCTAGTGGGTAGAAGTAGGGATGCTTCTAAGTAACCTACAACGCACATGACAAGCCCCCACAATAAGGAATTAATTATCTGGCCTAAATTGTCGATGGTGCTGAGGTTCAAAACTCAGGGCCACAGTATTGCTAGAGCAAAAGAAATTTATATCTAAGTGTAACAGGAGGGAAAGGGATAGGGCACAACTTTTGAAAGAAGGACATAGCGCGAGGACACAACATAAACCAAATAGAAGCAAATCGGACCAAGATGGCAGATAAGACTAGACCTTGATCCTCAATCAGCAAGTGAAATGACACATCAGAGGTGCCATGACAGTTCCAGTTCAGTTCAGTTCCTCAGTCGAGTCCAACACTTTCCAACCCCATGGACTGCAGTGTGCCAGGCTTCCCTGCCCATCACCAACTCCCAAAGCTTACTCAAATTCATGTCCATTGAATCAATGATGCCATCCAACCATCTCAACTTCTGTTGTCCCCATCTCCTCCCGCCTTCAATCTTTCCCAGCCTCAGGGTCTTTTCCAATGAGTCAGTTCTTCACATCAGGTGGCCAAAGTATTGGAGTTCCAGGTTCAGCATCAGTCCTTCCAATGACTATTCAGGACTGATTGCCTTTAGGATGGACTGGTTGGATCTCCTTGCAGTCCATGGGACTCTCAAGAGTCTTCTCCAAGACCACAGTTCAAAAGCAGCAAGGCACTGTCAAAAGACCAAGGAGTGGGCGGTGGCCCAAATTCTGGAAATCTCCACCCCTTCCCAAAAATAGTTAGAATAATCCTCCCACTCATTAGCATATGAAATTACCGAGCCTATAAAAACTAACCTGAAGTTTTTTGCCCTTCTGACACGTAGCAACGGGTCCAGTACAGGGACCTTAGCCGAATTTGGGGGGTTTGGGGGGG
Source organism: Okapia johnstoni (assembly GCA_024291935.2). Lineage (NCBI taxonomy): Eukaryota > Metazoa > Chordata > Mammalia > Artiodactyla > Giraffidae > Okapia > Okapia johnstoni. The sequence continues at coordinate 86,870,325 of CM044305.1, forward strand.
CCTGCCAGAGCTACCGCCGCCGCCGCCGCCGCCGCTACCTCCAGGTTTGATCATTTGCAATGTCAGGCTTTGATAATTTAAACACGGATTTCTACCAGACAAGTTACAGCATCGATGACCAGTCACAGCAGTCCTACGATTATGGAGGAAGTGGAGGACCCTATAGCAAACAGTATGCTGGCTATGACTACTCGCACCAAGGCCGGTTTGTCCCCGCAGACATGATGCAGCCGCAACAACCATACACCGGGCAGATTTTCCAGCCAACTCAGGCATATACTCCAACTACACCTCAGCCATTCTATGGGAACAACTTTGAGGATGAACCACCTTTGTTAGAAGAATTGGGTATCAATTTTGACCACATCTGGCAAAAAACACTCACAGTTTTACACCCCTTGAAAGTAGCAGATGGTAGCATCATGAATGAGACTGATTTGGCAGGACCAATGGTTTTTTGCCTTGCTTTTGGAGCTACATTGTTACTGGCTGGCAAAATCCAGTTTGGCTACGTATATGGGATCAGTGCAATTGGATGCCTAGGAATGTTTTGTTTATTAAACTTAATGAGTATGACTGGTGTTTCATTTGGTTGTGTGGCAAGTGTCCTTGGATATTGTCTTCTTCCTATGATCCTGCTTTCCAGCTTCGCAGTGATATTTTCTTTGCAAGGGATGGTAGGAATCATTCTTACTGCTGGAATTATTGGATGGTGTAGTTTTTCTGCTTCCAAAATTTTTATTTCTGCATTAGCCATGGAAGGACAGCAACTTCTAGTAGCATATCCTTGTGCTTTGTTATACGGAGTCTTCGCCCTAATTTCCGTTTTTTGAACTGAATTTATCTGGGATGTGGACATCATTGGGCCAAATAACAAAAAGGACTTTAAACTCTTCAATCGGACCAGCAAATGGCTACAGTGAAACTCTCATGCAGATCTAATATTTGACTCTTGGAGCAGTGGAAGTAAATAAGTATCTTTTGTTCATTTTTATAGAACTTTTGAATACGATATTGGATTTATGCAGTATGACTAGATTTAAAAGGTGTTTGTGCTTATACAAATAAGAAGTGCTATTTCTTTCCTGTTCCTACAGCCTTAGAAAAAAAAACTTTTCCCCTTGCTTCAGCAATACTTGTATATTATGGTGTTTTTTGGATAACTTAAACTGAGTGATAATCTTTGATTACTGGAGAAATATTTTTCCAAGGAATCTTTGCCCTGTACAAGTTAATTGTAGACATGGAATTCAGAAATTTGACATTCCTCTGGAATTTTGGCTAAAATTCAGCAATACAGGTAGTTCACAGTTTACCTTATTGTAGACATGGAATGTGAATATCTGTTTAAATATTAGCATTAACTAAAACATAATGACCTAGACTGGCCACATTAATGTTATAGTTGGATTTCCATGTGTCCCAGGAAAAAGAAAATCACTAACCTTTTTTGAGGAAAATATTTAAAATGTCACAATTTCAGTATTGCAGTTACCAATGTAAAGTGCGTTTGATGCTTACTGATTAAAATTTTCCCAATTAAAAAAAAAAAAAAAAAAAAAACTAACCTGGCCACATTTCCAGGCAGCACTTGTCCTCTCTGATGGCCCATACTCTGTCTATGGAATGTGCTTCTCTCTAAATCTGAATAAATTCTCTTCTTACCTACCACTTTGTCTCTCACTGAATTCTTTCTGTGATAAGACATCAAGAACCTGAGCTTCATTGGGTCCTAAAACCAGGTACATTGGGTTTTGGCTGGGTTTCAGTTGCAGTCACGTGGGTTCAAGTCCCAAGCAAGGTTGTGGCTGGTTTTGAGCCCCAAGCAGGGTTTTAGCTGGGTTCAAGTCCCACCCACGTGGGTTGGAGTCCCAAACTGGGGTTTGGCTGGGTTCGAGCCCCAGCACACGGGTTCAAGTCCCAATCTGAGGTAAACAGTTTCATAAGGATGAAACGAAGGAGCAAAGTACATGAACAAATAAACCAATGGTCTGTTAAACCCAACTATTTTAGCTAGTTCTCTCTTTGGTAAATAGTGAACCGAACTTGAAAGAAGGGGCAGAGGATAACTAAATTATGACCAGGGTAGAAAGTATGGGTGATACTGAAGTACATTCCAATCCTGGAGCCTGGGATGGGGGTGGATATCATACAGGGCATGCACAAGGCAGCTCAAGGGCACCAAGAGGTAGGGTTGAGACACCCAAAAGGACAGACTTCAAAAGCCAAAGTTCAGCCCAGTTAACCATTTTGCCTCAGGCTATCCATGCAAAGTGAACACAATGGCTCTTCTTCATCTCAATTTGATTCAAGTAAAACAAGTCAGAGCTAGGGGATTTATCTTTTGCCATAAGCCGGGAATTTTGTTCTCTTTTAAAAATAAATATCTGATTGCAAGAAGTCAAGCTGCTGAGAGGGAAGTCACATTAATCGAAGACAAAAGAAGACGTTGCCCTAGCAACCAAAAGTACTTACCAGATTTCATCATTGTACACTATTTCATGTTCTTTTATTCAATCACTTTTTTTAAAAAAACATAGAAAGGCTTGAAATAGACTGATAAATAATTGCCCAAATAGGCCTAATGCTCCCTAATATCCCACCATGAAATTTATTTCAGCACCACCAAGGACATAATTCTGAATTATAAATGCAAAACAGCATAATAGCCTCCTTCCCCACTTCCTTTCATTAAGAAGGTCTACAGTGTAAAGCAACAAAGGAGCTCTCATACAGTACAAAAGAGGTTTCTCTCACCAACCAGAGTTACACACTCTACTAACCATGTAAAAAGCATTTCTCAAATCATTCCTTTTGAAAAGCAGCAACACTATCTGAAGAACCAAGCATGTCACTATATAATCCCCTCAGCTGTTACAGATGGGGTACACCCAAGGAGGATGGATATATATTAGTGATTTTTAAAAGGAAGTGACTTTTCATCTCATTCAAATGTTTCTACTTTTGTTACAGTGTCAGGGGTTAAAAAACAAACAGACAAACTCAACACAGTACAGTAAAAAAAAAAGTACACAGGTGTGGAAGAAAGCAGGATAGTTCCAGTTCTGCTACTAACTAGCTGTATAATCATAGGCAAGTCACTGCAACCCTCTGGGTCTCAGTTACGTCAAGTGATAAAGTGAAGTGAAGGTCTCTCAGTCTTGTCGGACTTTCTGTGATTCCATGGACCATACTGTCCGTGGAATTCTCTAGGTCAGAATACTGGAGTGGGTAGCCTTTCCCTTCTCCAGGGCATCTTCCCAACCCAGGGATGTAACCATATGGATTCTTTAAGAGCTGAGCCACAAGGGAAGCCCATACTCCAAGTGATGAAGTGCAAGAAAGTCTAAGTCACTCAGTTGTGTCTGACTCTTTGTGACCCCATACAGTCCATGGAATTCTCCAGGCCAGAATACTGGAGTGGGTAGCCTTTCCCCTCTCCAGGGATCTTCCCAACCCAGGGATTGAACCCAGGTCTCCCACATTGCAGGCAGATTCTTTACCAGATGAGCCACCACGGAAACCCATAGTTCAAGTGACAGGGTAAACCAAATAATTCCTAGTTGTTCATTGTTTAGTCTCTAAGTCACGTTCGACTCTTTTGCAACCCCATGTACTGTAACCCGCTAGACTCCTCTGTCAATAAGTTTCCCCGGGCAAAAATACTAGATGGGATTACCATTTCCTCCTCCAGGGTATCTTCCCAACCCAGGGATCAAACTCCTGTCTCCTGCATTGGCAGACAGATTCTTTACCACTGTGCCACCTTGGAAGCCCAAATAATTCCTAGGTTCTCTCTCGGATGTATCACCCAAGTTTGAATATAAGATGGCACAATGGAAAAAAGGACTCAACTTTCTAATTTCATACTATCATTTTTATCCTTTCTGGATTCAGAAAAAAAGTGTCATCTACACTGCTTAATCTGCTGAGCCCTTATCTAATTGCATTTTCTAACTTCATTCATTCTTAACACCCAGTACTGCTGAGCAGTCCTTGACTTTCAAAGAAGAGTTGTTCACAACACTGATTATCCAATAATCCCCCTTCCATAATATCCACAGTCCGTTTCTCAGGTATGGATGAATCATTCAAAACACTAGCTTATGAGGAATTCGATAAAGAGAGACTATAGGTGGTTAGAAAGCTGCAGGAACACTTGCGCTTACCAGAGACCATTGAGAATTTAACAGGAGAAGCTTCTCGTGCTTATATACAAAGGAAAATTAACCCACAGCAAAAAAAAAGTGTTCTAAATGAAGAATGTCTTTGGGAATTAACAGAGCAAGAGAAAGCCACCGTTCTTTTCTAGATGGGAAATAATTGAGTTAGCTGTATAACCTAATACGTCAGATTTAATTTCATTTTTATATAATAAACTTACATTCTCCACAAAAAGATGTTTAAATGAACTATTTTTAAAGTATAACAGAAGTCACATTTATGCTTGCTATTAGAAGACCAGATTCAGACTATATAAGCACTTAAGTAAAATAAACAAGTTAAATTACTTATATTTGGGGAAACGACACTTTTTATCAAACTGCATTAAGAAAAATACAGGGTCCCAAACAACCATAGTTAATACACAGAATTGACAGTGGTCAAATTCCATTGGAATTTCCTATATATAGCCTACAATTTCCTTCAGGGTTTCTATCAACATAACGCACTACAAACAAACGTAAGCATTTATTCTTACATCTAGAATAAACAGTGATCATTCAAAATCAGCTCCTCCAGACATTATATTCATCTATTTTTTTTAGATAGAAACAAATGAAAAGATACAATACTAGCACGATAAACAAAATTGTAAAAATCTTATTAATAAAACAAATATATTAGTAAGCAGTCATGGCATACACCAAAAAGCCAAGGAGAACTAAAAACAAATTTCTATTGATATTTCCCACAGAAAGTACTCCACCTCATTGTTTCTCAATAAAACTTGAATTACCAGATGGCAGAACGACTACCTAATTAACAGTTTTAATTATGACTAAAGACCAAAGAATATGACAGAGGTGTACTACAGGCTCTTTTAGTCGGTTTCTCTCTTGTAAACACTCAATCCATTCTAGTTATAGGATAAAGGATGAATTAATTCTTGAGGAAAAGCTTAAATTTCATAGAGTTAAAAATCACAGTAGGTTTAACTCATAATGACAATCAGAACTTGAACTAAAGTCTCTTTGGAAGGTTTATTACAGATGATGAATAGCCCAAACAAGTTGGCCTGTATCTTTTCATTGAGAAGAAATCCAATTATTTAACCACACACTGAGTGCTTATTATGTGCTAACCTCCTTTTCCAAGTCAGAAGAAAAAAAAAAAGGGGGAAGAAGAATATGGATAAGATTTAGTCCCCTTCTTCAGAGCTCTTATAGTTCAGAAATGCAATCTGATTTGATGATGAGTTTTCCATGGAAGGTGTAAATAACTTTGCCTGTAGCAAATAGACAATACGGAGAAGTCTTGCCAAGGAGATTTTGAAATATGCCTTGAAGTATGAATAGAAGACAAGAAAATCAGTAGATTGGGTGTGTCAGGAAAGCAAAAGAATTGTGCAGAACACATGAAAGCATGCGAGGGCATGTCATGAACAGAGGATGATAGAATTGGTAATTTGATAGAGTTTGAGGGGACTGTCCTATGTGAGAGCAATGAGGGTCAAGACTAGAGGGATGGGAAGCAGTTCTCTCCAGAAAGTCCTTCTATGCCATCATAAGGTGTCAAGACTCTGTAGTGAAAGCTCTGGGAAGGCATTACATGATTTTAAACACACACTGACATGATTGGAATAACATTTGAGAAAAATAGCTCTAGCAGCCACAGGAAAGATGAGCTAGAGGGCATTAGGTTTGGAATTGAAGAACTACTACAATAATCCAGAAATAAAGTGACAGCACTAAAAGCTATAATTGTATATTATCACGAATTCCCACCTTTCTAAGCAGACTAGGGATAGGAATGAGAAAGGTGGTCATACTACCCTAAAGTTACCTGGATGGGTAAGGTGAACAAAGGGGTGAAAAAATAAAGAATAATAGCAGAACATGGTTGAAGTGATGAACAATCAGGTCCAGACAGGTTATGAAATGAAGTTAAGCAATATGAGGATTGAGTGATGAGGAATCAAGGATGAAGCAGGCAGGATTTTGGTCCTCATGATCTCAATCTCCTGGTGCCACTCCCATGATCTTACATGGCAAAAGGGTGTCATCTGGATGTGACCAATCTAATCAAATGTACCCATTAAAACCAAAGAGCTTAGTTAGGTTGTTGGCAGAAAGAGAGATCACCAAGATTGGAGCATAAGGACGACTTGTTACTAGTTTTGAAGATTGGAGGGGGTCAAAAGCTAAGGAATACAGTTGGATTTAGGAGCTGAGAGTGGCCTCTTCCTGATAGGAAACAAGGAAACAGGACCTTAGTCTGACAGCCACAAGGAATTAAGTTTTACCATCTACAATCTAAAATGAACCTGAAAGCAGATTCTTTTCCAGAGTCTCCAAATAAGACACTAGCTCAGCAAGCACGTAATTTTAGCATTCTGAGACCTACAACACAGAACTCAGTTTAGTCTTGTGACCTGTAGAACTAAATGGGTGTTGTTTTAAACAGCTAAATTTGTGGCAATTTGTTGAGATGAGAGAGGACAACATCATAGTATGAGCACTTCTATCGGGATGGATAGAGAGAATGATAAAAATAGGAGGTTCTAGCTGACTGAAATGAAGGGTGGATAAATAATGCTGAAAGAGTGGGCTACCATATACAGTTGTGCATGATGTGCACTGTACAACTTCATGTGAAACCAATAGCACAATATATACATATTTATGTATATCAGTAACCTCAGATATGCAGATGACACCACACATAGGGTGAAGTGAAGAAAAACTAAAGATCCTCTTGATGAAAGTGAAAGAGGAGAGTGAAAAAGTTGACTTAAAACTCAACATTCAGAAAACTAAGATCATGGCATCTGGTCCCATCACTTCATGGCAAATACATGGGGAAACAGTGGAAACTGTGGCAGACTTTATTTTGGGGGGCTCCAAAATCACTGCAGATGGTGATTGCAGTCATGAAATTAAAAGATGCTTGCTCCTTGGAAGAAAAGTTATGACCAACTTAGACAGCATATTAAAAAGCAGAGACATTGCTTTGCCAAAAAAGGTCCACCTAGTCAAAGCTATGGTTTTTCCAGGGGTCGTGGATGGATGTGAGAGTTGGACTATAAAGAAAGCTGAGCGCCAACCAGTCCATTCTAAAGGAAATCAGTCCTGAATGTTCATTGGAAGGACAGATGATGAAGCTGAAACTTCAACACTTTGGCCACTTGATGCGAAGAACTGACTCGTTTGAAAAGACCTTGATGCTGGGAAAGATTGAAGGTGGGAGCAGAAGGGACGACAGAGGATGAGATGGTTGGATGGCATCACTGACTCGATGTACATGAGTTTGAGTAAGCTCCAGGAGTTGGTGTTGGACAGGGAAGCCTGGCGTGCTGCAGTCCATGGGGTTGCAAAGAGTTGGAAATGACTGAGCGACTGAACTGAGGATGACCAGCGACTGAACTATATATTTATTACAATAGTTTTCCAGCAAATGGCAGTAAAGGTATGAGAAAGGAGTGTATTTTCTAACTCACCAAAAAACATGAGACAGCTAATATCGGTTATAAACTCAAAAAGACAGGCAAAAAGAAATGTATTCAGATGCCATGAGTCTCAATTGCAGGATGATGAATGAATGAGGACAGCAGACAATGTTGTGAGACCAAGGCCACAGAACCAGTAAGATAACAAGAAACTGACCTTATAAGAAGAGTAGGGATTTCCCAAGTGGCACAGTAGATAGCAATCCACCTGAAAATACAGGGGGCACAGGTTCGATCCCTGGTCTGGGAAGATTCTACATGCCATGGAACAACTAGAGCCTGTGCTCCACAACAAAAGAAAGCATCGCAGTGAGAAGCCTGTCCACTGTGACTAGAGTAGCCCCCACTTGCCACAACTAGAGAAAGCCTGCACATAGCAACTAAGACCCAGCAGAGAAAAAAATAATAAAACTTTAAAAAATTTTGCAAAAAGAATAGTAGAATAGTATGGGACAATAGAAGTCAGTCAGTTATTACTTCTGCCCCTCACAAGATTATAGCTCCTTTAAATGAAGTCACTCCTGAGAGAGTCAATTCCTAGGCAGGTTGATAAGAAGTCCAGGGGATCCTCAAGGACAGAGGGATCTGGAATTCTCAAGGAGGAGAAAAGGACCTTTTTTTTCCTCTACATTTCTTAGGATTATATAACAATAATGTATCCTGCTTGATGACAGTCTCTGGAAAAAAAACCTTCTGGCTAATCCTGTAATCTTAAAATGTAAATTATGGGAGTGGGTCCAGTAAAGTCTTTACAACCCCCAGACATTCTTTTGATTCACTGTAATAACTAATTAAAAGTATATAACTCCATTGCTAACACTAGTGAGGTGGCACTCTTTCTGCCTCCTTCTGATGTCTATGTCAGAAGCTTTCTCTATCTCCTTTATACTTTAATAAAACTTTATTACACAAAAGCTCTGAGCAATCAAGCTTCATCTCTGGCCCTGGATTGAATTCTTCTCTGGAGGCCAAGAATTCCAGTGTCTTTCATGGTTCAGCAACAACCTTTCACTCCCACGTGCAATGAAAGTTAATGCCAGCCCAAGGCAAATGACTCAATAATAATATAATTCTCATTTGTTGAATAAGACCAAAAAACCAATATATGCAAACTTTCTAATTCCTACAACAACCTACAATTACATGATAATTACATGGTAGTGACTAATTACCTTCATTTTACATATGAACTAATGGAAGCTTAGAATTCAATGACTTGCTTAAGGTCACACAAATTAGTAAATAATGAGGGTAGAATTTAAAAATGGGTCTGTCTCTACTCTGCTAAGCTTCCTTCCAAGCAGACAAAATGTGGACTATATGTTTCATGATTTCCAAAGTCCAATTATCCAAAAGCCTAGTGCCGCCATGCATGGGCATGGCACCCCAGTGTACCCAGTGAGTCCTACCCTCCACCTTCATCTGTGTCTGATGCTTAGGACCCTTGTTTCTAGGGGTAATCTCTCTATACATGTTACCTCCTCTCCCCGAGGAACTAGGACAGTGACTTGGTTCAAATGCACACCTTCTTAGGAATTGCACAAAACTCTAGAGAGGTCTCGTAGGCAGAGACATGCTCTCATTTGCACATCACAGATGGTGATGTCTACTCATAGCTTTGGATACTTTGGTTCTGATACAGAACAGGGCATGCTGGTGCCAAAACTATCTGTAATATTGGGGCTAGAGACTTCTAAAAACACACACTCTCCCACACCTTCCACACGTGCACTCACACTCATGCCCATCTCATGTCAGGAAACAGCACTGGCCTCCCATAGTGCAAGTTCTAAGCAAGCAGGCTTCTCACAGAAATAGTTTGAATTTGGGAACTGGCCAAGATATCAACGTTCTAGACTACACATACCTGGCATTTTAATGCTAATTGCAGCACTGGAAAGAAATATTGGCAGCAAGTTTGGTATTCTGATCTTTTCTCATTTCTTCCGGCTTGTATATAAGACCTGGAATTTTCCCATGTGAAGTTGCCTCCATGAAATTCAGGCAGAAACAGTTTAATGGGATTCAGGAAAATACAGTAAAAGCTTGTATCCTTAGTACTAACACCAAGTTGAAAAAAATAAACCTATATGAAATATGAATGTTTCACATTTCTACCTGTCTCATGAAATTCTTGTAGAGTATAAAAAGAGTCATAAACTTTGGCTACTGGTAAAATCATATTTTGGACCTTTGTTCTCTTTCATGAGGTGATTAATTTCATGAAGTCTTTTTCAAAAGCCTGATCATGACAATTCTCAACAAAGTTCTTAGTTGTTATATGTAATTTGCATTGCTAATAATTAAATATTCATGTGGAATGCCAAAAAAGAAACATTTGGGGTGATATTTTCCTGGATTACTATTCAGATAATTCCAACCCACAAAACTCCTCACTACCAATTTCTGAATAAGCTGAATCCAACAGAATATACTTTGGCTAACTGCCACAACCCACGAGTTCACTTTTAGTTGAAAGGGTCTCCCCATTTTCTTTTACTTAAACAAGAAACCACAGAGGAGTTTCTTGACCAGGTGGTCACATATGTGAATCAGAGTGTTCTGTTGCGGCCAAACACCCACACAGACTGGGTGTGCATTCATTTCATGACTTCTTAATCATCAATTGATAAAGTCCTTCTCCTCAACCCAACGTGCACCAACAACAAAGTCTGATGAGGACAGAGCATCACCCAGTCTGGCATATACTAGTGACTATGACTACATGTAAACCACAATTATTGCTTTGTTTAGAGCTGAAGGAAAAGAGTATTTGGGCATAAGCTGCTCTTGGTCTTACAAAACCATATTTCCATACTACTGAATGAACCAATTTATAGGTCAACAAAAATGACTTCTCCTTGGCAAAAGGAAGATATGGTACCCAACAAAGAGGCTGATTCAAGAATGCCCCACTCCCCAGCACAACCTCATTTAGACAGCATATAAGGAACAGAATCATGAACTGGGAGGAAAAAAAGATGTTTGGGATCCTCTCCCTCTTCTCATCACTCATACACATACACACACACACACAGTGACTTGTCTCACTTAACATTTATACACACTCACACTCACTGACTCTCAAATATACACACTAACATACACACAAATTCCAGATTCTAACAACTGCACACTTCTCACACCTGCTCACACTAAAACACAAAAAAAGGGTAGATATAATATGCAAAAACATTATGTTTTCATACTGGCTCACTCTCATTCATATGCTACATACCACTCTCACACACATTCATCAGTTAGTCAGTTCAGTCACTCAGTCATGTCCGACTCTGTGATCCCATGGACTGCTGCATGCCAGGCCTCCCAACCCATCGCTAACTCCCAAAGCTTGCTCAAACCATTGAGTCAGTGATGCCATCCAACCATCTTATCCCTGGTCGTCCCCTTCTCCTCCTGCCTTCAATTTTTCCCAGCATCAGGGTCTTTTCCAATGACTCAGTTCTTCACACCAGGTGGCCAAAGTACTGGAGTTTCAGCTTCAGCATCAGTCCTTCCAATCAATATTCAGGACTGATTTCCTTTACGATTGACAGGTTTGATCTCCTTGTTGCCCAAGGGACTCTCAAGAGTCTTCTCCAACACCACGGTTCAAAAGCATCAATTCTTTGGCGCTCAGCTTTCATTATAGTCCAACTCTCCCATTCATACATGACTACTGGAAAAACCATAGTTTTGACTAGACGGACCTTTGTCAGTAAAGTAATGTCTCTGCTTTTTAATATGCTGTCTCGGTTTGTCATAGCTTTTCTTGCAAGAAGCAAGCATCTTTTTTTTTCATGGCTGCAGTCACCATCTGCGGTGATTTTGAAGCCCAAGAAAATAAAGTCTATCACTGGTCCATTGTTTCCCCATCTATTTGCCATGAAGTGATGGGACCAGATGCCATGATCTTAGTTTTTTGAATGTTGAGTTTTAAGCCAACTTTTTCACTCTCCTCTTTCACTTTCATCAAGAGGGTCTTTAGTTCCTACAAATTAATAGAGCACGTTTTATTTTTTCTATTAAGTTCAGCATGATTTTTTGGTAACTGCTTTGTCCTCTCTGAATTGATTCTTTCATTGCATCTCTAGAATCTTCCTTGGATGCTTGCACTTACAAGAGACATATATTAGCACCTCTTCACCCAACTCTCTGGGGCCAAATTTATAAAGAACAGGGTGACAGTTAAGACTTCAGGTGGGTGGAAAAGTAGAAAGGAGAAGAAAAGTTGACCTCCTCCTCCTCCGTCCTCTTTTCCAGATAAAAATTCACCATAGACTCAGGTCAGTGAATTGCATTTAGTTATTATCATTTTTGAGTCAAGTCCATATTTCAAATGTGTCTGAGCTCTCAGACAGGTGCTGATAACAGTTGGCAGGGATGAAAGAACAAACTGATTACCTTAATAGAAAAGCTCTTTCATGATGATTTTGCAACATGTTTTCAGAGTCTTTAAATTCGATCATAATCATCTGAGAAGAAGAGGAGCTAATTTGGAGAAAGGTGCTACGAATGCCTATGCATGTGTATGATCTTATTTCATGATCACACTAATTATTTGATACAGTGGCTCTAAGACTCCTTATCTTAAGATGATGAAACTAAGTTTTAAATAAGTAATGTAGAAGAAGGCAGCTATGGCTTCTTTGCTAATTCTCTTTCCTCTCCAACCTTTCTTGGTCCCATCTACCCCCAAAAGAATTGCTATTTTGATTGGTCCATATCCATGAAAGAATGTGAGGGATATTTCTTTTTTTTTTTTAATTTATGTATTTTACTTGGAGGCTAATTACTTTACAATATTGTAGCGGCTTTTGCCATACATTGACATTTCTTGTACACAGGGTACCTATCACTCCTTAGAAATGGAAAGCTAGCCAAGATTACCTCAAAGGCCAGGCCCAGTGATCTCTTCTGCCTTCCTTACATGCAACATCATCTCACATTCCCTTATCATGCCTGACCAGAGGCCATGAGATACCTAGAATTAGATTTGAATTTACTCAGAGGTAGACACCTTCTGTAACCTATACCATATGCTCCAACACAGCTTTCCTTGGTATGATTTATGGATTATTTGAGGTTTCCCTGCCTGTAATGCAGGAGACCCGAGTTTGATCCCTGAGTAAGGGAAGATCCCTGGAGAAGGGAATGGCAACCTGCTCCAGTATTCTTGCCTGGAGAATTCCATGGACAGGGGAGCCTGGCAGGTTATAGTCTATGGAGTAACAGAAGAGTCGAATACAACTGAGTGAATAAGACATTCACTTCTCCGGCAATAGCCCCACTGAAAATAATTCCATACCTTGTTTGTCACAGAGGAGGATGACTAACTGTGGTGTTGGAGATGACTCTTGAGAGTCCCGTGGACTGAAGGAGATCCAACCAGTCCATCTTAAAGGAAATCAGTCCTGAATATTCATTGGAAGGACTGATGCTGAAGCTTCAATACTTTAGCCACCTGATGTAAAGAATGGACTCATTGGAAAAGACCCTGATGCTGGGAAAGATTGAAGGCAGGAGAAGGGGGTGACAGAGGATGAGATGGTTGGATGGCATCACTGACTTGATGGACATGAGTTTGAGTAAGCTCCAGGAGTTGGTAATGGACAGGGAAGCCTGGTGTGCTGCAGTTCATGGGGTCGCAAAGAGTCGAACATGACTGAGCAACTGAACTGAGGATGACCAGATCAAAACCACTATTTGGCATTCCTGTTTCCCCAAAATTAATACGAAAAAAACATATCCCTAAGTCCTCCTTGCTCACTGAGCTCGAGACACCCTCATCTTCTCTCTGATCTGAAACATTCTTCCACTACAATATGCACTCTAAGAAAATAGGAAATTATCTATCTTATTTGCCATTGTATCCCAAACATCTAGAATCATACATGAGGCCTATTAGGCCATCAGCTATCGAAGTCATGAATCAATTAATTGAGTGAAAGATCATGTAACTCACTACGGTCACATAGCCACAAAAGGACAGTGTTAAGATTTAAACTCTTGTTGTTTTTATTTTTCCCCCCTGACTCCAAAGCCTTCAGAAAAGGTACAATCACAGAACTAATATGTATTCAATACGAATCATTTGCCAGGCCTTCTGAAAGACCTCAGATATGAAGACAAGAACCTGAAACTGAAGAGATATTACAAAAGACAAACAAATGAACTATTCATCCTTCAATACAAACACACATTTATTTAGACAAGAGCCTGGGAGAAAAGAAAATCGTGACATACAGCTCATTTTTTCTTTATGGTGGCTGTCACCAGAAATGCATTTCAAATTAACCCAGGGAATTTAAAAAAAATGATTAGGCTTAGGCTATACCCTTCCTGACTACCAAACATTGTGGTTTAATGGACCTGGATTGGGTATTTGTGTTTGTTTAAAAGCTGTCCAGCCTATTTGAATTCATCGCTAGGCTGGCAAGTAGAATGGTCCAGTAGAATGCCACGTGGTAACTTACCATTTTAGAAGAACAAATGAAATGATACTGGAATCAAGAAGACAAAAGGATTTCACAAAGGAAGTGACGTTTGAACTTGTTATTGAAAAAGAGATCAGTGTTAGGTGGAGAGGAGAAAAGTAAAATGGAGACAGAAAGATCAGCTCTAGTAATTAGTTCATAGAGAACATAAGAGTGAAAATATTTACAAGCTTCCTTAGAATCCTAAAGATTAGACCAGAGAGGACCTCAGAGGTCACCTTGAGAAGCACTTATCACACCTAGGAATTGCTGAGGGGCCGTGTTCAACGCAGATTCAGACTCAGTACGTCTGGAGTAGAGCCCGAGATCCTCCATTTCTAATGTACTCTCAGGGGATGCAGGGGCTGACGGTCCATACACCATATTTGAGTAGGCAGATTTCAGGGATTCATGGAAGAACACTGACTTGCCAAGGTGATTACTGAAGTGGAGGTGGACTAGCAGACAACTACTGCCCAAAGGCTTATCAAAGATTTTATCAACCCACCCCAGACACCAAGATTCAAGCTCTTACTGTGGCGATGGCTGAGTCCAAAACCAATACTTATAGTAGTCTATATATGTTTGTCAGACCATCCAACAGTGAGCACTTTTCTTAGCTGCTGGTCCTTGAACAAAACCTAACCTTATACCTCAAATATTTAAGCCTTGGCTGGCTCGCAGGAACCTTTTCCTCCCTCAATTTATTCTTAAAAGGGGGCAAGAATGACAGAAAATAAAAAGCTACTGCTTTGACACTTGATGACAGCAACCTTTCTTGCACTTCAAAATTATTCCAATTTGAAGGAGTCCAACCTGAAGCAGAAATTCAGAAATGCTCATTTCCTCATCATAGAGCCTACCTGCAAAACCATCTTAATCTGCTGTGACATTACAGGGATATCAAAGCCATAAAAAAGGGGCAACTTTCAGGGCAACAAATGAATATTCCCATTTAAGAAGGTAAAGCGCAAGCAAAAGTCATCCCATTCCACTTATACCTGCAAAATATATATATATATACTTCTTTTCTTCAAAAAAGTGCAGTTTGTCAACTATCAAATCAAAGTAGACATCCAAGTTTAACCTGGATTGTTGCATTTAATCCTCCCAGCAATCCTAACATAACTGTATAGTATTAAAGCTGTTTTAGAGGTGAGGACTGAAAGAAAGAGAGCTGGGATTGGAATCCAGATGGTCTGACACAAAGACTTGTATTCTTTCCATTTTACTGAACTGCTTTCCATAAGAACCCATAATGTAATCTCCCTGTTACCAGTCCATACCTGTCAATTCACAGGACATAAGACACTTTTGTCTGGGACTTCCCTGGTGGTCCAGTGGTTAAGACTCCATGCTTCTACCACAGGAGATGCAGGTTTGATCCCTGGTCAGGGAATTAAGATCCAGCATGCCACTCAGCAGAGCCCTCCTCCAAAGACATTTCTGTCAAAGCACCCACTTACTTCTGCCTTGAATCAGCTAAGGGTTTGCTTCTTTGTTTCACCTAGTTGATTCTGATTTCCTGGTCCTTGGAGAAAATCAGCGTAAGATAGTGATTCTCAAATATGGTCCATGGAACAGCCACATCAATATTACCTGGGAACTTGTTAGAAATGCCAATTATGGGGACCCCTGAGGAGGGACCCACAGAGCTGTTCTTTAAGAGATCTCCATATGATTCTGATGCCCATGAAAGTTTGAGAACCATAGCTCCCCTACACTCTCACCAGTTCAAAACCTAGCTGTAAACAAATCACCCTGGCAGGGAGTGATAGAGGAAAAGGGGTTGACTCCAGGGTTTCTCTTGATTAAAATCCAATAATGGAACAAAATTATAGATGTATTTTCTCAAAAAATAGATCAGCCTTTATCAGAGACAGATTCTGTTCATTGAATGCAGTTGCTATTTGTCTCACAAAAATCTCATAAAATAGTCTGATCCTCCCCACTCTCAGAGCCCCCAGAATCCCTAAAGGGTCATGTATCAACTTTCTTTCCATTTAAGTGTAGAGAATAACAATGCTTCATGTAGTTTATTTAACCAAATAGACTTTTAATTCTCTTCACAGTGCCCTACCCCACCAGTTAAATCAGCGAACAAAAGATTCACTGTGGTTTCCGGCATCACATTTCAACTATATTGCTTACTTTTCAAGGACCAACAGCTCTCCTTTTCTAACCTTTCATTTCTGTCCTTAACCCAGACTCTCCATTAAAACCATGAATGAGATTGGTCTCACCACTAACCATTCATTAGTCATTGGCATTGCCACTTCCTGTGCCCTTGCTGACTCTGCTTTCACCTTTGGGAATACCTATTTTCTCTATCCTCCTACCTAAAATCATATCTGTTTTTCAAGGCCCATCTCAAACCCTATTGCCCCTCTCCCCTCATTAGGCAAATATGACCATGTAGTCAAAAAATAAATACTCCAGTTTTGGAGTTAGAAAGACTGGAGTCTCAGTTCTAAGTCTAATATTTACCATCCTTGTGATCACTGGAAAGTTTGTGAACTTCAATGAGCCTCAGTCTCCTCTCCCCTGAAATGGGCACAGGAAGAAACAATTTTACAAGCTTGCTGTGTGGTTTCAAGGAGAAAGCATCCCTGACTCAAGGAACCGAATCATCCAAAAACTGTCAGCCCACCTAGAAGCCCATTGTGTAACAAAGAGGAGACAAAACCAAAAGCACATATAACTACACTTATAACCTTCATCCTCTGATAAAAGACATGTGGGGTAGGGGTCATGATTGGAGTTGAAGATGGAGTTCAGGAGCCTGAAAGTGAAAGAATCTGACCCCAAGTTAGGAACTAAGATCTCGGACAAGTGGGATTTCAAAACTTTAGAGCAGCAAAGCACCCTAAGGGAAAGGAGGGGGAGGAAAGCATCAGATGAGATCATTTGTTATTAATAATGAATTACTAGAGTCTGTGAGCAATTTTAGTTAGAATATAAATTAGAGAGGATTCAAAAATTGTCGCTGTAATCACAAGAATGGCACTCACTTTCATTCTCATGTGCATTTTTGAGCAGGAAAAGAAAAGGCAGGGCTTTAGCTTGCTCCTACCCTGGTTCCATACACTATGGTTGCCTGTCAAAATGGAAGCAGCGTTGACACAGACAGCACGATGTGACATCCCCAGCTAAGAGGAGAGCTTCCCACAAGAGGTCAGACTAAGATGCCATGGTGCCACCTGTTCCTGGCACACTATCTCCACCTCTGCTGACCCAGGTGACACAGAAGAAAGCAGGAGAAGACACGACCTTGACAAGATGCTGAGTTGGTTCTACCTGAAGCCCCCTTTAAGGAGGATTTGGGTTGTGTTTTAACATAAAGGGTGTAGATTCTATGGTGAGAGGTGGGCAGGACATACCTGGGATGCTGTCAGTTTTCCTGAGGGCTGATGCTCTGAGCAGGCTCTCAGAAGTTAGCCTTTCTCTCTGACCAAGGCACAGATGGAGCAGAGATCCACCCCAAGCAAGCTATGAGGCTCACTGGGGTACTGATGTAGATGGCAGCAGCCCCCCCTGCTTAGAATGAGGGAGTGGGCCAGATACCTAGGTATTTGCAAAATAGGGCTGAGGACCTGAGACCATCAAAGTAGACCCACAAGAACGTGGCAGAATGATTGAGGACAATGTATTTTCTAACTAGTTGTGTGGTCTTGCTCCATTACGGGCTCTGAACTTCCCTACTTCCATCCGTGAGATTCTGCCTCCTGCTATGGGTCCTGATGCCCATTGTTGCAAAATAGATACCCTTGTGCTTCATGCCATCGGAAGTATGGGGAGTAATTAATAATATGCATTAAAAACATCATCTACCAGTTGAAAACCTTGGCTTTGAACCAGATTCTTCTTCTGTGACTCCGTTTAATCGATGATCACTATATTTCCTAGGTTCTTTGCCTTTTTAGTACTCTATGACCATTAACATTTCCCTATTTTGAGCCCTCTGACCCCTCACCTGAACTTTTGCAAGTGCCTACCAGAGGTATCTTTCTATCTCCAATCTCACTACTAAGATAAAAATTATCTCCCTAGAATATTTTTAAGGTATAAGACACCTATTACATGGTACCTTTATTTTTGTTTACATGTTTTCTTAAATATTTTCAAGTGAGCTGTAATGGTAAGGCCATTTGGAAACCAGCAAAGAGTTGAACAAAATTATATTGTTCTTTTGAAAACTTGCAAGTAAAGCAGTGTTGAGTGGGTCAAGTTAGAAGCTTTTCAGATGTCATGATTTTAATTTTAGTAACTTTCAGATAGATCCATTAGATATGTACAGGAGCTCCCAAGTACGCTTTACCTAAAACTCAGAGTCAACACATAACTAGTTGTCAAGATCAGATTTTTACTTTTCACATCAAGACTTCATGTCAATTCTCTTAAAATTTTCCTTCAAAATTAACCTATCCTCAAAGGACAGTCCAAGGTCTGCAACATTTAGATATTGGCAGGATACCTCCCATATGTCATCTCTAATCCTGCATTTGCATATAGTTAATAGTATATAAATTTCCAGCAAATACACAACATTATAAAAGAGAAGGGCACAACTGTATAAAAAAAGTAAGAGGTAAAAGACCTGATTTCCAAGAAGAAAGAGATTGAAGAAGTTAATGAGAAAAGTGAGATTCAATTCATTTTCTATTCCAAAATGTTCTGTGTCCCTCTAATTATTTCCTGCCTTTTATTTTTTTAATACAAAAGGCAAAAGGAAGTCTGCAAAAGACACTTAGAGTGGCGGACATGCCCTTGTTCTACTACTCACTGTGTAACCTTGAATGGAGAGCAAACTCTAGACACCTGAATTTCGCCATCTGCAAAATGGGGGAACTGGATCAGATTTAAATTGTGCCTAATATTTAAATTTTATGATTTCATGTATTACAAAAAAGTCAGGTTTCACATCTGTATACACACTTGAAGTGAACACATTCTTTATTCCATCTTTCAAAAAGTAAAAGGAAAGCCCCTTACAAACAACTGAAGCACATTGGACAGGACAGCATGAACAGGCCTAGGGCAACAACACCACCCTAATATCCAGCTATTTTAGCTTTACACGTAGAAACATTGTGAATGGGGAATTCCCTAATAGTCTAGGGGTTAAGATTTTGCATTGTCATGGCCAAGGGCCCAGGTATAATCCCTGGTTGGAGAATTAAGATCCCACAAACCACACATGGTGTGGCTCTCCCATCTCCCCAAAAAATTGTGAAGGTAAATAATAAATTCACTTTTGAGTTGAAATCTGGTGCATCACATCTCCCCTCTTACTCTTCTAGAAAAATAACAAGGCAAGTACTTTACCATATAACTGCCCTTTGAATACAGAAGGACAGCTAGATCAATCTCTCAATCAGCCTTCCTTCCTCCACACCAAATATTTGCCATTAAGTCCACCATTCAGTAAGTGGCATGGTTTTCAGGCTCCTTAACCACCCACATAACCCTTCTGAGGACACACTACAATCTGTTCATCACTCCTTTAAAATGGGCCTAACAGAAAACCAAATGCAAAAGCTACTAGACAAGCACATAACTTTGTTCGTATCTTGAACTTTTTAAAAGACTCTGATAAAAGCTACAGATGTTCTTTGGAGAAAGAAGTTCCTACATGTCTACGTAGATTCATAATCTGCAAATGAGCAGTTGTTTCACAACCCACGACATTCATCTGTGGACTTCATGCTAAGAACCCCTACGCTGAATATATCTAGAGCCCAGCAGGGCTACCATTTTTGATGATCTTTAGACTATGCTCA
Organism: Okapia johnstoni; assembly: GCA_024291935.2. Lineage (NCBI taxonomy): Eukaryota > Metazoa > Chordata > Mammalia > Artiodactyla > Giraffidae > Okapia > Okapia johnstoni. Next base: position 86,890,250 of record CM044305.1, read on the forward strand.
ACTTGAATATACAGTGCCATTTTCATCCTCTAAAAGGAAGCCAAGGGATAGAAATAATTAATTTTGAGATGGGAGTGCTAATAATATCACTCTACATGTTTTCAGGTACAGTATTTTTAATGAGAGACTTGTGGGAATTCAGCTATGAAATAATCTAACCTACCTTTCTATATAACTAAATTGAGTTAAGAGACATGTTAGCAAACATTGTGACTACCCTCCAAGTGCCAATTCATACTAATGCACCTACCGGTGCCAGGTAATATCTCTGATGATACATGTTCAAAAGCAGGATAATGATTCATTCTTAGCATGCGGAGCTGTCAAGCAGGAAAGATACAGTCATGAAATCCAACATGCTTCCAGCCAAAGAGGTGTTTTCTGCTGTTCTAATTTCCATTGAATAGAGCACATTACCCCCTGTTGAACATTAAAGTTCAATGAGACATAATCACAGGCTAAATAGCAATCTGCTTGACATCATTTCTTTTCCTGGATACAATAATATTTGTGCTAGGACTATTCATCAGGCACAGAGAAATTGTGGGCTACAGATGCATCATTGTTAGTCATCTATTACTAGAACCTTTGTCAAAAAAAAATTAGAAGATCAAGACTTGGGAGGAAATTTTTCAATTCTATATGAATAGCTTGTTTTTGGAGCCTGCCCCATATCTCAGTGTGTGCTGTTACTTTTGAGAGCAAAAAGATCCAATTATTGTCCCATAATAGTCATCACAGGTACCTGGCCTCAAGTCTTGTTGACCTACTTTCAGTGATCTCTAAGTGTTTCAGATTCAATTATTGACCCTAATTCATCACACCTACCTATATGCATTGCTTTGCCATGTGATTTATATTTCCTCCCCCTACAGGAAGTGTATATTGGGCTTGACCATGTAATTTGCATTGTCCAATGGATAAAGGGTTGAAGAGAGTTCAAGTTTCAAACGTAACCCTTAAGAGGGACCTCATGTTTATCAAGCTTCTGCTTGTTCTCTTGCACCTCCACAAAATCCAGGATAAAGTATCCCTGGTTAATGAGCTAGTCCAAGACACACAGAGAAGACTCAGACCCAATCTGCAGCTAAGAGTCACCCAGCTGAGCCCAGACTAGGTTGCCTGAATTCAAACCAACCCATAGACATGTGAGCAAAATTACTGGTACTATTGCAGGCCACAAATATTAAGCTATTGTTAGGCATGCAACAACAGCTGACTCTATACTCAATGTTAAAAAAGTACAACATACTAAAATTGATTTTACAATCTGCCTTTTGTCCCATGAGATATTTACATTACACATCTATACACACACTTTTGACGGCTAGAGATTGTGTTAGATGTAGGACATGCCATGGTAAACAAACAATGCTCATGGTTGCTTATTGTCTATTGGTTTGAAGTTCACAATACCTCTAACACCTCTGGACGTAACGGGCAATTCGGTGCGGTATAGCAAAATTGGGGAGAAGAATCATTTGATTTCATTGATAAGCAAGTGATGGGATCCATCATCTCTAAGAGCAATTAATAATTATATTCCTGACTGTGAAAAAAATGAAATGCTTCAACACTGGTATGCTTTACAGATGACTACGGTTTGCATCTCAAGCTCAGAAAGTTGAACAATATTGGCAAGAAAGAGTACCACTCATAGAACATAATTTAACTTTTCCTCCATGACTGAAGTCCATCATTATGAACTACAATTATTGTGCTGTGCTGTAAATAGCTCTTGGTTTATCCACACTTCTCTTTCTCCCCCTTACAAGAAAGCCTGTCAACTGTATCTTCTTCTGCTGTCATCCAACCTGCCTCTAACAGTACTCTTTTCCCCTACCTGTCTTCCCCAAACTGCTGCAGGTCAACCAGTAACCATACTTATGAAGAAGTGTATGTTAAGAAGACTCAGTGTAGTACCGTGACTCTCACATGTTAAGTGCATGGTTCTTATGCATGGGATTCTTACAGCAAGTCCTGACCTTCACAATTCTTTCTTGCCAACCTCGTGATTCAAGGTTGACTATTCTAGAAGAGAGGCTACCAGATGCAAGTCTGACCTTGCAGAGTTGTTAATGTATCCTACATTTTATTGTACTTTAAAGATCTTGAAAGTGGTTTTTTCCCTACTTAATAATCACAATAGAGTTCATAGAGCCAGATGAACTAAATGGATTCCTACTCTGGTGTGCAAATAGAGAGCTTGCATTGCTCTCCAAACTCTTAGTAAGATTACAGAAAGTCAACAGTTGGATGCCCTAAAACCTCAAGCACCATGCAGCTATAAGCAGTTTGTGTAAAAAATAAGTGCCGGGAATGAAGTATGATGATAGGTATTCAGTTAGGCCAGCTCAGAAATGAAATATAATATGGGCAGAGTAACCTTCTGGAGTAGAAAGACAGGCTGGCTGAAATCTCTGCATGCACTTAGATTTCAAATTTGTGCATCAGTTGTACAAAAGTTTGTTTCAGCAAAATTGGACCACACAATCCTAATACTTTGACTTTCAAAAAGAAATACATGTCTTACTATTTCTTTCTCAGCATCAAATGATCATTGGTTCAGAAAACTCAATTAATCTGAGATACAGGATTCCTTCATCTCTGAGCGCATAGAGCCGATGTTCCATCAGTTTTTCCGGTCACATTGAACACAGCGGCTGGGACTCAACAGGCACCCAATAAATGCTTGCTGAATCAATGAATTTGTAAATTCATCAGGTTTGTAAATTATTTGCCTCATTTCTTCCAGTTACAGCTATTTGGGAATCAAAAAAAAAAAAAAAGAACTAGATGAAATAAACCACTACCCTATCATTTCCCAACCTCTTTGTATTATTCACGAATTCCATTATTAATTGCCTTCTGTGTAGGCACTGTCCAACAATAGCAAGGAGTGAAGAAGGCAGAGATGGAAGAGAAAGCAAGTGGGGAAGGCAGCAATTACCCCGAAGGAGAACTAATTGTTCCAAATCCATTGCCTTAGGCTTCAGTTCACATAATCACTCTTTCTGTGCTCGCTCTGACTCTACACCACGTTTGAGTACCACTGATGGAATGCAATAAGTACCAAATTCCTCTTGCTTCTCTCCATAGACAGTCTAAGCACATAGCCGGCAAATGGGTTCAAACGTCATGACAGAAGCACATTCCAGCTGTGGCCTCCATTGGCCATATGTGGGATCATGTAGAAACAGTTCTGAGAGCAGGTCTCAGCTATGGGTGGGGAAAAGGGTCTCAGCTATCTGTAATCATCATCTCTGACTTTGTTTATATATTTATGACATGAAAGCATGAAGTAGTTTGGACTGTTTGTTGATATTCCCCACCATGTACCTACAGAGCTCTGAGCAACTTCATTACAACAGGTTGATATTTGCATGTACTATGCATATTAAAATTCAGCGATCCTAAAGTCAGAATTCTCCAACAGCTGTCTAAACATCAGTCAGCCTAAATTCAGTTATTCCTGAAGATTTCAAAACTGTCTATTTCCTATTTTGGGGGTAGTTATTATTAGTTAAAGGGATAATTTCATGAATTCCTTCAGAATGTTTTTCTTCATTTTTACCATGAGGGGAGAAAAAGGTATATAGCAGGGCAAAGGTAAAAGTTGGTCCCCAAACTCACCTTTACCAACAAAGGAAAAAGTGTTAAGAGTTGAATGTGTATCCTCTCAGTCATTTTCAATAAACATACTAACTCCCATAGAGACATACATGTGTATGTGCACACATTTGCAGAGATACACACCCTATATAATCATTCATATCCTATTTTCTCACTTTCTGTGATCCTGGAACACACGTAGTTTTGTAATCCTATTTTCCATTCAGTTTCTTCCAACGTTTTTTGGGGGGCCACGCCACACAGCATTTGGAATCTTACTTCTCCAGTTCCCCAACCAGGGATCGAACCTGTGCCCCCAGCATTGGTAGCATGGAGTCTTAACCACTGTACCAACAGGAAGTCCCTTCTTCCAATAGTTTAAAGATAAATCTTCATACAGGTGTAAATCATAGTGGCCAACACAAAAATCAGTGATCATCCCTGTTGGGGAACAAATGTGTGTGATGTGTGTGAGTCTCAACTCTCAGACTCACCCAGGACAGAGGTGAAAGAGTTCACTCAATCACCTATGAGCTTCTTATTGATAAGGCATGAGGGGGCTCTTATAAAACTAAAACTACGTCACCAAAGAGATGAGTTACAATATGAATAGTATTGTTGGTGTCATTGACGTTTAGTTGCTCAGCTGCGTCCGACTCTTTGCAACCCCATGGACTGTAGCATGCCAGGCTCCTCTCTCCATGGAATTTTCCATGCAAGATTACTGGAGTGGGTTGCCATTTCTTCCTCCAGGGGATCTTCCCAGCCCAGGGATCAAACCCAGGTCTCCATGTCTTCCTAAGACTGCAGGTGAATTTGTTACCATTGATTAGAAACAATAAAATCAGAAACACTGATTTCTTCACTCAAAAAATATATACATGCCTATCACATACTAGGCATTGTGCTAAAAATCGTTGATAAAATGATAAGACAAAGTATAATTACTAAATCTAATTTACAAAATGTATTAAAGTGAAGCTTTCATTTAATCACCAGTCCCTTTTTCACTAACAGAAGAGTAATATCTAAAGGCAAAGTTTCAGTTCCAAATTTCATGTAAAACTGAGGGACAGTCTACAAAGAGCTGACCAGTTCAGTTCAGTTCAGTTGCTCAGTCGTGTCCGACTCTTTGCGACCCCATGAATCGCAGCATGCCAGGCCTCTTTGTCCATCATCAACTCTCGGAGTCTACCCAAACCCATGTCCATCAAGTCAGTGATGCCATCCAACCATCTCATCCTCTGTCGTCCCCTTCTCCTCCTGCCCCCAATCCTACCCAGCATCAGGGTCTTTTCCAATGAGTCAACTCTTCGCACGAGGTGGCCAAAGTATAGGAGTTTCAGCTTCAACATCAGTCCTTCCAATGAACACCCAGGATTGATCTCCTTTAGGATGGACTGGTTGGATCTCCTTGCAGTCCAAGGAACTCTCAAGAGTCTTCTCCAACACCACAGTTCAAAAGCATCAATTCTTCGGCACTCAGCTTTCTTCATCGTCCAACTCTCACATCCATACATGACCACTGGAAAAACCATAGCCTTGACTAGACAGACTTTTGTTGGCAGAGTAATGTCTCTGCTTTTAAATATGCTATCTAGGTTGGTCATAACCTTCCTTCCAAGGAGTAAGCGTCTTTTAATTTCATGGCTGCAATCACCATCAACAGTGATTCTGGAGCCCAGAAAAATAAAGTCTGACACTGTTTCCACTGTTTCCCCATCTATTTCCCATGAAGTGATGGGACCAGATGCCATGATCTTAGTTTTCTGTATGTTGAGCTTTAAGCCAACTTTTTCACTCTCCTCTTCCACTTTCATCAAGAGGCTCTTTAGTTCTTCTTCACTTTCTGCCTAATGGTGGTGTCATCTGTATATCTGAAGTTATTGATATTTCTCCTGGCAATCTGTATTCCAGCTTGTGTTTCTTCCAGCCCAGCGTTTCTCATGATGTACTTTGCATATAAGCTAAATAAGCAGGGTGACAATATACAGCCTTGACGTACTCCTTTTTCCCTATTTGGAACCAGTCTGTTGTTTGCATGTCCAGTTCTAACTGTTGCTTCGTGACCTGCATATAGGTTTCTCAAGAGACAGGTCAGATGGTCTGGTATTCCCATCTCTTTCAGAATTTTCCACAGTTTCTGACCAGTACTCTCCAAAAATGTCCTAGTCATGAATAAAATCAGAAATCTAAGAAATTATCACACATCAAAGGAGATTAAGAAGCATGACAACTCAATATGATGCAGTCTTCTGGACTGCATCCTGGAAGGGAAAGAGGACATTACTGGAAAAACTAGAAGAGATTCAAGAAAAGTCTGGAATTTAGATAATAATATTGAACCAAATGTTTTAAACAAATGTCTATTGGAGAAGCTGAGTGGAGGATATAGAGAAAATCTCAGTATCATTCTTACAACTTTTATGTAGAATTAGGGTTATACCAAATAAAAGCTCTGAGAACTAACGTCCCACATGCCATGTGGCAGGGCCAAAATAATAATATCATTGAAAATAAGGCCAATATCAGTAAAGATGAGGCACAGAAATAGAAGAGCAATTTAGTATTTACATACTCCTCTGTGCCAGACACCATGCTACATAATTTCTATGTACAATAACAATAAAATCTCCAAAACAACCCCAAACATACATCCTGTTATTATCTTTCACTGAGGAGGAAAGTGAAGATCAGAGAAGTGAAGGAACTTGTCCAAGGACACAGAGAGGTACGAAGTAGCAGAGACAAGGTTGGAAGTCTGACATCAAGACAAAACCACAGTAAGTTCTACCACCCCACTAAAGAACTTGGTTTCTATTCACAAGGCTCCAAGCTATTCGACTTTCTGCTCATAACGACACTGAAATGAAAGCTATCTTTAGGAAAGCTTTTGTATTTACTAAGTCTCATTTCTAATGTCCAAGACGTATTGCAGCAGCTAAGGCTGGTTTTAGTTTTTTGTTCTCATTTGTACTGCTGTTTCTCTTAACTGTCAGCTACCTCTGTCATTTTTCATTTGACTACTCAATCTATACAGCTCTTATTCCACTGAACGGAACCCATCCTCCAGTTTCATCAGAACGATCCACGCTCTCTGTCACGCTTTGCACTTGAAGTCCTGGAGTAGTAGCACTTGGAGCTCATTTCTATAGGACCTGAGGTAGGTTTTGCAAAGTTTCTTGCATTCTATCTATGCATGAGTATCTCAAGGACTCATTTCTCTCACTGGCCATCTATTCCAAGGATAGGTTTTAGACTTTGTAGTTATCTTACAAATCTCCCCTGTGGTCACTGGGGAGTGGCTTCATTGGAGATACCAATTTGGCACAGTTCGCCACCTGAGCCCCACAGAACAGTTGTAAACCCATCTGCCTCAATGGTTTCAAGAGGAAAGGATGTTCTTCTGGGCAAAAGACCTTAAGGAAATCTTATCCTTGGAACTGTAGACTGGAGTCTCCAAGGTCTTTCACTGTTTGACTTTTGAAATTGTTCCGTTTCTCCACCAGCTGCAGGTAACAGAATAAAAGGCCACCTTACAATGTAGAAACTGCAACTCAGAATCTAACTACTGTGTTTCCAAATTAAAGTAGCTGATTTCTAATAATAAAGGCCCCTTTCAGCATTTCAAAGCTGCTAAGTGACTATTTTCTTTCCTCACTCAATAAAGAAAGTCTGTAAGTATACAGAGAGGCAAGGGAACAGCTGTGACCCAACTAAGGAAAGGAACACCTTTCCAGATGCTGGAGATTTTTATGAGAAAGGAAGTACAATAAGGTACTCAGCCAGTTGACACTTTCCTCTTTCAAGCATTTGGCAGATTAATTTCACCACTAAGTTTCAAAGATATACTTGGAGTCAAGTGCTTGACTCACTGTGTAAGCTAGAACAAGTCTTTTCTTTCTGGATGCCAGTTTCTAGGATCTATAAAGTGAGAGAGTTGGATTAAGTCTCCAAGAGCCCTGCCACTCTGACTTTATAATAGTTCAACGATTGTGTACACAGATCTAAAGTGCAGTTCAAATGAAGGCCAACACCCGAACAATGGTTCTGCTAGCCTATTGAGCGTGCAAAAACACTAATGAGCAATGCAAAAATAGTCTGAAGGAAAATAATTTGCCATACCAATAATTCAGTTGGAATAGTTTATTCCCTGTCGCTTGAATTCCTTCCCTCTTTCCCATTGAAATGTTAGTTGCCTATGACTTCAATCCAGGTACCAACCCTTCCCTTACCCAAATCCAATACCTCCTTCAAAGCATAACCCACTCTTTGGCTGAATATTGGAATTTTTACTGATTCCTCCCAACCAGTGATCTCTCCTGCCTTTGAACTCTAAGAGTGAGCACTGTGTGAAAAAACTGGTAATTCTTTTGTTTAATTGTCTGTTCAAAATGTGTTCGATGTTTTGGGTCTCTCTTTTAAAAAGGCCTTTCTGATCATAACCCAAAGCATCTCTAAGAAATACAAGCATTCTAATTAAGTATCAAGTCCCTTCACATTTGTTAAGAAAGAAGGACACAAAGGTTTGTCTTATCCCACCATTAAAAAAAAATGTTAAAAATAGGTTTAACTCCAAAGAAACTCCAGCTCTGACTACAGAAATTTCAAAAACAGGGCTTGGGAGTGATGTTAAGTAAAGGGACCCTGATGCTTCCTGGCCTGTTTTTTTCATTATTACTATTAATAGTACTCATGTGAGTGTATTCGTACCATTAGAAACTGTTGTGGTTGTTAAAGAAGAACTAGATTTTCTCCTGCAGAAATTAGGGTTTTAGAAAAGGCTTTACGTGTATACTCAGTCTCATCTGAGTCTCTTGCGACCCCATGGACTGTAGCCTACCAGGCTCCTATGTGCTTGGGATTTTCCAGGCAAGAATACTGGAGTGGGGTGCCATTTCCCAACCTAGGAATGCATTTCCTGTATTTTCAGGCAGGTTCTTCACCACTGAGCCACCTGGGAAACCCAGAAAAGTCTTTAGGTAAGGGCATAGACCATTTTACCTGTGAGGGAAATCTAGCAATAGAAGGAAATGTTTTCTCTCATCAGCTCAGGAAGAAACAACAAAAGAGCTTTTGCTGGAGTAAGATAAAGCATAAATACAAACCAAATGTTCAGTAATCCACTGCAAGGGTTTAGATCTTTTCCAAACAGTGATTTAGAAAAGCACATTGATGTTGTTAACTGTGTTAACTACTCTTAAAGGTACAATCAAGTAGCTCAGATCAAACATTCAACCAATATTTACTGAGCAATATCATGGGTGAGGCATTGGCTAGATGTTATAGGGACCAGAAGAGAAGTTGACTTTCCCAGGAATGAGCCTGTGCTTCCACCCAGGGAGCGTCTGTTGGAAAGAAGGGTAAGGGTAAGAGGAAGAAAGGGAGGGATTTCCAGGACAAAAACTTAGGAATCCTTGACTTCCTCTCATTCATCACAAAATATTTGTCTTTTTTCTTTTTTTTTAAACACATCTTTGTCCCCTTTTCCTAAGGTTCTCCCTGGCTACCTTTCTATGCCCTCTACACTGTCCTACACAAAACTGTTAGCAGGATCGCTATACCACACACCCTATGATTCAGCAACACCAAATTATTTGTGTCAGAATCACATATCTCTGGACATTCTCAGGATATTCCCTCTGTACATGATTACCCTTTAAGACTCAGACAAAAATCACCTCCTCGGTGAAATGTGTCCTGACGCTTGAGGGCAAAAACAGTCCCTCCTCTGCAATCGCACAGCACCAGCAGATAACTGCATTAGTACTTAGCAAAGTGTGTGGGAATTATTTGTTTACATTCAGTCTCCCTCTTCAGACAAGAGTGTGAGACAGGATTCAGCTGCAGGAAACAGAAACCACACTAACATTTTAACCAGAAAGTGATATAACACAAGGGGTTGCATACATATAAGATCATTGGACATGATGGAGGAGTAGGCTCTGTCTGGGCTGAGCCTCCATGAATGAATTCCAGACACACACACCTGGCTGACCCTCTCAGAGAAACTGCCACAGTCGGGAAAATGGAGAATTAAGAGGCCACCGTTGAAACCACTGAGAGATGGAACACATGTCTACACTTCTAATCCAGACAGGAGGCATAGCCAATGTCATAATGAAGACTTCCAAACAGCAACTGACTAAAGCCCAGAAGCCTGCCTCAGAACTGACCATTCTCTTCACTGTGGGGCCTGAGAAAAACAACAAATAACAGTAGAATGACCACTGCCTCATTTCTGCCTCTAAATGTCATATGAGTGCATCTATTAGGTAGATACAAGCAGAATCCTAGCTACAGGAGGCTCTGGGAGATAGCACTATCCAAGTGAATGCGGCCATGCAATATCCAATTATGAAGGTTGTTGGGATTTTTTTTAAGCTGCCCCTGTTTCCTGCCTTTTCGTCTGATTGCAAAATTCCTCATTTTTGAAGAATGTTCACCTTAGCATTATTGATAAAGGGGGGAATCTGGAATAACCTAAATATAAAACAAGAGGAGATTCATTACATGAATTATGACAGAATGTTACACAGTCAGTAAGACAACAATGTAGAACTCTCTGTTGAATAGGAAAGATGCCCATGACCTATGTGGAACAGAAGATTACAATCTAACTCACACCATAAACAATTGCAGGTAAGTTCAAGATACGAATATGAGAAGTAACACTCGAAAAATTTACAAAATAAGGCAATAAATAAGCATAAACCACACTGGAAACTGCTAAATCTGACTCCATTAAAAGGTAAAAATTTATATACAGTGATGTAACCAATAAACCATCAATGCCTATCCTCGCAGGATTAGTATAAAGATTACACAAAGAAATAACAAGGATGAACCAAGCTGGAGGTATGACACTCCCTCACTACAGTACACAGCTTTAGTACTCAAAAAAATATGGCATTTGCACAAAAACACACACATAGATCAATGGAACAGAGAACTCAGAAGCAAACCCACACACATACGGTCAGTTAATCTATGATAAAGGAAGAAAGAATATACAATGGAGAAAACTCAGTCTCTTCAATAAATGGTACTAGAAAAACTGGACAGCTAATCAGCTAGACTTATTTCTCACACCATGCACAAAAATGCACAACTCAAAGCTGATTAAAGAATTAAATATAACATAGGAAACCATGGAAGAAAATATTGGCAATATGCTCTTTGACATTAGCTAAGCAATATTTTGGGGGATCTCTCTCCTTGGGCAAGAGTAACAAAGGCAAAGCAAACAAATAGTACTACATCAGGCTAAAAAGCTTTTGCACAGCAAAATAAACCATCAACAAAATGAAAAGGCAAACTACTGTACAGGTGAAAGAATTTCCAAATTATATATCTGATGAGGGGGGGTAATATCCTCAAAATTTTTAAAGAACTTATACAACTAAATATTTTTAAAAAATCAGACTTTAATATGATTAGACATTTAGAGGACCTGGTTAGACATTTTTCCAAAGATGATATATAGATAATCAACGGGCACAAGATGCACATCACTCATCAGGGATATGCAAATCAAAACCATAATGAGATATCACCTTGCACATGTTAGAAAGGTAAGTATCAAAAAGATGAGAAATGACAAGCACTGGTGAGGATGTGGAAAAAAGGGAACTCTTGTATTCTGTTGGTTGGAATATAAATTGGTGCAGCTGCTAAAGAAAACAGTATGGAAGTTTCTCAGAAAAAGAGAACCACAATATGATTCAACATTCCCACTTCTGGATATTTATGAAAAGAAAATAAAGATATTAATTCAAGAAACTATGTGCACCTCAATGTTCTTTGCAGCCTTGTTTACAATAGATAAGAATATGAAACCAAAGTAAGTGGCAATCAATAAAGGATACAGAAAACGTGGGAAAATACATCTATATATACACACACTACATTTCATACATATGTTCACAATGGAATATCATTTAACCATAAAAAGAATGATATCTTACCATCTGTAACTTGGATAGACCTAGGGGTTATTATACTAAGTGAAGTAAGTCAGAGAAACAAAAATAACATATGATTTCAATTATGTGTAGAATCTAAAAAAACAAATGAACAAACATAGCAAAGCAAAAACAGACTCATAGATACAGAGAATGAACAGGTGGTTGCCAGAGGGGAGGAGACATGGAAAGAGGTACGAAATAGGGAAAGGGGATTAAGAAGTACAAACTTCCAAAGACAAATTAAGTCATGGGGATGTAATGTACAGTATAGGAAATATAGTCAATAATACTGTAATAACTTTTTATGGTGATACATGTTAATTAGACTTACACTGATCATTTCACAATGCCTAAAAACATCAAATCATTATATGGTTGACCTGAATCTAATATTTTATTTAATCACTCAGTCGTGCCCAACTCTTTTGCCACCCTATGGACTGTAGTGACTGAGCATGAGAGGGGACTGTAGCCCGCCAGGCTCCTCTGTCCATGGAGTTTTCCAGGCAAGAATACTGGAGTGGGTTGCCATTCCCTCCTCCAGGCGATCTTCCTGACCCAGGGACTGAATCCACATCTCTTGTGTCTCCTGCTCTGGCAGGCAGATTCTTTACTGCTGGGCCACCTGGGAGCTATCTTGCTTTTACCTGCTGCAGATATAAGCAGACAGAGAAGGAAGATTTTTATTGAAAAAAGTGTTACTGTGTTCCAAAAAAATATATTGAACCCAATAATATTCTAATGTTGTGGATGTGAGAGTTGGACCATAAATAAGGCTGAGCACTGATCAGTTAGTTCTGTTCTTGCCATCATTCCATGATTACTAAAATACCCACTTGAATAAGCAAAAATTAAATGGATTTCACAAATTATCTTTCAGAATTAATCCACTGGAGCTGGTCTCAATAAATTAGCAAAGGTCCTTTGGACTCTTATGATGCTCTAGTATAAGAAGTCACTGCTTAACAGATTTTTTTGTGCCCTTGATTGCACAGGCTAGAAGCTAACAGTTGTCATTGTGTGGCCCTGGTACATACCATGGGCTGGAGGTCTCCATCTGGGACATTGAGCGTGCTTTGCAAACCTCTCAACTACATGCATAAAAAGGTGACAAAAAAATACGGTTTTATGGTGTAATCACCCAGAAACTCATCAATGCCCATGGGCACCTGGAGAATTTATTGCTGTGGAACTCATCATCTACCACCTTAAAATATGTCATTTGTTGGATCCGAATTCAGTAGCTCTGTCATTCATTCCCTAGGTGCTATTTTAAAAGGCTACTGATGCCTCTCTGTGAAACAATGTGGTAAATATAAATTAAAAGTTTCCAAATTGCTACTTTATCATTCAGTTGTTATTATTTTTCATAACACATACCCTTGGGTTATTTAAACCACTGCACTGTCTTAAGCAAGGTACACACAAACTTTGCCTTTCTGGATTGTAATATAGAAAGTAATCAAAAAATCAAGACAGTTGGTGATCTTATTTTCAATGGATGAACCTCCAGTTCCCACGGACTGCTAAATGAGACACTAGTCATCACTAGGCCTTTGTTATACCAACCTCCCCACTAGCCCTCCCTCACCATCCAACTGCTTTTGATCTATCACCTTGTTAGAATACTGATATTTCTCTCTTGTTGACATCGTGGATAATAGAAAAAGTTGCAAGGGAACTCAAGTCACTTAACCCTACCAATTTCTCCAGTGAATCTATAAGAGAAAGGATTGTGTCTTCTTCATCCTTGCATGTCCTATTGATGCCTAGAATAGTGCCTGTGGCACATATGAGGAAACAATAAAGCCTTTTTGAATTGAAGTGCAAATACCCAGGAATGAAATTTCCAATTAAATCTTGTGACTTATGGATCATGATGAATGTTGAGTTAAGGAGCAAGATTGACAAGGTATACCTGAGCGGATGAGTTAGATCACACCAATTAATGATTTAAAATAATACCCTATTTCTATAGAATGGACGTTTATGTCACCCCAAAATTCATATGTTGATATCCAATCCAATGGTGTTAGTAGGAAAGGTCTTTCATAGGTTATTAGGCCAGGAGGGTGGAGCACTTGTATATGAGATTAGTGTCCTTATAATGGAGGGGTCAGAGAGATCTCTCTCCTCTTCCACAATATGAGGACACAGCAAGAATACAGCTGTCTATGAACCAAGAAGCCAGTGCTCACTGATACTGACTCTGCTATTGCCTTGATATGAGACTTCTCAGCCTCCAGAACTATGAAAAATACATTTCCGTTGTTTAAGCCATATATTCTATGGCACTTTTGTTATAGCAGCCCAAATGGACATCTACCACATAAACTATGTTCTTCCCATTCAAAATAACATGCTGGGTTATTTCCAGATCTCAATTCAAAGGAATGTGAAACCTTCATTGAAACAATATACCTCTCCTCTAAATCACCAATGGCAAAAAAGAGCACATTCTCAGGAGTACATATTAGCTTGTCATAGTTACTGGTGTTGTCAACTTTAAAACAGAATGCAGCTTACCTGTAAATATAAACTCTAATTCACAGCCCTAACCTTCCTGAATTGTCACTGTTAGCATGGAAAGCACTGTGGGCCCCTCTATAACCTCGGTTTAGTTGCCAACTGTAACCAACATTAGTAAATTCCTAGGAAAGGAATAACCAAAGCATTGGGTAGCATAAAATTCTTGGAGGCTTTGTCCACTCCTCTATCTATAGTGATTACTACTTACTTGCTTACAATAGGAAAAAAATACCTGTTGAATGTCCTCATGTTAGTCACTCAGTTGTGTCTGTTTGTGACCCCATGGACTAGAGCCCATGAGGCTCCTCTGTCCATGGAATTTCCCAGGCAAGAATACTGGAGTGGGTTGCCATTCCCCTCTCCAGGGGATCTTTCCCACTAAGGGATTGAACCTGTGTCTCCTGAATTGCAGGCAGATTCTTTACCATCTGAGCCACCAGGGAAGTTCCTGAATGTCCTTACCCCTCCTCTAATTCTTGGTCCAGAGTGGAAGAGGCCAACAGAATCCACAATTCTTTCGGGGCCATTGTTTGACCTTGGGTCAACTGTTTCAGTCATTAGCAGTGATAACCACACCTACTGTGAAGTAGCCACATGGAAAAGGGGCTTATGACAAAATTGCCCAAGGACCCAGAGAAAGAATACAAACACTAGACTATGGCAGTGTCACAAATCTTCCAGTTAATTCTTCAATTTGTTTTCAGAGCAAGTGAAAAATTATACCAATACAACTGTTTTGATGTCTTCATAGAGACCATAAGCCATGGGGGCAGCAGTAAACATGCTTCACACCTGCACCATACACATGCTAGATGCAATTTCTTTGCTACAGCTCAGTGCAAGTAATGAGATTTTTCATTAGGCAGAACATATGCTTTTATTAAAGTAGCTCATTTAAAGAGGAATTGATGCACTACAAAATATTTAGAATACATTTCGAGTTCTGTGCCCACATTATTATATAGGCTCCTGTGTCCTTGGAATGTTAATAGTGCCAGTTAGGCTTACAAATAAGTGTGAGTCCAATGACAGAGAACTAGCAAACTGCTGGCATTGTTTATCATGGCAAAGATGAATACAATCTAACCAAAACCAAAGGTGGTGTGAATGTTAAAGTTAGTTAGGGGCGGATCATCCCTAGAAGCTGAAGAATCCCCTGGATGACAATGTCCCACCCTTTGGGCTTTAGTTGTTATCACAGTGGTGCTATTCGTATAATCTCTCAGATCTCTGAGACTTCAGATCCTAGGTCAGGGGTCCCCAACCTCGGGGATCTAATGCCTGATGATCTAAGGTAGTAATCTATGTATGAGCTGTATGAGTAATCTGTATATGAGCTGATGTAGCAATAATAGAAATAAAGTACATGATAATATAATGCATTTGAATCATCCCAAAACCACACCCCAAACCATTAGTCCAAGAAAAAAATTGTCTTCCCTGAAAACCTGTCCCTGGTGCCAAAAAGGTTGGGGAGTGCCATCCTAGGTGATGTTGTTCATCACTGTTAGGAGGGATGCCTAAGGTTCACAGAGTGCTTAACAGTTTTCCACAGCTCATGCATATCCGGTGAATTATTTCCTTTGAATCTCGAGACAGGGCAACAGTGAGGGTAGGCAATTCTTCTCATTTGTAAAAGCCTCTCGGAGTCCAAGGTCAGAGGGCCAGTAAAGCAATTGGAACTTGAGACTATTGCAGGTAAAGCAAATGTAAGGCTTGTTCAGAAGAAATGAACATATAACAGGAAAGATTTGAATCATTATAAAAGCAATACATACATACTTTGAAGGCATCCATACAAATTGTAAGTGTTTAAATTAGAAATCAAAAGCAGGCCCCCATCCTCCCACCAAATCCCTTTCCTATGGGTAATTATTTTGAACAATTTGGTGCCTATCTGATATGCATATATGTATGTGTGTGTGTGTGTGTGTGTGTGTGTGTGTGTGTGGCTGTATGTGGCTGTATATAGAGGTTTGTATAGAAAAATGAGATATAAATGAAAAATTGATATTTTTATCTTAATATGCCATGGACATCTTTCCATGTCCCTTCCTATAGACCTGCCTAGTCCTTATTTACAGCTGCATCCCATAGAACAGAGGTACCATAAACCACTTCACTGTTGCCTCACATGAAGTATTTGGGTTTTGCTCTCAAGAACAGTGATGCAAAATACAACCTTGTTCACATATGTTGGCACATTTGAGTATTCTCATAGGATAGTTTCACAGAATAGGAACTGCTAGGTCAAAGCATGTATGTATGTATTTTAGATTTTAATAGATAGTGTCTCAATGCCTTCCAAAGAGGTTGTATCAATTTACAATGTATGAAAGGGCTTGAGGGTTATTTTGAAGAAATAACTGACAGGATATGAGGACTGGCTGGATTAGGAAGGGAAAGCAGAGTCAAAGATAACTTCAAACTCTTCGGTCTGAGTGATTTAAAGAATGATGTCACTTTTGACAGACACAGAGAAGCTTGAAGGGAGCATGGTTTAAGGGGGGAAACAAAAAAAGAGAGTAAAGATAAAAGAACAAAAGGCCAAAGATTGAGTCTCTAGGCTCCGGATGGTAAGAAAGCAGAAAGAAAAGCCATCAAAGGGAACAGAGGCTGTGAGGCTGTGCCATCAGAAATGTAGGAGGACAAATATACAAGGAAAGAGTTCTGAGAAGAGGCTAATCCTTGTGACATGGTAGCCAGACGAGCAATAAAAGATACCTTTGGATCTCGCAATCAGAAAATCACCAGCAACCTTTGAGAATACAGTAGAAGATGGGGCAACTGGGAGAGATAGGAAGTGATTAGAAAACAAAGCAAAGCAAACCCAAAGATCAGTCATTCCAGAAAGTTGGTAATAAGAAGAAAAGTGGATGCTGAATAATACGTCCTCCTGCCTGTCTCAGAAACATCATTAGGGATTCCTATATTTGGGGCCTGCCACTCTTGCAGGCGACAAGGGGTCACTGATGACATACTGACAGTCCCGGTGGAGTATGCACTGAAGCTTTCATTAGCTTACAGGGAGACCTCGACACTGCAGGAAGGAAAGAGGGAAACGACAAGAAAGGGAGCAAATATGAGAGATGAGTGACACAGTAAAGACAGCCTGGCTCTTGCAAATGTTTGTGCCATTCAGTCTGCCAACAAAATTAAATAAAGGATGTTACTATACACCATGTATTGCTACACATCCCTTACAATGAATGCACAACTCTATATTGCCTGGGAAAGTTGGCTTTTATATTTTTAGGTGAAAAGACATGCTATAAAGACGCATGTTTGTATAAACTTCTGCATGTAAAGTTGCATTCATTTCCATATCTAATATTAGCCTGAAAAATGTTCAAAAGGTGTTAACAGTGATTGTCCCTCGGTGGTGAGATAACAGGTGACTTCAATTTTCTTCCTTATTCTCTTCTATATTATTTGCATTGTAACTATGTAATTCTCATTTACTTCATGAATAAAGATATTTTTAAGTGCCTTCAGGGATTTCCTGGTGGCCCAGATGGTAAAGACTCTGCCTGCAAGGCAGGAGACCCAGGTTCAATCCCTAGGTCGGGAAGATCCCCTGGAGAAGGGAATACCCACTACGGTATTCTTGCCTGGAGAATCCCATGGACAGAGGAGCCTGGCAGGCTACAGTCCATGGGGTCGCAAAGAGTTGGACATGACTGAATGACTAACACTTTCACTTTCTTTTTGGGCTTTGGGAAAGAGCCAGCCCCACTGGACTGGACAAACAAAGATGGTGGAGGAGAAGAGATGTGGGTATGACCCAACAGGACATTCTTCCAGAAAGATCATCAGGACAAATAAGGCACAGCTAGAAGCAAGATAACAGAATATTTTGACAAGGACAATTTATGAGGTAGAGATCAAGGATAGGATGAGGAATAAAGTGAAACATAGTAACAGAATGGAATGAGACAGGATGTGCTCCTAACAGGGGATGGAGGTCAGGCAGAAATTCAGGTACATTGTAATCAGTTGCTTTAAAAAAAAAAATTAAGATGTAATAGTTTGCTCTTATGTCAAAATATTATGTTCCTAATCCAAGAGACCCAATCCATGTCCTAAAATCAGATGTCATGGCTACTTTATGCTAATTCTACTGGCAGATTTTCAGAAAGTCACTAAACTGAAACCCCAGGTTCACATCTCAATAATTCAGTGATACCAGGCACTCTAAGAAATCCCTGATATGTGCATGTTCCCCAAAGTAGTATTCATTTCTCAGTCTTGTGTGATGAAATGAGCAGTACCTTACGAAAATGGATTCACAAGCTCTAGGAGTAGCTCTTTGCAGGTATGGAATGCTGCCAAGTAAAGGGACTGTCTGGACGGAGAGAAAAACAAAATCACTTTAGTCAGCTGCTCGATTCAAGAAACCCTGTAAATGGCCATGCTTTCTCCCCCTACATTCCAGATAAAACTTGTTGAAAAGTGTTGAAGGATCTTGGCAGACCATTTTGTCCACGTTTGAAAAGGGGACACAGGGGGAAACAAGCCACTTGATAATTTGTTGAAGACACGAGGGGTTAAAAGGATTACTCCTTTCCATTAAAATGGTTCCACTTAAGTATACAGATTTTCTTAAGATGCTCCTTCACAAAGAAGCATTTTTATCCTGCTTTCATCAATATTTAAAAGGTAGCAGTCCTGGAGACAGAATCCCAACCAGCTGTCAGCACCTGATGCCTACAGTAGATTCGCGAGTATGTCAAAAACTGTTAATCATGTGGGCCTTTGATTAACCCACTTTAATTATCTCCACGGTCTACATGGCAAACCCAAGTGGATTTTCATTATGAAAGAAGAATCATCATATAATTGCCAGTGATGCCAAATTAATGAGGATAACTCAAGTCTTACTTAGAAAGCAAAAGCTGTAACAGGTGTTTAGTCAAAGTAATTTCCCAACTTCAGGACTGATCTTCCTTTGGCTTTTGATAAAGCAGAACCCGAGCCCTGAAAATGTGAAGAAAAATATTTCCCACTGAATTGGATGCAGATCACACAATTGCCCCTGAAGTATATGTATCTCTGCTGAAAGGATATATACAAACACCTCCAAGCAAAATGATGACTTTCAGTTTTGAAGTGCTCTGCCTTAGAAATGATTACTTATTCAACCAAAGGGGTGAGGGAGCAAGTCATGAGAAACTGAGAATTTTTCTTAGGCCTCATTAACAATGAAAAAAAGCAAAAGTGCACACATTTCCATTACATATGCCTGTTTTGGAGCTACCCTCCTTCATACATCCCTTCTTCCACTCAGCTTGCGAGGAGCTACAGCATAAAGGAAACTGCATCCAAATATATACTCATTTCATCCAAGCAGTGATCACTCATCTTGGTTATACATAGAGTTACAGAAGTCAGAAATTTATGGGTCATCCTTGACACTTCCCTCTCCTTCATCCCCAATATGTAATCTAATTAAGTGGTGTTAATTTTACTGTAAAAGTATCTTTTGAATTCATGTCCACATTACTCCAGTTCCACTAGCAAATCCTAGTCAAAGGTTTAACATGTTTTATCCAAACTTAAATAAGCAACTGTCTACATGACATCTTTTGGATCTTTTAAAGGCAACATCTCTGAAAACTTAATTGATGGTAACAGTACCCAGCCCCACTCTTACCTGGTCCACTTGCAGTTTTCCCTCTTGGGAAATGGAACCAGTGACCAGGAAGTTACATAAGATACAAAGAAAATCAGATGTTATCCTTTAATTTCTCCTCTCTTCCCACATCCCACTAAAATCAAATTTACCTTCGCAATACACTTAAATCCTTCCACTTTGCTCCAGTTACACCACCATCATTGCACCTAAATGCTCTAAAAGGCTTAAACATGTCTACTCACATCACTTCCCAATCTCCAAATTATTTTTATAAGCAACAAAGAAATCTTTTGAATCATACCATCCCAACCCTCTTGTTTCAGCCTTCACTGGTTACCCTTGGCTCTTAGGATAAAAACAAATTCCTCCACAAAATCTATAAGGCCACACATGTTCTGGCTCCACAGCTTCTCCAAGTTCATCATGTACATTCTCCTTCTCACTCTCTTTGCACTCAGGCCTAATTAGCTTCTTAGGTAACCACAGTATCTTCTTCCACAAGAATTTCATAAATGATTTCCATTGAAAAAAAAAAAAAACCCTCGTGACATTAACTTTGGAGACGCCAACTCATCTTTCTGATTCCAATTCAATCATCAGTTTCACTAGGACCATCACATCGTATGACTCCTAGGAGAGTTATTCATGGTGCCATGAGAATGGCACCTCCTACAACTGGCAGGCACACCAGCCTCACAGAAGTCTTGACTTCATCTCTTCCTCATTTACTCAGGGAAAGCTTCTTTGACATCCGTAATGAGGCTGTAAAACCACGTAGCTTTACTACTTAACACAGTTGCAGTTTTGAAATTCAGTGAATACTTGACTAGGCTTTTCTCTTCCACCCTAGACTATACAACTCAAAAGGGTGAGGGCTTTATGTGTCTTGGTAATCATTCTATGCTCAGCATTCGCATGCCCAGCATACAGAAACTCAAAACATTTGTGTTGATTGAACATGTGAAGAGAGGTATAAGAGAAGCAAAAAAGAGTTGCCCTTACACATTAAAATTTTTGTCATGTCTTGTTGATTTTATTTTAACCAGCCAGGACCATCTGTGTACCTGGTTGGTATAACATTTGGTCTCTACACAGTTGGCCATTTCTCCACAGGCTCCTCAGTACAGACAGGCGGTAAGTTGTAGATTTCCAGGTCTCTCTCTCTCTGCAGTACATTACTTGGATGGGTGGAGTTCTCTGGGGTCTCTTAGTTCTGCTCTAGCTAATTATCCTCTTATTTTGATTCACTCTCTTCATCAGTTCATGGTAACAGACCAATATTTTTAGTCTTGTTTTGGTTGCACACAAATGCAAGGGCATTTCTACCCACTTGGCTGTCTTCTTCACATTGGTACTGTCTCTGTACTTGAACAGACAGGGGGCCACCCTCTCCTTCCTTTCCTCAGTGGTCTAGGATGGTTGTTCTGTGCTTAGGATCAGTTCTTCCCCACCAGGGGCTGGTTGTTTTGTGTTTATAGTTGGTTATTCCGTATCTGTGCTAAGCTCCTATGGTGTGCTGGTAACCTCAGCCAAGTTGAAGCCACCAAGTAGTCTGTGCCAGGGCTCCTGGACTCTCTGTATATCTACTTCCCTGAAGACAAGGAAGAGCCCCGCCCATACCCTTTATTTGGTCATCAAAGCACTGCTCCAGCCAAGGGTAGCCCTGGGGTGGTTTAGACATCACAAAGCACCTCCCCTGACATTCTTCACTTCCAGGTCAGCATCAGTTTGATCACTGCCACCAGTTTCTACTTCTTGTCCCTTCATGTGAAACTAGATCAGCAGATTATTATAAAAGGAACTCAGGAACAGCCAGATGGAAGAAAGGTATGGGACAAGGTATGCGGGAATGAGTGTGGAGCTCGCAGGCCTTCTCAAAGGGTGCCATTGTCTTCAAATCTCCATGTGTTCACCAACCCAGAAGCTCGACCCTTCTGCCTCTATGCTTTACAATTATATCTACTACTGTGAAAAAGAATCCCTTAGAAGGAATGGAGCAGCCCTCATAGTCAAGAAAAGAGTCTGAAATGGTGGACTTGGGTGCAATCTCAAAAATGACAATGATTTCAGTTTGCTTCCAAGGCACACCATTCAACATCACAGTAATGCAAGTCTGTGCCCCAACCACTAATGCTGAAGAAGCAGAAGTCTAATGGTTCTGTGAAGATCTACAAGAGAGTCTAGAACTAACACCAAAAAAAACCCCACAAAAGTTGGGGGGGGGTGTCCTTATCATCAGAGGGGATTGGAACACAAAAGCAGGAAGTCAAGAGATACCTGGAGTAACAGGCAAGTTTGGCCTTGGAGTACAAAATAAAGCAGGGCAAAGGCTAACAGAGTTTTGCCAAGACAATGCACTGGTCATAGCAAACACCCTTTTCCAACAACACAAGAGACGGCTCTACACATGGACATCGCGAGGTAATCAATACCGACATCAAATTGATTATATTCTATTCTGAAACTCCAATACTTCGACACCTGATACAAAGAGGTGAATCACTGGAAAAGACCCTGATGCTGGGAAAGATTGAAGGCAGGAAGAGAAGGGGACAATAGAGGATGAGATGGTTGGATCACATCAATGATTCAATGAACATGAGTTTGAGCAAACTCCAGGAGATAGTGGAGAACAGGGAAGACTGGTGTGCTGTAGTTCAAGGGGTCGCAAAGAGTCAGATATGATGTAGCGACTGAAAAACAATATTCTTTACAGCTGAAGATGGAGAAGCCCTATACAGTCAGCATAAACAAGGCCTGGAGCTTACTGTTACTCAGGTGATCAGCTCCTCATTGCAAAATTCAGACTTATATAAAGTAGGGTAAACCACTAGCCGATTCAGGTATGACCTAAATCAAATCCTTTATGATTATACAGCGGAAGTGAAAAATAGATTCAAGGAATTAGATCTGATAGACAAAGTGCCTAGAGAACTAGCAATGGAGGTTAATAACACTGAACACGAAGGGGTGATCAAAACCATCCCCCCCAAAAAAGAAGGCAAAATGGTTGTCTGAGGAGGCCTTACAAATAGGTGAGAAGAGAAGATAATGGCAAGGGAGAAAGGGCAAGATATACACAACTGAATGCAGAGTTCCAGAAAATAGCAAGGCGGTAAGAAAATCTTAAGTGAGCACTACAAAAATAGAGGAAAACAATAGAATGGAAAAGACTACAGGTTTCTTCAAGAAAATTAGAGATACCAAGAGAACATTTCATGCAAAGATGGGCACAATAAAGGACAGAAATGGTATGGATCTAACAGAATCAGAAGATATTAAGAAGAGGTGGCCAAGAATACACAGAAGAACTATACAAAAAGGGTCTTAATGACCTGGATAACCTAGAGCCAGACATGCTGGAGTGTAAAGTCAAGTGTGCCTTAGGAAGCATCACTACAAACAAAGCTAGTAGAGGTGATGGAGCGCCAGCTATTTCAAACCCTAAAAGATGATGTGGTTAAAGTGCTGCATTCAATATGCCAGCAAATTTGGAAAACTCAGCAGTGGTCACAGGACTGGAAAAGGTCAGTTTTCATTCCAATCCCAAAGAAAGTCAATGCCATAGATTGTCCAAACTACTTCACAGTTACATTCATTTCACATGCTGGCAAGTTAATGCTCAAAATCCTTCATGCTAATCTTCAACAGTATGTGAATCAAGAACTTCCCAATGTACAAGCTGGATTTAGAAAAGGCAGAAGAACCAGTCATCAAATTGTCAACATCCCTTGGATCAAAGAAAACACAAGGGAATTCCAGAAAAACATCTACTTCTGCTTCATTGACTACGCTAAAACCTTTGACTGTGTAGATCACAACAAACTGTGGAAAACTCTTATAAAGAGATGGGTATACTTGACCACCTTACCTGCCTGCTAAGAAGCCTGTATGCAGGTCAAGAAGCAAGAGTTAGAACCAGACAGGGAACAGTGGGACTGGTTCCAAATTGGGAAAGGAGTATGTCCAGGCTGTATATTGTCACTCTACTTATTTAACTTATATGCAGAGTACATCATGTGAAATACCAAGCTGGAAGAAGCTCAAGCTGGAATCAAGATTGCCAGGAGAAATATAAATAACCTACCTCTAATCACTAGCTACTAATGGATTTATATATTTCACCATGGCATGTTCAATTTAACAAATATATGATGACTCCTTATTCACTTCCCAAAGGCTTTCCTTCAGTTGATATCCTTGAAGCTTTAGGAGGTTGCCTTCCAATGGAAGTATGAGTGAGTTAGGTATGGTAAGGAATCAACATGTCCCAACTAAGAAGCAGTGAGCATATGGTAAGCACACAATAAATGAAGTAATTTTTATTGTCATTATTCTTACATACTGTCACAAATTCAATGGATTTGAAAATCATTGAAATATACCATATCAACAGATATAAGACTTTTTATCAAAATTCAATAATCACTCATCATAAACTCTCTCAACAAACTAGAAATAGAAGAGAAATTTCCTCAATCTGATAAATGGCATTTGTGGTGGTTATGGTTTTAGTCACTGAGTCGTGTCCAACTCTTTGGTGAACCCATGGACTGTAGCCTGTCAGGCTCCTCTGTTGATGGGATTTCCCAAGCAAGAATACTGGAATGGGTTACCATTACCTTTTCCAGGGAAATCTTTCAGACTCAGGGATCAAACTCGGGTCTCAGGAGACTTCTTAACTACTGAGCCACCTGGGAAGCTCCAAATACATTTACCAAAAAAAAAAAAAAAAAACCCCACTATACATAGCCTTATACGTAATGGTGAAAATTTGCCTGTTATTCTCCTAAGGACCCTCCAAGGATACATAATTCTTACCACTCAAATTATACATCACAATGGAGATCCAGATCAGTGGGAAAATTAAAAGTAAAATACATTTAGATAGAAAAGAAATAATGTTGTCCTTATTTATTAATGTCATGATTTTCTATTTACAAAAGTCCAAAGAATCCACAAAAATAGCTCCTAGAATTAATGAGTTTAGATTTTGAAAGATCACATGGCCAATATACAAAATTTATATTTGTAAGAAAGTAAAAATTAGACAATTAAAAGATTAAAATACCACATAATAACATAAGAGGAAAACATGAAATATTTAGATATAAATCCAACAAAACATATGCAGTATATACAGGCATATCATAGACCAATCAAGAAGACCTAATAAACAGACATACGAAATGTGTCCAATATTGGTAAAATGTCAGTTCTTCCCAAATTAGTCTATAATTACAATTCCAATCAAAATGTCATTAGGCTTTCATAAAACAGAAATCAAAAAATTTCCTCTAAGATTCATATATAAATGAACAAGACTTGAAAAAACAAAATAGTCTTAAATAAGAACAAAGTTGGAAGACTCATGTCATGGTATGTGATGACTTACTATCAAGATATAGGAATTACTCAGTGTGGTATATTGGTGAAAAGATCGACACATGGATGAAAAGAGTTTAAAAGTAGACCAATAAATATATGGTCAGTTGATCTCTCCAAATGTACCAAAGCAATCCAAGAGACAAAGGAGAGTCTTTTCAATAAATAGTGCTGGAATAATTGAACACTCATGTGGGGGAAAAAAGCAACTTTGATCCAATCATATACTATATTAAAAATTTACTTGAAATAGATCATAGACCTACATATAAAATGTACAACTATGAAACTACTAGCAGAAAACATAGGAGGAAATCTTTGCATGCTCGAAGATTATTTAATAGGATCCCAAAAGCACAGACCATTAAAAAATTGATCAATTAGATTTCATCAAAATTGAAAACTTCTCAGGGCTTCTTTGGTGGCTCAGTGATAAAGAATCTGCCTACCAACACAGGAAACAGGAGTTTGATCCCTGGTCTGGGAAGATCCCACTTGCCATTGAGCAGCTACACTCAACTATTGAGCCTGTACTCTAGAGCCGGGGAGCCACAACTACTGAGCCCATGCCCGGCAATTAGTGAAGCTCACAAGCCACAACTACTGAAGCCCATGTGCCCTAGAGCCAGAGCGCAGCAACAAGAAAAGTCACTGCAATGAGAAGCCCCGCACCACAACTAGCGACAAGCCCCCAATCACCACAACTAGAGAAAGCCTGCAGCAAGGACGACCCAGCACAGCTAAAAATAAATAAATGAATAAATAAATAAATGATTTGAAAAAATTTTAAATGTTTCCTCAAAAGGCATTATTAACAAAAGGAATTGATGCTTTTGAACTGTGGTGTTGGAGAAGACTCTTGACAGTCCCTTGGACTGCAAGGAGATCAAATCAGTCAGTCATAAAGGAAATCAGTCCTGAATACTCATTGGAAGAACTGATACTGAATCTGAAGCTTCAATACTTTGGCCACCTGATGCAAAGAACTGACTCATTGGAAAAGACCCTGATGCTGGGAAAGGCTGAAGGCAGGAGGAGAAGGGGACAACAGAGGATGAGATGGTTGGATGGCATCACCGACTCTATGGACGTGAGTTTGATGGAAAATGATATGCTACTATACAATGCTAGAATTACTAAAATTTCAAAAATTGACAATATCAAGTGCTGGTGAGGATGCAGAGCAACTGGGATTGTTTTTTGATGGTATAACTACTTTGGGAAACAATTTAGCTCTTTCTTACATAATTAAATATACAGTTACCATATGACTAAGCAATTCCACTCCTAGATATATGACTTAGAGAAATGAAAAGTTATGTCGACACAAAAATCTATACAAGAATGTTCATAGTAGCTTTACAAATAATCGCTGTGAACGAGATACAGTCTAAATACTCATCACTTCTAAAATAGATAAATAATCTGTCTTATATCCATATGGTGGAATCTTAGCAAAGAGAATGAAATTATTCACACATGCAGAAACGTGGCTGAATTTCAACTACATTATGCTGAAGACTCCAAACTTGAAAAATTACAGTTGATGTGATTCCATTTATATGACATTATGGAAAAGGCACAACTCTAGCTACAGAAAACAGATCAGTACTTCCCGGAGGCAGGAGTTTGCAGGGGATCAATTACAAATAGGCATGCATGAGGGAACATTCTACATCTTGATTACGGTGGTTATCTGACTGTGTATGCCAAAACTCATAGAACTGTACATTAACAAGAATGAATTTTTCTGGATATAAAATATACCTTAATAAACCTGACTATTAACAAAAAGACAGTTCTGAGGTCATCCAATTTAAGAGTTCTGTCACTCTTAATATCAGTGATGTTTAAGACATTCTTCATGAAACAAGTACTCCAATTTGTTTTCTTCTTGGGACCAACCAAAACTAGGTGATTAGCTGAGACCCTCTGGGCAAGTATGATGGTTCTGTCTCTTCACTGTTGCCTCAAGCAACAGCTGAAATTATTCAGGGCAACGTCCAAGGCCAAAGCTGGTCAGTTGAATCGACTATTTTTCAATATAGGAATCGTTTTTTTCTTTCCAAAAGGAAATCTAACTTCACTATATGAAAAGGCAAATGTTACTGTTTCATGTCCCAGACTAAGTGACTATAACTGAGATGAAGCAAAAAATAGTGCAAGAGCACAGAACTTGGCATTATACAGGCCAAGGTTTGAATCTAGGTTTCTGTTTCTTACATATGTGGATTTGGATACAATATTTAATAGTTTAAAGTCTCTAGTTCACCTACAAACTGATGATAGCACCTATGTTACAAAAAGGCTATTGTGAGATTATTGATGAGGAAGTAGAGGTCCAGTGGAAGTGACTCGCCCAAGATCACAAAACAAATGAGTGGTAAAGTCAGCAGGTAATAATCTGTTCCTTTAGGCTTCAAGACTCTCTTATTAATGTCTGCTCCACTGGGTAAAAGTTGTTCAACTCTGCCAAATTAATGGAAGTAAAAGTGGTGACCAGGTGAAAATAGGCCAAGTAGTGAGGTGTACCTGTTACTTTTCACTTAGATGATGGATTTAAAATCTTTTTATTGTTTTAGCATGTTTTTACAAGTCTTGGTTTATTTCAAGTCCACTTTTCAGTACTTTTTTCTCTTTTATTTTGTAAATGAAAGACAAGTTCAATATAGCAAAATGCAGATCTTAAGTGTATATCTGAAATTTGTATAAATATATACATCCATATATTTGTTAACCAAATGAAGATATGGAACATGTTCATCACAAGAGAAGGTTCCCTTGTGCTTATTTGCAGTCAATCCACACCTTTTACCCCACCAGAAGCAATCACTATTTTGATTTCTACCAAAATAGATTTTTTTCATTGTTTTCAGAATTCATCAATGAAACCCTGCAGTATGTACTCTTTTGCAGCTGCTTCTGCTTGACATAATATTGAGATTCTTCAAGTTGCAATTGTATCAGTAGTTTGTTTCTTTTATTTTCTCTATAATCTACTTTTGTGTTAATTTTACCACAACTGAAGTGACTTCTCACAAATATTACCACTACTTGTTTATACATTATCCTGCAGATAAAAAAGGACTGTTTTCAGTTTGGGTTTATCATAACAAAAAGGCTGCCGTGGAAATTTTTGTGCATGTGTGCATTTTCTGTGTGTGTGTACATGCTAAGTCGCTTCTGTTGTGTCCTACTCTTTGTGACATTATGGACTGCAGCCCACCAGGCTCCTCTGTCCACGGGATTCTCCAGACAGCAATACTGGAGTGGGCTGTCACGACCTTATCCAGGGAATCTTCTCGACCCAGGAATCGAATCCACGGTCTCTTATGTCTGCCGCATTGGCAGATGGGTTCTTTACCACCAGCACCACCTGACATATACACTTACTGATCTTGGGGGTACACCTAGAAGTGGAATTGTTGATTCATAAAATAGGTGATGCTTAACATGCTTAGACACTGCCAGACAATTTTCAAAAGTGGTTGCACCTTTTTACACTCCCAACAAAAATATATAAGGACTTCAATTGCTCCACATTTTTGCCCCAATATGATATTGATTAGGGACATTCTGGTTGATATGCATGTACTGAGATCTCATTGTGGTTTTGATCTGCATTTCCCTCAAGACTAATGATGTTGGGCACCTTTTTCATATGCTGATTAACCCATTCATTTTGGTTTTTCTGTGAATATCTGTTCAAGCTTTTGCTCATCTCAAAAAATTGGGTTTGTCTTCTTGTCATTAATTTCTAAGAGTTCTTTGACAAATACACCTATTATAAATATTTTCATCCCTGCCTAGCTTGCTATTTCATTTTATTAATGATAAATTTTGATGGGGAGTTTTGAAGCTTTAATGAAATTAAATGTGCCTTTCTTCTAAAAAAAATGGTGATTGTGAGATTAGAAGTGATGTATGGAAGGTACAAAAACAATTTTTTCTAGCTTTATTAAGATATAATTGAAAAAAACTATTGTGTAAGTTAAAGGTGTAAAATGTGTTGACTTGATGACCACCATAGCCTTAGCTAACAGTTCCATCACCTCACATAATTACCGTTTCTTATTCTAGGGTAAGAACATTTAAGATCTACTTAGACACTTTCAAGAATATAGTGTTTTTAACAATAATCACCATGCTGTACATTAGATACCTGTAACTTATTCACAATTGAAACTTTTCACTCTTTGACCAACATCTCCCCATTATTTCCATTCACTTGCAACAACCATTCTGCTCTGAAACAACCATTTCTATGAGTTTGGTTTTTTTTAGATTCCATGGTAAGTGAGATCATATAGTATTTCTCTTTTCTCATCTGACTTATTTCACTCAGCATAATGCCTTCAGGGTCCATCCATGTTACTGCAAATAACAGGCTTTCCCTCTTTCTTATGGCTGAATGCTTCATTGTATATGTGAGTGTTTATCACCTTTTCATTATCCGTTTATCTACTGACAGATTCATGGGTTGTTTCCATATATTTGTAGTTGTTGTTTCATCACTACGTCATGTCCGACTCTTTTTGACCCCATGGACTGTAGCCCACCAGGCTCTTCAGTCTATGGGATTTCCCAGGCAAGAAAACTGGAGTGGGTTGCCAATTCCTTCTCCAGGGGATCTTCCTGACCCAGGGATAGAACCCACATCTCCCTGTAACAGCAGGTGGATTCTTTACCGCTAAGCGACCAGGGAAGACCCTTCCATATCTTACCTACTGTAAGTAAAATGGCAAGGAACATGGAAATGCAGCTATTTCTTCCAGATCCTGTTTTAATTTTCTTTGATTATATACCAAAGGAGAATTGCTGCATCATATGGTAGTTCTATTTTGAATTTTTTCAAGCACCTCCACACTGGCTTCCATAATGACTGAACTAATGTATGTTCCCATCAACAGAACACAAGGGTTCCCTTCTGTCCACATCCTCACCAGCATTTGTTATCCCTCATATTTTTGATAACAGACATTCTAAGAAGTGCTACGAAGTAAAAGGATGCACATGGAAGCGAATGCTATAGCACAAGAATTTGAGAAAAGACTTCATAGTGACAGGAGACAAGGCTCTCAAATCTGTCTCCCTGATCCAAGCTTTAGTGACACTTTTATGAGTTAGGGATAGAGAGTTAGTATGAAGAAGAGGCTGGCAGAGCAGGTTTCCATTGGAGGACTTTGCAACTTGGCCATTTATGGTAAGATATGGTAAAGAGGCTTCAGCACCAGATCTTTCACTAGTGAAAACCTTCCAGCATTCAGCTTCTGGTCATGTCTTGGTCCTTTGTTTCCATACTGAGGGAGAAACTGATTCCAGGTGTTATTAGAGATTAAAAAGTTCTCCTCTGTGCAGGCTTGGGCTGCATGACTTGAGATTTCATTGTGATGTCTCAGAAAAAGAACTTACTATCTTGTTTGAAACAAGACAGGGCCAGTTTGGGATGGTTCTGCAGATATAGAAAGGTGAGGTGATATTTACCCATTGTTTCTGTTTGCATTTACCTGATTATTATTGATGCTGAGCATCATTCCATGTAACTAATAGCTATCTGTATGTCTTCTTAGGAAAAATGTCTATTCAGATTTTCTACCCATATTTTAATCAAATTGCTTATTTACTGTTGAGTTAAATGAGTGTTTTTCTATATTTTGGATACTATCAGATATATGATTTCCAAATATTTTCTCATATTCTATGGATTGTCTTTTCATTTTGTTGGCTTTCTTTCTATGCCAGCAGAAAATTAAACACATAAACGGCTCTCCTTATTCTCTATGCCATCCATCCCCTCCCCAACTTTAATCATTTGTTAATTAACATCACTTAGAACCTGGGTTTATTCTCCAACAACTTCGATCCAAACAATAATCCCACTGGAATTAGTGAGTGTCTCTCTGTCCCAGAGACGATGTGTTCTCTGATTGATCTATCATCTTCACAATTAAATTACCCTAACAATTCCAAAGTGAAGAACTGCCAACATTCCCAATGTCCCATAGCTCTAGGAGACCATCAGGGTACCTAGTGATATCATATTAACAATATCTAATCCATAAAGTGAGCACAAACTCATATACACAAATACATATACAGCAACAAAAACTCTGTATTTGAATATTCAGGAATCAAATCCAACCATTACTGTCAAAGAAGAAGGGCTTGCCACTGTTCGATACGTGCCAAAACTAGACAACAGAACTCGTATCAGAGTAAGACCATTTATTACTTACAGCACAGCAAACAGTAGGGGGGTCAGCCTAGTAATTCTGCTTCTCTTCCCTTCAATTTACATAGCAACCAATAAGAATCTCTACCCTTAAGATAAAATCTAGTCCCACTTTGCTATGGTCTGCTATAGACAAACTTTGGCCCAACTCCTCATATTTGTGGCTCTGAATCAGTTCATTTCAGTCGCTCAGTCGTGTCCAACTACAGCACGCCAGGCCTCCCTGTCCATCACCAACTCCCAGAGCTTACTCAAACTCATGTCCATTGAGTCGGTGATGCCATCCAACCATTTCATCCTCTGTCGTCCCCTTCTCCTCCCACCTTCAATCTTTCCCAGCATCAGGGTCTTTTCCAACGAGTCAGCTCTTTGCATCAGGTGGTCAAAGTATTGGAGTTTCAGCCTCAACATCTGTCCTTCCAATGAACACCCAGGACTGATCTCATTTAGGATGGACTGGTTGGGTCTCCTTGCAGTCCAAGGGACTCTCAAGAGTTTTCTCCAACACCACAGTTCAAAAGCATCAATACTTCGGCACTCAGCTTTCTTTATACTCCAACTCTCACATCCATACATGACCACTGGAAAAACTATAGTCTTGACTAGACAGACTTTTGTTGGCGAAGTAATGTCTCTGCTTTTTAATATGCGTCTAGGTTGGTCATAACTTTTCTTTCAAGGAGTAAGCGTCTTTTAATTTCATGGCTGCAGTCACTATCTGCAGTGATTTTAGAACCCCCAAAAATAAAGTCAGCCACTGTTTCCCCATCTATCTGCCATGAAGTGATGGGACCGGATGCCATGATCTTAGTTTTCTGAATGTTGAGCTTTAAGCCAACTTTTTCACTCTTCTCTTTCACTTTCATCAAGAGACTCTTTAGTGGCTCTGGATATTTATGGTCAATAAGCCAGAACTGAAACAGGGCGAGTAACTCAGCAAGATGACACACTAGGAATTTACATGCCTTCATTGGGCCACAGAAACATTAAGTAACATCTAGAGATTGGCTGAAGGGCTTCCCTGGTGGCTCAGCTGGTAAAGAATCTGCCTGCAATGGAGGAGACCTGGGTTCGATTCCTGGGTCAGAAAGATCCCCTGGAGAAGGAAATTGCAACCCACTCCGGTATTCTTGCCTGGAGAACCCCCATGGACAGAGGAGGCTGGCAGGCTACAGAACATGGGATCGAAAAGAGTTGGACACAACTGAGCAACTAAGCACAGCACAGTGATTGGCTAAAACAATTTTGTAGGAGCTCTGGAAATCAAATAAAAGATCTATAGCAAGCAAGTAAACGCAAAATCAAAAAAGCCACATTCAAAACGGTAGCAAATTTCAAGGAGTTTTTACTCATACTTGCTACACACCTCCCTGTTCGGGAGTAAATGTGGGGTAAATGGTAGCCTGATCCTGAATTCTCTTCCTTGGACTAAAGAACAGAGTGTATGTAATTTGCAAAGTTCTAACCTTTCTGAGAGCTTCCTGAGGGAATAGTGTCTGTGTCCCCTAATTTAGATGTCCGACAACCAAAAGTGGCGCACAGGTTGGACCAAAGTAGAAAAAGCTGCAGGAAACAGTATGCGCAGCTGTGATAGCTGCAGAGAGACTTCAGAGTCACAGATGTCTCGGGCAAGAGATTATGGACAGAAAAATAGAACAGCTAAATTCCGGAGAAAAAAGCAGGGTGGCAATTCGTAGGGAAATTAAGACATTTAAAAGCAGCCGTGCAGAAGAGAGAATTATAAAAGGCACAAACAGAGGCCCAGGGAGGACAAATGCTCAGAACAGATTTGAGAAGACCTTAAGCCTTCACCTGTGCTGATGCAAGGCTCATAACATGTCTTAATAATTAATGAAGGTCTTCCCCTGAACAGAGCCAATCTGTAAAGACTGTCCGATTTTAAACAAAAGATCACGAGTAGTATAAAGAAATGGAAAAATATGTCTCATTCAAAGGAAAAAACGTACAGAAATCATCCTTGAAAAAACAAAGGCATTGGACTTACTAGAAAAAGACTTTAAATAATTGTCTTAAGCATGCTCAAAAAGCTAAAGGAAATTAGGAAAACAGGATCTGAACAAAAATCAGAGTATCAACAAAGAGAGAGATATTTAAGAAGTATCAAACAGAAATGATGAAACTGAAAGGTACAAGAACCAAATTGGAAAATTCAAAAGAGGAATTCCACAGCAGACTCAAAGAATCAGGAAACCTGAATCCAAGTCATTTAAAGTTGTCAAGGATGACAAGAAAGAAAAAAAAAAGTATGAACAAAAGTTAACAGAACCTAAGGGACTAGGGAAGGGAATTCCATTAAGTAGACCTATACATACATACATACATACATACATACATATATATATATATATATATATATATATGTATATATATTTATATATATATATATAAAATGACAGAGGTTAGTTTAAGAAATATTAGCCAAAATTTTCTGAAATTAAAGGAAAACTTTGGATATACAAACACAAGCAGCTCACCAAACTCCAAGTAAGATAAACCCCTCAAATATACTATGAGACACATTATAATCAAACTGTCAAAAGTCAAAGAAAAGTCTTGACAACAATAAGAAAAAAGTGAGTCATCACACACAAAGGAACCTCAATAAGATTATAAGCAGATTTCTCAGCAGAATTCTTAAAGGCCAGAGGCAGTAGGATGGGGTGTGTGTGTGTGTAATGTATGTGTGTGGAAGTGTGTGTATACATGAATATGTGTATATATACATACATACACACATACATGTGTCTATATATGTGTGTGTTAGTCGCTCACTCATGTCCAACTCTTTGTGATCCTATGGACCGAAGCCCACCAGGCTTTGTCCATGGAATTTTCCAGGCAAGAATACTGGAGTGGGTTGCCATTTCCTTCTCTAGGGGATCTTCCCAACCCAGGGATTGAACTGGGGCCTCTTGCATTGCAGGCGTATTCTTCACCATCTGAACCACCAGGGAAGCCTCTGTGTCTACATATATATAGTGCTAAAAGAGAAATACTATCAAGTGATAACTGTAAATCTAACAAAACTGTCCCTCAAAAGTGAGGAAGAAATAAAGACATTCCCAAATCTGCAAAACCTGACGTTCATTACCATTAGCCCAACCTTATAAGAAATGCTAAACAGAGGCCTTCAAATTGAAATGAAAGGACTTAGATATAAACTTAAAGCCATATGAAAATATGAAGTTCTCCAGTAAATGCGAATACACAAAGGAATGGCTTTAAAAAAAAAAAAAAAACATTTCAAAGGGCTTCCCTGGTGGCTCAATGGTAAAGAATGCTCCTCCCAGTGCAGGGGACATGGGTTCAATCCCTGGCACAGAAGATCCCACATGTCATGGAACAACTAAGCCCCTGAACCACAACTACTGAGCCTGTGTTCTACAGCCCAGGAGCTGCCACTGAAGCCCAGGTGCCCTAAAGCCTGTGCTTTGCAACAAGAGAAGCGATACAATGCTTCTCTTGGAGTGTACACTCCAACTATAGAGTAACACCAAGCCACAACTGGAGAAAAGCCCAGGCAGCAACGAAGACCCAGCACAGCCAAAAATAAATAAATAAAAATAAACATTAAAAAAATGTTTTTGATTCAAGAAGAATTAACAATGATCCTTGCTCAAACACTCCCCAAAATCTAAAGAACAGGAAATACATCCTAACTTATTGTGAGGACAGTGTCATTCTGATTCTAAAACTAGAAAATGGTACCACAAGAAAACTATAGACCAATATTCCTAATGAATATACATGCAAATAATCTTCATCAAAATACTAGCAAATCAAATTCAGCAGTATATTAAAAGGATTATAAGATGACCAACCAGACTTTATTCCTGGAATGCAGTCATGATTCAACATACAAAAAAAAAAATCAATGTAATACATCAAGCAAAAGGACAAAATTATATACAGAAAAAGAGCACTTCATAAAATTTCATGTGCTTCTATCATAAAATTACCCCCCAAAAAACAAAAGAAATAATACAGATCTTCCTAAACTTATAATGGAGTTACACCCCAATAAAGGAATCATAAGTTGAAAATATCATAAATCAAAATACAGTTAATACACCTAAGCTACCAAACATCTTATCTTATCCTAGCCTACCTTAAACATACTCAGAACATTTGCATTAGCTTACAGTTTAGCAAAATCATCTAACACAAAGCCTAATGTATAATAAAGTATTGGATAGCTCACACAACTTATTGAATACTATACTGAAAATGAAAAACAGAATGGTTCTATTGTTACAGAATAGGCACATTCTATTGTTACAGAATAGGCACATTCTTTACCATCATGATTGCATGACACACTGAGTTC
Source organism: Okapia johnstoni (assembly GCA_024291935.2). NCBI lineage: Eukaryota > Metazoa > Chordata > Mammalia > Artiodactyla > Giraffidae > Okapia > Okapia johnstoni. Next base: position 86,925,958 of record CM044305.1, read on the forward strand.
TGTGCCCAAGATTATGAGATTATGTAATATCACAAGAGTGTGTGTACATATAGCTATCCCAGAAAAGATCAAAATTCAAAACAGTAAATACGTTTTCTACTGAATGCATATTGTTTTCACCCCACTGTAAAGTCAAAAATTCTTAAATTGTACCATTTCAAGTTGGGGACCATCTGTAGAGGGAAAATACTTCAACCATCTGTAGAAGGAAAATACTTCAACACAATCATACTTCAAATATGAAAAACCCATACTAACATCATGGTGGTAAAAGACTGAAAGCTTTCCTCCTAAGATTAGAAATAAGACAAGGATGCCCAAAATCTATTCAACATAGTACTGGAAAGTCCTAGACACAACAATGAGGCAAGTAAAACAAATAAAAAGCATCCAAATTGGAAAGGAAGAAGTAACATTGTCTCTTTGTAGATGACATGATCTTATATGTAAGAAAACCCTAAAGATCCCACCAAAAAACCATTAGAATAAATGAATACCCTGAAGTTTTGTGAAGGACACAAAATCAATGTACAAAAATTAGCTACATGTCTATACATTAACAATGTATTACCAGAAAGAGAAACAAACAACTTGATTTATAACTAAATCAAAAAAATAAAATAAAATATTATACTTAGGAATAAATTTAAATAAGGAGGTGAAAGATCTATAAACTGAAAATTATAAGACATTGATGCAAGAAATTGAAGAAGATAAATAAATGGTTCATGGTTCATGAAGAATTCATGGTTCATGGTTTAGAAGAATATTGTTTAAATGATCATATACCAAAAGCAATCTTTATATTAAATGAAATCAAACTTCCAATAGTATTTTCAAACAAAGAAAAAAGATCCTAAAAGTTGTATGGAATCACAAAAAACACCAAATAGCCAAACCAATCTTGAGAAAGAACAAAGCTGAAGGCAATCACACTTCCTGATTTCAAACTATATTACAAAGCTATAGTATTCAATACACTATGGTGCAAAGACATATAGTCCAATGGAGCAGAATAAAGAGACCAGAAATAAGCCATGCATATATGGCTTCTTTCTGAAATACAGTCACTATGCTGAGGAACTGGCAGATTGCAAAAGTATCTTCTGTTTTTTGTTCTTCAGTCACTAAGTTGTGTCTGACTCTTTGTGACCCCATGAACTGCAGCATTGCAAGGCTTCCCTATCCTTAACTATCTCCTGGAGTTTGCTAAAATTCATATCCAGTGAGTCAATGATGCCATCCAACCATCTCATCCTATCACACCCTTCTCCTCTTGCTCTCATTGTTCCCCAGAATCAGGGTCTTTTCCAGTGAGTGAGGGTTGATTTCCTTTAGGATTCACTGGTTTGATCTCCTTGCTGTCCAAGGGACTCTAGAGATTTTTCTAAATGGTTTGTTTCTGATATATGATCATTATACTGAGGAACTGGTATATTACAAAAGTGTCCTCTGTTTACCCGATTGAGGACTGGAGAATTTCAGGTCTGAGTGACTTCACCTTTATATGAAAAAGGCTGAGTCAGAAACTAAAAGAGTATGAAACATGAAAATATTCTTGTCTACTATGAAAAGGTAATAATTACAAAGAAGACAGTGTGACTTACATTCAGGTAATAAATATCAATAATGCCCAGAGATTTCTCTGGACCCAAAGTATGTTCTCAAAATGGCTAAACTCCAATCCCAGGAGCTGGCCACCAACACTCAAGCATTTTTCTATTCTAGCACCTCTTTCTATCCCTGAGTTTCATAATTTGTGTTTTACACCCATATAAAACTGAAAGCCTACAGACAACCACCACCAGTGTAGACAGTTAAATTTCCAGAGAAGCAGTGACATTTGAACGGAGGAGTTTTATTTAATTTTTAAAAATAATTTAATGTTCTTGGCCCCCTAGCACCTAAAGAAACAGAAGGCTAATGGCAAATACTTATACCATCAAGAGATTTCCTAATGAATTGATGTTATTTCTACCAACCCCTCAGCTTTTATTTCTTGGCACCACATCTGAAGAAGACCAAAAGATTATGGCCTCAGAAAGGAAATTATACAGCTTTACATTTTTAAAGTGAGTTACATGAGGGTTTCTCCCATGCCCTTTAGATTCTTCTCCAAGATAAAGGGTCTCATTATTTAGAGCCATATGTTTTGTGAGTCATGTCAATGTCAACAGCTCTTGTTTCTTTCATCTCTTCATATATCCTGCAAGAGACACCCAAAACCAAATGGTTCCCGTGAAGGGCTATCCCCAGGCAAAATTATAAAGTAGGAAAACTTTGTCTACTCTTTTTTCTCTCTCCCTTAATTAAGGTCCCTTTTTTCTCATCTTAAAAACCCAGAAGAACCCACTTGGTGTTGACTGAATTTCAGTTCCCCAGGCATGCTATGAAAAAGTTCAAATCATAGCATTCTCCTCTACTCTGCCTCCTAAAAAAGTTCTGGTCCCAAATGTATCTTCTGAAAAACATCCCAGGGGCAAAATATGCTGTGGGGGTTTCATAGATTTACTACTTGGTAGGGATTGCTATGCTGAAACACACCTGCCTCCCTGCATGGTGACTATAACAGTAAAACAACATCTGTGAGTTGATTCCACTATCCTGGCCAGTAGCAGCCCTGCTATGACTGAATTTAAAGGGGTTCACAATGCCAGGAATTTTAATGAGGTGAAACACAAAATTATCTTCAAAGCAGGGTATTAATGTGAAAACTGTAGTAATAGAAATAGAAAACAACACAGCCTAGTGGTCAAGAGCACAAACTCGGGAGCCAAGAAGACTAGGTTCAACAACCAACTCTGCCACTTACCACGTGATATAAGTTATCTCAAGTCTTTGAACTCTTATCTCCCCATCTATCAAATAAAGGTAATACCTATGTACTTCACAGCTTCCCTGGTGGCTCAGTGGTACAGATGGAGAAGGCAATGGCACCCCACTCCAGCACTCTTGCCTGGAAAATCCCATGGACGGAGGAGCCTGGCAGGCTGCAGTCCATGGGGTCACTAAGAGTCGGACACGACTAAGCGACTTCCCTTTCACTTTTCACTTTCATGCATTGGAGAAGGCAATGGCAACCCACTCCAGTGTTCTTGCCTAGAGAATCCCAGGGATAGGGGAGCCTGGTGGGCTCCCGTCTATGGGGTCACACAGAGTCGGACATGACTGAAGCGACTTAGCAGCAGCAGCAGCGGTACAGAATCCGACTGCCAGTGCAAGAGTCGATCCCTGGGTTGGGAAGACCCCCCTGGAGAAGGAAATGGCAACCCACTCCAGTGTTCTCCCCTGGGAAATTCCATGGACAAGGGAGCCTGATGGGCTACAATCCATGGAGTCACAAAGAGTTGGACATGACTTAGTGACTATACAACAACAATATCTACTTCACAGGGCTATTATGAGAATTGAGAAAATAAATGGCAAAAAATACAATAAAGGGGAATCGCATGAGTTTGTGGTGGTAATATCTAGGTCAAGTCACTTAAATTCTATGTGCCCATTTCTTTATTTATAAATGGGAATAAACAATATTTATGCAGCCAATTATGATTAGCATAAATCACCAATGAGGAAATCAGTGTGAAAAGGCTTTATAAAGGCAAATCTTATAAACTACAGGATCATTATCAATAATGTAAATTTTTATAATCTGAAAAAATGCCAACTATCTAAATAAAGGTCAGGGCCTTATTCCCAACTTTCTAGATTAGGTGTAGTCTATCCTAATTAAGTTTCTTGCTATTCCCACTCAGTCTCCCCACTGTCAGTCAGTGCATCATTAGGACTTCAGTTTACTCTAATTTTGATTTAGGCACAGCCTCTTTATGAATTTAGGTATCTATACCTCCTGATTTGGGCATCTGAATTTTTCACAATGCTCACCTATTTTAAGTCAACAAAACTTATAGCATCGGATTCTGTTTCTAACTAAGTTTTCAAACTTTGTCTCCTTTTTTACCTTCCCTCCTGGTTCCTCTTTTCCTAAAATGCTATTCAGTGGTCTCTATTGGACAGACTTGGGCTTCCCATTGGAATCCACTGTATGAAGACTAACATGTGATCTGCAAATCTTATAGAATGAAGCTGCATTTATTAACAGCTATGAAACCTTCCCAAGTGCCTTGCATTCTTATGGGAAATGAGAAGGTATTGTGTAGCAAGGTTTCAGATTTACTCAGTACTGATGATATAAGGAATAGCTGGGATCTCAGCTAATGCTGCATACGTAAGATCTATGGATGACATACTTCTTTGATCTATTGTCAGGGTTGCAGGTAGATGGAGAAGGCCCAATTGTGTCTCTTGTAGTGAAATAGAGAAATGAAAACTATTTGAAAAGACAAAAAAAAAAAAAAGATCTCAGGTAGTGACTAAGCACAACACAGCAGAGCCTTAAATGTAGTGGTCCATTGGCCAAAACTGTAACTATCTGTTGAACACCCAACAACAGGAGAATGCTGGAACCCACCAAAAAAAAGATACCCCACTTCCAAAGACAAAGAAGAAGCCACAGCGAGATGGTAGGAGGCGTGCAACCACGATAAAATCAAGTCCCATACCCGCCGTGTAGGCAACTCACAAATGGAGAATAATAATACCAAAAAAGAAGTTCTCCCACTATTGTCAAGGTTCTCAACCCCACCATCAAGCTTCCCAACCTGGGGATCTGACAAAGGGACTGGGAATCCCCAGGGAATCTGACATTGAAGGCCAGAGGGATTTGATTATAGGACTTCCACAGGAGAGGGGGAAATAGGCTCCAGTATTGGACGGCATAAACAAAATCTTGTGTTCACCAAGACCAAGAGGAAAGGTGCAGTGACCCCACAAGAGACTGAACCAAAACTACATGCTAGTGTTGGAGGGTCTCCTGCGGAGATGGGGGTCTGTAGGGGCTCACCACACAGACGGGGGCACTGGCAGCAGCAGTCCTGGAAGGTCCCCCTTGGCATAAGCCCTCTTGGAGTTTGCCATTCACCCTAACTTAGAGCCCCTTAGACCTCAGGGTCAGGTCACCTCAGGCAAAACAACTAACAGGGAGGGAGTGCAACCCCACCCATAAGCAGATAACTTGATTAAAGCTTTACTGAGCAAGGCCTGCCCACCAGAGCAACACCCAATTTTCCCTCCCATCAAGAAGCGTACATAAGCCTCTCAGCCTCCTCCATCAGAGGGCAGATAGAAGAAGGAACAAGAATCACAATCCCACAGTGACTAAAACCAAAACCACATTACAGAAAGTTAATCAGGATGAAAAAGCAGAAAGTTATGTCCCAGATGAAGGGAAAAGATAAACCCCCAGAAAAACAACTGAATGAAGTGGAGATAGGCAACCTTCCAGAAAAAGAATTCAGATAATGCTACTGAGGATGATTCAGGATCTCAAGACAACAATGGAGAAGATGCAAGAAATGTTTACTAAAGACCTAGAAGAACTAAAGAACAAACAGATGAATACTAGAAGGAATCAATAGCAGAATAACTGAGGCAGAAGAAAGGATAAATTACCTGGAGGACAGAATGGTGTAAATTACTGCCTAACAACAGAATACAGAAAAAAACAATTTAAAAAAAAATGAAGACAGCCTAAGAGACCTGTGTGACAACACTAAACCCACCAAGATTTGCATTATAGAAGTCCCAGAAGTAGAAGAAAGAGAGAAAGGATCTGAGAAAATATTTGAAGAGATAACATCCCTATCATGGGAAAGGAAATAGTCAACAAGTCAACAAGGTCCAGGAAGCACAGAGAGTCTTACCAATAATAAACCCAAGGAGGAGCACACCAAGACACACAGTAATCAAACTGAAAAAAATTAAAAATAAAATATTAAAAGCAACAAGGGAGACAACAGAAAACATTCAAGGGAACTCCCATCAGGTTACCAGCTGATTTTTCAACAGAAACTCTACCAGCCAGAAAGGAATGGCACAATACATTTAAAATGATGAAAGGGAAGAATGTACAACAAAGAATACTCTACCTAGCAAAACTCTCATTCAGATTTGATGAAGAAATCAAAAGCTTTCCAGACAAGCAAAAGTAAAGAGAATTCAGCAACATCAAACCAGCTTTACAACAAATGCTAAAGGAACTTCTCTAGGCAGGAAACACAATAGAAAGAAAAGATCTACAAAAAATATACCCAAGACAATTAAGAAAATGGTAATAGGATCATACATATCAATAATTACCTTAACTGTAAATGGATCAAATGCACCAACCAAAAGACATAGACTGGCTGGACAGATGAAAACATGTGCATGTATGAACTTCCACTTACCACATCACTTTGCTTGAGACCACAAATTGTTTGTAATTATTTTATATTATTAGGTTAATTATGTTTCCATTGTGGCTTGCAATTGCAACTATCTTTCATTTTTTTGTCTGGTTATTGATTGTGAAAACTAATAAACATCTTTTACTATTATGATTATGTAACTATCACTCAATACCATCGTATCATGATTGGTCAACAGAAAAAGAATAGAATTCTATATCGACAAACCTACCATTTAATAGAAAAACCTGTAATCATTTTTTAAAATCCAGATGCATATCAGAATTATCTTGGTATTTTCTGAAAAATACAAATGCCCAGGTATTGCGTTTTTCCTCCAAAGCTCTGAATGTTTCTAATGAGCAGCCATGTTTAAAAAGAACTGAATTACAGGATGATCTTTTACTTTTATCTATTTTGTTTCACCTTTTATATTTCATATCCAGTGCTCCCATTTCATTTAGTTTATGTTTTCCAATTTCTCTATCTCTTTTTTCTTTGATGTTCTTTCTCAAGCCTTTATCAAGCATAGTAGAAAAGCTTTTGTATACATATAAATAGCATTTATAATATATACATTTAGAAAACTTATGAATTTTTGCCTAACTAAAAAATTTATGACATTTTGATTCCATTTTTTTGACTTAGTATGAATAGAATGCTAGACTTCCAATTAAAAAATAAACATGCAACTAACAACAAAGGTTTACTGTATAACACAGGGAACTATCATCAATCTTATAATAACTATAATCTAAAATGATCTAAAAATAATATGTGTGTGTATATATATAACTAAATCATCTTGTCGTGCACTTGAAACATTGTAAGTCAACTATACTTGAATAAAATACATATATTAATAAAAAAATATAGTGGTCCATTTAAGCTGTAGAAGTTTGAGGTGGATGATATTAACATAACTCTGGTAACTAATGGATAATCAATTACTTGTTTGTTAAAGAAATTAATTGCCTACTGAGTTTTTAAGGTCATATCTAGAAGAGAATCCCAAAAGGGCAATTTCTGGTTATGCCTTATAAATCACAATACTGCTTTGAATTATTTCAATAACAAACAAGAGATATTGGGATGCTCTGGCTTTGCTAAAAACCAAAACTGGATTTAGGAGGTAAAAATAACAATGATGATGATCGACAGACTGAGAGAGGATTTTTTTTTTCCAGAAAATATGGCCCTATTTTCCTAGAGGGAACTGTAAGTCATGAAAACCCTAACAATTCCTCAGCTAAGCACATCATTTTGTAAACTGTGTACCTCTATTTGTAAAAGATTTTGAGAACCCCCAAGAGTTACCATAGAAAGTTCCAAGTTTTCACTATTTTTTAAAGTTTAGTGAAAAAAGGAAACAGACACATCTCATCTGAGTTGTTCCCTATCAGATTAAAACTCAAGATCCATTTGTGGCCTTGGGCAGCAAGACAATATGTTGTGATTATTCTGTATAACACCTGGGCAGTGGCAGGGCAAGATGAGTCCAGTTCAGGCTTCATACCAGAGACAAGAAATTGCCTTCTAGCTCCTTTTATGTTCATTTCTCTGTGATTTTTACACAAGTCCTTACCCTTCATTCCCTGGTGTCTCAGACGGTAAAAAAAAAAAATCTGTCTGCAATGCGGGACACCTGGGTTCGATCCCTGGGTTGGGAAGATCCCCTGGAGGAAGGCATAGCAATCCACTCCACTATTCTTGCCTGGAGAATCCCCATGGACAGAGAGGCCTGGCAAGCTACAGTCCTTGGAGTCGCCAAGAGTCAGGCACAACTGAGTGACTAAGTACACGCTACCTTTCACTCATCTTTTCCTTTGTTTTTGTTCGACTTCTTGCACTGAACACTGAACTGATATGGTTGAACAGAAATATTGAGCTCTGAACTTCCCCTACAGCAAACCCAATAGAAACCGAAACGGTTAATAGTGTCTGTTTCAACTATGGTTACATTTTTTTCTTTTAAAAGATAATCTGTGCATTTTCTTTCATAAATTTAGGTTTATAATGACATCACTGGTTAGATGATTTTACGATTAAAAAAAATGTCTCTAGGAAAAGTTTTATCAAAAGCCAGGACAACATAGACAAAACCAATTTCAAAAAAGAAGAGAGAATAGATATAATGATTAGTACCTAGTATGGAGAAGGCAATGGCACCCCACTCCAGTACTCTTGCCTGGAGAATCCCAGGGACAGGGGAGCCTGGTGGGCTGCCGTCTGTGGGGTCGCACAGAGTCGGACACGACTGAAGCGACTTAGCAGCAGCAGCAGCAGTACCTAGTTTCCAATTAACAAATTCAATTTTAAAATTAAATATAACACATCTTCACACCTGTGTAAACAGATAGTGAAATTTTTAATACATAATTACCTATTAGTGCTTCTGAGAATGCCAGCATTTTAGAGTTTTGAGTGATCCTAAGGATCATATCCTCCAACCCTCTTATGTTTCAAATGAGAAAAACAATACCTAGAAATACTTGCCCAAGTCATACAGTTGGTTAGTGACTGAGCAGGACTGAAGAACAGTTCTAATAACTGACTCAAGTTTTCACTGATTTTAGTCATCCAAGCTGACCAAACTAAAACTTGTAGTTTCATAAACATATGCTCATAGGAATAAACAAGTTTTAAATCTGTATGTGAACTTAAACTCTTTCCTTCAACATGTCTTAAAAGAGTCAGAAATGGTACATTAGTTAAGAATCTATGCTATGATAAAGCGATATAATCATGGGAATAATATTCATGATGTATTTGCTTAAGACTGTTTAGATGACACAGTGAGAGGATAAAAGATGCTAAATAGGAAAATTTTATATTCTGATATTATTAGGTTGGGAGCTGGACCTTGAGAAAATGCATTTCAGTTGGATTTTTTTGATGACCTAAATTATCATGCGGTTCCAGTAGGAGATTTTCATGTACAAAAAGGGTATGCTGGAGAGGAAGTTATCTAAAAATCTCCACCAGGAAAGACAAAATGATAACTCTGTTTCCATAACCGAATAAAATTCCCATTCTTAAATGGCCATCACCTTCCAACTCCTAAGAATAGCACCAGAGATACTAAATTCTAAAGTTTTCCTTAAATTGAAAATGCTTTAGGAGAAAGAACCAGGTCTCATATTTTATTATTATCCCCACACATGGCAATTTATGAAAATTTGTTTAGCTGACCAGCAAATTATGAATTCACCAGTGAGGAATAAAACAAGATTGCTTTGTCAACCAACTATGGAAACTTCCATTTTAGATTGTATTAATGGTCAGTGTAACTGAATTTCTTCAGAATAAAATTGAGCTACACATCATAAAGACAGCTCTCAAATACTTCCTGAAAATAGCTTAACAACTCTGTGATTAAACCAACATAGAACTGAATGAATAACACACACAGATCTGCAAATTATGCAAATACATATCTTAGTTTCACTTGGAATAATGCTTTCTCCTAATGAGTTAGTATTAAGAGAGGTTCTGAACAGTCGACAGAGCAATGCCCAAACACAGCTTTGAAAAGTACCAAGATGCCTTCTAACTGCCATATAGTTTCTCCTTTCTGACAAGCAACACCCACTCCAATAATTAATTAATACATTAAATCAGACCAAGTGGAAAGGAATGAACAATATGCATTCAATAGAGGCTTTCAAAAGCTGTTAAGGGTATTTTTTTTTACAAAATGCAACAAATGTTTAAAAGATATAAAAATGTAAAAGAGTCCAAATGTATTTGCAATGTAAAAGCAAAATGCCTGGAACTACAATTTTTTTTTATCCTCAAATGTGAAAATATGCTGAGAGGTAATCAGATCCTTTCTCTTATAAGTTCTCATAATGGGGAAGAGGCAGATAATGCAGTGGAACATCTCCAGGCTTAATAGTTATTTTAGATCAGCCATTATTCCTATAAAGGGGATGCACTTGCCACAGCTCTAAAGTTCCCAAGTTTCAGCCAAAACACAGTCTCTTCTAAGCAAGCTATCAGACGTGCTTAGGAAGCATGGAGGCTTAGACTTGATCCTGAAAATGCAACAAGGTGCAGATTCCGGAGGGAGACAGCCACAGCTTTAAATCCTTGAATCTACCACTGTATTAGAAAAGATGGCATAGGTAACGCTGTGGTAACCAATTGATCCTCAAATTTTAATGGCTTCATGGACAATAGGCTTATTTCTCACTGAAGGGACAAATCCGATATGGGTCACTGGGAAGATTCTACTCCACACAGTCACTCAGACATCCAGGCTAACAGAGGCCCCACCATTTTGTAGCTGTATCCTTCCAGGTCACCAAAGACAGGAGAAAAGAGAGCTTAAGAATTGTACACTAGTCCTCAACTGCTTCACTACAGAAATGACAGGCAGTACTTCTAGACACAGCTCATTCACCGCAATGAACAGCAGGGTATTGCCTAAATGCAAAACGTCTGGATAATGTGGGTGAGCCCATGAATCCTAATGAGCAGCTAATACCTTGTCCTTGGCCAAGACACTTGACCTCTCTACATGTTAGTTTCCCTTTATATAAAATAAAGTATATTCCTGGGTCGGGAAGATGCCCTGGAGAAGGAAATGGCAACTCACTCCAGCATTACTGCCTGGAGAATCCCATGGACAGAGGAGCCTGGCAGGCTACAGCCCATGGGGTCGCAAGAGTCAGACACGACTGGGTGACTGAACTACTACTACTACTATGATAGTAAGTACCTTGGAGAGCTCAGTGGTAAAGATTCTGCCTGCCAATTCCGGAGCCACAGGAGAGGTGGGTTCCATCCCTGGGTGGGGAAGAGCCCCTGGAGGAGGAAATGGCAACCCACTCCAGTATTCTTACTTGGGAAATCCCATGGACAGAGGAGCCTGGTGGGCTACTGTCCTCGGGGTTGCAAAGAGTCAGACACAACTGAGCATACACACCTCAGAGAGATGATCTAAGGGATGCAGTGAGTTCACACGCAAAAAGCATACAGTACTGAGCCCAGCACATAACTCTCATTTCCCTGTCCTCTAACACAGTGAATTAGTAACCGTGCTGGGTGTAAGACACTCTGAAAACAGAGTTTTAAGTGGCAAGAGGATGTCCTACTTACTCTCAGGAACTGGCTAGATTTTTATATATGCTGAAGTCAACAAGACCATATTCAGAGGATCTTGGAAACTAAAAGACCAGACAAATAGGCAAGCCACAGTAAGATGGGCAAATGGAAGTTTTAGTACAACTAAATTTCAGTTAGAAAGTATGATGACAGAATGAAGAAAAATAACAGTTTAGGAGTCAGATAAACCTGGATTTGAATCCTGGCTCCCTTGTCTATAGCTGTGGGATCTTTGCCAAATCCGTGATAGGGTCTTTCCAAGAAACTTGCCTGTATTTCATTTGAAGGGTGCTACATCAGCATGGGTATAGGTAGTTACTGTTTGCCTAGGATACGCATACAAAGGGCCTAAGAGGAGGCTGTAGGTAGGGTTTTATAGCCTAGTGTCTGGTGTCAAGTGTTTGTTCCTGGGGGCTAGAACTGGAAATGTGGTACCCTACCCAAGGTATCTGGAATTGGAAATGCCAGTCGAGAATCAATCCAAAATACTTTAGGTGAGTCGAGGCAAACACTGGGAATGTAAATGCCAAATCTGAGGTCAGAGGTAGGAACGGTTTTGGAATGAAGTGAAGACTTTACAGTTAGAAGTAGAAAGACTGAAGGGAGGAAAAGTTTGCAAATGAAAAAAAATTTCATTCAGCACAATTCCTGAGTACGATAATTCTCCTCATCTATAAAAACTGGGGTTAAATAATAACTACCTAGCAGGGTGCTCAGGAAGAATCTGGGGAAAAGAATCAACATAAAATATATCTATAGAATCATCAGCTGATTAAAGAAATAAATGGTCATTCCCTTGTCCTCAAAGATAACTCAAACTTATTTGCAGACACACAATTCTATAAAAAGCTACTGACTGCTCCCACTGCCAGATGCAAAATGCTGGGAGCCTATAGAATGGCAAAGCCTTTTGGGCCCTAGCAATGGCCAAAACCTTGAGCAGAAAACAATACTATGAGGCTCTCCAACAGCATCCAGGTTTTTCCCTTCTTCTCTAACTCTGGGGAAAACCTATGTACTCGGTACCTTCCTCGATCTCATCTTCTGTCATTTTTTTACCTTTCTCCTTCAGTGAGGTGATGTCTCCCAGTGATGCTAATGGTAAACCACATCTGAGATAGCCAGGTATGGTCCTCCAAGTAAACAGAAGAAAGAGGTTCCATTAGAAGAGAAAAAATATTCTATTCCAAATAACGCAGCTAATCTCCTAAAGAATTATTAACGAGAGGTGGCATTAGCTTCCCTGGTGGCTCAGACGGTAAAGAATTTGCCTGCAATGCAAGAGACCTGGGTTCAATCCCTGAGTCCGGAAGATCGCATGGAAGAGAGCGTGGCAACCCACTTCAGTATTCTTGCCTGGAGAATCCCATGGACAGAGGAGCCTGGCGGGCTACAGTCCATAGGGTCGCACAGAGTCGGACAGGATTGAAGTGACTAAGCAGCAGAATAGAGAGAATAAGAGAACGTATTTAAAAGAGTAGACTCATACATCAGCCTCACCTTCGTCTTAGAATTTTCAAGTTCATATACATGGAAGAACCTCCATTTCACATACATCTTGGAAATTTAGAGTTATAAGTACCCACAGAGATCAGTTAACCCAACACTCTATTATAAAGATAAGGAGGAACTTCGCTGGTAAGTCCAGTGGCTAAGCCTTCAATGCAGGGGCCCCAGGTTTGATCCTGGGTCAGGGAATTAGATCCCAGAAGTAAACGTCCTGAACGCCACAACTAAGAGCCAGCACAACCAAATAAATAAGTAAATACTTTTTAAAAATTGAAGATAAGGAAACCAAACCAAAGAAACCAAAGACACTCGGGAACAGGGCTTGTAGTGTTAATGGTAAAATGTACTTTCCACTACACCTCCTTGCCTCACTCCTCCACATCTACTCTGAGATACCAGAGACGACTTTTAGAGCTGCAGTAGTTTTGTGAGCTTCCTTTCCAAGCTGGGCAAGAGGCTTTACTATAACCTGGTGATTTATTTCATTTCAGAATGATTAAGGTTGAAATTTATTACAGGCAGGCGACAGCAGCCAGTCAGAACAATTATTAATTTTTTTCAAGATCTCATTGAATTTCTCTGGCTCCTGTTGGAACTGTATTTAAGTATTCAAGAGAGAAAAAGCAAATGAAACATCTCAATGTATTAAGAAACTGGGTTCTTAAAAAGGAACCTTTCCCTGTAGTTTCATTTTTTTCTGCAGTACATGAGTATACTATAAATTCAGAAAATACATCTAAATAGGCCTATTGAGAAGAAAAATGCAGACATGCATGTGCATGTGTCTGTGATTACATTATTTTATTAGCTGATGTGAGAAAAGAAGCATATTTTGATTTTCTAGTTAAGTATGTGGGCACATAATTATTTATTTCCACCTTACCATAGAGGGTCTAAGTGCCTAAGAGAAACACCTTCATAGTTATTTCTAGGTCCCATAATAATAGAAGAATAAAAGACCCAAAAGGCACCTAAGACTACCATGGTTAAACTGAAATGAGATCCTCTTTAAAGCAGTCAGTTAATGCCCCAAACTTCCAAGTGCTAGGAGTAACTTCCCAAACTGTTTACATTTACATTACATAATGTAAATTATATTTACATTACCTCATTTGCATAAATGATTCTATGCACAAAATACTAATGAGAAGTTGAATTAGACTTTTTCAAATTGAGAAATTTGCAGCAAGACGTATAGAATAAATGAGCACAGCATTTGACATACATTTACTAAGGGAAGTAAGAATTACCTACCAGGGTGGTCAAGAAGGTTCAATGAAAACCCTAAATATAAAGCACACAGTGGAATCATTAGGTCTTAATAGGAAATAAATGATCATTTCCTCATCTTCAAGTGTAGTTCAAACCAGTCCTAAACCTTGGACATTGCAAGGAATAAGTTTCTAAACAATCACTCAATAATATAGCAAAGGGATTCATTCAAGATAAACTTGTACCTCTATATGCTTGTAACCAGTACTCAGGAATTCACCTCCATTCCTAATTCAATGCTTTCCAATAACACAGGTGGAAACAAAGCTGTCCCTTCACCTCCCCTATCAGGGCTCCACTTTTCTACTCAGGTACCAATTCTAAACCCTCGTTCCACTGGCTTTTCACCTGCCTATTATTTCCCCAAGACGAAAACTAGTAATGAATTCTGCTATTTCTCGCCTGGTGGCATTTGCATTTCATAGAAGACTGGATTACCAAAAGCCATCAGAGGGCCAAATACATCTTTTTTTAAGAGTGGAAACAATATAATTTGTGAGAAATTTTCTGAAACTTCTCTCATCTCCATTCAAAATCAGGACCAGGAGTAGAACCCTAGATGGGCCAGGGAATGGAAGGGACCAACAGTCTACTCTGAAATTTTTTGTGTGAGTCAGTGACCGCTCACCACACAAGGCTAGCTCTAACACTGTGTTTGAGGGGTTTGATGTCACAGTGAGTTGTATTAGTGTTTTAACTTCCTTCCTTACCACCTCTTCAAATCCAGCCAGGAAACCTGAACTGGCAAGTGAATTAATACAATGCAATGTAGGCAGAAATCAAACCACAGTCCTTCCAAATAGGATTGAGAGTATCAGGAGTGGCTAAAGAGTCCTGGTTCATACTCAAAATTCAGGGGGAAGAAAAGGAGAAAACACGACTTAAATGACAACCATGAGAACTCATATAATACTATTATTATTATATCACGTATAAAAGAGCTTTGATTCTGTCCTATTTCATTGATATTATCTCTCTGTCTCACCTACCTGCTTGCCAGGAGAGGTCATCTCTTTAACTGAACTGTTTGATATTGTTCACAGAGGCTTTCTTTGAAAGCAGTCAAACATTCTACTTCAAAGCAGGATGGGTGGAAAGAGATCTTGTTGAAGGAAGCCATAGCTCTTTGGTTCTGATTCCATGAAACGTTATATGACCTGAGTAAATCTGCAAGCCTTGTGTTTCAAGGATCTTCAACATCTCTCCTCTCTTTGCTTGCTTTTTAAATGATTTTACGTATCTCTGAGCAACACCCTGGAAATAGCATAGCACCCTTGCATCAAATTTCAGTATAAGAAGTCCTCCATCTTTCCTCAAAGAATCAAATCTTATAAACAGGAGGATACTTTAAGTAGGCAAGGGTGAGTTCTTCAGCAGCTTTAGTGCTCTACAAAGGGGTCTCAAAAGTCATTGCTGCTCAGGCAGCCTACCTCAAATTTAATCAGAGCTGTTTCATGTATATCTATTTTATACATTGAGGTTCTAAGGAAGTTGTTGTTGCCAGAAGGTTGCATAGTTAAAATTAATTTCTTGAAAAACATCCATATTCCTCATCCATATTATGTGCTCAATTTATATGAGATGATAAAAAATATATCTTTTAATATACAATGGAATGCTCCTCAGCCATAAAAAGGAATGATATTGGGTCATTTGTAGAGATTTAGATGGATCTAGCGTCTGTCATACAGGGTGAAGTCATAAAGAGAAAAACAAATATCATATATTAACGCATGTGGAATTTAGAAAAATGGTACAGATGAACCTATTTGCAGGCAGGAATAGAGATGCAGATGAATGGACTCGTGGACATGGGGGCGGAGGGGGACACGCACGATGCATTGAGAGATTGGAATTGATGTATGCGTACTGCCACATGTAAAACAGTTAGCTAGTGGGAACCTACTGTATAGCACAGGGAGCTCAGCTCTGTGCTCTGTGTTGATCTAGAGGGGTGGGAGGCATGTCCAAAAGGGAGGAGATATATGTATACATATGGCTGATTCACTTCATTGTACAACAGAAACTAACACAACATTGTAAAGCCATTATACTCTAATTACTATAAACTTTTTGATGAGGCTTTCTATTTTCTTTGCTGCTCTACCATACACTAAAGGATGGCATGAGAGTTGCTACTGATTGCCATGAACTTCTCTGGTGGCTCAATGGTTAAGAATCCGCCTGCCAATGCAGGGGACTTGTGTTCAATCCCTGGTCTGGGAAGATTCCACATGCTGTGGAGCAACTAAGCCCAAGCACCATAACTACTGAGCCCACGCGCTACAGTCCATGAGCTGCAACTACTGAAGCCCACACACCGAGAACCTGAGCTCCACAACAAGAGAAGCCACCACAATGAGAAGGCCACACCCTGATCAAGAGTAGCTCCTACACACCACAACTAGAGAAAGCCCATGAGCAGCAACAAAGACCTACCGCATCCAAAAATGAATAAATTAACCAAAAAAGGATTGCCACATATTAATTCCTCAAATTAGTCAGTTGTCACTTTAAGAAGGTCAAGTCTGGTCTTAGAAATATAAAAATGAAGCATAGTAGTGACAAATGCTCATGCAAGGTGAGAAGGAAGGTCTGCTAGAGCCTCTCCAACCCAGAGAGGGGTTTTGAATCTGGAACAGCCAGGGGAGGAAAGGCCCAGTTACCAGACCAAAAGAGAGCAGCCAAAAGGTTGGTATAGGAACTCAGTAGCAGGAGAGACATGAATCAAGCTATCACCACCATTTTGCCTAGGAACATTCTGGGTGCTTAATGAAGACTATGAGTAGAGCAACTCAATTTCAAGGCAAAATGGTCACCAGGGTCAGGTCAGGTAGTAAAAGGCATCAACTCCAAAAGTGAATACCTAGTAGGTGCTCAATACAGGTGTGCTAAATTGAACTGAAACTTGGGCTCACCCTGCCTGCATCCTTGATTTAGATATCTGAAGGCATTTATTTTTATTTCCTGTTGGTTGGTTATCTCTTATAACAGTGTATCTATTAATTAGCTTGTCCATATGCCTCGCATATCTCAAAAATAAGGACAAATACAGATAAAACCTATACCCAAAATCAGGAGCAATTTTGTTTAACGGCAGCATGCCGTTAACCTTGGCAGTGCTTCCTTCACTTTGCCTTTGAGGGGTGATGAAGAAAAACAATAAAACCTGGCTTTTCTGTAACACCTTGACATCACCAAGGGTTTTTCATTACTCCTCATGGCTTATTTGTTAAAAACACAATTTCAGAAAACAGAGGGGTACCAAAATCAGGGAGCCTTTATTCCACTACCCCTTGTCTGAGGGAGGTAGGCACATGGAAAAAAAAAAAAGAACCTGTCATTCACAGCTTCAAGCAGATGGAATTCTTCTGGGACCTGAGGTGACCCAGAACAAAACTAACCCACGAAAGACTCTCTTTATGATCCCTCTTGTTCCTCTATTATAAGCCAACAGATAAAGCCCCCCATACCAATTCCCCAGCTGGTCCCGGTGCCAAAGTAATTTCAACACTAAAACCCACTCAGCCCTGGAGAATAAGAAACAAACAGCACATGTACTGGAGGCTGTTTGATTAAAGCTCACAGGCTGCATCTTACAGAGCTTCTGCCCTTTAGAAAGCTCAAAGTCCCTTAGCCAAGTGTGCCTTTGATTACCTGCCCTCTGAAAAGCCTGAGATCGCCTCTTCTGCTTCATCAAAGGCTAGAAAAAAGGCAGGGAGGAATTTCGACCCCAGTCGTATTAACACACCACCTGAAACACTTGAAGAGAATTTGAGAAATGACCTTTGCATATTTTAGTGAAATGCACATACAACTTGCTTGCTGAGACGTTTATAAACATCTATGTATTAAAATACAGGATAAAGCTATTCCCTATGTAAGTGATGTGCTACTGGCAGTATGAAAAACAAAAGCAGAACTTCAGAATTGACAGGGCTGCCTGATATTTTTTCATAATTAATAGTCTCTGAATTTTAGAGCTTATTACACTTCACTGAAAAGTTGAGTGGAATGTCCGGAGAGTTCCCATGTACCCTCTTAACACCCCTGACCACACACACACAATTACCTATTATTAACATCTTACATTAGCAAGCTACATTTGTTACAACTGATGAGCCAATATTAATACATCATTATTAACTAAAATCCATAGATTGCATTAGAGTTCACTCTCTGTGTTTTACATTCTATAGGTTTTGACAAATGTATAAGGACATGAAGTCACCATTATAGTGTCATACAAAAAGTTTCTCTGCTCTAAACATACACTGTGCTCCACTTATTAATCCCTCCCTTACCTCAATTCCTGGCAAGCACTGATCTTACTTTTGTCTCCATAGTTTTGCCTTCTTTCAGAATGTCATATAATTGGAATTATACTATATGTAGACTTTTCAGATTGGCTTCTTTCACTTAGCAATATGCAATCAAGTTCCTCTGTGTCTTTTGAAAGCACAGAATTTCATTTTTTAGCACTGAATAATATTGTTTTATGGATGTGCCACAATTTATCCATTAACCTACTGAAGGACATTTTGGTTGCTTCCGAGTTGCCGCAACTATGAATAAAATTGCTATAAACATCCACATGCAGGTTTTCATGTGGATACAAATTTTCAACTCATTTGGGTAAATATTGAAGAGTGTGCTTAATGGATCTTAAGGCAGGAGTATGCATAGTTTCATTAAGAAATTGCCAAACTGTCAAAGTGACTGTACCATTTTGCATTCCCACCAGCAATGACTCAGAGTTCATGTTACTCCACATTCTCACTAGCATCTGGTGTTATCAAGTGTTTTAGGATTTTAGACATTGAAATAGTATGGAGTAGTATGTCAGTATTATTTGAACTTACAATCCCCTGATGACATATAATGTTGGGCCTCTTTTCATATGCTTATTTGTCACGTGTATATCTTCTTTGGTGAGGTGTCTTGGCAACTGTTTTGCCCACATTTTAACTGTGTTGTTTTCTCATTATTAAATTTTTAAGATATTTGTATATTTTCAATATCTTTTTTTAAAAAACAGCTATGTGCTTAGCAAAGATTTTCTCTCAATCTGTGCCTTTTCTTGTCATTCTCTTGTGCCTTTAGCAGTGCAGAAGTTTTTAATTTTAATGAAGTCCAACTTTCCAATTTTTTCTTCAATGTACAGTGCTTTTTGTATATGTATGTAGAAAATCATCGGACATGAGGTCACCTAGATTTTCTCCCATCTTATCTTCAAGGAGTTTTATAGCTCTGCATTTTCCATTTAAGTTGACCATTTTGATGTACTTTCTTTGGAACTTGTAAAGCCCAAGCCTAGTGATTGATTGTTTTGGCATATATATGTCCTTTCATCTTAGTGAATTACCTAAGCCTCCCAGGATGATACTGAAAAGGAATGGTAAGTAGGGACATCTGTGTCTTGCTCCTGATCACAGCAGGAAGCATCTAGTCTCTTGCCATTTAAGTATGATGTTCGCTGCAGGGTTTTTGTAGATGTTCTTTCCTAAGTTAAGGAAATTTTCCTCTATTTCTAATTTGCTGAGTTTTTAATTGTGATGGATATTGGATTTCGTCAAATGCTTTTTCTACGTCTATTGATATGATTACACGATTTTTCCTTTTTAGCCTATTGATATGATGGATTACATTAACTGTCGGCAACAATTTTCAAACCTAATGTCCCATAATAATGTATGTTGATAAAATCTTAGTATATCTTTAGGATAGAATATTGCTGCTGCTGCTGCTGCTGCTAAGTCGCTTCAGTCGTGTCCGACTCTTAGCGACCCCATGGACTGAAGCCTGCCAGGCTCCTCCGTCCATGGGATTTTCAAGGCAAAAGAGTACTGGAGTGGGGTGCCATTGCCTTCTCCAGGATAGAATATTAGGTAGCCATTAATCAGGTTCTCAAAAATACTCAACAAGAGAAAAATGTTACTTACAATAAACATCGGAAGAGTGATGTACAATACCCTGGGTGTGTATATAATACACACACATCCAATGCTCTATATTTTTTAACTCACACAGATATGTATCACCAACAAAAATCACAGAAATTTGAACATGGCACTTAATAGACTTTAAAAAGGATACTTATTTACTTATAAAAATTGAAACTAGAAAGCAGAGTGTCACTTTGTCTAATCTCAGATAGGAATGTGTGTTGAGTGACTCGCATATTTTGCCACTCTGTAAATCTCTGTGAATAATCATGAAAGCAGTGAGTGTTGATTTTAGGATCACAAATTTCCATAATTAGGGGAGATCTTCAAATATGGAATCTATAAGTAAGAATCACTTCATATAAATATAGATACAGGTATACATATATAAGGACAGTTAAAAGTTACATAAAAATGGGAAAGGTAATATACATAATACTGCAAGGAAATATATTTATAGTAATGTTTATTGCAAGTGATCTAAATTTGTATTCTTTGTACATTTCGATTTTTCAAATTTTTTTTTCTACATGATAAGAGGTTTATCATGAAATCAACTACAATAGTAATAAATTTTCTAAACCTAAAGTTTATTGGAAAATAGTTAATTATGGCACTTCCATACTATAGAATACTATTCATTCTTTAAAGATTACATTTAAGAAAAGTTTGATAATATAGCATATGCTATGTGAAAAAGCATATGCTGAAAGAAAAAGATATAAAATAAATAAATATATACATACACACACTAGGTTCTAAACTCTATCAAGAAATGGCTATCAGGGCATAGGTGAAAAAGTTAGCAATATTTCTCTCTAGGGGTGGAATTATGAACAACTGTTACCCTTTTTTTCCCCTCCAAATGTCTATATTTTCTAAAAACCTTTCAAATGAGTACCACATTGTCAGGATACATTTAATAGGAGGCTTCCTGTGTGCTGTTTTCAGTCTTGCATGAATTCTATGTTCCTTAACAGCACCTGAATACAGGTGCCAGGGAGCTGGCAAGCCGGCTTTCGGGGATAATAGTAATTCATGTATCTCATTCGTATGGAAATTCCATATGGTGAACAGCAGCCATTTACAAGTCTCCTCCTTTCTGATATGTAAAGTAACTGTTACAACCCCCTCTCTAGAGAATAATTCTAACCTCCAGCTTTCTAGATGACTTGTTAGACTTTTGATCCCTATCTCTGCTAAAAAGGGCTATCTGGTAAGAGAGTATATATATGCCCACAATATGTTGAATAAATGCCTTTGTTCCACCAGAGCACTGGTCACCATGTCTTTCCTCATTTTCTCTCTCTCTCTCTCTCTCTCTCTCTCTCTCTCTCTCTCTCTCTCTCTCGCTCTCTCGCTCTCTCGCTCTCTCGCTCTCTCGCTCTCTCTGTTTCAGGCTGCTTCCACGGAGCACAGGTGTCCACTGTGTCTACTTATTTGCCCGGGCTTTCAAGACCTCTTCGAGAGGGCACCCTGAGCCTACGTAGATGGTGCTAGCTCTTTGTCCTAGAGTTACATTGGCATACTGTGTAAACCAGGGAATACCAGCCTCTTTTCTTCCTTGTTTTCTGATCGGTCGACTCTGTAGCCCCAAGTTCCGGTCCATTAAAGGACCACAACACCACATCTCTTTCTTAAAATAGAAAAGGAATTATTTACTGTCTCTAGTAAGTAAGCAAAATCTCATAGATATAGGCCCTTTTTCAGAACATAAGATGACCTTATAAATTTTAAACTTCTTTCCAGGGAAGCTATCTAGATTCAGGTACATTTTAGTTACAATATCTTGTTGTCCCACTATTTCTATAAGTGAACAGGAATGCTTTTAAAATAAATCAGAAACCATTAAAAAAGAAAATCGTACTGGGAAATGTTACTAAATTGAACTAATCCAGGCAAGCATTTCAAAGTAACATAAATTGAAAGACAAGATTATCAATCTCTTTAACTTCATGGAAGCCAGCAGGATAAAGAGAAGAAAACCATATGTGAGCAGAGGTTGTAATCAGAGTGAGAGAAACTGATGGCAAACATTTACTTCCTTAAGCTCCAGGGCTGCTGCATATTAACATCATAAGATTCCTTACAAATAAATATTGGTTTTGAAAGTGTATATACATTTTATTGAAACACACTGTCTATTTGGGTCTGATGAAAAGCCTGTCTGTAAGGCTATTAAATCACAAAACACATCAAAGACAACACAGCTTCTAAGCAGATGTGCAAGCTTTTGTTACAGCAAAACTTCTTTAAGCTAGGAACATACTACCTTTTACACTGGATTTTGTTCCCTAAGACTTCCTTGTTAAGAAATTAAATTAAAAAATAGACTTTCTTGATTATGGCTAGAAACTTTCTTCCAAGTCCCCACACAGACTCAAACACAGAAAAAAGAATATGAGTTGACTCAGAACTTCCTGAGCTTCTAAAATCTGACAACAAGAAACAAATAACATAGCATGATCCATGAAGCGTTCTTCTGGAGCTAGGTGGACATATGCCATGAAAGTCTCTCAAAACAAATTTTAAGGTGTAAAAAAATTGAAAATCGATTTATTAAGTGAAATAACATCAACATATTTCCCCAGCTTGTACTGTTGGCATCTGTCACACAATCTGACAATATACCTGTAGAGTGGCTGTCAAGTGTTCTCTCACTTTCAGTGTTATCTCTTGTTTATAAGAAGTACAATTATAAAGTAACATGACTATTTTAATCTAACACTCTACATAGCATTTTCCTCATAATGAATGCCTCTGCCTGCATAGGAATCATGTTAAGATACAACATCCTTCTTTATTTTCTCAAAACCTCCTTCTAATCCTTTTAGAGACTACATTCTGACAAGAGAAAGCCCATCGAAACATTTTATAGCCCCCTCTTTATTTTGAGATTCCAGTAGGATGGCAAGACACTGCTTCAAAAGCTTTCTCCAGTTTCTCAGGCAAATTTACCATCCACCATCCCAGAGGATAATGACTGACCACTATTAAGAATATTTAAATTAGGCAGCATACCTAGAGGGGTGGGATGGGGGGCAGGGTGGGAGGGAGGCTCAAGAGGGAGAGGGTATATGTATACACGTAACTGATTCATTTTGTTGTATAGCAGAAACTAACATTGCAAAGCAACTATACTCCAATAAAAAATAAAATAAAATATGCAAGCATAAAATTGATCATCTACTTCAGTATTTTTCAATACAGGAGAGTTTTGTAAATATTAAAGAGTCATTTACTAAATGGCACATGTGGTATAAAATTAACGTATTTATGTGTATAGGTTTATTTTTAAGTTTTCTTCATTTGTTTATTGAAGCACCTACCATGTGCCAAACACTGTTTATTGATAAATGATAAAACAATATCTATGTCATTATGAAGTTTAGGTCTATTGGAGGAAACAAATAATAAACAAATAAAACATATATACAGATGGCATGATGTCACATAAAGATAAGTGCAGGGAAGAGAAATAAAGCGAGAAAGGGAATAGGAGTTATCAAGAGAGGGTACTATTTGAGATCCAATAGTGTACGACACACAGACATCTCAGTGAGGCCAAAGAGCAAGTCAAATGAGTGTAGAATGTGTAGAACATTCCTTACAGAAGGAAGAACATGCTGAAGTCTCTGAAGCAAAATCATGCTTAGGTTGTTTGAGGAACAGCAAAGAGGCCAGTGTGGCGAAAATGGAGGAAACAAGAGGAATAGTGATAAGAGATGAGCCGATAGGGCAGGAGCCAAGGGGGCCTTACCTGCCATGGAAAAGGAGGCTGGATTTACTCAAAGTGAGATGGCAAGTCAGTGGACATGTTTGAGTTAAAGAATGACAAGACCTGATGGATGTTACCTGGAGAATAGATCATAGACCAGCTAGGAGGTTAATGATAGGCCCCAGGCAATGGGTGGTGATGATTTGGGCAAGGGTGACAAGGTTGAATGCAGTGAAGATTAACTGGATTTCATGAGGGCTTTTGTGGAAAGTAAAAGTCACTCAGTTGTGTCCAACTCTTTGTGACCCCATGGACTCGTCCATGGAATTCTCCAGGCCAGAAGACTGGAGTGGGTAGCCTTTCCCTTCTCCAGGGGATCTTCCCTACCCAGGGATCGAATCCAGGTCTCCTGCGGGTGGACGCTTTACCAGCTGAGCCACAAGGGAAGCCCAGGAACACTGGAGTGGGTTGCCTATCCCTTCTCCAGGGGATCTTCCCAACCCAGGAATTGAACTGGGGTCTCCCACATTGCAGGCAGATTCTTCACCAACTGAGCTATCAAGAACCCTTTTTGAAAGTAGTAATAATAGAATTGTGTATATGTATATCAGTACACACAATGTTAACAATAGGTATCTTTGAATTTGAGTGATAAGTGATCTTCAGTTTCTTTTTGTACCTTTCTGTGCTACTTGATGACTTTTTTCCACTGGCTTCAAAGATATTTGAGGATGAGGCAGGATATATAATCAAAACTCAGCAGCTGAAAGTCAGTTAACAAAAACGCAGGGCTGAATATTTGCAGTCATGGGTAGTTGAAATAGCTGCTGCTAGAATCATGTGGGGGTACCCTGGTGATGGGGTGTGGACTTTGGGTAGTAAGAGAGGCCAGACCAGAGAAAGCCCAGATCTTGAGACTATGCAGATTTCCTGAGCTATGGCAGACCCCTGGGGAAGAACTCAACAGTAACTATAGAAAAGAATCCTGCTAAGAGGGTGAAACATTCTGGGAGCCTGGACACAAACGACAAGCAGAGGTTAAGGTCTGAAGCATAGGGAGTATCCAGGGGTAGGCAAAATCTCCTAGAGTGGTTCAACCTTAGATGAACATAGCAGTAGGCAGAGGTCCAAGTATACAGGTGGTGGTATAGGACGATGTGGTAGAAACACAAATAATCAATCTTCACCAAACCCATGGGAAGCCAGATAACGCTCTGTCCCTAGCCAAGCCACACATTCCTTGAAGAGCAATGGTTCCTAAGTAGGAGAAAATCTATTATAGGAGAAAATGTAATTTCCTTTATTGACAATCACGACCTACCCTAATGGTTCCATAGGATTCGTTGACCCTTAAAGGCACAAGGAGTTCTGTCTCACAAGCAAATGGAAATGAGTTTCCCAGAGAGATAAAGAAGGGCATTCATTTCAGGTCTTTATAGGCTCACCAAAACTCTTTCCCTGGTATATCATAAAGCAACCCAGGCTTACCCTGAAATCTTGACCCCAATTTCCTTTATAACAAAGGCTGAATCCTCAGTATGTCCAATGTCTAGTTCATGGTAGGTGTTCCATAAGTATTTTTTGAAAGAAGGAATAAATGAAGGAATAAACCAGGTTATCACCAGAGTTCTGCTTGGTGACTTTCTGAGGACACTGTATTTATATTATACTCTTATCCTGCACTTGTATATAAATTGTATTTTCATTTGCATGGCTTCATCAACCCAAATTTCTTGTTTAAATTCTGACTTGGAAAGTAGCCTAGAGAAATGCCAACTAATTCAACCAAATTGTTTTCTAAGTTCTTCCTACAATTTTATGCACATTGATACTAACCAGCTTGAGTCAATCCCATGCCCAGCAGTATGACAGGGCCAACCTGAATCATTAGATTTGTGTGCTATTAGAAACATACAACTGGTTTACCCTCTGATCAGTACAGTGTAGCATTTCCTACCTGAAACAAGTGAGTGTAGTGGGAACTAACGGACCATTTCTTCAATGCTGGCATTATCAGAAGGTGCACTGACTGGACAGGACATCAGAGATCTGGGTCAACCCCAGCTCTATCTCTACAAAGCACCCAGAGCTCACACAAATCCCTTCCATTCTCTGTGCTGTCATTTACCAACCTATAACATGCCTAGGTAAAACCAGGAGCCCGTTGAAGTCACTTCACGTTTTAAGGTTAAGGTCCATGAGGGCAGGGACTGAGAGCTTGGCAACTCATGTACACTCAAAACATTTTGGATGAAGGAACAAAGCATCAAAACACAATGAACTACAGGAAATGTGTCTCTCCACCAAACAGAAAGGGCCTTCGTGAATGAAACACAAGGGAAAGAATCATTATATGTCGAACACTGAAATGCAAACCCTTGTAGCTGAAAAGAAATTTCTATGGGGACTCAGGTGCTGTCTATCAAAATTCAGTGACACATCCACTACACATGAAAAATAGCTTCCTGACCAAAAGGTGTAATGAATTAAGGAGTGCAGTCTTCCCTCAAGCATACGGATGAGCTGCTGCCACATGATTAGGATGACTAGACCTTGTGTAACATCAGGCACTTTCTTGGTAACATTCAGTTAACACTTTCAGACCTGGGGGCAACATATAGTTCACAAGAGTAATATTTTCTTTAAGCCTATTAAATGTTCCCTCAGGTACTTCTATTCCTGTGGAATAATTCAATCAGTCTTCAGTATTTTAAGACTTCTCTATAGTCTTTGGAGTTTTCTATCATATAACCCATTTATGTCAACTTCCTTTTCCTCCCTCCAAACAGCTTACAAGCTACAACAATAAGATTTGGATGAATCATCATTATCATCAGAATTACTATCACAGCTCCAATTTATACAGTATCTATCATGCGCCATATTTAATTCGGAGAATTTTAGATACATCATTTTATTGCCATTTTCCAGATGAGTAAATGAAGCTCTGGAAAGTTAAATAATTTGTCCAAGGTCGTCGCAGCTCACATGAGGCAGATGTAGGAGATAAATTGCTGCCATTTTGATTGCAAAGTCTGAGCTGTTAACCATTATGTTAACTATTCAACAACACTTTGGTGTGGGGCTGTTTTTCTTTCCATAAGTATTCACTGAGTACTAAGTGCTCAGCACTGTGCCACAACAGTGAACAAGAGAGAGTCCCTGCTGGCTGTGTTTACGCTCTAGCAAAGGAGACAATGGAACAAGCGAGAACAGTGTGATGGCTGCCATGATGGTGAGTGCAGAGGTTGTGAGAGATCACAGAGAAAACATATCTTTTAGAAGGAAACACGGGACTTCCCTGATGGTCCAGTGGCTAAGACCACACTCCCAATGCAGGGGGCCCCAGGTTCAATTCCCGGTCCAGGAACTAGATTCCTCATGCCACAACTAAGAGTTTGTGTGCCACAACTAAAGATCAAAAATCCCACGGGCTACAACTAAGACCAGACACAGCCAAATAAATAAATAAATGAGTATTAAAAAAAAATGAAATGCAACACCAAAACTCACTCTTTGCTAGGTTAAGCCTGCCTCAATTTTGTATATGCATCCGTTTCTGCAGAGACTGAGTTAATGAATTAAACTAGTTACACACACATACTGGTGAATTTCCTTAAGCTATCATTGTCATTGGATAATGAATGTTTGCCTGCTTCTCAGGATGATGCTGGACCATACCCTCTTGCTAGATAGTTCCGCAATATACTGCAACATCCTGTATGAAATAGAGGCTTTGGTCACTATTTTTTCTCTTTGAAAAACCTAGTAACTTTAGCTATATAACACTAGTGAAACATAAACCTGAATGCACTTATTCTCAAATTATCAAACCAAATTTCAAAAAGGTTAGCAAAATCATAGGAATCATCAAAAAGACAAGGGTAGTATAGATAGATGACTGTCTTTGATAATATCTGAAGACACCACTTTAATGGTCAAGTCCCTTTCCAACTCCATTTAGAGGTCTGAAATGTCCATTTCCGTTCACATACGTGGAGTTATTTAGCTACGTGGCCCTTGGACCTGAAGGGACAGAACCTATCTTGGAATCTTAATAAAAAAATTGTAACGGTTATAATAATTTTCTACAGTTCTTAAACACCATGTGTGTCAGGCAAAAAACATTGTTGCAGTGTGTTTCATAAACATTATCTTCTTTAGTCCTCACACTTAAGAATTATCATCCCATTTTGCAGATGAGAAAATTGAAACTTAGAGAGATGAGATACCTCACCTAGGAATCTGGATCTGAGCCCAGGAAGTCAGAATATGGAACACAGGGTCTTAACCAAATGAAGACATGTTCAAGCACTTAGCACATAGCCTGCACTTGGTAATTTGCTGAGGATCACAACCATCAGAGGAGGTAGCATTTTGTACACAAAGAAGACTAGACAGGTAACTGAAAACCAGCTCTAAGATTCATGAAAGTGCAAACGTCAAGCTATTTCTCTCTCCTTTCTCTTTTGGCTCATTCCCCTATAATCCTCATCATACCCCTTCCGGCCCCAAGTCACCTATTTGTGCTGTTTTTCCAAGACCCTCTTTCTCACTGATGCCTTGCTTTGCGAGGCTGTCACTATGATCCAACCCTACCAGCTACAAATCCTTAACAAAACACAAAATTCCTTTCAAGAAGAAAATAGAAAATCAGAGGGCAAGTGAAAGGAAATACAACCATCTCCTTCCCACCAAATCTTCCTAACAGATTTTTTTTTAAGTTTACTTTTTTAATTGAAGGATAGTTGATTTACAATGTTATATCAGTCTCTGCCATACAGCAAAGTGATTGTTATACATATATAATACATACCTTTCTCATATCTTTTAAAATTTAATCTTCTTTCTTTCTTTGTTGGCTATGCTGGGTCTTCATTGCTGAGGGCAGGCTTTCTTTAGCTGAGGCGAGCAGGGACTACTCTCTAGTTGCAGTGCTCAAGCTTCTCATGGTGGTAGCTTCTCTTATTACAGAGCACAGGGCTCTAGGGCACCCAGGCTCAGTAGTTGTGGTGAACAGGCTTAGTTTCCCCATGGCATGTGGGATCTTTCTGTACCAGGGATCAAACCCATGTCCTCTGCATTGTCAGGCAGATTCTTAACCACTGGACCACCAGGGAAGTCCTCATATTCTTTTCCCTGAGGGTTTACCACAGGACAGTGAATGTAGTTCCCTGTGCTATACAGGAGGATCTTATTGTTTATTCATTCTATGTGTAATAGTTTGCATCAGAATAAGATTCTCTACCCTAAGGATGCTATGTGGACGGCTTGTGAGGAATCAAATACATAGGTGTGTATTCAAGACGATCTGTATTTATTTGTCAGGGTGGCAGGGGGAATACATAGCTTTTATCAGATTCAAAAAGGAGTCTATGAGATAAAGAGAACAGCATCTTTATAAAGGAACTTTTGAATCTTTTATAGAAATCTGAAGAATTCTTGTTATGCGCATAGCATCACCCCATTATCTCTTCTGCTTAGGTCACAACCAACACTCTGGTCCAACTTGATAGGCACCCCCCTTCACCCCTCACACACCCCTCAGACAGCCCTTTTTCTGACTCTTGTCTTGCCCATTTCCCCACCAGAATTCCCTGATAATTCTCAGGGAGAAGCCCTGGCTGCGGAAATCAAAAGGACAGAGGCAAAGGACTGAATTCACAATCTTCCAGCCCCACGTGGCAGGCCAGCTGCAGTCTGGGCAGGCCTATCACAGTACAAGCTGTGTTCTCTGGCACTTCCCCAACAGGAAAGAACTGAAAACCAGCATTTCTACAATGCCTTAGGACAGCTCTCCAATCTAGTAAGTGAAATGGATGCCGTTGACATTTACCCACAGTGACACAACACTTTGAAAGAGGCCTGATTGAAATTCAAAGCTAAAAGTTGTCTCTAAGCTGAGCAGTATCAACCCAACAGGCAAAGCAAAACCCATCCCCTGCAGATTCTGAACAGATGCAAACAAAACAAAAACAAAAGAGAACTCAAAGGTAGGGGTAAAACCTTGAAAAGTACTTCTTCTCAGTGATTATGACAACAGTGTAGAAATACAGTAACGTGTAACAGAGAATGTTAAGTGAAAAAAACAATACATAGAATCATTATGATCAGACACATTAAAATGTGTGTAAGTGTGGGAAAGAGTAAGAAAGTGTAGAAGAGCATAAAATATTTTTGCTAGTTGTCAGTTTCTTTATTGAATATATTTGATCAACAGTTTGTATATTTAAGATAATACATGTTAATTTCTACATTTCTATATTGTAATACGGTTGCCACTATAGCAATTATTTAGCACCACTACTACATTCTGTAATTATCCTTTCTTTTTAGTAGTTGGAATAATTAAGTTCTAGTATCTTAGCAAGTTTGATGACCACACAATGATGCCGTTTTTCATAATCTCTATACTGTTTTTCATATTCACTACACTTAGCTCTCAAAGGCTTCTTTAATACTGGTTGCAAGTTCATACCCTTAAACAACATCTGTCTTGTGTTCTCAGCCCCTGGTAACCATCATGTTACGCTGTTTTTATGAGTTTGGCTTTTCTCAGTTCCACACATAAAACTGTTCTTAACTTTAAGGTCCTGCAATACAGGATGAATTTTTCCTTTTTCAAATGTATATGTCATTAATGCAGTGTATTTACTATTTAAAGGTGGTGGGGGGGATGGGGGTAGGATACTATCCCCTCCTACAAGGCAAGTGGTAAAAGTGCAGTTTATGGAAAAGTATGGGTAAAGTTGCTTCTAAATCATTAAACTGACCATAGCTACAGACTATCAAAACAGCAGCACTTAAAATATTGAAAGCATGGAAGTAAAAAGAAAAAGTTCACAAAGTTCTCGGGAAATGCAATCCGGTTAAAAATATTTATGGGACTCGAACTATATGCTTAGCTCTGGGAAATGACAGAGAAACAGATATAAGTGTCAACATCTGTCGGCTCACCGTCCGCCCACTCCAAGACCCGTCCTGGGTGTGTCTCCCTGGCTACTGCCACCCTCCAGACTCCTTTCCAGTGCCATGCTGGTTTTGCCTTCCCATCTCTGCCTCTGGAAAACTGCTGCGACCAGAGCATCAACCACTATTTGCAACACGGCAATTCTTTTGCAAATTCGAGTGGCAACCAGTGGGATGCTTTAAAATTTAGTGACAACCACATCCCCCACTCATTCCACCTATTAGCCTACCTCCTCAGTGCCAGGCACAGTGGAAATAGAATCTGTTGTTTAGCAGGTACAGGGTACCAAAAGTTCAAAGCTTTCACCCTCTTTATTTCCCACTAGGCTCTACGTATGCAATTTAGGTGCTGACCGGGAGGATGCCTGGATTTATTATGGTCAAAATTCTGCATAGGCAAGAGAAATGAACCTCAAACTGCAATATAATCATGGTTTTCCACATGGGCAATATAACAACTTGGGCTTCCAAGGTGGTGCAGTGGTAAAGAATCTGCCTGGAAATGCAGGACACGCAAGAGATGTGAGTTCAATCCCTGGGTCAGGAAGATCCCCTGGAGTAGGAAATAGCAACCCATTCCAGTATTCTTGCCTGGAGAACTGCATGGACGGAGGAGCCTGGCAGGCTACAGTCCGTAACATGGCAGAGTCAGACACGACTGAGCACAATGTAACAAGTTAACTATTGTACTTTATTACTGTAAAAAACTCCAGGGGATATACCAGCTGATACCATTCAAGCGACATTTCAAGAAATATACATGCTTCATGTAGACCTTGATGGATATCACCCTGACATTCAGTTCACTTGCTTAGTCATGTCTGACTTTTTGAGACCCCATGGACTGCAGCACACCAGGCTTACCTGTCCATCACCCACTCCCGGAGATTGTTTAAATTCATGTCCATCAAGTAGGTGATGCATCCAAACATCTCATCCTCTGTCATCCCCTTCGCCTCCTGCCTTCAGTCTTTCCCAGCATCAGGGTCTTTTCCAATGAGTCAGTTCTTTGCATCAGGTGGCCAAAGTATTGGAGTTTCAGCTTCAGCTTCAGTCCTTCCAATGAATATTCAGGATTGATTTCCTTTAGGATGGACTGGTTGGATCTCCTTGCAGTCCAAGGGACTCTCAAGAGTCTTCTCCAACACCACAGTTCAAAAGCAGCAATTCTTCGGTGCTCAGCTTTCTTTAGGGTCCAACTCTCACATCCATACATGACTACTGGAAAAACCATAGCTTTGACTAGACGGACCTTTGTCGGCAATGTAATGTCTCTGCTTTTTAGTATGCTATCTATGTTGGTCATAGATTTTCTTCCACCCTGACATTAGTAAAACAATTATTCTATTCTTGAATCTTAGTCATTGGAAATTCACTTTGTATCTTGGACCTTCAGCTACCTCACCTGAAAAAACAGAGATGCTGCCACCTGACCCAAAGGAAGTACAGGGAACCAGATGGTACTCTTCCACCCTGAAGCATAAGACAGAGCATCACAAGGTTTGAAGACAGTTCTCTCACCTGGATGACTGAGGTAATCTTCCAGTGGCATTTCCTGACATTCACATCCATCAGGTTTTCTTCTAAGCTGCTCTCTGAATTTAATTCTCTAAAGCAAACCTGTTTCTGTCTCTCTCCTGGTTAAAACCCCCGACAGGTAGCTACAGCTAGCTACATTTGGATAGAATTAAATACAAACCCCTAAGCACGGCAAACCTATCCATCAGGCATGACTTTTAACAGTCTTCATTCTCAGGTCTGTAAAAATGTAAAACTGTGGTTCTACAACACAGCCAAATCGCTATTTTGAGGCCATATTCCATCAGAAAGCAGAAAACTCGATTTAGCCAATTTCAGGCAAGGTTAGTTACTTATGGATCTTTCTCAGCCATTTGAGGTTTAAACACAATACAGGATTTTCCAACTCTCTGTGCTCCTCCAGTTTGTTCTAAGATTGATCTTCCTCCAAGGGGCTCACATATCTTCATGACATGGGACCCATAAGGATGTGAGCTCTGTGGTCTATAGACCTCGTGTATCAAATGCTGGCCTCTGTGGGGTGTTCATGCCTATTCTGGTTCTCGACTCACATCCCCCCTCTATGCTAGCAACTGGTGACTTCAACATCTTCCCATCTGGCCTCAGGGCATGTGACTCCTGCCTCTTTCCACCCTGGTGTCCCCTCATCATGACTGACAGGCCTCTCCAGGTCTACAGGCTCTCAGTGGCCCATGGGAAAACCTGCAGCTGCTTCCCATGCCAGGCCCTATTTTTAAATGCGTGCTTTGCATTTTAAACCATTTGTTTAGCATCTCCCTCCTGAGTCCCAGCATAGGGATAAGGGAAGCATACCTTTTTAATTCACCAATATGGTGGCGTGCTCAAAAACTGGTTGCTGAATGAACACAAGCTTCTTCTCGACCTGACTCACTCTGATCTTCTGGCTCCACATACACATACATACACACACACTCATGTACACACACACACACACGTCTCGGTGCTTTGGAATTATATAACAGGGAACAGTAACTTAATCTGAGTTTGTCAGGGCTGATCTATGTGAAGAAATAATGTTTGAGTCCTGTAAATATGGCCCGATGTGCCAACCCCCATCCCATTTGCCTTCCAAACAAACTCGTATATGTGTTAATAAATAGGTAACACAAATACTTTAAAGATATTTTGAAAGCTCTGCTGTAAAGTCCTAGGATACTTCAGAAGTGCCCCAGAGGAAATTACAAAAAAGAAAGGGGCCTTTAAGAGGCAGAGTCTGGGTGCCTGATAAGCAGAATGATGATCCCAAAGATGCCCACATGCAAATTCTGCCCCAGGAATGTGCTTCCCTACACGGCCAAAAGGACTTTGCAGATGGAAACTGAAAAAGTGACAGTTGCTCAGTCGTGTCCAACTCTTTGCGACCCCATGGACTACAGTCCATGTAGTCCATGGGATTCTCCAGGCCAGAATACTGGAGTGGGTAGCCTTTCCCTTCTCCGGGGGATCTTCCCAACCCAGGGATTGAACCCAGGTCTCCCACATTGCAGGCAGATTCTTTTACCAACTGAGCCACCAGGGAAGTCCTTGCAGATGGAAGCCGAAGGTTAAAGATCTTGAGATAAATGGTTTATCCTGAATTTCCCAGGAGGTCTCATTTAAAACACAGGCGCCCTTAAAAATATAGAAGCTATCCCCAGAGGTGGTCAGAGAGAAACAGGAAGAAGGTTCTGGAGACAGGATGCTGCCAGCTTTGAAGATCAGCAAAAAGGGCCAAGAACTGAGGAAGCAGAGCAGGTTCTAGAATCTGGAAAAGACAAGGAAAGCAGTCCTCTTTCAGAGCTTCCAAAAAGGAACACAGCCCTGCTAACACCTAGATTTTGGCCCAGTGAACTCAGAGCTGCAAATCCTGAACTGGGGTGGCTTTAAGCCACCACAGAGTTTGTGGTCATTTACAACGGAAGCCATAGAAAGAACTACTTACTGTTCCCATGTTACTGACTCACTCTGGGGCTTCAAAGAGAGGATCTTCACCCTGATCCAGCCCTCAGAGTACTGGGGTCTGGCAGACAAGTTCACTCAAGGTTAGGGTTCCAAGGTGACCCACCTCATTCCCACAGACTCATCTCAATACCTTTCCTCTTGCTGTTGCCTCTGTCTAGACCCCCAGAACCCCAGCCCTACATAGTCACCTAGCTTTCCCCCAGTTACCCTTCAAGGATGCCACTCTGTCTCTCATGTCCCTTCCCTACTCTACTCCAGGCAGAATCAACTGTTCCTTCCTCTCACTTCCAGTGTCCTTCATACATGCTTTTCTTACTGAAATTATAAATTGACAAATCTTCAGGGACAAGGACTCTCTCTCAGCCACGTCTTTTTAACCAAGCATCTAGTGGCATGTTTGATTCATATACACAGTCAACCACCCTGTCTCAGTGAGCCTCAGCCTACTGTATTTTCACAGTCACTGTGCATTTCTTTCATAGCATTTACGACTTCTAATTTTGGATTTATTTCTCTATATACTGTCTGTCTTTCCCACTAAGCTAAGTTTGATAAGGACGTGGCAGCCGTGTTTACCATGATATGAGGAGCATCTGGCACAGTGTGGGCTCTCAAGGAGTATTTAGGGAAGAAATAAATCACCAAGTGTGAATTTATTTCAGTTAATTCACATCTGGGAGGATGAGATCCACCGGCAAGGTTAACCAAAAGCATAGCGGTTGGGAAGTGCAGACAGAGCTTCAGTAAAAGGGCCCACAGGTCCTGTCGTCTGCCCTCTCTTGAACCCACAGGACCCAATCCCACTGTTGCTAATAGGAACAGCCAGACCTCCTCTCACTGAAGCAGCTGCTCACTCCCGAGAGAATGAATAAATGGAGTCCTGGCAGATAGCTCTGAAAGGTTGCCAATCTCCAATACAGTTTGTCAGTGTGTATTGGAGGCATTTACTTGAGAATAATTAGTAGCCCTTCTGTGCCTCAAAAGTGACCAAATCTATAGCATTTCTATTGAGATCAATGGCTTTGTTTTCAGAAACTCATCAGAGGACATTTCTCCATCTCTGGGGTACAATCGAGATGCTGAGCAATGCATGCCGGGTGATTGCCAATGAAGTAAGAGGACAGTCTGGTAACTAATGGGTTGCCACAGAAAATGTTTTCACATCTACTAATGAGGAAATTCTAATCAGAAACGTGCTGCCTTTGAAGCCGTTTCATAATACAAACACACCTAAGGGGAAAAAGTGTTTTAGGCAGATAACTATTCTGAGTTTGTTTTCCTCACCAAAGGCCAGCCAAACAAGAAGGCAAGATGCAGAGCAACACAGACAGTGTGATGGAAGGAACATCATTAGCACACATCCTCAAAGACCTCTCTCCCACTGTCAGTACCAGCTGCAAGCTCACCATTTCACCATCGTTCCTCCGGCTAACAGTTGTGTACCACCGTCTCCCATTAAAATTCAAAAATGGGGGAAAGGAAGCACTAATCTCCAACTGTGAATAAGGCACTATGACCCCAGAGTTGAAACAGGCTTTACATGGAAGAAGGAAAAGAAAACCCAAGGGAGTCAGAAATGTGTGTGCTTTTGTACACGGCAGGGATGGGGAATAGCCAAAGAAGGGAGGTAAGCGTGTGTGTGTGTGGCTGGGACAGGAACAGCGGGGGTGGGACATCGCTGCAGGTTCATTTGTTTCATCTCAACCAGCCTTAAAAACAGCCAGGCTGGAACACTTCCTCTCATGTATACGTGTGTCACACCGTCAGTGTCTTCTCCAGGAGAAAGGCAAATCTCTTCCTGAGACGTGTCTCCCATGCTTGACGGGGCTTCGGCCAAGGTCAGTTGTAAAGCCGATCATGTTTTCTTTGGCTTCCCCAGCAGCATTTCCTATACAGTGCTATTTGTCCTCTCCTTCCTTGAATTCTTAAAGGATTTAGAGGCTCTAAAGTCAGCCATTTACTTGGTTTTATATCTGATTATGGAATTAAATAACTTGATGCCTATGAAAGAGATGTGAGGCTTCAGGGAATGGGTGCGAGGGAGATTTGGGATGGCAAGAAGGATTTAA
Source organism: Okapia johnstoni (assembly GCA_024291935.2). Lineage (NCBI taxonomy): Eukaryota > Metazoa > Chordata > Mammalia > Artiodactyla > Giraffidae > Okapia > Okapia johnstoni. The sequence continues at coordinate 86,962,337 of CM044305.1, forward strand.
ATAGAGGGAAATCTTGCCCTAAATCCCCGATATTAGGCAATCACCTTAATCTAGTGTGGACTTCTCTGATGGCTCAGACGGTCAAGTGTCTGCCTACAATGCGGGAGACCTGGGTTCAATCCCTGGGTCAGGAAAATCTCCTGGAGAAGGAAATGGCAACCCACTGCAGTATTCTTGCCTGGAAAATCCCACGGACGGATGAGCCTGGTAGGCTACAGTCCGTGGGGTTGCAAAGAGTCAGACACGACTGAAAGACTTCACTTTCACTTAATCTAGTGTACAATCTTAGCATCACTAATAATGGGACAATATCCTAATTAATGTGATGTAACTCAGAGTACCTAACATTGCCTGTGGTATAATCTTATCAAAAATGTCTGATTTCAATCTAAGCAAGCCTTTATATCCAATTTTTACTGTAAGAAATAAAGGAGATAGAGAGATCAGCTAATGAGCACCTCAAGGAAGTCTAGAAAACAACTGGCCTGCTGAGAATTTTTTGTAATGGAAAAAGGAACTGTCATAGATCAAAAGACACTGATTGTAACAAACATGCAACACATGGTCCTAGACTGATTCCTGGTTTGGCCACAGGTGGTAGAGAGCATTTAGGGAACCACTAAAGATATCTGAATATGCACTGAGTATCAAATAATATTAAAGAAATATTAAAATTGAACTCCGCTGATGTTATTTTACTCTGAAGGAAAAAATACTTTTTAGATATGCATACAAAAATATTTATGGTGTCATAGTTTCTGTAATATACTTCATCATAAAACAAAATCATGAAATTATACTATACTAATTATTCTACCTGTACTCAAAGACAATAAAAAAGGTCAATGTAATCAGATATTTCCAATATAGACAAGGGATAATGATTTCTGCTTTGCTATGCAAACAATCCTTAGCACAAGCAGAAAATACACTGAGGGCTTCCCTGGTGGCTCAGTGGAAAAGAATCCAATCTGCCTACAATTCAGGGGACTGGAGCTCCATCCTGGGGTAGGGAAGGTCCCCTGGAGAAGGAAATGGCAACCTGTTCCAGTATTCTTCCCTGCAATCCCATGGCCAGAGAAACCTGGTGGGCCATAGTTCATGGGGTTGCAAAAACACGACTCAGCAACTAAACGGCATCAATAAAATACACTGAAGGAAGTAAGGGTAGAATAATGGTTTTGAATCAGTTTGCAAGAGATATTCTACCATTTTATTTCTCTTCAGATAGTCTATATTGTGAAAATTAGGACATTCTGCTTATCTAACAGTAGTTTAACTAGACCAGCAGTGTGTTCAGTTATACTGGCAATCAACATAACTAAAAGGGTAGAATCTTAAAACTCAGGGTCCATGAGCGACTATTTAAAGGAGGTTTCTTCTGAAAACAAAAAGCAAAAAGATGGTCAATGCTACTAAAGCACAAAGGGGCAATCAGAAATAAACTTGTAAGACTCAATAGAGGCTGAATGGTGTATGTTAAGGTTATAGGCTCCAGAGCTATCAGCATGTGTTTGAATACCAGTTCTACCACCTCTGAACCTGTAAAATTATTTAAGTGTACTTCCCCTTTGGGTCATTGTCTAGATTAAATGAGATAATGACTATCAAGTGTTTAGTGCAGTGCCTGGTACATTGTCAGCGCTCAATAGATAAAAGCCATTTTTTTCTTATCTGTAAGTCAACGGCTTTGGTCACTGGTTCACTGCAATGTTTGGAGGAGTCCATGATGTCCACAATGCACAAGTGAATGCACAATTTTGTGGATTCTCATTTTCTGGAAAGAAAGACTAAGTTCTTATAAAGTTCTAAGAGGTCTACAACTGCCTCAAGACATAAAACTCGCTGCCCAATAAGCATTTTCTTAATTCCAGATACAGGATGTGATGATTGGTTATGGAGACTGCCACAAATTTTATGTATCCTGTCCAAATGCAGGCACCTCACCCAGCAACACCAGCTTTTCCTGAGCATCTGCAGCCAAGAGAAAACAAAGAGACCAATAAAAGGCCACAGACAGGCCTGTTCTTGGGAGCAGGGCCAGCATGACTTTACACAAAGGGCAGTGACATCTTTTTTTCCTGTCTAATCCTCGTTGTCTCTGAAGAGGGTATGTAATGGAGGTAAGTATGGCCTAGCAATGACATTAGATACCCACCTTCGGTCAGGAAGACAGCATATTGCTGGAATTCACACATTACCCAGAGCATGGGCTTCCTGAACATGTTACTAAAATTTTTAAGTCACTTGGCAATGTTTTTCAAGTACCACAATTTTAATCTGGTCCTGTGTCTGTAGTGCTGCTGCTAAAATCTCCTCCAGGCAAATCCCTGCAAAGGCAGAAGATTTGTCAGAATGAAGACATGTCTATAATCAATGATTAATCCTATTGACCCTGATTAACACTTCCATACCCAGCCTATCAGCTCCAAATGCTATGTCATGATTCCACATGTCCCTACACATTCCTCACAAGATTACAGGATATTTCAAAATCTCCTTTCAGAGGAACTTTAAGAATCTGACACGTAGGTCACATCCATCTTAAAGATATTACATTTCTCACCTCAGCCAGAGCTTTTTCATCTATGATGTGATTCTACTTTCTATTTGCAATGGCCCAGTTTCATACAATTTCATGTGGACACACACATAGAAATTTGGTGGTCAGATGATGTGTCCATGTGGGAACTGAGCAAAACATCAAAAACAATCCATCCCTGGGTACACACAGGGTGTGACTTTTAACAAGTCACCTGTACACTGGACAAGTACTTTTTGTGTACCTACCAAGTTTCAATAGAAAGAAAGGGGCTTCCCTCATAGCACAGTTGGTAAAGAATCCGCCTGCAATGCAGGAGACCCCGGTTCGATTCTTGGGTCAGAGAGGTCCGCTGGAGGAGGGATAGGCTACCCACTCCAGTATACTTGGTCTTCCTGTCTGGCTCAGCTGGTAAACAATCCGCCTGCAAGCGGGAAACCTGGGTTCGATCTCTGGGCTGGGAAGATCCCCTGGAGAAGGGAAAGGCTACCCACTCCAGTATTCTGGCCTGGAGAATTCCATGGACTCTATAGTCCATGGGGTCGCAAAGGGTCAGACATGACTGAGCGACTTTCACTTTCACCAAGTTTCAATAACTGTAGTAAGTTCAGGGAAGGCATACTAGAGATGCTTTTCCTACCCTCAAGAAGCTTAGAGTCTAGAGATGAGATAGACATATAAACAGAGTATTTCAATACAGTTTAATTAAGAAGAGATACAATAATTTTTTTTAAATTAGTTTATTTTCTATTTTTTAACTTTACAATATTGTATTTGTTTTGCCACACATTGACATGAATCCACCATGGGTGTACATGTGTTCCCCTTCCAGAACCCCCCTCCCACCTCCCTCCCCATCCCATCCCTCCGGGTCATCCCGGTGCACCAGCTCCGAGCACCCTGTATCATGCATTGAACCTGAACTGGCGATTCGTTTCACATATGATAACTTACATGCTTCAATGCCATTCTCCCATATCATCCCGCCCTCGCCCTCTCCCATAGAATCCATAACACTGTTCTATTTATCTGTGTCTCTTTTGATGTCTCGCATACAGAAGAGTTACAATGATTTTTATAGGATACTACGGAAATAGTCAGGAAAGGATTCTCAAAAGAGAGGCTATCTAAACTACAAGTACATGGGGCTTACCAGGTGGCACTAGTGATAAAGAACCCACCTGCCAATGCAGGAGACATAAGAGACGAGGATTTGATCACTGGGTTGGGAAGATCCCCTGGAGGAGGGCATGGCAACCCACTCTAGTATTCTTGTCTGGAGAATCCCATGGACGGAGGAGCCTGGTGGGCTACAGTCCAAAGTGTCGCACAGAGTCAGACACAACTGAAGCAACTTAGCGTGCATGCACAGGTACATGTGTGTATGCTTTAATGTTGCAAAGGAAAAAGAGCATGTGGAAAGGCTCAGAGGTAAGAGAGACAGCAGGACACATTCATGGAACAGCAAGTTCCATGGCTTCCCTGTGGAGGACAAGAGGGAAAATGCAAGTGCTGTGGTTAAAGATAGCAGTCAGACCTTGAAGGGCCTTGGAAGCCATACTATCCAGAAGGCATGAGGAGGCACTGAAGAGTTGTAAGCCCTGTATCAAACTAAAATGCTTCTGGACAGTGAAGGAAACCATCATCAAAATGAAAAGGCAACCTACCAAATCAAAGAAGATATTTGTAAATCACATACAACCATCCCTCAGTATTCAAAGAAGATTGATTCTAGGCCCCCATCGGATACCGAAATGCACAGACTCAAGTCTCTTAGAGAAAACGGTGTAGTATTTGCATAAAATCGATGCACACCATCCTAAATACTTTAAATTATCCCTAGATTACTTTAATTCTTTATACTATGTAAATAGTTGCAAATACAATGTATTAATATATGCTATGTAGGTATTTTAAGTTTTGCTTCTGGGAACTTTCTGGAATTTTTTATAAATATTTTGTATCCATAGTTGACTGAATCCACAGATGCATAACCCATGGATATGGAAGGACTGAATGTATACAATAAAGGACTGATATGCAAAATATATGAAGAATTCATATAACTCAATAACAAAACACCCAATTAAAAATTGGGGACAGGCTCTGAATAGACATTTTTCCAAAGAAGACAAGCAGATGGCCAGGAGGCTTATGAAAAGATGTCAAACATCACCAACTCTTAGGGAAACTCAAATCCAAACCACAATGAGATGTCACATTTTGCTGTAAGGTAAGAGAAATAACAAATGCTGGAGAGGATACAGAGAAAAGGGAACTGTTGGTGGGAATGTAAATTGGTATTGCCACTATAAAAAATAGTATGGCGATTCCTCCAAAATGTAAGAACAGAGCTACAATAGGACCCAGCTATTTCACTTCTGAGTATTTACCCAAAGAAAACAAAAGTACCAATTTGAAAACATATGTACTCCGATGTTCATTGTAGCATTATTTCCAGTAGCCAGAACATGAAAACAACCATAGTATCCATTGATGGATGAATAGATCAAGATAGGGTGTGTATATATATATATATATATGTAATAGGATATTAGTTGGCCACAAGAAAGAATGAAAGCCTGCCATTTGTGACAACACTGATGGATTTTGAAGGTATTGTGCTAAGTGAAGTAAGTCAGATAAAGAAATAAAAAAATCAATGTGATTTCACTCATGTGGAATCTTAAAGAACCAAAAATGAACAAACAAAATAAAATGTACCACATCTTCTTTATCCATCCACCAATTGATATGTGGACAGCTTCTTTGTCCAGACTACTGTAAGTAGTCCTGCAATGAACATGAATCAGCTTAAGTGTACATATATCCCCTCCCTCTCAAGCCTCCCTTCCATCCCAACTTCCAACCCACCCCTCTAGATCATCACAGAGCACTGACCTGAGCTCCGTGTGTGTGTGTGTGTATCACAGAGCACTGACCTGAGCTCTGTGTGTGTGTGTGTGTGTGTGTATGAGCTATCTATTTTACACATGATTGTGTATATAGGTCAATGCTACTTGCTCATCTCATCCCACCTTCTCCTTCCCCCTCTGTGTCCACAAGTCCAGTCTCTACATCTGTGTCTCTTTTATTGCCCTGCAAATAGGTTTATCAGTACCATTTTCCTAGATTCCATATATGTGCTAATATATGATATTTGTTTTTCTAACTTACTTCATGCTGTATGATGGACTCTAGGTTCATCCACATCAATACTGTCAAATAGATATACTCCAACTTTAAAAAAAATAAATAAATATAAATTAATTAATTAAAGTAAATGAACCCAGATACAGAGAAAAGATTACTGGTTACCAGAGGGGAAAGGGACTGGGGAGCAGGAGAAATGGTGAAGGGGGTCAATCTATATGGTGATGGATGGTAACTAGACTTGTGGTGGTGATCACTTTGTAGTGTATACAGATGTCAAATTATAACACTGTACATCTGAAACCTATGTGATAGAAAGTTAATTTTAAAAATAGTTGTACATTATAGCAACATGATAAGAACTGAGTTTTAGGAAGATCACACTGGGAACAGTGTAGAAAAGGAAACCAGTTTGAAGGCCGTTGCAGTGATCTAGCTGAGAGGGGATGGTGGTCCCAACTAAACTCTCTGATGTTGTAGTGGATGCTCTGCTAAGTCATCCAGAACCGCCTTCTGGAGCAAGGCACTCATTTCCCCAGTTGCCAAGAGTGTTAGCTGCTGATGGCTCACAGGTGAATCCCTCTCCAGAAACTGCCCTCAGCCAAAGGATGCTGTGGCTCAATGTTATGGCTCCTTTCCATCCAACCACCAGGCAATGCAGGTGTTCAAAGCCCCATCTGCAACCCCTCCCTTGCCTCAACTGGAAATCACTGTGTAGGAACATCTTAACATGTGAGTAACTTGCTGTAACCGCATTAAAGTTCAGCAAATCCTTCTGCCCAGTCCACCTTCAGTCACTTCCTTGGAGTTTTTTTTCCTGAGAATGCTCCCCAAGAAATTTCCTGCACACAAACCTCTGTTCAGTCTGTTTCCAAGGGACCAGATCTAAGACAGAACAAACCTCAATAGTTCTCATCAAGAAAATGAGAGGGTGGATCAGCTCCTTGCTAAAAACACTTCCCTTGCTTTCCAGCTCCATGGACTTAGGAATTCTTTGACAATTCTTGCAGCTGTTTGAAAATACCAGGAAATGGATATGACAGACAACTTCATTTCAGCAACCCCAGCAGGACTCATCACAGAAATTATAAATGTTTCACAAACAGACCACCCACCAATCTTACACCCAGTTGGGGTTGACACTGTCTACTTTTACTGACATAAAATTCTTTATGGTGTCCATGCCAAAGTGGGCTTATTAAAAAAATAAATAAATAAAAATAAAAAGCCTCTTCTCCCTGTGGACTAGCAAGAAACAGTGCTGTTTATCTTTTGCTGATACCAGAACTAAAAGCAGTTAAGTCCAGCACTTTTGGAAATGCACTGCAAATTTGAATGTATGACTAATATATCAAGTTGGATATCACCCCTATGACTCTCTCCTCCCCTTTTCCAAAAAGTTCCTCAGCAAAATAAAACTGAGATGCAGAATGCTTTGGTGAGCTATTACAGCTACACCTCCCTACGATCAAACGCAATCCATTCCTAAACTCTAAATCATGCGATTCTGACCATCTCAGCACAGTGGTTTCATGTGGACTTTCCATGATTTATGGGAGCCATTTTCCTGTAAAGAACTTTTTGAAAGCATGTATTTACAAAGTGTAGTTCCAATCTTAGAATCTGAGAGCTATAAAGAACCTTCTAACATGGAGACCTGGAGTTTTTAACCTAGGGTCTGTGGTTGGGCTTTGGAGGTGGTCTATGAAACCCTCAAAGTGTTAGTTGCTCAATCATGTTCAACTCTTTGTGACCCCATGGACTGTCGCCTGCCAGGCTCCTCTGCCCATGGGATTCTCCAGGCAAGAACACTGGAAGGAGTAGCCATTCCCTTCTCTAGGGAATCTTCCTGACTCAGGAATCAAATCTAGGTTTCCTGCACTGCAGGCTGATTCTTTACTGTCTAAGCTGCCAAGGAAGCCCATGAAACCCTCAAGTTGTATACAAAGTCTGTGGCAAGATGCCAGAGCTGTTATTAGCCTATAGACTCTATAAGCTTATAAACTGATGGACAGGAGGTTCATGGTCCCTGAAAAATTAAGAACCATTGTCTACATCAATTGTCTTGCTTCATACTTAATGAAACTGAGGTTCAGAGAAATTAGATCAATTAGCCAAGGTCGACCGGTTTATTAGTAGCTCAACTGGCACTAAAACCTAGGTTTGATTCCTTTTAGTCCCGTGAGCGTTCCGCTACTCCAACCAAGGCATTGTCCCTCCTATATTTGAACTTTCTATCACCAGACCAAAATGTTTCTACTGCCAAGAAAACACTTCCTCAGAGGAAACCAAAGCCTTCTGTCAGGCTCAGTAACTTTTCCAATACCTCTTATTTATCTAGCATTTTAGAGTTTGCAAAACACTTTCATATATATGATTACATTTGATCTGAGCCTTGAAACCCCTTCATGATATAACACTAGGAACTAAAACCGTAGGCTCTGGAACTGGTCTCCCTGAGTTGGAATCCTACTTCTGCTATTACTATCTGAGTCACCCTAAGCAAGTTATATCCTAGTTTTTTGTGCCTCATTGCCTCATCTGTAAAATGAGGATGCATTTAATTTACTTAGTTCATACCATTATCGCTATTTAATAACTACCAATGAGGGGACTGAGGAATGATATTATGGGACATTCTCAAAGGTGTCCTGTAATTAGTGAATCTAGGACTCAAAACCCAGTGCCTTAAACTCCAAGTCAAAAATATTTCGAGGTAGAATATGAAGATCTCTGAGTATAAATATAACAACCATGAAGCAATCAACCTACCAATGATTAAAACAGCTGTTCATTTATTTCTGTCTATTGATAATGTACACAGCATCACTGGGTACCCAACTATGAAATTCTAAATCTTTTCTGAGAATCCCCTCTATTTCCTGCTTTTAAATGCATGGAAAATCAAAATCAAGTCATATCAGAGTATGTTATGTCTAAGCATCTTTTTAAACCACATGAGACATATCCCTTGAAAATTTTTGAATTAAGATGATATACTGGGCATAGTCTATTATTTAGAGAAAATTATTTTTTAATGAAATGAAACAGAATATTAAATACCCTGGCCAGTAAGAAGGCATGTGACCTTAGAAATGCTTTTCATAAGGTCAAACTCACCCAGATTGTATCCCCAAATAATCATGAAGGCCTGTGTTCACGGTGTGTTCAAAAATGAGCAAGGCCTTAGACAACAGCCAGCCAAGAGCTTGAGGACACACCTCTGGGCTACCAAGGAGGCCTCATTCACCTTCCTTTAAATTGTGCAGTGGCTATTTCAGCAGCACTAACGAGGAGCTCCTAAATGCACTTGAGCTGAAGATGCCTTTAAATGAGCTTTTCAATTACCATAAAACACATGATACAATTTTCTACCCAAGTCCCTTTATGTGTTGCTGGCTGAGTGCATTGGATTGTGTGAAAAGCATCCCTTTTTTGGCATCCCTCATAGCAGTAGGCATGCTCTTTAGTGATGGATAAGCAGGCAAATTTGAATGTGTGCTCATTCTCTTTATCTTTCCATGTCTAATTTTTTTTTTTTACCAGCTACTCTTGGGCCCCATCTAAAATGACAAGAGGGTAGCATTATGAATGTAAGAGGACATTTTAACCTTAATTTTCAGCCCCTGAAACCATCATTTTCTTCACTGTCATGGAAACCTGTGATATCTATTAGCTGCTTTCAGTCGTGCCTTTGTGCTTTCCTATAACAGAGCATTCCCAGTGAAGTTATTTTTAGCAGACAAGAGTCTAGTCCCAACTCTTTTATTAAAGTTCAGAGCAACACAGGCCAATGTCATAAAGCTGATAACGAGGCTATGCTTATACTACTGATACCTGGACAACAGGATGCTGAAGGTGGGGTCAGATTCTGAACTTAAGGTTGTACTAAGACCACAGACACAGAAAACAGACTTAGGGTTACCAAAGGGGGAGGGGAGGGGTGGAACTAGGAGGTTGCTATTAACATACACACTACTATGTATAGATAATCAACAAGGAGCTGCTGTAAAGCACAGTGAACTCTATTCAATGTTCTGTAATAACCTATATGGGAAAAGAATCTGAAAAAGAATGGATATATGTATAACTGAGTCACTTTGCTGCACACCTGAAACTAACACAACATTGTAAATAAAATATACTCCAATAAAATTTTTAAAAAAACAGTAGGTCTTTCCCACATCCACCCTCAGAATCAAGCCACATACTACATTAAGTCATGGTTTACAGAAAAATTCATGTTTCAAAAACTTCACATGTAGTCTTACTTTTAAGATTATAAATGATTTGGAGGTGATGGAATCCTAGGCCATAGTTGAATGCTGCATATGACTGTTCCTTTCCCATCTATGTCTTCCTCCCTTATCCCCTTATATGGCTTTGCCAAAACCCTGCTGTATCTCCCCTCAACTCCACATCCTCAGACATAGGCTGGACAGTCATAATTCTTCAAAGAATTGCATTAGAAATCTGGTTCAAGCCATGCCCATCACAACTTTTGATAAAACATTACAGCGGTGCTTCTACAATCACAGGCAAAGTTGCTGTCATTGCCATCTCATGGAAGATTTATTCGCATAAAATAGACCATTGCTAGTTTTGTAGGGGGTGGTCTCCTTTGAAAGACAGATTAGAAAGAAATTGAGGCAAGAAAGCTAAGAATAGCCCATTTTCAGGTGCTGTCACATTTAAGTTCAATTGTTATCTCAACTCAGGTTCTTATTTTCTTGGTATAAAGTCTAATTTTATCAAATATGCAAACCTGCCTAGGGAAGGATTGGATTGGTATGAACTATAGGTTGATTGGACACATGCCAGCCAATTAGCATTTCAAACAGGTATCAAAGAAGCTGAAGAAGATGTGTTTTTCTTTTACATTTACTCGTGTCAATTGAAATGCTTCAGAGACTATAGGAAGCTAATTTCCCCAGTCAAGGTAAAGAGAAGGGATGAGAATGAATTTGACTGGAATTGGGGATACGTTTTTCATTGTAAATTGCAATTTTCCTCACGCAGAAGTTGTGAATTCTGCAACAATCGATAGTGGAATGATTTCTAAAATGTTTTCCTCTTCTGTTATTGACACATAGCAGCCATGTCCTTGCCTCACAAATATAAAAGATACTTAGAAAGTTGTATGGAGGCACAAATGGCCCAGGGGGATGACCTCAGGTAAGAGGATACTGGGGGGACTTCCCTGGTGGTCCAGTTGCTAAGATTCCACGCTCCCAATGCAGGGGGCCCAGGATCAATTCCTGATCAGGGAAATAGATTCCACATACTGCAACTACGATTCCACATGCCACAGCCAAGACCTGGTGCAGCCAAATAAATAAATGCTTTTATTTTTTTAAAAGAGGATACTAGGAATGCCAACATGTTCATTATGTTGGTGAAAAAGTATTAAAACAGAAGAAAAATGTAGGCAGTACAGATGACTTGCTGACTACTTCTTCCCTATCCTGAACTTTAAACTGGCTCACAGGCCTTTGAATGGCCTTGGACCATTTGCAGCAATGTGGGTGGACCTAGAGAGTATCATACTAAGTGAAGTAAGTCAGACAAAGACAAATATCATATCACTTATACATGGAATGTAAAAAATGATACAAATGAACTTATTTATAAAACAGAAACACAGAGACATAGAAAATAAACTTATGGTTACAAGAGAATAAATACATGAATAAGTATAACTAAATAACTTTGGTATACACCTGAAACTAACATAACATCATAAGTCAACTATACTGCAATATAAATCTTAAAAACTGAAAATAATAAATAGCCTGGAAAACAGCCTCAGCCTCTCTCAGATACCTCACACACTTGGATACAACTTCCACTTTAGGAAAAAAATAAAACGTTGATCTTGCTGAGAATTTCTGAACTAGACTTCAAAGTACAGATGTGCGAGTTGGACCACAAAGAAGGCTGAGCTCAGAAGAAATGATGCTTTCAAACTGTGGTGTTGGACTCTTGAGAATCCCTTGGACTGCAAAGAGATCACACCAGTCAATCTTAAAGGAAATCAACCCTGAATACTCATTGGAAGGACTGATGCTGAAGCTCCAACATTTAGGCCACCTGATGCAAAGAGCTGACTCATTGGAAAAGACCCTGATGCTGGGAAAGATTGAAGGCAGGAGGAGAAGGGGATGACAGAGGATGAGATGGTGGGATGGAATTACCGACTCAATGGATATGAGTTAGAGCAAGCTCTGGGAGATAGTGAAGGACAGGGAAGCCTGGCATGCTGTAGTCCAAGGGGTTGCAAAGAGTCAGACACGACTGAACAATGACAACAAAGACTTCAAAATACCTCCCAGCCTCATGAACACCCATTTGTTCTGGCATCCCTAAACCCTAGGACACACCAGGCCCTTCAAGCACCCCTGGACCTCCCAAACCCAGACCTGGAACTTCTGGTACCATCTTTTCAGGCAGCAGAAAAGAAAGATTGTGCCTGAGACCCTCAATGTCATCATCTGACCACTGTTATTGCTTAAATCAAAAATAGGTGTTAGAAATCAAATGGTCAGGGAACTTTACTCACAAATTAAGCCCATTTGTTGCCTGGAATAATGTGAAACTTATCCCTGTGGTTGGCTGTCAATCCCAACCTCTATCCCAAGTCTATAGATGAGAAGGGGAGAGACAGAATTCTGGAGTATGGCGGTATGAGGAGCAGATCATTCCACAGGGTAGCTGAGAAACGGGGACATCAATAGCCCAAAGGCTGTAGCTCAGAATTGGAAATAAGAAAACTTTAATAGAAATAGGAGCCATGACACCAACTTGTCCTGCAGCCCCTGGCAAATCAGTAATATTTTCCCTGTGCCTGAGTTTCCTAGCACTGCTTCTCCCAAGCAGCCTCTCTCACTTGCTACACATCTCATTCAGAATGTCTCATTTGAGAAGCTTTCATCTTGGTCGTTGGTGATGCCTGAAATGCTATCGCTCCAGAATACCTACAGGTCAATGCACATTGCTGCCTTCTTCCCACTGCTGGGCCTCACGCAGCTCCATGCCTCAGTGCATGGATATTAAAGAAATGACAGTCTTTCCAGCAGCTCTGCTTAATAGACTATTCCCTCGCATCTCTATCTTATTAGGTTAAGAACACAAGCTTGCCCAATGTTTCACAGAATTTACAATGAAGAAAGTGCTAAAGGTATAAAAGCTTGCAGAGAAGGCAAACATAAGGAAAACTGCTCAAAATTATATTCTAAATTTTACCTATCAACTTGGCTGTTTCGAAGATACCAGTATTACTCAAGAAATAAAACAAAAACCCAGAAAAATCAAGCTTTGTGTTAGTAAAAAGTGATATCAATGCTACCTGCTAGGGAAAAAAACAGTTCCTTATTTTCCCCTCTACCTTCTAACTCCTGGCCACATACAGGAACTGCTCTAGAACAAAACTGTAGCTGAATGTTTTCCAATCTGACCCAGTGTCTTCTCCAAGTCTTACTCCAAAAGGTCCGTGAACCAATGCAATGCCACCACATGTTTTTGAGCCCATACCCCATTCCCTTCTAAGATTAATTTTCCAGTCATGCAAATCACCTGAAGCACTTGCTAAAAATAAAGATTCCCAAGTCTGCCCCCTGGAGATTCTAATTTTGGATGTTTAACAGACATCCCAAGAAATTCTTTGATCAGGAAAGATGGGCAACCCTGTCCTCAGGTCTTCTAAATACTTGCTACTCAAAATATATACAGCAATGGCATCAACTAAACTTGCTAGCAATGCAGATTCTCAAGTCTTGTCTAGCCCCAGGACCTTTTAAGAAAACCTCTAGGTGATCATTAATATACACTAAAAATTTGAGAAGCACTGTTTTCAATAGTTGAGTCATGTGGTAACCTAAATCGCCCCTACTAACACTACTGTGAATTAGTTTCATTAATAATTCCAATTCATTTATTCATTCAGCTAATATTTGGGTATCTACTAAGTGTGTGGGGGCTTCCCTGATAGCTCAGCTGGTAAAGAATCTGCCTACAATGCAGGAGACCCCAGTTTGATTCCTGGGTCGGAAAGATCCACTGGAGAACTGATGGGCTGCCCACTCCAGTATTCTTGGGCTTCCCTGGTGGCTCAGCTCGTAAAGAAGCAGCCTACACTGTGGTAGACCTGGGTTCAGTCCCTGGGTTGGGAAGATCTCCTGGAGAAGGGAACAGCTACCCACTCCAGTATTCTGGCCTGGAGAATTCCATGGACTGTATAGCCCAGGGGGTCGCAAAGAGTCAGACACGATTGAGTGATTTTCACTTCACTTCACTAAATGTGTGAGTTCCATGCTGGGTATCAATATTTGCATTTCATAGAGGCCTTCAGCTAAAGGAATCCATCCTTAACAGGCAAGTATCAGGAACTAAGACAGGCGCATGAACAGGATATTTTGAAGGTAGGAAATGGCAACCCACTCCAGCATCCTTGCCTGGAAAATCCCATGGATGGAGGAGCCTAGCGGGCTGCACCCCATGGGGTCGCAAAGAGTCGGGCACCACTGAGTAACTAACACTACTATACTAGGAAAGTAGAGCAAGTGAAGTCATTCAGTCGAGTCCAACCTTTTGCGACCCCATAGACTGTAGCCTACCAGGCTCCTCCGTCCACAGAATTTTCCAGGCAAGAGTACTAGAGTGGGTTGAAACCATATCCAAATCATACCATGTAGTTGGCCACCTATTCTATCTATGCATAAAGCTGGTTTGGACTATGTAATCCAATCTCTGATCACAATAAATTCTACCCCCAACGACCAACTGTCTCACTAATCCACCCCTCAAATAAGTCAAGGGTGTGGTTTTGAGCACAGGTGTGTCTAGCATTGATAAAGAGCTTTCCATCCACTCAAACATGCTCCCTTGGAGAAAAGAACAATCCTAGGTCAATGACTGCAGCGTGAACATTGGCAGCAACAGACAATGAGATGCAAAAAGGCAGGGACCACTCCAGATACATCAGGGGCATTTGTCCCTCAGAAGAGTGCCGAGCTTGAAACTAGGTAACAACGGCGATACAAGTTTGGTCCAAATGTACCTAGAAACAACTCAGCCTTCGGCTACTAGCTATTTTGAGACCAGTGCAGCTCACAGTTGCAGGAGTGTTTCACTGCTTTCTTAGATCAGAGCGGACTCAGGCTCTCCCCCAAAGCCAATCCACTGACATTTCTCTTGGGTAGTAGGGCATATGTGGCACCCCACTCCAGTACTCTTGCCTGGAAAATCCCATGGATGGAGGAGCCTGGTAGGCTGCAGTCCATGGGGTCGCTAAGAGTCGGACACAACTGAGCGACTTCACTTTCACGCATTGGAGAAGGAAATGGCACCCCACTCCAGTGTCCCTGCCTGGAGAATCCCGGGATGGCGGAGCCTGCTGGGCTGCCATCTATGGGGTCGCAGAGTCGGACACGACTGAGGTGACTTAGCAGCAGTAGCAGTAGGGCATATGAAGACAAATATGTAATGGGTCCTGCTGATGAAATCATTCCCAGCTAAAGACTACAGGCAACAAAGAGTCTAATCTAAACACACTGTTGGATAATCATAGTCAAATATTGGACTTCGGCTTCATGATTTCAAGTTAACAGGAAAAACAAAGACTTGAGTAAGTCATCCTGGATTGAAATATTTGTAGCCAAACTAATATCTCAAAGCTGAGAAAACCAAGTGATCCTGTGAGGCTCCATGAATAAATTATGAGATGTCGGTAGGGGTGTTCCTCAGATTTATACCACAGTATCCAAAATGTGATTGAAAAATTTCTAGGACGAGAAGAAAAAACCTCCAACTTAAGCTAAAGATTTTTAGAAGCAACCCTGGTGGCTCAGAAGGGAAAGAATTTGCCTGCAATGCAGGAGATGTGGGCTTCAATCCCTGGGTCAGGAAGATGCCCTGGAGAAGCAAATGGCAACCGACTCCAGTCTTCTTGCCTGGACAATTCCATGGACAGAGGAGCCTGCAGGGCTACAGTCCATGGGATCGCAAAGCATCAGACATGACTGAGCGACCAACACTTTCTTTAAACTTTCATGATATACATTTGCTTTGTCATAGGCAAAAATCAATTTTTTAATTGTTTAAGGATGCAGTCCTTTCCATCTGGTTTCATACTCTTTTCAATCCACATGGAACAGAAAAATAAAGACGTAATGGATACTATATTGCTTCATACTCATCCACCTTTCACTGTCATTATATCCATGGTTCAGGAAGTTTCAATCTTAAAGGCAGTGTCTAAGAAATAAATATGATTTCGGTGTTGACCATCTAGTGATGTCCATGTATAGAGTCTTCTCTTGTGTTGTTGGAAGAGGGTGTTTGCTATGACCAGTGCATTCTCTTGGCAGAACTCTATTAGCCTTTGCCCTGCTTCATTCTGTACTCCAAGGCCAAATTTGCCTGTTATTCCAGGTGTTTCTGGACTTCCTACTTTTGCATTCCAGTCCCCTATAATGAAAAGGACATGTTTTTTGGGTGTTAGTTCCAGAAGGTCTTGTACGTCTTCATAGAACTGTTCAACTTCAGCTTTTTAGGCATTATTGGTTGGGGCATAGACTTGAATTACCATGATACTGAATGGTTTGCCTTGGAAACGAACAGTGATCATTCTGTCATTTTTGAGATTGCATCCGAGTACTGCATCTCAGACTCTTTTGTTGACTATGGTGGTTACTCCATTTCTTCTAAGGGATTCCTGCCCACAGTAGTAGATATAATGGTCAACTGAGTTAAATTCACCCATTCCAGTCCATCTTAGTTCACTGATATCCTAGAATGTCGATGTTCACTCTTGTCATCTCCTGTTTGACCACTTCCAATTTGCCCTGATTAATGCGCTGAACATTCCAGGTTCCTATGCAATATTGCTTTTTACAGCATCGGATCTTGCTTCTGTCACCAGTCCCATTCACAACTGGGTGTTGTTTTTGCTTTGGCTCCATCCCTTCATTCTTTCTGTAGTAATTTCTCCACTGATCTCCAGATGGTTAACCATCTCCAGATGGTTAATCAGATTGATTATGTTCTTTGCAGCCAAAGATAGATAAGCTCTATACAGTCAGCAAAACAAGACTGGGAGCTGACTGTGGATCAGATTATGAGCTCTTTATTGCCAAATTCAGACTGAAATTGAAGAAAGTGGAGAAAACCACTAGACCATTCAGGTATGACCTAAATCAAATCCCTTATGACTATACAGTAGAAGTGAGAAATAGATTTAAAGAACTAGATCTGATAGACAGAATACCTGATGAACTATGGATGGAGGTTCATGACATTGTACATGAGACAGGAATCAAGACCATCCCCAAGAAAAAGAAATGCAAAAAAGCAAAATGGCTGTCTGAGGAGGCCTTACAAATAGCTGTGAAAAGACAGGAAGCAAAAAGCAAAGGAGAAAAGGAAATATATATCCATTTGAATTCAGAGTTCCAAAGAATAGCAAAGAGAGATAAGAAAGCCTTCCTCAGCAATCAATGCAAAGAAATAGAGGAAAACAATAGAATGAGAAAGACTAGAGATCTCTTCAAGCAAATTAGAGATACCAAGGGAAATTTCCATGCAAGGATGGGCTCAATAAAGGACAGAAATGGTATGGACCTAATAGAAGCAGAAGATATTAAGAAAAGGTGGCAAGAATACACAGAAGAACTGTACAAAAGGGATCTTCACGACCCAGATGATCATGATGGTGTGATCACTCACCTTGAGCCAGACATTCTGGAATGTGAAGTCAAGTGGGCCTTAGGAAACATCACTACGAACAAAGCTAGTGGAGGTGATGGAATTCCAATTGAGCTACTTCAAATCCTGAAAGATGACGCTGTGAAAGTGCTGCATTTGATATGCCAGCAAATCTGGAAGACTCAGCAGTGGCCACAGGACTGGAAAAGGTCAGTTTTCATTCCAATCCCAAAGAAAGGCAATGCCAAAGAATGCTCACACTACCGCACAATTACAACTGTGTGGATCACAATAAACTGTGGAAAATTCTGAAAGAGATGGGAATACCAGACCACCTGATCTGCCTCTTGAGGAACCTGTATGCAGGTCAGGAAGCAACAGTTAGAACTGGACATGGAACAGTCTGGTTCCAAATAGGAAAAGGAGTGCGTCAAGGCTGTATATTGTCGCCCTGCTCATTTAACTTATATGCAGAGTACATCATGAGAAACGCTGGGCTGGATGAAGCAAAGCTGGAATCAAGATTGCCGGGAGAAATATCAATAACCTCAGGTATGCAGATGGCACCACCCTTATGGCAGAAAGTGAGGTAGAACTAAAGAGCCTCTTGATGAAAGTGAAAGAGGAGAGTAAAAAAGTTGGCTTAAAGCTCAACATTCAGAAAACTAAGATCATGGCATCCGGTCCCATCACTTCATGGCAGATAGATGGGGATACAGTGGAAACAGTGGCTGACTTTATTTTTCTGGGCTCAAAAATCACTGCAGATGGTGATTGCAGCCATGAAATTAAAAGACATTTGCTCCTTGGAAGGAAAGTTATGACCAACCAAGATAGCATATTAAAAAGCAGAGACATTACTTTGCCAATAAAGGTCCATCTAGTCAAGGCTATGGTTTTTCCAGTGGTCATGTATGGATGTGCGAGTTGCATGGTGAAGAAAGCTGAGCACCGCAGAATTGATGCTTTTGAACTGTGGTGTTGGAGAAGACTCTTGAGAGTCCCTTGGGCTGCAAGGAGATCCAACCAGTCCATCCTAAAGGAGATCAGTCCTGGGTGTGCATTGGAAGGGCTGATGTTGAAGCTGAAACTCCAATACTTTGGCCACCTGATGCAAAGAGCTGACTCATTGGAAAATACCCTGATGCTGGGAAAGATTGAGGGCAGGATGAGATGGCTGGATGGCATCACTGACTCGATGGACATGGGTTTGGGTGGACTCAGGGAGTTGGTGATGGACAGGGAGGCCTGGCGTGCCGCAGTCCATGGGGTTGCAAAGAGTCGGACATGACTGAGCAACTGAACTGAACTTGGTTAAAGTAATCTATGCTCCCTAAACACACTCCACACTTTTCTGCCTCCTTGCCTTTGCTCATTACTCATAATGTCCTTGGTCCTTGACATCCAATAAAATCTGACCCATGTTCCAAGCACTAGCTCTACCCCCTGATCACCCTGGAATCAGTCAGATCATAAAAATCACCCTAATTGATCATCTTTTCTCTTGAACTCTCCTAGTATGTGTTACTCACATGGTACTCAGCCACACCATATTATATCATTTATTTTTATGTGCCTACACCTGCTCATATATTCAGCTAGACTCTTGTTATTATTCTTTTAGTTAAAATCTGTCTTGCTCCAGAAAGGATTTAAGGTGGCCCAACTAGATGTTAAACCTCCCAAGGCTACAGAGTATGTTTCTCTAGCACCAAGAACAGTACCCCACAAATGACCTAAATTCCAACCTCCATGAGAATAAGCACCATGACTGTTCTGTTTGTAACTGTAGATTCCAGCAAATTCTGTAGTACTTAATAGGCACCCAATAACCATTTGTTGTTGAAGAAATGAATGGGCTTTATAATTGTATTATAATGCTGATTGCTGTTTCCAGGTATAAAATACTATTTGAGATCCGGAGAAGGAATAAGGAAGAAGACATACACATCAGAAGTTCCACAGCCCACACCATTAGCTTCCCAAAGATTGTCGTATCGGTGGCATGCTGTCCTCATTAACATGCTGTGCACCCCTTATTTCAAAGCAAGATTGATTGCTAACATTGACTGAATGGTTGATTTGAGCAGGTGTCCTGCTAAGCCCATGTTGCTTGCATGATTTAACCTTCATGGCAGTTCCATGGGGCAGGTATAGGATTCTTGCGAATTACAGATGAGGAAATTGAGAGGTTATATAACCTGCCGTACAAGCCACAGTGAATTACACGAGGAAGCATGACATCAAAGCTTACGCTCTTAACTGCATTCTGACCACATGGAAAACATAATGATGGCTTCATAGAGGTAAATTTGAATACAGTTACTATCTGCTTCTAAGTCAATCAATGTAATGAATTCAAATACTTGTTTGCAAATTGCTTGGCATTTATAGAAGGAAAGCAGATACTGACTACACTACTACTATGCCTCAAATAAGGTTCTCTCAAGCTCCTTGATTTGTTTCCAACCCCAACATCAGCTGTGAGAGTGAAGCTTCATCATTATCCCCGTTTTGCAGGTAAGAAAATCGAAACCCAGAGAGATGACACACCTTGTTCAGGGTCACAGAGCTAGCCAAGGGCAGAGCTTGGTTTTAACTCCAAGTCTGGATGCTTTACCCTGTAATGTAGCCAGTCATCTGAGACACATTTAGAGGTTATAAAGACTTCCATATACCATATAACATAAAGTCTCGTAACAGTGACTATCGCAGTATATTATTTAATGTCCCAGCAACCTAAGCAAGGTGAAGGCAGTTCTATACCATTTAATATCTAGAGACAGTAACTCATATGTTTAGGCATCTAGTCAATGTTCGTTATAAATTGATTCACTTTCAGTACCATAAAATACCAAGTTTAGACGCACTGAGAAAAAGGTGGCACCATGAAGACCATATTTCTATTAACTGTATATTTTTCTAGAGACCAAGGTGGTATTTATAGTCTGGGACAGCTGATAGATTTCTTGAAATATTGACACTTAGTGAAATCTTTGTGGTTCACTGACTTCTCTTAATATACCTATTAAGGTATCCAGAGAACTATAATTATAGCCACTATATCTTGTTTATGCAATATTCAATTACTAACATGGCATGCCATTTATCTCAATAATTATCTTAATAATTATTCTATTATATCTAAATGAGTGTCCTTAAATCAATTCATATGCTGAAAATTTCTCCCCACTTTGCACCCTCCTGCTGGTGTCCAGCATCTGTATATGGAAGTAGCTCCCTTGGAGGCTATAGCAAGTGAGCGTGCAGGAAATCTACAAATAATGAGAGTGAAGAACCAAGTCTGGGAATTTTGCCCTTCCTTATGCTAGATAATTTGGCTTCCCAGGTGGCGCTAGTGGTAAAGAACCCACCTGCCAATGCAGGAGACATAAGAGACGCAGGTTTGATCCCTAGCTTGGGAAGATCCCCTGGACGAGGGCATGGCTACCCACTCCACTATTCTTACCTGGAGAATCCCATGGACAGAGAAGCCTGGCGGGCTATGGTCCACAGGGTCGCAAAGAGTTGAACACAACTGAAATGACTTAACACAGCACATCCCAGGCAAGATGATTGGCAAAATGCTTCACATATCAAAAATCACTAAATCTATTCAAGTAGTCACCCCTTTCTCACACCCAAACTCCCAAGAGATATTTAAACAGAACATACTTTGTACTGGCCAGGATACGGGAGCATTAAACTAACTGCTGCTGCTGCCACTCATGGAAACATAGGGAGAAAAATGGTTCATCCTTCCCATCTCCTCCTGATCAGCTGACTTGTTCCATCCTGCTTAGTCTCATCTCGGTCTCTCTGCCACACTCAGGTTTTCAGTGCCCAATGCCATCCAGGCTTGTGGGAAGAAATGGGTTCAAGGGTATTTTAGCTGCTCTTTCTTACTCGGGACTAATGGTGCTTCAGTCCCAAATATCGATGGAGAAAGAAAATTGTGAGATGGAAACTGGACATTTCATCCTTACACAAATCAGCTTCTGTCTCACATTCTCTTCAAGCATTCTGAACTCAAAAGAATTCTGACATGATGCACTCTGATGAATCTGAATGATGATCCATTTACTCCCTGATTGCCATGTCATGATCCTACATGACAGGTAGGGGTGATGTGCAGGAATTCAGGTAGTTTACTAAGGCTAGTGAAGACACAAGGGCTCCCACACCATCACCTCTTCCCGCGCATTTCCCCGAGAAACTTGAGGGTGGAGAGAGAAGTTCGTATTAGTACATACATTCATCATTTTCCCTTGGTTCAGTTCCTAAAGTAATTCTTTAGAGTCCTCACGGATGGGCCATTCCTGCCACCTCAGAATCTGTGAACTTGAACGTTAACACTCAAGGGTAACCTGGAGATCCATGGGAGGCTAAGGAACAGAGAGAGTGCCTTGGGGTAAAGGCTCTTACCTTTCTCAATAGGGTCACAACAGCTGGAGCAATAAGTGGGAGGGCAGCTAGAATGCCTTAAGGAAGAAAAAAGCTGCTGCCTGTCAAGCCCACCCCGAGAGAACAGGTGTGGGCTATCATCACATGCGTGCTACAGGCATACAGGGTGCCTCTTTGGCTATGTGCCTTACAGACATTAGGGAACTGGAGGAAGATATATATTAAGTACCAGTAATAGTCATTTCTTTAATGCTAGCAGTAATGGCCAGACCATGAAATTGTGCAGCTCTTTCAAGTATCATAAAAAGGGTATTAAATTCACAGCCAAGTACAAATTAGAAAAGACTTTAAGGAGACTGGCTCAGAGCCCACCTGAGCTGGAAACAATCTTTCACAGCATCCTCTTAATGTGTACCTGTAACAAGAGATCACTCATCTCCCTGAGTCTCAGTCTCCACATCTCTACAAACTATCATTAGACTAGGCCACTGTTTCTCAAACTGTGTGGCATGAAACACCTTTATCAAAACCACTCAGGTGGGAGCTTGTTGAAATTAAGATCCGTAAGTCCTTTGCAGGACCTACAGAAGCAAAAACTGAGGTTATGGGCCTGGAATCTGCATTTTAAACCCACCTCTGCTCCATCTGATGCCACATGGTTCTGATATATACCTGCTGAATTGGAGAGATGTTTCACTTAACTGCGTGAGTATGTTCACACTGTCACCTTTTTCCAGACAGCACTCTCCCTCCAACTTTATCTGTAGATGTCCTACCTGTGTTTCTAGCTTCCCTCAAGTGTAGCTCCCTCTCTGCAACCCTCCTTTAGCCATGTTTCTGCTTTTTAATACGGTGTCTAGGATTGTCATAGCTTGCTCCTTGCAAGAAAAGCTATGACAATCTTAGACAACATACTAAAAACCAGAGACATCACATTGCCGACAAAGGTCCATATATTCAAAGCAATGATTTTTTCCAGTAGTCATGTATGGATGTGAGAGTTGGACCATAAACAAGGATGAGCACCAAAGAATTGATGCTTTCGAACTGTGGTGTTGGAAAAGACTCTTGAGAATCTCTTGGACTGCAAAGAGATCAAACCAGTCAATCCTAAAGGAAATCAGTCCTGAATATTCATCAGAAGGACTGATGCTGAAGCCCCAATACTTTGGTCATCAGGTGCAAAAAAACTGACTCATTGGAAAAGACCCTGATGCTGGGAAAGATTGAAGGCAGGAGGAGAAGGGGATGACAGAGGATGAGATGGTTGGATGGCATCACCGACTCAGTGGACATGAGTCTGAGTAAACTCCGGGAGTTGGCGATGGACAGGGAGGCCTGGCGTGCTGCAGTCCATGGGATCGCAAAGAGTCGGACACAGCCGAGCGACTGAACTGAACTGAATGGATCTTGTGCAGTTGCAAGGCAGGAGATGAAGATGGGGCCTCATGAGAGGTATGAGGCTTGGGTTACACTCAAAAATTTTAAAACTTCAGTAGGTGAAAGACACAAATCAGTGTTTCTCAGAGTACATTTCAAACATGTGCATCAGAAACACATGAGGAGCTTATTAGAAATTCATCTCTCTATGAATCAGGATCTCTCACACCCAGGGGGAAGCATTTGGGGCTGCCACCACCACCGGATCAGCTCCACCCTGAGTCTCAGCACTTCTCTCTTCTAGTTTCTCATTATACTGATTTCGAAGGGCTTTGAGAGAACTTCAAGAAGCTCAAGACATGAGAATTCTTGACCAAGAGATGCCTGAGACCCAGGGGAGAATTCTCATCCCTCTACTTGGTTAGAGACAGACTTGGGTAAATCCAATCATCAGGAATCACCACGTCCTGGTTTATTTTCAGATCCTTTCCTGCTTAACTTAATATGTTCACACACGCACAGAAAGAAATCCAAACAAAGTGTCTCAGTCAAGGACATTCTGCCTTTGTTAATTCTGCAAAAGCAGCAGACGGCTACTGCTTATTTTTCCAGAGACCCTGAACTATTTTCTTAGTAACCTCCCACGTACAATAAAATTGTCAAGCCCAGGCTCCTCTATGGACTTTGCTAATTTATGCCAACAGACTCACCATCTGTACCCATAGGTTTGCATGCAAACTATCTCCCTAACTCCAGTGTATTATTAGTTAGCAAGCCAGGTGTCTAAGACTTCCAATGCCTCCCAGAGCCTGTTTCCCAGAACATAAACACACCAAATCTGTATCGACATGCAAAGTGAGGCAGACAACATATGAAATTATCTGGGCGATGCATATAGATCTACCTCACTGATGCACACAGGTGGCTACCTAACATGAAGCATATTTTTAGGTGTCCAGTGCACCTTCTAGAGAGAGATGCTATGCAGGAGGATAGTCCATTAGGATTCTTTCCACTTAAAGATGTAATTCATTTTATGAGCTATTACCATGTAATCCGCAGGCAGTTCCACACCATGCAGGGAATTCTACTCCCGGTGATCAGGACAATCCCAAAAGCCAGAATCAAGATCCCTTCGCCTTCTCACTCCATCCATCTATCCATCAATAAATATTTATTTATACTGTTACCCAAGTTCTGCTCTAGTTGCTGTGATTCAGTAATGAGCCAGACAGTTGCAAGGGGCTGCATCCTGGGGCTCCTATTCTAGTGGGGGAAATTGACAATAAACATGAAGTCAAAGAATACAATCTCATGTAGCAATAAATGCTACAAAGAAAATAAAACACAGCAACTAGGAGATGGGAAAACTGCATTGGGTCACTGAGAAAGGCCTCTGTGAGCAGGTAACTCATGCACTGAAGCCTGAGTGACAAAGAGCCACCAACTGTCAGATCTGAAGGCATACAGGGAAAGGGAATAGCAAATGCAAAGACTCTGAAGCAGGAAAGAGCAAATAAGGCTGAGAAATAACAAGGAAGCTAATATGGCTATGATGGAGCAAGAGAGTGGCTGGAGATGAGGTCAGTCAAGGAGGCAAAGCTAGAATGTGTAGGATTCTGTATGCCATGGACGGGAATCTAGAGCATATTCTAAATGGGAAGGCAAGGAGCCTGTATAGACTGATATGATACCTTAAGAAATATTGGTCTTGACTCTGTGTAACAGACTCTAGGTCTATCCACTTCTCTACAGACGACCCTATTTCATTTCTTTTAGTGGCTAAATAATATTCCACTGAGTATATGTACCACATTTCTTTATCAGAAAAATAAATATCATATATTAACACATATATGCAGAATCTAGAAAAACGGTACAAATGAACCTATTTCCCAGGCAAGAATTGAGACACAGACGTAGAGAACGGACATGTGGACACAGGGTGGGAAGAGTCGGGGGACGAATTGAGAGAGAAGCACTGAAATATATACATTACCATATGTAAAGTAGATAGCTAGTGGGAAGTTGCTGTGTAACACAGGGAGCTCAGCTCAGTGCTCTCTGACCACCTAGAGCAGTGAGATGGGGGTTGAGGGTGGGAGTGAGGTCCAAGAGGGAGGGGACGGATATATGTATATAGCTGATTCATCTCACTGTACAGCAGCAATTAACACAACATTGTAAAGCAATTATATTACAATTTAAAAAGAAATATTTGCTTTCTTATTGGTAGTAAGAGTTACTCTGTATGGAGCCCCTGCTATGGGCTGGGATGCTTTAGAAACATCATGGAGTTGAAACCTTCCAACAAAACTGTAAAGTGTAACTGTTCCCAGAGGAGGCAACAGAAACTTTGAGTTCACAGAAGTTCACACATCTAATAAGGGGTGAAGTCTGGAGGCAAACCCACATCTGTCTAATGCCAAAGTCAAAAGCTATTCATGACTACACCAAAGAAGATATTTTGTTCACCAACGGTCTATCCAAGTAGGAATAGCCAGGTTAAGTTCCCATAATGAAGACCTTACTCTAGGCCAGGAATTGAACTCAGTTCTTCCTCACCATTACCCTGGGAGATGGCTCTTATGATATTGTCATGTCATTTAGCAGATGGGGCCACTGTGGCTGAGAGGCTGAGGACCCATGGTAGCAGGTGAGAAATTCACACCCAGATCCACGTCACTCCAAAGCACATACAGATGGTATTTCCCCACAATGCCAAATATCGCTTGTTTTGTTCTTAGGATTATCTTAATTCAAATGTCAGCCTAGTTTAGAAACATGTCGCTAGCCTGCTCCTTTACGTACAGTCCATTAGAACTCTGGAGGCACAACAGATGTCCAATAATCAGAACTGAGATGGGGCAGAAGGCAAGGTTACATTTGTCAGCTAGCCCTCTTCTCTGGCTCTTTGCAGGCAGAGGACACTGCCCATCTGTGCAAGGATAGGAAGCTGCAAGATTTTTTTATATGTCTGTGCCTGGGGGACAAAGACTCTTCTGTCTCAGCTCTGAACAAGAAAGAGACTATCATGTGGGTTTGTAACATCTGAAACTATACACAGATGCTAACATACCAGCGTCTGATGGGGAAGTGAACAACCTCTGGAATCCACCCCTCCCCACATGCCCCTGGAGTGCAGAAAACCCTCTCTACTAGGGACAGGGAAGAGAAGAACAGCTACTCTGAGGCTGTGGAATAAGTCAGAGGTTTACGGTGGCTAGTACTTAAACACTGGAAAGCACTTGACAATGAAATATTATTCAGCCATAAAAAGGCTGAACACAAGATACAGCATGAATGAACCTTGAAAACATTATGCTAAGTGAAATGTCAGATGCAAAATGCCACAGATTATATGATCACATTTAAATGAACTATCAAGAATAGGCAATGCCATAGAGACAGAATGATTCATGGTGGCGTAGGGTTGGAGGTGTTAAGGGGAATAGGGAGTGACTGATAATGAGTGAGTTTCTTGGAGGAGAGGGCATGATAGAAATACTCTGAAATTAGTTGTAATAGTGGCATGACATTGTGAATATAGCTCAGTTGGTAAAGAATCTGCCTGTAATGCAAGAGACTCTGTTTGATTCCTGGGTTGGGAAGATCCCCTGGAGAAGGGATAGGCTACCCATTTCAGTATTCTGGCCTAGAGAATTCCATGGACTGTATAGTCCATGGGGTCACAAAGAGTCAGACATGATTGAGCAACGTTCACTTCATTTCATTGAATTTTATACTTAAAAAGGTGAAAATGAGAGTTGTTATAAAAAATATACATTTGGACTTCCCTAGTGGTCCAGTGGTTAAGAGTCCACCTGCCAATGCAGGGGACATGAGTTCAATCCCTGGTCTGGGAAGATCCCACATGCCATGGGCAACTAAGCCCGTGTGCCACAACCACAACTACTGAAGACACCAAGGTGGTAAGTTCACAAACTGCAACTAGAGACTAGCCCCTAGTTGCTGCAACTTGAAAAATCCTGTGTGCAGTAAGGAAGACCCAGAGCAGCCCAAAATAAAACTAATTAACTAATTAAGAACGTAGACATTAGAGGGAATTTCCTAGTGGCCCAGAGGTTAGGACTCAGTGCACTCACTGCTGAGGACTTGAGTTCGATCCCTGATTGGGGAACTAAAATTCCGCAAGCTGTGTGGTGTGGCCAAAAAAACGTATACATTTGGAGAGAGAATACTTAACTTTATATATGTATATAAATATATTCAACATTTAGAAAAGTCTCAGAAGCTGTCTAAACCAAGGCAATTATGGCTAGTAGGACCCAGGTCACAGACAAACTTCCCTCTAATGATTTCTTTTCCTCTTTATGCTTTTGCTTTAGCATCCTAATAAAGGATCTTCTTTCAATGCCAAGAATGCAGGCGATGCAGAAACTCAGACCAGAAGAAAGAGGCCCTCCCTCTTGAATCTGGTGGCAAACCCTGGCACTGGCCATTCATTTTCTAGCATCAGAGTTCAAGTAGGAGCAAGAATATAGGACTAAACTGAAGAGTTTTAGAACCCCTCAGTTCTTCTGCTAGAAATAACACACAATAACATATAAGAAATAACATACAAGGCACGACTCCTAATAGCAATGCTGAAACAGCAGCCAATAGTTGAGTGCTCACTACGTGCCAGGCGCTATGCTAACTGTTTATGCACATTATCTCATTCATTCCGCCTACTACCCTGTGAGACAGGTACTCCTACCCAGCCCAACTGACAGAGGAGAAAAATGAGACACTGAAAGGTTAAACAACTTATCTCACATCAGGAAATTGGTAAATGGTGGGACCAGAAAGTAGTCGGACTATTCCGCTACCTGATCTGTGACATTCTTAGCCAACTACATTGTATACTACTTCCCAGTAGCTATGGGAAGGATAATTGGAGTGGTATCAGCTAAAACGCATCAAGCATCTGCTTTACAGCAAGGGCTCTACCTATGAGGTAGATGATATTGTTCATCTGTCATTTTGGCTTGAGGGGGAGGGGGCACTATGCTGGGTCTTCGTTGCAGTGTGCAGGCTTCTCACTTTGTGGTGGCTTCTCTTGTTGTGGAACATGGGCTCTAGGTATGTGGGATTCAGTAGTTGTGGTGCACGGATTTATTTGCCCCACAGCATACCCCCAGACCAAGGATCAAACCCATGTCCCCCATATTTGCCGGTGAACTCTCAACCACTGGACCACCAGGGAAGCACTCATCTACCATTTTGTAGGTGAGGAAATGGAAGCACAGAGAGGATTGGTAACCTACCCAGGGTGTCGGGTGACCAACCACCCTAGAAAGTAATAGAAATAGAAAAGTTTTAGTGGCTCAGTTGTGTCCAATTCTTTGTGACCCCATGGACTGTAGCCCTCCAGGCTCCTCTGTCCATGGGATTTCCCCAGGCAAGAATACTGGAGTGGGTAGCCATTTCCTTCTCCAGGGGAGCTTCAGAATCTTTACTGTCTGAGCCACCAGGGAAGCCCAGAAAGTAACAGAGGATGGAATCAAATCCAGGCACTGAGCTCGGCCACCTCCCTTTATGACATTCTGGCCTTAGCCTCACACAGGGGCAGATTCAGCACCTGCTTGAACCCTGAGAACTGACTGCATAGTCCAGCTGCCCCAACCCTGTAAGAGCCACCACCGCGGGTGCCTGGCAGTCGGCCCCATCCCCTTCCACACGCCCGCGGCTGTCCCCTGCACCACTCGAGTCCTTCTGGCCTGAGAGCAGAAAGACAGGGATTTTTCTCACAAACATAAATCATGCAGCAGTAAGTACTTTGGCCAGAGTTGTACAAAGGCAGTTCTGGCTTCTTCCTCCTTTCATGTATTTTGCACGACAGAGCGCCACTGGGGCAGGCAAATCCCCACTGTCTGGAAGCTGCAGCAGGGTTTTTTCAGGGCTCCTCGTCTAATCAAGAAAAGGGTGGAGTTTTCAGGGTCTGAAATATCCCTTTGGTTTGAAATAGATACATTTTATTAGTTGGAAAAAAAGAAAAAGCTTTCTAAAATGAGGCACTAAATAAAAGCGCTGATTGAATTTTATCACCCTAATTAGAAAATAAGAGTGAATCTGATAATAGATTTTTAATGATACTACCCCTCACACACAATAAATTTCTTTGATTTTTTTCCCCCTCATATATATTCAGATCTGTATTACCTACTTTAAAGTAAATACTTTCTTAACGTGACTGTTACACTATCTCTTGGCAGATGTAAATCTAAAATATGTTCTGACATTAGGACAGAGGCAGTGCCAAAGTCAGGATTCTAAAGAGAATGAGGAAAAGGGCAAAGTCAACAAAAGCAAATCAAGATTCAGGGACCTAGAAGGTCAAGGTGGAAGGAACAGCTAGGTCTCTATAGTCTGGATTCTAGGAGATCTGATGAGGGAATATACCAGTAATCAGATTATCAACTTGAGCCTGATACTGGGATAGAGTTTCATTGCCACAGATGTCTTTTATTTACACACACACACACAGACCAGTCAGGAAATGGTCTCAATATATTAGTGGAACTGGACTTGAAAGGGTCAAAAAAGTGGCGGCCGCTGGCAATGGAAGAATGAGAAGTCAATAGCTCTAGCTGGGTCCTGATCAATGTCAAAAAGTCCTTTATCAAGGCAGCATTGTTCTTGATTATGAATATGCATGGACTAGGCTGGTAGGCAGTCGATCCTGTGAATGGCTCTTTCAACGGGGACCCAATGTCATTCTGGAGCCACTGAGCCAGGGATGGCACACAGGAACGCTGCTGTCAACAGCACCTGCTCTAGACTCTTCTCTCTTGACACTACATACTTCAGATGGTGGCCTTCAAAAGGCCAGACTGCATTCAGCACGTCTTATACAACGCAGAATGCTTTCTTTCTAAAGTCCCCAATTGAAGGGAAAATGTTACTTTTGTGCCCCTTTAGAGAAATCTTGTATTATTTAAAGGAATGGACAGTAGAACACTTGGTGCCACACTGGTGGCCTTGGAAAATCCTTTCAGGAGAACTGGCCAGCCCAGTGGGGTTGAGCTAAAACCCCAACGGTCACTCAGTTATGAATGTTGCATTTTTGAAGGACAACTCTATTTGTATTGTGGTTTTGCTACATCACGTCGTTGTAATATTCCCTGCAGGAAATGCATTGGAAACGTTACTGACATGATGCTGGAAGGATGGGAGATGGTGAGTGACTGCTTAATGGGAATACTAGGATGCAGTTTCCTTTCAGGGTGATGAAAATGGTTTAAAACTGAATAGAGGTGCTAGCCATGCAACACTGTGTGTGTACTAAATACCACCAAAATATACACTACCAAAAGGTTGTGTTATGTGAATTTTACCTCAATATTTTTTCAAAGAAAAAGGTATCACATCAAATAAACCCTTACTTGTTACCTGCTTTGTGCCAGGTATGGTGTTTGATTCAGGCTGTACAGATCATCACAGTTCTTGTTTGTTAAGGCCTTACAAGATTCCAGTAAACATTCTAAGCACTGCACATTTATTAACTAATTTCTTCCTCACAGCAATCCTCTGAGAAAGGTATTATTGTTCCCACTTTATAGATGAGAAAACTGAGGCACATGGAGGCAAAGGAATTACCCAAGACAGCATAATTAGTAAGCAATAGAGCCAGAGACCATGCATTTCAGATTTATGCCACATGGCCTCAGATGCAGACACTGACCTCAAGAATGTCACGGTCAACTGATGGTGACTGCCTACAGGGAAAGCTCCCAAGGAAGGGTGGAGATCAGAGGAAGTAGCCAGAAAGGGCTGGCATGTGAGATAACTCATAAATGAATGATCAGAACTAAGCACAAGAGAAGTGTTTCAGACAGAGGGGGAGCTCCTGATATGATAAGCACTTGGGTATTATTGGTGTGTGAAGAAGTGGAGGGTGGTGGGCTTCTCAGGTGAAAAAGGGGGCAGCTCATGAAGGTTTTCCACTGTATCTTGTAGGCAGAGGAGAGCTATGGATGCATTTTAATCAGGCGTGACACAGAGTTGGAACGTAGTTGGAACGTAGAGGGACAAAACTGTAGGTGGGGTTGGGGGAGACCTGTGAGGAAGCCATTTGACTAATCCAGGAAATAAACAACCGTAGGCCAAACTACAGAAATGGTCCCTGGCACAGAGAAGAATGGATGAAGTGAATAAATATTTAGGAATTCAAATCAGCAAGACTCAATCTCAGAGTCTCAGAAACCCAGAGCTGCCAGAAAGATCAAAAGCAAACCATTTCCCTTGATAAGTGTCACTTACCCATTGTTCTTTAAGAAGTGTTAAACATCATCATTTCTAAAGCAGAATTCAGGAATAGCTAGTCTGTTCTTCATTTTCAAAAGCTATCCTATTGAAATTCTAAATGCAAACAATCTTTATAAAGCAGTGTTCAGGAATATCAAGTTTTTTTAGGGAAGAAACATCCAGACTCAGTGCATAAACAGAATTCATGCCTTCCCCAGGATTTGAAAAGGGAATGGTTTGAAATGGATCTAAGAAATTCACGGTGTCTGGATTGCTTTGTCATCCTAACTGCATGCAGTTTCAAGATATTAGGAATTAAAACATCGTGCCAGGAGGGTTAGACTTCATTGGGAAATGGTCTTGGCATCATAAAGAAGATACTGAAAGGGGGGGGTCCATTTTTGTTAGATTAACAAGTGGTGAATTGTTAATCAGTTGCCGCCCCCACCCCAGAAAAAAAAAAGGTCAATGTTTGCCATCTCAGATCCCCTTTCCTTGACAAATCTCCATGGCTTTCACTGAGTTAAATATCCCTTCGTCCTCCCAATGTGCTTGAGTATTTGGAGGCCGTGGAAAGAGGTTTATTATAGTCTCCAAGTTTCAATGGATCTACAGTGTCACCCTGGACTTGAGATGTATGCAAATGAAGCGACCAGAAAGTGATAGGAGATTAAATATGGCTAAGAGTCATCACGAGAGTTATGGAGAATGAAATCAGTGAAAGAAGAGTCCTCATGGAGTTGGAGGGACCACTGTGAGGCTCACTGTAGAGGTGCCATATAAACCAAACGTAAAGGGTGAGGAGACCACAAAAATAAGACAAGGAAGGGTATATGGAGGAGAGGCAGCAGCAAGAATTCCAGAGGCAAAAGGCCGGCCAGCTGACTCAAGGCACGGATACAGAGCACCTTTGGATGAGTAAGGTGGGGACCAGATTAGAGGTGGTTTCAGCACCAGGTAAACCTACCGGGTCCAGGTTTTCTGACTGGTGCAGGACCATCTCTCTCGCATACTTTCTACCTTGATGTGACACCTATATAAAAAATACTTTTCTGAGAGTAAACATACTTTTATGGAAGGGCAATGAGACCCAGAGAAGTTACCAAATGTTTCCTGAGCTCCCTCCACCCCACAAGATAGCCTTCGGCTGTTCCACAGTCTTAATTTTAGATTCAGGAGGAGCTAGTTGCTATCAGCAGTCCATGGTTTCGTGTAAATCTGAAAACGCCAGCTCAGTTTTGATCAATACCCCATTAGCCCAATGGTTTCCCTGGGCAAGGACAAGAGCAGCAGGTTGTCTGAAGTCTAAGGAAGGTCACATATTCATGATTCAAATGAGAGAAGGGGGTGGGCAGCAGTCGGCCTGTATATTCGGGTGCATTATTCATATGGTGCTACACGACGCCCTAAGAAGAGTCTAGCATTTCTCATTTGTCAGGGCTTCATTCTGGAATAGAATTGATGATCTAAGTGTCTGACTTCACTCAGGCTACAGAAACCTCTGTAGTCCCAAGGCAGGCTGCCTCTGACAGGGGTGGCAGAAGGGCACAGCGGAGGACAGGTCACCTCAGGTCTCTGAAAAACACTCACTCGCCCTGCTCTCCAGCACCGCCTTGCTGCAACTTCACACTCATGGATCCCGCAGCACGGC
This sequence comes from Okapia johnstoni, assembly GCA_024291935.2. NCBI lineage: Eukaryota > Metazoa > Chordata > Mammalia > Artiodactyla > Giraffidae > Okapia > Okapia johnstoni. The sequence goes on from CM044305.1 coordinate 86,995,417, forward strand.
CACCTACCTAGAGCTTTGGTACCTTTCCAGCCATCAACAATCTACACTTGTGATATATCCCACCCCACCTACTTGTCTGGGTTCCAGGGCTAGTCCAGCCTTATCCCTATTACCAACCATCTCCCTGAAATCCAAAGTCAGCTTTACAAGAAAGCAGAAAGATCATCTATGAGAACTCCAGCGTGCCCCTATTAGAAGCCTACAGATAAATCCTGTCCAAGAGCAAGAGTCCATGAGAAGAGAGCCAAGGGCAGGTTTTTCCATTGCTAAAAAGAGCACACACTTTTTCCCCTAGTCCAAACTTAAAGGGGTAACCCAAGGCATTGAATCCTGAAGTTACCCAGCTAATCATGCTGTGGATGTTATGGCAACAAATCAAATCAAATCCCATCTGCTAAAAACAGCTCTTGGAAATGACTCTGATGCCAGGAAAGATTGAAGGCAGGAGAACAGGATGACAGAACAAGATGGTTGGATGCCATCACTGGCTCCATGGACATGAGTTTGAGCAGGCTCCAGGAGATGGTGAAGGACAGGGAAGCCTGGCGTGCTGCAGTCCGTGGGGTCACAAGGAGTCGGACATGACTGAGCGAACAAACAACAAAAACAGCTCCATTTAGTAAGCGTTTAATATTAGCCTATGTGATAATAGAGCTAATAATCCCGAGAAGTGGCCAACCCTCAAATTGGGGTTGAACAGGATAAAAAACAAATGTGCCAAAAGACTTACAAACTAAATGTTCAGTCTTTGGTATTTCGATGCAAAAAAGCAGAGCATGTGAAAGCTTCTTCTCATGGCAAGATGGGTCATTTCTTGTGTCGAGTGTTAGGATTCATTGTGAAAGGATGCAGTCATTCTAGTAACAGCCCTACAACTGCAACAGCCTTACAAGCATTTTTTTCCAGAGAAAATAATGCCAGGAGAGGATGCTCCCAGAGAAGACTAAGGGACCCTTGAGTGAAATACCATTTAAGACAAGAGAGATGGCATCCCTGGAAGAGAAACCTTACTTATACCCCCCTTCCAATGTTTGGATTCTGGAGTTAAAGTTAAAATAGCAGTGAATGCTTATTTGGGCAAGTATTGTGTTTGGGGGACTTTTAGAGAATCAGGCTGCCTTAGAGCTCTATTTCATTATTACAGCTGATGACATCACTATTTTAAAGAAACCTTCCCCTGTGTTTACTCTCCTTTAAAACACATAAGGTCTTCCCCTCCCCCTAACTGATTTGGTAAGAGTTGTTTGCAATATCTAAGAGATACAGCTATATAATCAGTGAAATTGCCAGCGCTCTTTGCTTTGCTGATTCAGCAGATGTGCTTAAGATCTATAAAATATAATGATCTTCTGTAAATAGTCAGGGCTGGCAGTTCCAAAAGAAATAAAAATGAAGGTATAATCATTAATCATTTTCATATGCAGTACTTGGCGGGGGTTGGAAATGAGCTGATAAATTACCACAGGCAAAATGCTATGCTGAGAAACTAAATACCTGTTATCCTGTTATATTTGAAAGAAATGTTTGCATTACCAGTGTCCCAGGGATCCTCCCTAATAAGAAGAGAATACCACATGAGGTGGCCCCCAAGTGATTCACGGCTGGGACAACTGACAATTCTTTTTATGAGGAAAATAAGAAGGCGTTTGACTGAGGGCATTAATTTTTTTGGTGTCTAATGCTAGATCCACCAAATCAAAAAAAAAAAGTTTGTCTACTTTAGCAGTGTCAACCAGCTCTATTAAAACATATATCAAAATCTGGATTTTTAAAAAAAACCCTGTTAACTGTTTATGGATGATTTTTCTCTGTCCTTGGTACATGTAGCCCCAAAAGAAAGGATCAAACTAAATACATGAGCCCCCATTTTCACCAGCCGCTAATGATACAAGCTTCAGTATTTCCTCATGGTGAACATCATCATCTCTAATCATCTTTCCTATTAAAGACGTACGAATGGAGAATTAAACGGCTGACGCTGATGGTGTGAATGCCTGAACAGAGGACACTTGGACATGTTAGTAGAAAAATCCTATCTTGTGCGGATTTTCATGAGAGCAAGAGAGAGAGATTGATTTTGTTTTCTTTTCCCACCCAAGCCACACAGGCAGAGATCCATGAGACCGAAAGTCAGTCACTAGCAACTTTGGTTGTAAAAGCATAGCTAATTGCACTTGGAGATGGGTGCCTCGGTGAGGCTGTGGTCTCAGAGCTGTCACTGCCTGAAAATATTATACTTCAGGATGGCCTTCCTCTTTTGATTGTAAATCAGAGGAGAGTGTTGTAGTGCACAGGTGAATTACGCACCAAATGAAAAACTACCCCCTCGAATTTTTGGCAATATCATCTCGCCAAATATCAGACTACACTGCAGAAAACAATGTTTGTTTGGATCACAGTGTGCTATGTTAATTATGCAAAAAATGGAAACAAGCACAGTCAAAAACAGTATCAGAGTTAAGGTTTATGCATAATGTAAATTAGCTTCATTTTTTTCCGATAAACAACACAAATCATGAAAAGGACATTTTAAAGAGGAGAAATGTGCTATTCAGCTTTAAGAAAAGTTACCCCAACACTGAAGGTCCTATTAGTCTCTGACCCTAGGAGGTAGCCAGTGGACACAGTTTGCATGCTCGTTTCTCTGTTGCTCACACCCTGTCTTGCTCTAAGAGAGATAATGCAGGGAAGCTGCAAATGAACGAGCAGAGTGGGATTCAGAGATTCTGTCACATCCTCAAGGAAAACGGTTTTCTTCACTTCATTAGGAAAAAAGTCTCCATGAAATAAAGCAGGGAGGAAAATGAAGGAAAGCCTTAGGAGGAAGAAAAATAATGTAAACACGATGCTTTTACTCTCTCCTTATCAATGCACATGTCTTTTCATTGTCAAGGTATCTATTGTCTTTGGATGATGAAATGGGAAAAAATGGATGCCTCCTTGTTGGCAATGTACCCCGTAAATTTTAAAGGCTATGTCCTGGGACTTCCCTGGTGGTCCAGTGGTTAAAACTTCACCTTCCAATGCAAGGAATGCAGCTTCAGTCCCTGAAGGTCAGATAGCTAAGATCCCACATACCTCTGGGCCAAAAAAAAAAAAAAAAAAACCAACATAAAACCAAAGCACTACTGTAACAAATTCAATGAAGACTTTAAAAATGTTCTACATGTTCTCACTACTGCACTTGACTAGTCTTTAAAACAAAAAAAATGTTCTCCATGAAAAATCTTGAAAAAAGAAATAAAGCCTATATCCTGCCTAGATCACACAGAGAAAAGAAGAATCTATCCTTTGCTTCACTGTTTCTTCCCTATAACATGTAAGTTAAAAAATTTAAGTTTAAAAACAGGGTCAGGAAATTGTGTACCCCACTCCCAAACCAAACCTCGCTGAGATTTTTATTTGTTGCATTTGCTTGGTTTTTGCAGACCTTTCCAAACAGACCATCTGCATCTGACTGCATCACAGGTAGACTTCTATCGTCAGGGCATTTATGGCTGTGTAACTACTGCCTGGATACAAGGATATTCCAGGTAACATTAACACTTACATACCATAAAGTCAATTCAATCTTGTTGGTCTCCTTGACTGCTTTATCTAACAGGAGACATTAACTTGGACACTGAATGGGACTTTTTACTGCCAGGTTGAGTACTACATCTTATTCATTTTAAAATGAGTTCTTTTGTGAGAAACAGCACTTTCCTCAACTGCGTGTATGTTCTACACAGATGTTTTTTAATGAAGTCTACAAAATCAGACATATCTATTGAAGGGGCACAAAAGGATATCCACATGCAAAAAAAAAAAAATGAATTTAGACCCTTCCTTCACACCACATACAAAATATAATTCAAAATGGATCAAAGATCTATATACAAAAGCCAAAACTATAACAGTCTTAGATAAAAATATAGAAGTAAACATTCATAACCTTGGATTGGGAACATTTCCTTAGATGTAACACCAATAGTAAAAGAAAATAGACAAATTTGATTTTTTTTCATGTGCATATGACAACATCATGAAAAGACAGCCAAGAGAATGGGAGAAAATATTTGAAAATCATATACCTGATAAGTGACTTACATTAGAATACATAAAGAACCCTAACAATTCAAGTAAAAAACGGGGTAAACTAGCTGAATATTTTTCCAATAATATAAAAATGGCCAAAAGCCCATGAAAAAATGCTCCACATGACTAGTCATCAGGGAAATGGAAATCAAAACCATCATTAGATAACACTTGACACCCACCCAAACACCTAAACTGTAAAAGACAGACAACATTCAGTAAGTATTGGTGAGAATATGGAGAAGTTGGAACCCACATACATTGCTGATAGAAATATCAAATGGTACAGGATCTGAAGAAAACTGTTTGGCACTCTGTCCAAATATCAAACATAGTTATCATATGACCCAACAATTCCATCCCTAGGTATACACCCAAGAGAAATATGTCCACGCAAAAACGTGTTACAGGAATGTTCACAGCAGCACCATTCACAATAGTCAAGAAGTGGAAGCAACCCAAATATCAACTAACTGATGGATAAATAAAATGTACAATAGAAGACTGATGAAAACGTTCTGGAATTAGATGATTCTGATGTGTGCATGAGAGCAGGGATGGACAGTTAAGAGGAAAAGGTGAGGGGGAAGAAAGGAAAGAGATGAAAGTCATTGTCTATCTTCCTTCTACCTTTTACTACCTTTCAAAGTGAGTTACATGGATGTGGGTTTGGGTGGACTCCGGCAGTTGGTGATGGACAGGGAGGCCTTGCGTGCTGCAGTTCATGGGGTCACAAAGTCGGACACGACTGAGTGACTGAACTGAACTGAAAGTGAGTTATTTATGATAAATATGCCCGTCCTCAATTGCAGGAGAATTATTATACTTTCATTTCCTCTACAGACAGTGCAACCTTAAAGTTCTATGCAAAATGAAATATAAGATGGAATGATAAACAGTGCCTCTAAAATCACTGCATCTAAATGGCATCCTCTCCATTTCACCGGCAATCACACCGTAACTTCCGGGTCTCCACTGCTCCATAATCTATCGATATATTACCTTCTCAATGGAGCCCTTCCATAAGGACAGAGAGCAAACATTTACTCATGGTCCTTTCTTGGAGATCCCCGGCAAGCATTCAGTGCTGGAAATGAAGAAAATACCTCGCAGGTGGAAGCAGCAAAAGAAAGGATGCCCTCTCCATTCCTTCACAAATTGTGAAAGAAGGTTATTTTCTCTTCACCCATCCAGATATATGTACTCTCCACCCTTCTCTATCTTCACCTTTCCCAAGAGGCTGACCTTCATGGATTATATTCAAAGAGCCCCCTTGCCCTCTGACTTCCAGTTGAGTATGGCCAATAGGAAGCCCCACAGGAGATGTGGGTAACAGTGTCCCTGTTCCTCTGTCATGGATCATAACTCCTGTCAGGTGGCCCTCTCCTACAGTTAGAGCCCGTGCTGACTTCTGGCAGTGATGCGCTTCCCCAAGCCTGTTCACGACCTGAAGTGGCAGTGGCTCCATGCAGATGCTTCGCCATCCCTTACTTGTTTCCATTAACCCTGCCCATACAACTGTAAGAAGGTCCTTCACCCAGTTCCCTTCAATCACCCTCTTTTGAATGTCTAACCTGCTGCCTGTTGGGATCCTGAAGGATGCTGGCAGGAGCTTTTCTTTCTGTGGGTCAAGAATAGTCAGTCAAGTCAGAGTGATCTCAATAAAGGGAGGTGGAAGAGCTTTGTACACACTTCTTAAAATTTTTTTTTCCAGCAATTCCATCATATTTGGCTATCACAGGTGAAACCTATAAGTTGCCTGGAGTGATGTAGCCTAGGTCAATTAGGCCATTTAAGTAGTAGGTTCCCTGTCATCTTACAGAAAGACCAAATGCTGCCCTTTTTAAAAGACTGCTTAAATGCTCCTGCAGAATGAAAGCCCACCTCAATCTGAAAATGGCTGTTCATAAAAGCCAAAAGCCCACTCTACTTGTAGCTAATCACTGCTATTAGGGAACAATTATACAATTGCTAAGGCAAGGACTTTGCTGTTGTCTTTGCATAATTCACCGCATGAATTTGGCACATGCTTGCTTCACACACAAAAATACAGGCTCTTGTGCCACCCATCTCGAAACCCCTGTCGTTCCAGTATCTATTCCGGAATCAAGTTTGCAATGTGGATTTTAGGAATCTACTTATTGAGTGATTTTACTAGTGTACCTTAGCATCATTAGTCCAAGCATATTAATGTTCTGTTCATTAGACTTCCACCTGCCTTGTGATTGTTTATAAAACCTTCCACAAAAGTTATATGTAACCACTATTCTTAACAGGAGAATTCAAACCAAGAAATTGCATAATTCACCATCACATTTTAGAAACTTTTCTCACCTCTGAAAAAAAAGTAATCAGGCCTTCATTTTTCAATTTAGTTGTTCCTGCACTTAAGGCTATAAAAAGGGCAGAAAAGTGAACATGAAGTTGATATTTCAGCCTTATGTCCCTAAAAAGATATACTACAGGAGAGAAAGTTTTGCTGGTGTGACACTTCCACTCATCTGGCTCCCAAGTAAGCCCTAAACTTACACCCTTCCACTTAATCCCATTTCTCTTATTATATCAGAATATAACCTATTTTGTGGGTTTCCCTGGGGACTCAGTGGTAAAGAATCTGCCTACAATGCAGGAGATGCGGTTTGATCCCTGGGTCAGGAAGATCCCCTGGAGAAGGAAATACCCACTCGAGCATTCTTGCCTGGAGAATCCTATGGACAGAGTAGCCTGGTGGACTACAGTCCACGTGGTTGCAGGAGTAGGACATGACTTAGTGACTAAACCACCATCACCGTCATAACCTATTTCACTAGACTTCCAGTGAATTTAAAAGGCAATTTTAGTGGGCAGGCCCTTTGAGTCAGCCATGAACACCATGTAGGACCTGGAGCCTGTCTTCAATGCCTCCAAACTTCTCATCAGTCACCCCTCAATCTACCCTACAAGTGCCTAATGTGTTCACCTGCTTAGATATGTTCTATTGCTCACAAGGATGAGAGGTCCAATAAACCAGCAGGTGTCAGAGGTCACAAGGGTCATCTTCCAGGAGAATCATTTCATCGTAAAAGAGGACCACAAGAAAAGCACCATACTGAACTGAAAGAAATATGAATGGCAGAACTTCAAGCATCTACAGGAGAATATTTCTGCAGAAAGTAGCTTTCAGGGTTGCTTTGGTTCTGGTTTTTAGCATTCTTAAAAATATCTTTACCACAAGTGTTCTTCAATGCTTCTCTAGTCTAACACTCTTCTCAAGGCAGCAGGTAAGTAGGGTTCTTAGAAACATCTATATTACAAGTGTTCTTTTTTTAACAGAAATATAGAACATTGTATAAATTTAAGGTGTATGATATTGATTTGCTACAATGATATACTGTAATTGCCACTGTAGCAATGATTAGCACCTCTATCACCCCACATAATCATTTCTTTTTAGTGATTGGAATAATTAAGATCTAGCCTCTTAACAAGTTTGATTATAATACAGTATTGTTGCCTATATTTACCATATTGTGTGTTCTTGAAATCATACAACACATAGGAGGAAATTACTTGCAGGGGAGCTGGGGTTTGATCATCAGGGAACTAAGATCCCATATGACACATGGTGAGGAAAAAGAAAAAAAAGCAGCAGCAGAATCATAGAGGAAAGGGAAGAGAGGCATAGACGATGATAATACACCTAATCATTCCTGAATACCCTTTCAATTCAATTAATTTCAAAGGCAAATAGAAAAATGATTTTCCCCCATTAAAAAGTTTTTAACTATCAGTTCTTGCACCACACATAATCATTCATGGAAGCCATTGTCTCAAAGTTACAATTCTGGGTTCATTAATATGAGAGCAGAAACACTGTATTTAAAAAGAATATGAAATATTAATACAGACCAGAAAACAAATCTTACTGTTCTCTTCAACAAAGACTACTAGTGTTGGAGAACATAGATGCCTTTTTATTGAACTGATGCTGAAGCTCCAACACTTTGGCCACCTGATGCGAAGAGCCAGCTTGTTGGAAAAGACCCTGATGTTGGGAAAGACTGAATGCAGGAAGAGAAGGGGACGACAGAGGATGAGATGATTGGATGGAATCACTGACTTGATAGACATGAGTTTGAGCAAGCTCCGGGAGATGGTGAAAGAGACAGAAGCCTGGTGCACTGCAGTCCATGGGGTCACAAAGACTCAGATAGGACTGAGCAACTGAACAACAACAATTCATGTCCAGAAACATAATAATAGAGGGGAAAAATGCACAACATGCCACTCACACAGAAAGCAATAGTATACGGACACATTCTGCTATGAGCCATAGCTGGTACAAAGGTTTCCTTCTAAGAAAACTTATCCTGTAATAATGCTTGACTTTCCTCTTTCCCTTAGCATCTGTTTTTCTTACTGTAGAGCCTGGAATCTACCCCAGCCTTTTATTTTTTTTTAACTTAAAAATGTGTTTATCATTCTTCTTTGGACAATAATGGTTAAACAATATGCCATATCATTAATAGGACTCCTTGTTGACTCAAGAATCAACAAAGGTTAGGCGAAATATGTATTTTTATTTTATCTACCATAGTCATCTTTCAAAGCAGGCTGGTGTCACACAATGAGAGAAATTCAGCCATTCCAGTCATCTTAATACATGTAAATGATTTTCCAGTTAAAAAGCAAAAATTGTCAGACTGGGAAAACCATAAAAAAGATGTCAACTCCATGCTGTTCACAAGAAACACATGTAAGACACAGGAATCTCAAAAAGGGTGAAATAAAAAGATGGAAAAAATATAAATGGCAAATTCTACACAAAATTAAGAGGTTATAAGCTATATGAATATCGGGCAAAACAGACAATGAAGCAAAAGAGAAAGATGACAAACCCCTCCAGTTTCCCTTGTTGGAGAGATGCTACCTGCAGTTTTGCTTACCTTTCTAGGATGAGACTCTTCTTTTTGGCCTAAAAAACTTTTTTTTTTTTAACTATTCATTGATGAATTTAAGGGGATTTTTACAAAATATTTTGTACAGGATTTACTTGTTTATAACAGGAGTTGATCTAAATGCCTAACCTCCCCTAATATTCTGAATAGAAGTCTGTGTATTCAGTTTATCATACAGTTGAATTTATTTAATGTGAAGGACTGTTTAGTCTGAAATCATGTCTTTAATGTTTTTTCTTAGTTCATGTTATACTATCCTTTCTGTAAAGAAAGAACAAGGATAAGTAAGAGTTGTTTCTTTCAAAGCTAGCAATCCATGCTTGTTCCCCTCCACCCTCATTTTTAAAATAAAATTTCACAGGTCACATAAATCCAAAAGTCTGCAAACCACTGCCTTAAAAGATCATCAGTTCTAGAGGCCTGGGTTTGAGTGGCAGGATACCACTGAATATAGGAATGAAAACTGAGCAACCTGTGGGTGTTACAGACAGTTGAGTCCATCTCCACCTGCGTTCAAGGAGCATTTGTGCCCCCCAAACCTGAAGCCAGTATGAGATAATTAAATACACATGTTTCTGATAATGTTAACTCACTGCTCATCAAGCTGGTTCTGCCAGAAGTTGGGACAGCCAAGCAAATTCTATCTTCTGTTTATTTTAAAATGGAAGTTAGAGTACTTTCCTGAACTGAGAACTCAGATTTTACAAATATGAAGCAAGAGATAAACCTCCAGTTCTCTCATTTAAAGACAAGTAGATTAGATTTTATTTATTGATGTTCTGCTTAGTCCTGTCTTATTCCTTATTAATGAAATGAAACAAACACACACACAACAAGATGACCCAAAATGGGCTTTTCCCCTTTATGCTAAATACATTTCCGATCCCAAATGATGTATTACCAGAAACTTTTCTGTTGATGAATACCTAAGCTCAGTCAAAAAAAGAAAATAATAGAGGGTTATGGATGAGTTTGAATTAATGTCAGGTATGATGGGATTTTCCACAGTAAACAGACTAATGAAAACTTGATTGGTTTTGGTCAAAAATCTGAGAGAACAAAACAACTTTTATAGTACCACAATTAAAAACAAGGCATCTACTGGGGACCAACTATGGATGAATTCCAGACGAAATCTTTGAACTAAATATTTAAGAGGAAGATGTTTATTTGGGCACACTTACAGCAATTAGTTCAGATGGTGTAGTCTGGCTAACAATCTGCCTGCATTTCGTTTTGAATATTTTTGAGCAAAAAGTAGTAACTGGAGTTTCTCCCTGCCTCCCTCCCCCCATCTGTGTGTGTCTGTTTCTTGTCTTTATTTTACATTTTCCTCTTTAAAAAAATTCTTACACCAGAACTATTACCAAGGTGGTAAAGAAAAAAATAGGTATTTCTTTCATTCGACTTTTATTGATTCTTGAGTCAACAAGCGGCCCGTTTGATAACATCTCATATTGTTTAACTGTTGTTGTCGAAAGAAGAATAATAAAGGCCTTTTTAACTTAAAAAAATATGGGCTAGGACTTTCCTGGTGGTCCATTAGTTGAGATTCTGAGCTTCACTGTGAAAGGGGGTGGGGTGTTCAATCTCTGGTGGGGGAAATCCGCAGGCTACATGGTGTGGCCAAAAAAATGGGGGGTATACTCTAAACACTAGAATAAAAAATACATAAAAAACACTAAAGGAAAGTCAAGCATTGTTACAGGAATATACTTTTTTAGAAGGAAATGTTTGTACCAGCTATGGCTGACAGCTTCATTAATTTTCTCCTCAAACTAGCAGTGGCCTTAAGGAAATCCAGACCAAAAATCAACGTTTTACTCTTTTGGAAACTTGACAAACTGATTCTAAAATGTATAACGAAGTGCAAAAGAACCAAAAAATAGCCAAGACACAGTTAATGAAAAAGAACAAGTTGAGAAAATTTCCCTACCAGATATCGTCTAGACCTTTCATAAAGCTATAGTAATTAAGATCTGGGTAAATACGGTGCAAGGGTAGGCAGAGATCAATGGGGTACAATTACAAGCCCACAAACACCTCTACATACTTGGGCACATGACATACGATTATCGCAGATCAGTGAGGGAATGGGTGGGCTTTTTAAAACTAGTGCTAGAACAAAGAGTTATTATCCATTTGAAAAAAAGAATAACCTGACTCTTTACTCAAACCACACACAAAGAATTAAGCTCCCAATATTTCATCAAATATTTAAATGTGAAGGCTCAAATCATTGAATAATTATGATGCAACAAAAAGAACTGTTCGAATAAGAAAGGGCTTCTTAAAACATCAGGTACAAGTCACATAAGAAAAGACTGATAAGTTTGACAACATTAAAATGGAAATTAAGGATTTCCATTCTAATGAAATGGAAATTAAGGATTTCCATTCACCAAGACCATAAAGCAAATGTAAAACTGAGCCACAATGTGCAAGAGGATATTTATGACACATAACCATATGTGTGTATACATGCATGTACATGTTTATACATATTCTTAAAAATATGAAACCATCTACCCTACAGAAAAGAAAAATGGGTAAAAGGCTTGAATAGGCTTTTAGAAAAAAAGGGGGGAAACAATGAAAACCTCATTAGTAATCAGGATAATGTGAAGTAAAATCCTATTCATACAGCTACCAAATTGGCAAAAAATTAAAGTCTTGACAAAAATACCAACTACTAATGAGCATGTGATCTTTTGGAGTTTCTTAGATACCTTAGAAAACTCAAGATCCTTTAAAATACGGACTGGCATCATGAAGTTGGACATGCACCTATTCTTTAACCCAGTAAGTCTGTCCCTAGGTAAATACCATCACATGTATGCAGCAGGAAATAAGAAAAGTAACATTTATAATGGTATTCGTTTGTAGTGTACAGCTAGAAAAAAAATCAGTATCTATAAATAATAGATTTCTATTGTTCAATAGGAATGCACCAAACAACAATATGCATTGACAAGGAAAAAAACCAATGCAGTGTTGAGTCCAAGATTTTGTGATAAAAGTAACAAAGAAGACATACGGATGGCTAACAGACACATGAAAAGATGCTCAACATCTTTTAGATGTTAGAGAAATGAAATTAATTAGAGGAATGAAAATCAAAACTACCATGAGGTATCACCTCACACCAGTCAGAATGGCCATCAAAAAGTCTACAAATAACAAATGCTGGAGAAGGTGTAGGGAAAAGAAAATCTTCCTATTCTGTTGATGGGAATGTAAATTGGTACAGCCACTATGAAAAACAGTATGGAGGTTCCTTAAAAAGCTAAAAATAGAGCTAACGTTTGATCCTGCAATCCCACTGCTGGGAAGATAGCTGGAAAAGATGAGAACTCGAATTCAAAAAGATACATGTACCCCAATATTCATAGCAGCACTATCTACAATAACCGAGACATGGAAGCTAAGTGTCTATCGACATGGATAAAGATTTGGTATACATGTACAATGGAACATTACTAATCCATAAAAAAAAGAAATAATGTCATTGGCCAGGACATGGATGGACCCAGATATTATTATACTATGTGAAGTAAGCCAAAGACAAATATCATCACATAAATGTGGAATCCAAAAAATCACATAAATGTGGAATCCAAAAAACAGCACAAATGAACTTATTTATAAAACATAAATAGACTCAGATATAGAAAACAAGCTTATGGTTACTAAAGGGGAAAGAGGGAAAAGGAAGGGATGATTTAGGAGTATGGGACTGACAAATACATGCTACTACATGTAAATAGATAAGGACTTACTGTATAACACAGGGAACTATATTCAATATCTCTGTAATAACCTATAATGGAAAAGAATCTGAGTTATACAAAAACATATATTCATGTGTGTATAACTGAATCATTTTGCTGTATACCTGAAACTAACACAATATTGTAAATCAACTACAGCTCAATAAAAAAATCAGAAGTCAAAGAAAACTATGTGGAGTATGATTCCATTCATACAAGGCTTAACAAATAGCCAAACAATATGCTTATTTAGGAAAACACAACCAGGTGCTATAATGATAAAGGAAAGCAAGGAATGATTATCACAAGCCAGTATAGTGGTTTGCTCTGAACAGAGGGTAGAGATAAAGGTTCTATTGGGGAAGGGACCATCAGGGGAGTCTTAAAGGTACTGGCAATAGTCTACTTCTTTATCTAGGGTAATACTTTTATTTCTTATCATTATTATTATTGGCCACACCACACACCTTGTGAAATCCTAGTTCCCCGACCAGGGATCAAACCCAGGTCCCAGCAGTGAAAGCACCAAGTTCCATCCTCTGGATCATCAGGAGGATCAATCGCCTCCACTCTCAATATCTTTATGTTTAAATAATAGATATGTTTTATTATATACACACACATTTCCAAGTCAAAACATGAATTAATGAATATACTCAGACTATATTATATCTATGTGGATAAATCTCACCTTCCCCCATCAAAAAAAAAATTCACTAGGTGCTGGTTTCATTTCTAAGTATTTGTAGAGACTAGAGAAGACTTGATCAGATAGCACCAATCATCCTTTGGGGAATTACTGTTTTGTTATTCCTGTCCTTAGACATCTTAATGTCAATCTGCATACAGGAAAAGGATTAGGCCGAATGCTTCACAAACTGACTCTTCTGAGGAGGGCCCCAGACAACTTCATTATGAACAAGTTCACCTTCATTTAGAGGCTGAGCAAGAATGAACAAGGGTGACGTTAACCCCTGTCAGTGGCACTATCTCCTCCCAAGCCCTTAACCTTATCCAGGAAACCTGAGTTATCTCTGTAAAAACAAACTGCCAACACAAACCCTAGTACAGCCCCTTAAAATTGCATCAAACACTTCATTTCTCACTTGTTTAATTTCCCTGGTAACAACCTACCTTGGCTTCCCAACTACTTGGCTGCCTGTTCATCATCTGTCAGTTCTAGTTTATGATTCAAAACATTTCCAGGTGGGCCACTAGCTTCAGGAAGGGATTTGGACTTCATTTCTGCCTTGGCCAGTAATCCAACTCCTTCCTTTCACTGGCTTGGCCATTTTCATCCAAACCTGGTAGCATCAGCTGGCATGCGCCTTGCTTCTTTCCAGAATCTTGCCAACCCAACCCCCAGGCATAAGTCCATGACCTCCTGCTGTGACATCCAGCTTAAATTCACCTTCATCTGCAATTATCCCTTTCTTCTTGGCTCTGGTGTAGACAGTAACTATAATAATTCCCTACACCACCACCAGTTTGACACCTCTGAAGATCATCTTGCTGACCTCACCTTTAAACGATCTTTATGAGTGATATTTCTCAGGAGTTCAAACTGACTCTTTGTCCTGGACCACAAGATATGTCTATGTCACATTCTCCTGCCCATCACTGTAGAGTTGAAGTGAGGCTAGCAAAGGCTGGGAGAACAGAGAAACCCAGAAGGCACATACTTGGAAAAAGTCCACATGAGTGGGCCTGGTCATCAAGGTATCAAGCTGTGGGCCAAGTGGGTTCCTTGGCAGCAGGGAACACAACACAACACAATGATGAACAGCAACCACCAAATCTCAGGGTCCGGCAGGTTCAACTTGGGAAGCAGATCACCTAAGAAGTTCAAAAAACCTTTCTCCACACTCCCATTTGTTCTGCCTGGTTAACTTCTACCCTCATCTTTTCAGATCTCAGATTAACCACCATCTCCCTCTATAAATAAATGACTCTAGTGTGAGCTCCAATACATAACATCTTCCACTCTCTCTATAATAACATTGTTGTCATTCAGTAATTAAGTCGTGTCCAACTCTTTGCAACTCCATGGACTGCAGCATGCCAGGCTTCCCTGTCCTCCACTATCTCCCAAAGTTTGCTCAAATTCATTTCCATTGAGTCAGTAATGCTAACTATCTCATTTTGTCACCCCCTTCTCGTGCCCTCAATCTTTCCCAGCATCAAGGTCTTTTCCAATGAGTTGGCTCTTCACAACAAGGGGCAAAAATATTGGAGATTCGGCATCAGCATCAGTCCTTCCAATGAATATTCAGGACTGATTTCCTTTAGAATTGACTGATTTGATCTCCTTGCAGTCCAAAGGACTCTCAAGAGTCTTCTCCAGCACCACAGGTCAAAAGCATCAATTCTTCGGTGCTCAACCTTCTTTCTGGTCCAACTCGCACATTTGTACATGTTAACATGATTAGTTTTTCTCTTGCCCTTGTTAGAAAGATAAGCTCCCATCAGGAGCCAGCATCATCTGGCACAGTACCTGACCCATGCAAAATACAGTAGGAAAAAATAATAAGCCTGTTTGAATGAATGAATCCTTTAAAAGGCTGAAATGGAGAGCTGGGACAGAAGACCAAGGAATCACAGTCCTAGAGAAACTGGGAAAATATGAGCCAGAATAGAGACTAAAGTTTAAGGGAGGGTTTACTCACAAGCAGAGTCTCTGGCACTAAGTCAGACAATGGTTCACAACCAGGTGTTGGTACTGAGTCTCCACACTGCTGATCTAAGTCTGCTCAAATGCATTAAAAAATATATTATTCCCAAATCCTAGGGTAGGGCTGACTCTTTAGAAAATGGCTATGTCCTCAACCACAGGAACACAGATCCAAAGTGGTCCCTAGGAGATCTGAGCAGATATTAAAGCTTTTCCAGGGTTACCAGTACAAATGGAAGACCCCAGGCTGCTCAGAAAAATGAGCTCACGTGATACTACACAGTCATGGATGCTTCAGCTCCCTTTTAAAGGCACCCAAAGAATAAGTCAGGGATTCCCTGGTGGCTCAGACTGTAAAGAATCTGCCTGAAATGCAGAAGACCCAGGTTTGACCCCTGGGTCGGGAAGATCCCCTGGAGAAGGAAATGACAACCCACTCCAGCATTCTTGCCTGGAGAAACTCATGGACAGAAAAGCCTAGCGGGCTACAGTCCATGGGGTTGCAAACAGTTGGACATGACTGAGCAACTAAAAGTTTCATTCACTTTCAAAGAATAAATTATGAAGTAACTAACTGACCACATCTTCACTCAATTTCTGGCTTTCTCCTAACTTCCGAGCAGACAGCATTGACAGCAATATTTCTTCCTCTCAAGGTAAGCCAGCCTCTCCTTCTGCACCCTCCAAAGGCAGTTGGAAAGAATCCTCCCGAACCCCATGAACAGTATGAAAAGGCAAAAAGATAGGACACTGAAAGAGGAACTCCACAGGTCGGTAGGTGCCCAATATGCTACTGGAGATCAGTGGAGAAATAACTCCAGAAAGAATGATGGGATGGAGCCAAAGCAAAAAAAATACCCAGCTGTGGATGTGACTGGTGATAGAAGCAAAGTCCGATGCTGTAAAGGGCAATATTGCATAGGAACCTGGAATGTTAGGTCCATGAATCAAGGCAAATTGGAAGTAGTCAAACAGGAGATGGCAAGAGTGAACATCAACATTCTAGGAATCAGCGAACTAAGATGGACTGTAATGGGTGAATTTAACTCAGATGACCATTATATCTACTAATGTGGGCAGGAATCCCTTAGAAGAAATGGAGTAGCCATCATGGTCAACAAGAGAGTCCAAAATGCAGTACTTGGATGCAATCTCAAAAATGACAGAATGATCTCTGTTCATTTCCAAGGCAAACCATTCAATATCACGGTAATCCAAGTCTATGCCCCGACCAGTAATGCTGAAGAAGCTGAACTTGAACGGTTCTATGAAGACCTGCAAGACCCTTGAGAACTAACACCCAAAAAGATGTCTTTTTTATTATAGGGGAATGGAATGCAAAAGTAGGAAGTCAGGAAACACCTGGCATAACAGGCAAATTTGGCCTTGGAGTACAGAATGAAGAAAGGCAAAGGCTAATAGAGTTTTGCCAAGAGAACACACTGGTCATAGCAAACACTCTCTTCCAACAACACAAGAGAAGACTCTACACATGAACATCACCAGATGGTCAACACCGAAATCAGACTGATTATATTCTTTGCAGCCAAAGATGGAGAAGCTCTATACAGTCAGCAAAAACAAGACCGGGAGCAGACTGTGGCTCAGATCATGAACTGCTTATTGCCAAATTCAGACTTAAATTGAAGAAAGTAGGGAAAACCACTAGACCATCCAGGTATGACCTAAATCATATCCCTTATGATTATACAGTGGAAGTGACAAATAGATTTAAGGGACTAGATCTGATAGACAGAGTGCCTGAAGAACTATGGACAGAGGTTCGCTACATTGTACAGGAGACAGGGATCAAGACCATCCCCATGGAAATGCAAAAAAAGCAAAATGGCTGTCTGAGGAGGCCTTAAAGATAGCTGTGAAAAGAAGAGAAGCAAAAAGCAAAGGAGAAAAGGAAAGCTATTCCCATCTGAATGCAGAGTTCCAAAGAATAGCAAGGAGAGATAAGAAAGCCTTCCTCAGCAATCAGTGCAAAGAAATAGAGGAAAACAATTGAATAGGAAAGACTAGAGATCTCTTCAAGAAGATTAGAGATACCAAGGGAACATTTCATGCAAAGATGGGCTCGACAAAGGACAGAAATGGTATGGACCTGACAGAAGCAGAAGATATTAAGAAGAGGTGGTAAGAATACACAGAAGAACTGTACAAAAAAGATCTTCATGACCCAGATAATCACGATGGTGTGATCACTCACCTAGAGCCAGACATCCTGGAATGTGAAGTCAAGTGGGCCTTAGGAAGCACGACTATGAACAAAGCTAGTGGAGGTGATAGAATTCCATTTGAGCTATTTCAAACCTGAAAGATGATGCTGTGAAAGTGATGTACTCAATATGCCAGCAAATCTGGAAAACTCAGCAGTGGCCACAGGACTGGAAAAGGTCAGTTTTCAAAAAAAAAAAAAAAGAAGACAGAAAAGGTCAGTTTTCATTCCAATCCCAAAGAAATGCAATGCCAAAGAATGCATGAACTACCACACAATTTGCACTCATCTCGCACGCTAGTAAAGTAATGCTCAAAATTCTCCAAGCCAGGCTTCAGCAATACGTGAACCGTAAACTTCCAGATGTTCAAGCTGGTTTTAGAAAAGGCAGAGGAACCAGAGATCAAATGGCCAACATCCATTGGAACATCGAAAAAGGGAGTTCCAGAAAAACATCTATTTCTGTTTTATTGACTATGCCAAAGCCTTTGACTGTGTGGATCACAATAAACTGTGGAAAATTCTTCAAGAGATGAGAATAACAGATAATCTGACCTGCCTCTTGAGAAACCTGTATGCGGGTCTGGAAGCAACAGTTAGAACTGGACATGGAACAACAGACTGGTTCCAAATAGGAAAAGGAGTACGTCAAGGCTGTATATTGTCACCCTGCTTATTTAACTGATATGCAGAGTACATCATGAGAAACTTGGCTGGAAGAAACACAAGCTGGAATCAAGATTGCCGGGAGAAATATCAATAACCTCAGATATGCGGATGACACCACCCTTATGGCAGAAAGT
Source organism: Okapia johnstoni (assembly GCA_024291935.2). NCBI lineage: Eukaryota > Metazoa > Chordata > Mammalia > Artiodactyla > Giraffidae > Okapia > Okapia johnstoni. The sequence continues at coordinate 87,013,899 of CM044305.1, forward strand.
GAAGAAGAATTAAAGAGCCTCTTGATGAAAGTGAAAGAGGAGAGTGAAAAAGTTGGCTTAAAGCTCAACATTCAGAAAACTAAGATCATGGCATCTGGTCCCATCACTTCATGGGAAATAGTTGGGGAAACAGTGGAAACAGTGTCAGACTATTTTTTGGGGCTCCAAAATCACTGCAGATGTTGACTGCAGCCATGAAGTTAAAAGACACTTACTCCTTGAAAGGAAAGTTATGACCAACCTAGATAGCATATTTAAAAGCAGAGACATTACTTTGCGACTAAAGGTCTGTCTAATCAAGGCTATGGTTTTTTCCAGTGGTCATGTATGGATGTGAGAGTTGGACGGTGAAGAAAGCTAAGCGCCAAAGAATTGATGCTTTTGAACTGTGGTGTTGGAGAAGGCTCTTCAGAGTCCCTTGGACCGCAAGAACATACAACCACTCCATCCTAAAGGAGATCAGTCCTGGGTGTTCATTGGAAGGACTGAAGCTGAAGCTGAAACACCAATACATTGGCCACCTCATGTGAAGAGTTGACTCACTGGATAAGACCCTAATGCTGGGAAGGACTGGGGGCAGGAGAAGGTGATGACAGAGGATGAGATGGCTGGACGGCATCACCGACTCGATGGACATGGGTTTGGGTGGACTCACGGAGTTGGTGATGGACAGGGAGGCCTGACGTGCTGCGATTCATGGGGTCGCAAAGAGTCGGACATGACTGAGCGACTGAACTGAACTGAACCAGTGGCAGAAATTTAAGGGCGCCTAGAAACAATCACGATTTTTCTTTAAATGCTCCACGCAGCAGACTAGGTTGAGAAATACATTGCTGTATATTTACTCTATATTGGGGATCTATAATCTTTTCCTGATGAGAAACTGCTATTCTTTTTGGTCTTAAGGAAGCAATGTTTTCCCACTAGGAATCCAGGAAATGTTCACAATGGGCAACAATCCAGGAAACATGGAGAAGTAGGAGAGCAAACAAGGCTCCAATGTCAACTGGCCAATAGACCCACTGCTTGGGGTTTTCTGCTCAGTAGTTGTAAAAGTATGAACAAACATTAAAGTTGATTTCAAATAAGCCCCCTGCTACCGTCATAGAGCGTCTCTGGAAAGAGATGCAAAAATACTGCCAACAGTAGTTGCTACTAAGGACAGAATCAAGGAGGCTGGGGGATGTGAGTTTGAAGGAGAATCAATTTTCATTGCATACCTGTTTGTACTTTTTGAAATCTGTGTTTTAGGTAATATTTTTTAAAATCAGCAAAATTTAATTTTAAATAAAGTAAGCATCCTGCCTGTGACTTGGCTCCGTTTTGCAGTCAAGTTCATTCTTGCTGGGGCAACTCCCATGGCACGCTGGTGGGAAGAGACTCCCTGGCACTTTGTATGTGGGTGGAGATTTTAAAGAAGGGCCTGCTGCCAAGTCCAGATCCCTATGCGATTATTACAGACACTGTGCAGACTACAGTAAAGCTGGAGAAGATGGCACAACAGTTGCTGCTTTCAGACAAAATGGGTGTGGATGAGACTTCATCCTTTCAACTGGCTGATGCCACTGCTCTCCCAATGTGTGCATCTTAACGTGACTGAGTTCACTAGAAACAAAACTGACCAGATGAGCCTACATCACTGAAAACGTCAGTTATTAGAAACGCTGGCTGAAAAAAATAGTGCAAATTCCACAGTGATCAACTGTATGACTCTAAGGAGGGCAGGGGCCACACCGGTCTTATTCACCACATTCCCAGTTCCTAGCATAGTTCCTAGCAGTCAGAAGGCATTCAATGAGAACCTATTGAAAGAATTAAGGATATATGACAGGCAAAAAAGTATGCCCTCTTTCCATTTACCAGAGAAGTTAACTTACTTGCCTAAAGACACACAGCTTAATATTGCCAGATCTCAGACTAGAACAAAGTCTCCTGACTCCTCATCCATTGATCTTTCCATTATACAAAGCTATGTATAAACCAGCAGCGAGAGAATAATAAGGGCTCAAACCATTATCTCAAAAACAGTTAATCAGCAATTTCATACAGTTTAACCTAGAAAATGGATTCTGAGATACAACTGAGAACAAAGAGGATTCAAATATACAATTTCATTTGAAAAATGCATAAATATGTATAGCTGAATCACTTTGCTGTACAGTAGAAATTAATACAACATTGTAAATCAACTACACTTCAATAAATCTTAAAATACACAATCTCATTTAGGTCTTTGAATAAACATTATACAAGTTACTCTAAAAGAATGTCTCTTCTAAATACACTGCTGAATAAAAGTATTTCCAGCTAACGGCCATCCTAAAAGATGTAAGGTGATCTCTTACTGTGGTTTTAATTTGCATTTCCTGATGATTAGTGATGCTGAGCAATTTTCATATATACGTTGACCATTTGTATATTTTCTTTGGAAAAATGTCTGTCCAGGTCCTTTGCCCAATTTTTACCTGGATTGTTCGCTTTTTCACTTTTGAGTTGTACAAGTTTCTTATATTGTTTGGATATTAACCCCTTATCAGATATATGGGTTGCAAATATTTTCTCTTAACATATAGGTAGCCTTACCACTTTGTCAATGGCTTCCTTTGCTGTCCAGAGCTTTTTTATGTCCCTTGTTTATTTTTCCTTCTGTTGCTCTCCCTTTTGTGTCATATCAAAAAAAATCATTCCCAAGGCCAAGGTCACAGTCTTTCCCTTTATGCTTTCTTCTAGAAGGTTTACAGCTTCGGGTATAACATTCAAGTCATTAAACCACTTTGAGTCAGTTTCTGTCTATGCTGTGAGGTTTAAGTGTCCACTTTCACTATTTTGCATGTGGTTATCCAGTTTTCACAACATCGTTAATTGAACAGACTATCCTTTCCCCATTGTGTATTCCTGGTGCCCTTGTAGAAAATTAGCTGAACATATATGTGTGGGTTTACTTCTGGGCTCTCAATTCTCTTCCATTGGTCCATGTGTCTATTTTTATGCCAGTACCATATTGTTTTTTATAGCTCTGTGATATAGTTTTGAGATTGAGAAGTGTGATGCCTCCAGCTATGTTCTTCTTAGGATTTCTTTGGTTATTTAGAATCTTTTGTGATTACAGAAATTTTAGAATTATTGTTTTAATTGCTGTGACAAATGCCATGATAGAAAAAAAGGCAATTCTTGTACATGGTTGATGGGAATTTAATGTGGAACAACCACTATGGAAAACCGCAGAGAGGTCTCTTGAAAAATTAAAATTAGAATTACCATATGATCCAATATATATCCAATATATATCTCCTGGGTATGTATCCAAAGAAAATGAAACCAGTACCTTGAAGAGAGATCTACACACCCATATTCATTGCAGCATTATTCACAATAGCTAAGATATGAAAAAGAACCCAAATATCTGTTAATGAATGAGTAGATAAAGTAATTATGAAATAAATGTTAGTCAGCCCTTAAAAAGGAGAACCTGTCATCTGCAACAATATGGATAAACCTGGAGGACCTTATGCTAAGTGAAATAAACCAGACACAAAGAAAAAGAACCACTGCATGATCTCAATTTTATGTAAAATCTGGTAAAAGTTTAATTATAGAAGCAGAGAGTAGAACAGTGGTTATCAGAGGTGAGGGATATGGGGAGATGTGATCAAAGGGTACAAAGTTATAGTTATGCTAGGCTTCAGCAGTACGTGAATCGAGAACCTCCAGATGTACAAGTTGGGTTTTCAAGAGGCAGAGGAACCAGAGATCAAATTGCCAACATTCGTTGGAGCATGTAGAAAGCAAAGGAGTTCCATAAAAACATCTAGTTCTACTTCCTTGACTATGGTAAAGCCTTTGACTGTATGGAACACAGTAAATCATGGAAAACCCTTAAAAAGATGGGAATACCAGACTACCTTACCTGTCTCCTGAGAAATTGGTATGTGGGTCAAGAAGCAACAGTTAAAACTGGACGTGGAACAATGGACTGGTTCAAAACTGGGAAAGGAGTATGTCAAAGCTACATATTGTTACCTTGCTTATTTCACTTAGATGCAGAGTGTGTGTGCATGAGTGCTAAGTCACTTCAGTTATGTCCACCTCTATGTGACTCTATGGACCATAGCCTCCCCGGCTCCTCTGTCCATGGGATTTTCCAAGTAAGAATACTGGAGCAGGTTACCATGCCCTCCTCCAGGGATCTTCCCAACCCAGGCATCAATACTATATTTCTTACATCTCCTGGATTGACAGGCAAGTTCTTTATACCACTAATGCTACCTGGGAAGTCCTATATGCAGAGTTGCTGCTGCTGCTGCTGCTAACTCACTTCAGTCGTGTCCAACTCTGTGCGACCCCATAGACAGTAGCCCACAAGGCTCCCCCATCCCTGGGATTCTCCAGGCAAGAACACTGGAGTGGGTTGCCATGTCCTTCTCCAAAGCATGAAAGTGAAAAGTGAAAGTGAAGTCGCTGAGTTGTGTCCGACTCAGCGACCCCATGGACTGAAGCCTGCCAGGCTCCTCTGTCCATGGGATTTTCAAGGCAAAAGAGTACTGGAGTGGGGTGCCATTGCCTTCTCCACCTATATGCAGAGTACATCATGCTAAATACCAGGCTGGATGAATCACAAGTTGTAATCAAGATAGCAGGGAGAAATATCAATAACCTCAGATATGCAGATAACACCACCCTAATGGCAGAAAAGTGAAGAGAAACTAAAGAGCCCCTTGATGAAGGCGAAAGAGGAAAGTGAAAAAGCTGGCTTAAAACTCAACATTCAAAAACCTAAGATCATGGCATCTGGTCCCATCACTTCATGGCAAATAGAAGGGGAAAAAGTGTAAACAGATTTTATTTTCTTGGGCTCCAAAATCACTGCGGACCATGACTGCAGCCGTGAAATTAAAAGATGCTTGCTCTTTGGGAAAAAAAAGCTATGACAAACCCAGACAGCATATTAAAAAGCAGAGACATTATTTTGCTGACAAAGGTCTGTATAGCCAAAACTATGGTTTTTCCAGTAGTCAGGTATGGATGTGAGACTTGGACCATAAAGAAGGCTGAGTGCCAAAGAATGGATGCTTTCAAATCATGGTGCTAGAGAAAACTTTTGAGAATCCTTTGGACAGAAAGGAGATCAAACCAGTCAATCCTAAAGGAAATCAACCCTGAATATTCATTGGAAGGACTAATGCTGAAGCTACAATACTTTGGCCATCTGATGCAAAGAGCTGGCTGACTGGAAAAGACCCTGATTCTGGGAAAGATCTGGGAGGAGAAAGGGGCAGCTGAGGATGTGATGGTTAGATAGCAACATCAACTCAGACATAAATCTGAGCAAACTCCAGGAGATAGTGGAGGTCAGAGGAGCCTGGTGTGCTGGAGTCCATGGGGTTGCAAGATTTGAACATGACTTAGCAACTTAACCATTATCACAACAACCACTGCCAAAGGATGAGTATATCTAGAGATCTAACATACAGCACAATGACTATAGTTAATAATATTGTATTGAATACTAGAAGTTTCCTAAGGGCACCACCACAAAAAAACAGAAACAAGTGGTAACTATGTGAGAGGATACATTAAGTAGCTTGATTGTAGTAATCATTTCACTGTGTAAATATATATCATGTTACATGCCTTAAATATAAAAAAATATTTTTTAAAATGAAAATTTTTAAAATAAATGTACAATCAATCCTCAGTATTGTAATATAAAATTTTTGAAAGGAAATAAAATTGTCTTAATAGAAATCTTTTTTTTATAAAAAAATACTTCAGCTAACATGAAATGGAATAATTAGTTTACTGTAAACCAACATGAAACAGAAAAATATGCGTTTGGAAATGTTACTTTATATTGGAAGCTACAAAGAAATGACTGAAAGAGAAGCTCAGTTCCTTAGACTTCCAAAATGAGGCCCCGGAGACTAGTCCTTGGATCAAGCAAGAGCCATCCACAAAACTGCACCTTCCTTACAATAAGACTACCCAAACCCTGCTCGTCCCTCCCGCCTTGTTCAGTTGCTCAGTCGCATCCGACTTTGCAACCCCATGAACTGCAGCATGCCAGGCTTCCCCGTCCTTCACCATCTCCCGGAGTTTGCTCAAACTGGTGTCCATTGAGTCGGTGATGCCATCCAACCATCTTATCCCACTGTTGCCCAGCCTTTTCCTCCTGCCTCCCTCCCCAAGCAGAGCCAAAATGCTCCTAGATGCCCTCTCACTCTTTCCTTTACAAACTAAAGCCTATTATCACCTGGCTAATATAAATAATACATCCTTTCTCATGCTAAATTGATGCTAAAATTTAAACACATAATTAACTTGGTGATAGGAATCCTTTCACCATGCATATATATGTATAAAAATCATGTTGTACATTTTAAATAGTATTTGTCAATTATACCTCAATGAAGTCCCATAAACTAGAATTTAAATTTTAATTTGGAAATGAAGAAACACAAAAAGAGCTTGTCAACAATTTCAGGCTTTCAGTTAATTCACTGTATATCAAATCACTCAAAGCCAATTCTTTAAAATTCATTTCACCAAATAATCAATCCATCAAAACCTGTTAGTTCCAGTGAGAACTCAGAGTTACCCCTCTGTCTGTCTGCCCTCCTGGCTGCCCAACAGAGCATGTTTGAGTGTATGTGTGTTCTGTGTTGGAGGGGGGTGCTAAGGTCACTATTAACAGGTCTTGAACAGGACACTTAAATCTCTGCCATAAGACACAGACTCTCCTATTAACCCTCACCCATCACCCAACTGCAGATGCAGCAAAACCACCTCTGCAAATCTCAGCAGACCTGAAATTTTAGGGGAAAAAAAGCCTCAGAAAAAAAAACTACCAAAATTATTAAGCCCTTCCTTTGTTCAGTTGCTAAGTCGGGTCCAACTTTTTGCAACCCCATGGACTGCAGCACGCCAGGCTTCCCTGTCCATCACCAACTCCCAGAACTTGCTCAAACTCATGTCCATCGAGTCAGTGATGCCATCCAACCACCTCACCCTCTGTCTGTAGATATTCTTAATGGTCACCAATTCCTATCCTCCTTTCTGTAAAGTAGACCTAGCCATTCTGCAGTTAGGAAGATGTGATAAGTTCTAGCTAATGAAATGTGAAGGAAAAATCACACATATCAGTTCCAACCTGAAACCAGAAATCTTTACTGATTCTCCAAGTCCCTTCTCTTTCCCTGGCCTGTGTTCCAAACAGAGCAACTATAAGATACCAGAGTCTTCGTCGGTTTTCATCCTCCATCAGCTTGGTTTCACAAGTATCTGAGCCTTCTCAACAACCCCAGCTTGTACTGATACCATTCATACCTGGGAAATAAACCTTTGCTATTTTAGGACACTGAGCTTTTGAGGTTCATCAGTTAGTGCAGTATAGCCTAGCCTTTTTCAGCCAGTAAAAAACTAAGTAGTTAATTGAAACATGTCTTTGGGGAATCAATAATTGTACAATTTCAGAGGAAGGAAGAACGTGTTACTATCTCAAAGGGACTGAATCTCCCCATTGCTCCCACCCTAGACTTCTCCCTCAACCCATACTGGCTGCAAGATGACTGCTGTGAGACATAATAAAACTTCAAAAAAACAATCAGTTAAGTGGCAATTTGGTCAATTAATCACTGAGCAAGGTAGTTTTCGGTGAATTGATGTTCAGCAACTTGACTTTCAGTTACTTGGTTGAATCCTGGAATAGGAGGCCCCTGCTATAGGCTGCGGAGAAGGCAGTGGCACCCCACTCCAGTACTCTTGCCTGGAAAATCCCATGGATGGAGGAGCCTGGTAGGCTGCAGTCCATGGGGTCGCGAAGGGTCAGACACGACTGAGCGACTTCACTTTCACTTTTCACTTTTGTGCATTGGAGAAGGAAATGGCAACCCACTCCAGTGTTCTTGCCTGGAGAATCCCAGGGACGGCGGAGCCTGGTGGGCTGCCATCTATGGGGTCGCACAGAGTCGGACATGACTGAAGCGACTTAGTAGCAGCAGCTATAGGCTGATGAAAGACATTCCTGTTCTAAGGGGAAATCCTCACAGGTAAGACAAAAGAAGCCCCTATTCTGTCCATCCACCAAGGTTAATCCTGTGTCCATCACTCCAAATTTCCTCTTTCTTGAACATATGATCTTGCCTTTGTCCAGAAGTCCAGTAACTTCAAGAGGTTCCAGAAGAAACTTTGGACAGAATTTCTGAAAAAAACAAGCCCAACTTCTGGAAGACTCTTTGCCAGCGAGTTCAGAAGCAGGGGATCTTACTCTTCTGTCCTCTCCAAACAAGTTTAGACTAATCTCCCATTTGTCTCTGGATAAATGACTTCTGGAATAGTATGACTCAGAATGGTTTTAGAGAAGGAAATGGCAAGCCACTACAATATTCTTGCCTGGAGAATCCCATGGACCAAGGAACCTGGCAGGCTACAGTCTGTGGGGTCACAAAAGTCGGACATGACTTAGCAACTAAACTACTAACTCGAATGGTTTACTGGAGATTAGCACTTAGCAACAAGTGAAATGTTGGGTAAAGAGACTTTACTACAGTCTCTACTGACCAGTGTAAAGATGGTTGTTCAGTATTTTCCTTTTCTGATCCCTACATTCCTCTTCAATCTTTTAAAATGAAGGTTCTTTGAGTCATCCAGAAGCAAGATTTGATGACTAACGAAGTTTTTCTTAGCAGCACCCAAATAAATTTTCCTTCATAAAAATGCATACTGTTCCCATCTCCCCCCGCCCTCACACACACACACAAACACATTATTCTGTAATTGTTCCAGTGAGATAATAACAGACATAAATGACCTGGATGGCATCAAGTACCTTAATCTGGAATTTCTAGGACATCACATTCCAAGAGGCCTTAAGTCTGAAATCTGGTGTTGAGAGGTCTCAGATGGGTCTTTATCCCCACACTGTTTGTTTTAAGAAAAACATTACAGGTTCATTATCAACAACCCTCCAGTCAGCCCAGTTCTCTCACAATAGCCCCAGGAACCAGTTTGGGGATTTATGATAACTGCCCTCATGGGCTTCTACCAATATAAGATTGTTGGTATTAATATTATCCATGCATTCTTTCAACAGGCACTTATTAAGTGGCTAATATGTACTAGAGAGCAGTGATGAGGACACAAGACAAAACAAAGTGCACATTATGAAATAATCCAGGAATTTTATGGCTCCCTCATTTTTTATGACTTCCTCATTGACTTGGCACACTTAGGGCAACTTCGCAGAAATAACTTACATATGCTATTTCTTCACAGCAAGTAACATAGTCTGTAGTTACTTTCCATGTACACACAAGTTCTGTAGTTTGCCTGTTGTGAAAAAAAATAAATAACAGCCCTAAATGGTGCCCCCTTGATGAAGTGGGCAGATCCTGTGCTCACCATCTACACAGCCATCCTTGGGCCTGGAATACCAGTAGTCTCCTCTTACTGATGGTTGGTGACTAGAGAGCTACTATAAAAAGGTAAAAGAACCTCAAAGCCTGGACAATAAGGAAGGCATGCCTAAAGAATGGGAAGAATGAGTCAGTAAAAGCAAATCCTTACTCTGGTCTATAAGACGTAGTGTGTGACCTAGCCCCAGCCAACCTCTCTACCTAGCATCATCCCATTCTCCTTTCCACTCATGACAAAGCTGCTACACTCCTTTATCCTCTGAGTCTTCACGCAAGCCATTCCTCTATAGGAACACATCTCACCCCTACTCACACAGGTCCTAGGGAAGCCTTCTGTAACTCAGCCATGCCCTCCCATCCCACATTTGGTCCCTCTATCCTATACTCTCATAAAAATGTTACATTTCTTTTCAGCAACTGCCACATCTTTGTACCCTCCCTCAGTGCCAAATAAAGTGCCTGGCAAACTGTAAGCACTCAAATATTTGTTGAATGAGTCAGTGAATGAGTAAGTGGATGGATAAATGAATGAATGATGGTTCCAGCTCTCTGGGATCTATCCCCAAATAAAAGGAACAGGTACAAGTGAATAAAAGCTTTCAAGTAATAAGATCTGAGAGTATTAAATATATTTATATTATATATATATATATGTGTGTGTGTGTGTTTATGTGTATTTGGGAGGAAGAGGACTATGGGGCTTTCGTGCAGAAAGTGTTTGTAGTCAACTACTGACTATCAATATATAAATATGTATAAAGTACATGGGTATATAGATATAGAGGTGGGGGAGAGGGAGGCAGGGAAAGAGTGTGTGTATATATGTATGTATTTGGGAGGAAGAGGACTGTAAGCCTTTGTTCCAGAAAGTTTTTCTAGTCAACAGTCCTCATAACTGAAAGACGCACATGCATGCTCAGTCGCTAAGTCGTGTCCAACTCTTTGTGATCCTATGGACCGTAGCCCACCAGGCTCCTCTATCCATGGACTTCTCCAGGCAAGAATACTGGAATGGGTTGCCATGCCCTCCTCCAGGGGATCTTGCCACACCAGGAATTGAACCCATGTCTCTTGCATCTTCTGCATTGGCAGGTGGATTCTTTACCACTGAGCCACCAGAGAAGCACCCGAAATACAGGTCCCATGAAACCATAAAGAGAATGGAGTCCAGGGGAAAAAAACAGTATGGCAAGTGTTATGTGTGCCTGTGGGGCTCTGGCTCAGTGTGATTTTTCTGTGTGCCTCAGGAGCTCCTGTCAGGCTTTGTTCTCAAGTTTCCCAACATGTTTGACCAGAGCTGCTCTTGCCTCAGTGAGGGACTATCTGCTCTTTGTCCCCTTCCTGTTCCCTAGTAGGACATACAGGACAATGTATGTCTTCCTTGGACAAATAAGAAAACTTGGTCAGGAGGCAGAAAGTACTGTGGTGGGAGTGGTAATTGTTTACTCTTGGGAGTCTAATTGAATCTCAGAGAAATAATTTGCATAATATTAAATGATTTGCATATAGATGGGACTAAGAAATTCCAGGAGACCCTTTCTTTACTTTTCCTCCCTCCCACCTCAACCGTTTCCAGTCCAAGGTCGCACAGTCAAGTTGAGGCCAGTGAGCGAGTCCCACCCAGGTAGCGCTCACCTCCAGCGGCTGGGAAAAAAAAGATACCAAGACAAGAGGTTTAACAATGTCCCATTTTGTCACCTTAATGATATGTAATTTTAACTGAAAGATTTACTACTTCTAAGAGTCAGATTATGAAATATCGTTGGCACTTGCTCACCACCACAAATACTATTCCTGGTATTTTTGACTGGGCTGCCACTGAGCAAGAAGGAAGTTGTTTGTAAAGCTATTCTGAAAGAGTCTGCAAGCTGTATGATGGCAGCACCTCTCCCAGGTAATTTTTTGTTTACAGCAACCCTTTGGTTGTTACAGTAAAATATAAACATACATTTTCTCTTATAGCCCTCAGCACAGGTCTGCGGTTGTCAGGCCTGGCCCTGGGATACCATCAGCTCTTCTGATATGAGTTTTAGAGCCTATCAGCAGTGGAAGATGGAGAAGGAAATGGCAACCCACTCCAGTATTCTTGCCTGGAGAATCCTAAGGATGGCAGAGCCTGGTGAGCTGCCGTCTATGGGGTCGCACAGAGTCGGACACGACTGAAGCAACTTAGCAGCAGCAGTGGAAGAGAATTAGTTACCATATCCTGACAAAAGAAAGTTCTAGAAATCACCAGGAATTTCCCAATGCTAGAAGTAGGAAGCAGAGGATCCAGGTCACAGGGAATGGGCATAGGGTTGCTCAGGAACTGAGCACGAAGGAAAACCAGACAGACGGGGAAGAGGCCCTTAATGAGTTTTAAAGATCCCTAATCAGCTATTTATTAAAACTTTGACATCTGAAAGGGCAAGAAAAAAAAAAGGGGGAGGGTCATCTATTAGAAAGGCCAGAATCCAGAACAATGACAACTATAAATGCTGGCAAGGATGTGAAGCAACAGAACTCTCATTCATTGCTGGTGGGAATGCAAAATGGTTCAGCCAGTTTGGAAGACCATTTGGCAGTTTCTTTAAAAACTAAACATACTCTTACTGTATGATCCAGCAATCATGTTCCTTGGTATTTACGCAAAAGAGCTGAAAACACATCAATACAGAAACCGGCACATGGATGTTTATAGCAACATTATTCATAATCATTCAAACTTGGAAGCAAGTGTCCATCAAGAAGTGTATGGACACGATGGAATATTACTCATCCATAAAGAGGAAAGCATTTGAGTCAGTTCTAATGAGGTGGATGAACCTAGAACCTATTATAGAGTGAAGTAAGTCAGAAAGAGAAAGATAAATATTGCATTCTAACACATATATACAGAATCTAGAAAAATGGTACTGAAGAATTTATTTACAGGGAAACAATGGAGAAACAAACATAATAGAGAATAGACTTATGGACATGGGGAGAGGGAAGAACAGGGTGAGGTGTATGGAAAGAGTAACATGGAAGCTTACACTACTATATGTAAAATAGATAGCCAATGGGAATTTGCTGTATGGCTCAGGAAACTCAAACAGAGGCTCTGTATCAACCTAGAGGGGTGGGATGGGGAGGCAGATGGGAGGGGAGGTTCAAAAGGGGATATATGTATACTTATGGCTGATTCATGTTGAGGTTTGACAGAAAACAGTAAAATTCTGTAAAGCAATTATCCTTCAATACAAAATATATATATATTTTTTAAAAGAGGTATATGGACAAAAACTACAGCACATCAGGACAATGGAATATTATTCAGCACTAAAAAGGAATGAGCAACCAAGCCATGAAAAGACACAGAGGAACCTTAAATGCATATTACTAAGTGAGAAGCCAATCTGAAAAGACTACTTGATTCCAGCTAGCTGGAAAAGGCAAAACTATGGAGACAAAAAAAGATTAGCAGTTGCCATTAAGGGTGCAAGGTGGAAGAGAAGGAATAAGTAGAGCACAGAGGATTTTTAGGGCAGTCAAAATAGTCTATGGGACATTGTAACGATGGATATATACTTTATACTTGTGCATTTCCAAAACCATAGAATGCACAACACTAAGAAAACAAAAAGTTTTTTTAATCTGGAGAATTATTGTTGGCTAGAAAGTGCTCTGCCCAGAGTCAAGAGACTGGTTCTTACTATGATTCTGCCACTTACCAGCTTTGTGACACTGGGCAAGTCCCTCACCTCTGTAGACCTCAATTTCCTTTTTTGTATCAAGTGAAATGAATACTTACAGATAGGAGATATCAAAGACACTTAGAAACAAAGAACTCCAAATTATTCAACTGAAAACAGCGATTGTGTCACTACATAAAAACCCTCATGGTTCTTTCTTTAGGATAAGCCCCACAACCACTCAGCATTTGTCATTCTTTCTGGAAGGTGACTTCCAGGAGAATTCTATTAGACTGGCAGCCTTCTCCTAAGCAAACCATTTTTAGAGTACAGAGGAATAACAGTTCATCCATGCATTCAGATCACTACATTGAGTCTTTAATTCTTACCCCAATTAAGCATTTTCTTATAAAGGGCATATACTGCATGGGGCTGCCAACTAAAAAAAAAAAGTCACTCGTCACCCTGTCCTATGGGGATTAATTTATTAGCCACAGCACTCACTGACCTTCAGGGTGGAGATCAAGAATGAGGCACTCAGGGAAACTGGCAGAACAAGGCCTTCAGATAGTTATTTTCAGAAGAAAATTTTATCCTTCACAATTCCTGCAGCTCCTGATACTTAGAAAAACACTAAGACCATTAACTAAGACATCTGTTCCTTGTGACTAGCAGCAACCTTATACTGAGATGTGCTTGATTATATGCACCCTTCATCAAAATCACATATAGGCTGACTGCTCCCCCTGGTCTCTTCTAAGTAGTTCCTCAGAGCTCTCTGAGAGGCTGTCTCTCAAGCCATGAGGTGAAGTGAAAGTCGCTCAGTCAAGTCCGACTCTTTGTGGCCAGGCTCCTCTGTCCATGGAATTCTCCAGGCAAGAATACTGGAGTGGGTTGCCATTTCCTTCTCCAGGGGATCTTACTGACTCAGGGATCGAACCTGGGTTCCTGCACTGCAGGCAGATCGTTTACCATCTGAGCCACCAGGGAAGTTCCTCTCAAGCTATACCCCTCAGTAAGTCCTCCAACAAAACTGAAACTCTCAGCTCTTCACAGCTCTCACGTTGTGCATTTTTACGTCAGTCGACGTAACAGTTGAAGAGGGCAGTGTGCTGGAGTTGGCCAAGGAGTCAGAGGAAATAGAGACCTGGGTTCTAGTCCCAGATCTTAAATAAAATGCTAAATTATGTGAAGTAATTTAGCCTCTACTTTTCAGATTCCTCATCTGTAACCTGATGATCATCACAATAATAATCATAATAACAGCAGCTATCATTTGTTAACACCTACAGTGGTTAGAAGTGGAAAAACGAAGACCCACAAAAGGTCCTCCTTTATCCAAGGTCACCAACTAAGAATGAGATTCAAGCCCAGGTCCTTCTGACTTCAAAACACGTATTTCCTTTTTTCCCCAGTTATTCCACATTGTCTCCCATTAAATAAGCTAGAGAACCTCCAAGGTCCCTTCTGAGTCTGACATTCCAGCATTTTATGAGCCAGAGGTTCACCTTATATGTACTTAACTTTAGGGTCCTCACAGCCCTGCCCTTTACCATGATATTCTTAATCTCGCTTTTTAAAAAGATTGCTCACATTTTCATTGAAGACCTTGAATCATTTATTCTTAGCCAAGTAAACGCAAATACTTTCGCATCTTTCAAAAACCTTAGCCCTTTCACTAAATCAGGAGCTAGGTGAAGCACTTGTTCTAGAACAGATTCCTGGCTCAAGAGAAGATTCTAAACGTCTGGTAACTGAGGCTACCATCACTACAAAAGCCATTTTTTCCCCACTGAAAACTGCTGGATTATGAAGCTGCCTCTGAGTGGAGTGATGCTGAGAATAAAAGCTCCGAACCTACATGGGTACACACTCTTCTGTGGAATTCCACCAATTGAGACTTCATCTCTTGGTCTTTGAAGAATTTTAAAAGTCCCTATTAAAACAGTAAGAACTATGGAAGGATAATACCTTAAACCTGTAGGTGGGTAAGAAGCAACTTTAGTGTGCTAAAGAATATAAGCCCATTATGGTGTTGGAAACAGTCTAAATTGCTGGTGAAAGAAAGAAAGGGTTCTTCCAGGAGAGACGTGTGGGAAGTAGGGGAGGGTCAAAACCAGCTTGGCTGACTTCTCGTTTTGCTGCATTTGAATCCTGCTCATGGAAAACCATGAGAAGCCTGATCAATGAGGGTGAACAGAAAGCAGCCTTTAAAATGTGAGAAACAATGGTCAGAAATTAGAGACTTGGTAACTTTCATACCTAGAAAAACCCTGGAACAAACAGGGAAAATAACCAATGGACAAGGATTTTAGGACACAGAGGGCAATCTATCAGGCTGACAATGAAGAATACAATGTCACACAAACCTAATTTCCTGTTTCTGACAGGGTAACAAACCCAGAAGTTTGGAGAAAGTAATAAATGTGCTGTATTCCCAGGTGGCGCTAGTACTAAAGAACCTGCCTGCCAGTGCAGGAGACAGAAGAGACATGAGTTCGATCCCTGGGGTCAGGAAGATCGCCTGGAGAAGGAAACAGCAACCCACTCCAGTATTCTGGCCTGGAGAATCCCATGGACAGAGGAGCCTGGCACGCTACAGTCCATGTTACTGCAAGAGTCGGACACAA
This sequence comes from Okapia johnstoni, assembly GCA_024291935.2. Classification (NCBI taxonomy): domain Eukaryota; kingdom Metazoa; phylum Chordata; class Mammalia; order Artiodactyla; family Giraffidae; genus Okapia; species Okapia johnstoni. The sequence continues at coordinate 87,029,592 of CM044305.1, forward strand.
CTGAAGTGACTTAGGATGGATACAGGTGGTGGGTCTTTACATTGTGTCCCCAGGGTGAGGGAGATAAGGTCCTGAAACAGTTTGCCAGTAGTGGGCACCCCAGAACTGAGCCAGACCCCCAAGCACAGGGACTGCAACTGCATGGTCACTTAAAGCCTACCACAAATGGCATGGTCACTCAAGTTCTGTTACTGTTGTTCAAGATCTGAGATGATTCTTACATAGGCTTTGAAGGTCTTGCACAGGAATTCTACCTCAGCCCTGAGCTTTCACTACTGGTGCTGGAAGGAACCTAGTATTTGTCCAGTGTAATTGAACTAGCTGCCTGTCAACCAAGGAATCAGTATAAAAGAGATTTTAAATCAGAAACTAAGTAAAAAGCTGAACTATTTATTGATAAGCACAAACTAGAAACCTAAGAGAAATTAGTAAATGAAATTGAAGAAGTACACATCAGAGCAAATCCAAAGACAGAAAATCTTTTATCTGTTAATGATTTTTGTGTTAACTTATAACCAACATCTCAATTTTTCAAACATCAGCCCTGCCAGGCACTATCAGTCAATTAACTGACCCCCTCCTTTCCCTGTCACTCTCTTGACAGACTTTCCACAGGTTTTATAAAGTCGGTTATGTACAGAGCTGCTTGATTTTCCTTTCAACATGTTTAAGAATTCTTACAATCTCACCAGGGTAAAGATAGTCCTTTCAGTTATACCCAGCTGTCTAATCAGCGTGGGCCCCACATTATCTTATTTCAATGCCCATCTCAGCTCCCCGCTGGGACTGTATCCAACAGAGATGCAGGTAGATGTAGATGGTGTTATAGACTGAATTTTGTTCCCCTCTTCCCCAAATTCATATGCTTAAGTCCTAACCCAGAAATGTGACTATAATTGCAGATGGGGTCTTTAAGGAGGTAACTAAAATAAAAAGTCATAAGGGCCAAGCTCTATTTCAGTCTGACTGGTGTCCTTAGAAGATCATGTGATGTCACAGTAAGAAGCCTCAAAAGAAACCAACCCTGCCAACCCTTTGATCTTGGGCTTCTAACCTCCAGAACTTAGAAAAACAATTTGTTGTTTAAGCTACCCAGTTTGTGGTATTTGGTTATGGCAGCCCGAGCCAACTAAGACAGACGAAGAGAGTTAGGCCAAGCTGGATTCAAACTTGCTACTTGTTATCTGTATAGTATTAGATGAGTCACTGCATCTTCCTGAGTCTCAGTTTTCCCATCTGTAAAATGGTGATAAGAATATCCTCTGGTTGTGGTGGTGGTGATAGTGTGACCATTAGAATATGTATGTATGCTGAGTCATGGGGGGAGAAGGAGGTCCCTGAATAAATGGACTTAAAAAAAAAAGCACTACCCTCAGTGCAAGTATGTTTGCATAGATCCTGATATATTTTTTATCCTAGTTAAGGTTTTATTGGCTTAACTAAACCAGAGAAACGTTTTCAGTTAAAATTCAGCCTTTAAAGCTCAGAAACCTTCTTTTCTTGCTCTGTTTGAAGTTGCTGTATTTTCTTCCCAAGCTCATTTCAAACTGTTCTGCCCCTCAGTGCCAGATAGAAAGCTTCCTGATGTATTAAGTGTACTCACTCACATAAAAAAGGATTTCCTCAGTTAATTCTCCATTTTAACTGACGCCTTTTACAAGTTAGTGTCTCAAAATTAAGATCCGCATATTCAGGTCAGAGATCTGCTCACTCTGAAAGAAGCACTGAACCTCATCAGAGCTGCCATCTCTCTTGCAAAGCCTTTATCAGAACCTCCCTTTCCCATCAGGGCTTCCCAGGTGTCTCAACAGTAAAGAATCCACCTGCCAATGCAGGAGATGCAGGTTCAATCCCCGGGTTTGGAAGATGCCCTGGAGAAGGAAATGGCAACCCACTCCAGTATTCTTGCCTGGAGAATCCCATGGACAGAGGACCCTGGTGGGCTACAGTCCATGGGGTCGCAAAGAGTCAGACATGACTGAGCACGCTCACATGCACACCCTTTGCCATTAGGCAGAATCGGACTGTATCTCCCACCAAAGTGATGCCTTCTAAACCAGCACGTTGTCACAGGGTCAACTGGACTTCACAACAACAGATGGCATAAAGCTATCAAGACATGGAATAAATGGAATTCAAACATTTACAGTACAAATCACATGAGATTGATTTGCTGTTGTTCTCTTTAATCAGAACCAATGCTTGCTTGTTTTAGAAACTGGTGGGCAAAAATTATGCAGTAAAACCAAAAGTATATAAACAGATCGTCAGAATTAAAGAAACAAAACTCACATCCGTAATCAAGGCCAAGCACGTTTATCAGACGAGATTCCATGTGTATTGCCCTAGAAATTTGTTCAGGAGGTTTCTCCTTGGAGAAGGCCATTTGAGGCTGTGAGAAAATGAAAATATACGAATTTCCAAAAATTAGCACATCAGCTAGCGACCCTTTGGACTGTAGCCCACCAGGCTCCTCTATCCATGAAATTTTTTAAGCAAGAATACTGGAGTGGCTTGCCATTTCCTCCTCCAAGGGATCTTCCTGACCCGGGGGTAGAACCCGCATCTCTTGTTGTCTCCTGCATTGCAGGCAGATTCTTTACCGCTGAGCCATTGGGGAAGCCCCAAATGGCCTCTTGAAACCTGTATAAGTTGTAGACTGTGGTGCTCAATAAATATCTGCTTTCTTTATTCTCCTTCACAAGGGAGGCTAAGATTCAGGCAAAATTGTAGTGTTCTGACATCACAAATCAAGCCCTACATTTTAACTTGTTATCCACTGTAACAATGCTGTAACAGTGGTCTCCAATACTTTTGGCACCAAGGACCCTTTTGTGAAAGAATTTTTCCATGACGGTGGTGGGGGGCGGGGAATAGGAAGGATGGTTTCGGGTTGATTCAAGCACACTTCATTTATTGCATACTTTATTTCTAATCAAATGCTGCTGATCTGACAGATCAAGGCAAGAGTCTACGGATGGAGGTTGCAGACCTCTGCTCTATAACACTATAGATGATATTATCTATATCCTCATTAAAGGATTTGCTGAATTTTCTTCATGACGCAAATATCAGTGTTTATCCTTCAAAGGCTGGACTAAGTGGTTCAACACATAGGGAACCAATGCTCGTACTTCAACAAAATGTTTTCACACTATGCCAGTGGGTGCGATGGGTGTGTAAATTGACAGACTCACGAGGCACAGACAGATGATGTTGGCTTGCTCTTTTATTACAGTCCCTGAAGTCACTTATCTGCTGTGGATAAGCAGAAGTGGCAAGAAGGTGACAGATGCAGTAAAGGATTCTAGATAAGCATAGGTTGCCAGGTCACGATCAGAAACAGGAGATGGCAGGGTAAGGTGACAAACGAAGGCCAGAAATAGAAATCAGAGTCACTTGGCCAGGCCAAGCCAGAGATAGAGTGAAGAGAAGCTCTCAGCCCTACAGAACTGGCAAACACTGAAGAGCCTTGTGTATGTAAACACCCAGCACAGAATCTTAACTGCTCCCTGGCATGAAAGCACTGCTCCTGACTTATTTGAATTCTAACTATTAACTTCCGTTTCTTCCAATCAATGAAGTACATCTGAGATTACTGGCTATGGACTTTGAAATCAAAGTGAGGCTCTTGGCTGAGCCAGTTCACCATGATGAGAGCCACCTGAAATCAGGACACATTGTTTTCCAATTTAATACACTCAGAAAGCATCCAGCTCTGCACATACAACAACTATAGTGATAATTATTAGTAAATCATGTTGGACTGCATTTTATTCCTAGCTGGTCTTTAATGTACACAGGGCGAGTGTTGGGATAGGGTGCAGAAAGTAAGCTCCAAAATATGTCTGGCCTTAGAATGAACTTTATGGTGCTAACTGGGGATCCTGGAGGCAGTATCATAAACTCCATGGTAACATTAATTGTAACAATGAATTACAATTGACAATATAACCATTCTTACTGTCGTATAGGATGGACGATCTTTTGCAGTGATGTTTCCCAAGCTACTCTGGTAAATTCCAGTGAGATGCTTTTTAAAATGAAGACTTTGTGCTCCCACTCCTAGGGATTCTAATTCATTAGGTCTAGCTCAGAAATCTCCATTTTCACCAAACACCCTAAGTGGATGCAAGTACTCTTATGGACCATACTTTGGACAATACTGAGCACTGGCACACACAAAAAAGAAATTTCTTATTTCAGACAAACCCATTGAGTCTTTCTGCTGGATGTGGATTTTAAATGGAATCACAGAAGTACTCTAACCACTGGATTTGGCTTGCCCACTGGTCTCTGGATGACATGTAATGCTAAACTAAGGACATATGATGCCAGGTTTAAGGGTCTCATAGACCAACTGTAACATCTCCATCAACCCTCAGCCTTTGGTTCTCTTGCAGATTCTAACCCACTGAATGCCTGGTCAAGACACAGTTGGGGTCAGAAAAATAACTGCAAATGATTTGTGCTATTCTACCATCAACATTTCACCTGCAGCCACATCCAGGAAATCTGGCTCCATGTTAAGCTGAACATTAAAAAGGTCAAAATTTTGATTTAACTCAAAAATAATTCTCCTTGTCTAGGAACCCAACTAACACCTGCTTTATTATTCATTTAATTGAGTTCCCTGGTGGCTCAGATGGTTAAGAATCCGCCTGCAATGTGGGCGACCTAGATTGGATCCCTGAGTTGGGAAGATCCCCTGGAGGAAGGCATGGCAACCCACTCTAGTATTCTTGCCTGGAGAATCCCATGGACAGAGGAGTCATGGGGTCACAAAGAGTTGGACACAACTGACCGAATAAGCACAGCATGATTGAGTGCCTACTAGGAAACAAGCTACTGCAGTACAAAGCAATGACCCTAGTACTAACATTCATTCAATCCCAAGTGCTGTGCTAAGCTCTCTATATGCATTATCTGGTCTCCACCACAATCCTAGAAGTACCACTATTATTCCAACTGACAGGTAAACAAGCAGGTCCACGGCCACATTGTAAGTGGTAAAACTGGGATTTCACCACTGGTCAGAGCACACGTGCTGAACCACTCCACTGTCAATTATATCAGCACTGCTTATGGATTAGAGGTTCACAAAAAGGGGTCTGCAGGCCAACAGCATTGTTAGCACTAACTGTAATTAGAGATTCCAGTTCTGGGGGCCCACCTCAGATGTAATGAATCCAAGCTCTGAGTGTGGAGCTGCCGGGAGCCAGCTCACGAGATGCCCAAAAGGACTGATTTGAGCAAGGCTTCTCAGGCCTCAGGGATTCTCGAGAGGCTGCCTCAGCGCTCACCTTAAAGATATCTGTCTTTCTGATGTTTACTATAATAAACCTCTTCTTATTTTCTATGACTTAGGCGAAAGGCCTTTCCTGATTCCCTTCTAAAACAGATGATTCTGAAACCTCAAATCAACAAGGCCCCTAAACGGTAGCATCCTAAATAAAATTATCTGGGATATAGAGTATGCTGATCTAAATTCCTTTTGCTAACATATTAGTTTGTTTAATAAATGTACCTGTGCCTTTGGAGCTAATGTGCATAACTTCTCCCTAGTAATAAATCAGCATTGAGAGCCTCCGCACAGAGCCCCTATGGGCACAAAACCCTTCGCAGGAAAAAAGGCTTGTTAGGAAATACAAAAAATAGTGCTTTGTGGAACTGTTACTTAGTCTATATTTACTCACTATGTTTTTACTCTTAACGTATTTAGCCTATATAATGAAAGCATAATAGTTAAAAATTTATATAAATAAGAGTTGAGCTTTAATACAAATAATAAGACAATTGTTGATTTAACTGATGATTCTTACTTAGAGCTGGCCTTCAGCTTGCTGTTCTATGACTTTATGGGACCGCATTCTTTTCTGTTAAGCTCAAGGCATAGAGTCAATTACCAAAAACAGGTTTTACCTTGAAACTTCCTGTTGATGAATTCTTTCCTGATGTGCCCTATACAAAAGTATTCTGACTGATCAACCTTTATCAATAGAGAGTCACAAGGTGTTAGCAGGCCACCAGGCCAGAAGATGATGTAAACAAAATGAGGCTTTTTTGTAACTAAAGACATGCAAACGGCTTCAATGAGGGTTGAAGCTGCTGGCCCATTGAGCTAACTTGATAGGCCCATTAAGATATACCCATTAAGCTGAATTGGTATGTCCCTTAAGCTGAATTGGTATGACTCTATACGTTACATTTGTTTCTATGTACCACAAAAAATATAAAAGCTGTCTTAAAAATAATAAAGTGAAGAAGACACCTGGAAACACCAAGACTTGCTGTGTCTTCTCATTCGTATCACCGACGCCGTCCATCCTGAGGGAACCCTGACCAGCTGGAACAGGACTCCGGCATGGAGCCAAATGATCTGTTCAACAAGGCCTTCAGGTGCTTCTCATAGGCACCAAAATCTGAGAAGCATCGAATTAGAGAACCATCTATGGAAACCTATGAGCCTTGGAGACTGACTCAAGGTCTTGGGTTGGGCCATCACTTCTGGCTTAATGTCAGCATAATTGCCCCATGGGAAAAGTATAACCTCAAAGTCGGGGGCCTATTGTCCCTCGAGGCCCAAACATTTTAAAGGATACTTTATCCCACAAGTACAGTAAGAACTAACATCCCCCTGGCTAACAAGTCAAACTATCATCCAGGCATCCATTCGCTCATCCATTCACTCCCCAAGTATTTAAGAACCAGGAACCAAGGATCCATAAACAGCCACATACAGGAAATTGCACAGCACATGAGGCTAGACTTTGTGATATGGCAGAAGCACGGACCACTTCAAAGGCTGTAAATCCATACAAGCAACCTCTACATCAGCTGAGAAGACTCAGTTAATGAAACCCTATAAGGTGTACAGTCAGACACCCAGAGCGCACTGCTCTTTTGTTTAATTACTGAGTCTCAACAGAGGCATTCCCAGAGCATGAGATAAAGTCACCCAAGAACTAAAGTTCATTTCTATATTCCCCAGCCCAGTACCAGCCACAACCAACTGCCAGATGGCCTTTCCCCTGTGGGATAAACAAACACTGCCATAATAGCTGATTTTACTTTAGCAAAGTTTAGTCACTGAAAAGCCAACACCTAAAAATAAATAAATAAATAAATAAAAAGCCAACACCTGAAAAGACCTTTCCTTTTAGAAACACCCCAGGAAAGGACCTTTGAAAGTTTGATGAAAACCCTGATTCTAGAACATCAGCTCCACCATGGGAGGAATGTTGGTGTTAATTTTGTACCCTGATATATTTTAAGGAGCAAGAACAGTGTTTGGTATATAATTGACAATCAGTAACATTTGTCGTGAAATTTTCTGGCCTGTCCTCACTTCATACCATCCCACAGAGCCATTCTTTTCAATAAAGTTGATGTCAAGCTTATTAATTCCCAAGTGACTTCATTTTTATATCTTTGCAAGGCTTTTTTTCCCCTACATAAATTTCTCCCCCCAAAACCCGTGGTTAGACAATCTAAAAGCTTTGGTTTAGGAAATGTGGTCATCCCACTTAACACACACCCACTGAATCTTAACCAAGAAGCCAAGAATAGGCTTTGGAAAAATAAACCGCTTAAAAGCACACAAGCCAGATACAGTTTCTAAGTCTCTAGAAAGCCTTTCCAACTGGAGCAGCACTGATCTTTTGGCTACAGGCCAGGCAGGCTGAGAACACAGGGCATGCCCTCCCTGGCTGGCCTCCGGAAAGACCAGGCTGACCTAAGAATCTGGCGCTCATTTCCTTTCTGGCAACTGCCACCATAGATACTCACAGCTAGACAGCGGTGGGCAGAATATCAGATGCCTGGGATCTGGGCGTCACCTCAGGGCAGGAGCTCAGAGAGCAGAGGTAGGCGAGAGCCAAGGGCTTACCTCACAGACGGGCCAGAGAGGACGTCCTCGGGAGAACCGCTAACCCCCGGGCAGAGCTTGCCAATGCCTCTCCAGAGCGCTGCTCCGTTGTTTTTATCCTAAAGCACCCGGCAGGGCCCTCCCAGGGCAGAGGCCAAACATTCACAAATTGAATTCATCTGGGTGGGCCTTGCTCAAGCTGCCTCATTTGATACAGCTGAGCGCCTGGCCAGTTAAGCTCCAGGCCCCACACTGGAAGGTCGAATAACTTCCAGTCTACAGAGCTGGGCAGGGCAACACTTCAGCCCATTTATCAACCAGACACTGCCAAACACACACATACCCAACACCTCTTTAGGAATGTGGGGAGACGTGAGCACCTGCGACTTTGTTGTGAATATGCAAAGGAACACATGTAGTGTCATCTGAGTGTTTCAGGGAGCTCCAACCCCTCCTCTCCATCTCTACTTTCTCAGGCAGCCCGTGGATGTGGCTGGCTGGGGCTGGCTCTTCAATAACCTTCAAAGTCTCCATACACTTCCAAAATGCATAACACTTTTTGAATTCACAATCCATGTGTTTCCCAGTCTCCAGAATACATGCATAGCTAGAATGTTCAGTAAATCAAGCTGATTCATTTGTTATAAGAACAGACCACAAACTGGGTGACTTGCACAACAGAAATTTCTTGTCTCACGGTCTTAGGGGCTAGAAGTCTGAAAGCAGGATGTCAGTGGGGCAGCTCCCTCTGCGAGATGGGGCGAGATTGGTTTCATGTCCCTCTCCTAGCTTCTGGTTGTTGGCTGGCTATCTTTGGCGTTTCTTCGTTTGAAGAAAATGGAACCCTGATCATCTTCACATGTTCTTCCTGTATGTGTCTGTCTCCAGAACTTCCCTCCTCATAAGGACACCAGCTATATTGGATTGGGCCCCACTCTTCTCGACTAGGGGGGCTTCCCCGGCAGCTTATCGGTAAAGAATCCGCCTGCTTTGCAGGAGCCACGAGTTCAATCCCTGGGTCAGGAAGATCCCCTGGAAAAGGAAATGGCAACACACTCCAGTATTCTTGCCTGGAGAATCCCATGGACTGAGGAGCCTGGTGAGATACAGTCCATAGGGTTGCAAAGAGTCAGATGTGACTGAAGCAACTTAGCATACACTCTTCTCATCTATGACTTCATCTTAACGAGTTACATTGGCCATGACCCTACTTTCAAATCAGGTCCCATCCTAAGATAATGAGCAGTGAGGACTTCAACTTATGAATTCTGAGAGGATATAATTCAACACATAATGTCAAGTGTCTCAATAGAAAACCTTTCTTTCCCCATTGATTTTCACAAAAATACTCTCAATGGTTCCATTCAGGTGTCACTGTCAACTCAACAGATAACACAAATTACATTAGATAATGCAGCAAACATTTTCAAAAGGCATAATTAAAGAAAAAACTGATTGCTTTATTGTAGTAAGAACCAGCCAAAAAAAGACACAGAATGTGAACGCAAAGTAGTGTTTTTCTTAGTACAATGATAGATTTGAGGGATCAAGGGAAGACAATGACAATTTAGCAGAACAAAACACACTGGATTAAGATGAGTGGATTCCCATCAACCTTCTACCTACCGCAGGTAACTGGCAGCAAGAGAAAAATCAAGTCTCTGGTTACTCAGCCCCTGTTCCCCTGAACATTGGGGAAGCTGCTGGCTCTTCAAATTGAACAGATTGCTCTGAACTGAAGGAAGGAAAAGATACAAACACAGCTGAGGCATTTGCAAAATGAAAGAGGAAATGGGAAAACATGATGAACACCCCCCCAACTGCCATGGCTATGGGGGAGGAAGGCGCCCAGGAGGCATTTGTTGGAATTTGGGATGCTGCCATCTGCCAACAGTTCCCTTGCTATGATTCAAGATGGGTGGCAATGAGGTGGAGTGTCAAAGGGGCAAGAGGACAAGCCAGCCAGTCAAAGGCTCTTTAGGAAGCCGTTAGCAGACACCAAAATGGTCACAGCCTGTTTCTTAGCTTTGCATGTCCAGACACTCAATCTTGTATCTCCAGGTGGGTCAGACTCCCAAAGACTGACTCATACTACGAAATTCACAAGAGACTGCTATGGAAACCAGAACACCTGAGTATCCATTTGGGGGTATTTCTTTACAGAGACTGAAGTGGGGTGCGTGTGTATGTTTGTGTGTGTACTGTCCAAACCTCTTCCTGATATTAAGATGCCACAGATTCTAATTCATCATCAGATAATAGCAGGAGGTACATGAGCCCAGTGCTCAGAGAAGATTCTGTCCCTCAAGGATATTTTACCTGGGCCATAAAAAAGCCAACTCCCTCCCAACTGAGAAAAAAAGAGCCCCCCTCATGTCAGCAGCTCTTTGCAGGAAACTGCCCTCAGCAAGAGACTTCTTTTCCTGTCACTTTAGCAAAGCTATATTATAACTGACTTTTAAACCAGTCTCCCCCAAGCTCTACTCATCTCCGGCCCAAGCACAACTTTCAGATCTTTTAATCACACAATACCTTGCCTGACTTGCCAATTCTTTTCATAGATCAAAGAGGTAGTAATGAAGAATAAGTAATTAACGGATGACCAGATCTCTTCTCTAGCTTCCACTTCAGTAATCTGGTGAAACAAACTGTGTGACCAAACTGTGTGAACAAGATAACATCTGGAGGAAAATCGAGAGGAGTCCATGAGCCTGCACACACAGTTGTGGATGGCAATGACTCTGACCCTCTATCTCAATGATGCACTGAGATTACGACCTTCTTCTTTAAAACTTTCATGGCCGAGCAGAATCTTTGTAGGTTTTTTGAGGGGGGGGGACATGGAGTCCACCATCTCCCCAGATTGCCAACATTCTGATTAAAGGCACCTTTCCTTTTTCTACGAACATTTGTGAGTATGTAATTGATTTTGCAAGTGGCAAGCAGTGATAATCCCTCGTTGATAACACTAGTGCCTGGAATATGTACACGTCCCAGAATCTAAGCCTGAGTCCCTCTGGCCCCAGCCCTTCTCAGCTCCCAGGCTGACTATCCTCTGCCCACTGATCTATTCTTTACTTCATTGAACACTGATTATATTAGAGCCAAGTCTCTTCTCTTTACTCCTAGTCTGATCCACAATATTCTGTCTCTATTACATGCTGATGGTATGAGTCAGTATCTTAACAATCTGAGGGTTCTTTACAATTACCTCCATGCATGGGTTTCGACACAATTTAACACTTCAGTACATCAATCACTTTGCTATATCCCTGAAACTAACACAATATTGTAAATCAACTATATTGCAATTAAGAAAAAAATTAATACTTCAAACTTGGTGTTTGTTGAGCCTCTGAGTATTCAATATATATATGAGAGACAGTTCTTTGACCTGAATGTAAGTATCCTTATTCTCTTCAGCATATCTCTTACCCTCCAGAATCCAGAGAGGGATAGAAAAAGGGAGAAAGAGGGACTTCTCTAGTGGTCCAGTGGTTAAGACTCTGCATTCCACTGCAAGGGACACAAGATCAATTCCTGGTCAGGGAACTAAGATCCTGCGAGCCACTCCGAGGAGCCAAATAAAAGAAAAAGGAAAAAAGAGACCTGGCGCTTGTGATCAGACCTACAGATGAAATAAAAACACCTATGTCAGCTAATAAACTTGGCTTCCAGGGTTCCCTCATAGAGACTGCCATTGCTCACCATGCTTCCCATGGCTACCCTTCCAGGTACTCCCAGACTACCCTGCAGAACACGGATACTGAAGCAGGTTCCACCAGCTCCCCTTCTTCAGATCGTCAAGATGACAGTCCTCTCAGATACATCATTGCTCAGGGGTTGCACCCCGTCCATGCTCTGAGGATTGTGTTGATGTGGTATGTCATATGGCTGGAGGATTCCTTCCTAGCGAAAGTGTCATGGCTGGGCAAGGCTATACTGCTATTTGTTTCCCCAGCTTGGAATGGAAACCAACCAAACAACTCATTCTTCCTGAAACTGCTCTGTCTCCTAGGGACTCAGGGGAACTGCTGCCCAGATCCAAAAGCTGTAGGAGGAGACTGGTTATCACCCAGCCACAGAGGCAAATGTCACAAAGGCTGATGTCATAGAGGATGGGGAGGGGTCAAGGAATTCTTTACTTTGTACCTCTGGCCTTTTTAGAAGGAAAAAGCCTTTCAAATCTCCCTCTTCATCCACTGTCAACTTGAGTCACCAGGCATTGACCAAGTACCCACAGGCACTATGGTAGACAAAACGATTAACAAGAAAATGTCTCTGCCCTCAAAGAGCTGCAAGTCTAGAGAGGAAGACATGTACATGAAGGACTTAGGAGAGCAAGATAGTGGTTGAAGAGTGACATAAAATACTGGATGAATATGGAGAAGGCAATGCCAGTGATTAAACCTTGTTTTGTGACAGTGCACCAGGCCAACAGACTGGTACCATTTTATTTCAGAACAATGTTGAAACACATCCTGTCTCCTCCAATAAAAAGTCCCCAGCTTGACTGCCTCTTTCATGGAAATAAGGTACTCTGCCAGGATGAACAGAGAAAGCAGGAACTCAGGGTGGGAGAAAGGAGGAAAAACAGGATGTGGGTGACAGGACGTGATCTATCAAAATGGCAGTGTTCACTTCTCACTTTTTATCCCAGAAGCACTGCTTAGAAATGTAAGTAGAATTGAAAGGGATCTGAGACGTCATCTCACTCAACCACCATGTAATGCTTGAGTTCCCTTCATAATATCCTCACCAAACAAATGCCCCCAAGGGAGAGAGCAGGAAACTTTAGGGGGAAAATGGCATTTCAACTAGATTTTCAGAACATTGATTTTTTTTTATTTTAGTTTATTTATCTATTTTTTAACTTTACAATATTGTATTTGTTTTGCCATACATCGACATGAATCCACCATGGGTGTACATGTGTTCCCCTTCCAGAACCCCCCTCCCACCTCCCTCCCAATCCCATCCCTCTGGGTCATCCCGGTGCACCAGCCCCGAGCACCTTGCATCATGCGTCCAACCTGGACTGGCGATTCATTTTTTTTTTAATTTTTTTTATTTTAGATTGGAGTATAGTTGATTAACAATGTTGTGTTAGTTTCAGATGTACAGCAAAGTGATTCAGTTATGCATATATCTATTCTTTTTCTAGTCCTTTTCCCATTTAGGTTATTATAGAATATTGAGAACATTGAATCTTGATGCTTGGAAATAAAAAGGAAGTGTAAGGAAATGACAAAATTCTAAAAGTTCTGGGAAACTATAGGGCTTTTGCAAAGGATAAATGCTACAGGCTGGATGGAGTATTAAAGGATACAAGGAACAGACTTGTAGACAGAGAAGGGGAAGGGGAGGGTGGGATGATTTGCGAGAGTAGCACTGACATATATACCCTACCATGTGTAAAACAGACAGCTGCTGTACAACACAGGGAGCTCAGCTCGGTGCTCTGTGATGACCTAGAGGGGTAGGAAACGGGGGAGGGCGGGGTGGGTGGCAAGAGGCTCAAGAAGGAGGGGATATTTAATTGTATATATATACCTGATTCACATTGCTGTGCAAAAGAAACTAATTCAACATTGTAAAGCAAATATACTCCAATTTTTTAAAAAAAGAATACAAAGGAGGAACTTCCATGGTGGTCCAGCGGTTAGGACTCTGAGCTCCCAATGCAGGAAGCACAGGTTCAATCTCTGGTCAGGGAACTAAGATCCCTCATGCCACCTGGGCATGGCCAAAAATAAATAATATTTTTAGTTGAAAAAAAGCAAATACAAGGAAGGCATGAAGAATGAAAATGGAAATCCCTGTAGAATTCAGAGAGGTGTTTTTTTTTTAATTGAAGTATATTTGATATGCAGTACTGTGTAAGTTACAGGTGTAAATCAGAGATTTTTGACTACCATGCCCAGGATTCTGAACTGATTTAATAGGTACTAGGGAAAAACTGGGACTTCCCTGGTGGCTCAAACAGTAAAGAACTTGCCTTTAATTCAGGAGACCCCGGGTTTGATCACTGAGTTGGGAAGATTTCCTGGAGGAGGGAATGGCTACCTACTCCAGTATTCTTGCCTGGAGAATTCCAAGAGGAGCCTCGGAGGCTACAGTCCATAGGGTTGCAAAGAGTCGGACATGACTGAGTGACTAACACAAGGACATTTAAAAGAGCAACTAAAGATTTCAGAGCAGGGAGAAAACATGACTAAAAGTGGATTTAGGGAGGAAAAAGTGGGTTTAGAGAGGTTAATCTGGTGGTCCAGTGGAGAACAGACCATAAAAGAGAGAGACCAGAGACAGAAAGACTGGTTAGGAGGCATGTGCAAGGAACCCAGGAAAAAAGGTTATCAACTCTGGTGGTGGCAAAAAAGTACGGATAGAAATAGGGCAGAATTTCATAATTCTTCCCAAAGGAGGACTTGGTGACAGATGATGTGTGTCTGTATGTGTGGCCAGCATTTAAAAATTTCCAAAGAGCTGGAGCATTAATGATTTCCTTGATCCTTGTAACACAACCCCATGGAGTAGGTAAGATAGGTATATTTTTCCCCATTTTCTAGATAAGGAAAGGCAACCAGGTGTTTCAACTTAGGAGAGGAGGGTATCATATTGAATAAAGTCAGTCACAGGATCAAGACAGGTGCCTGAGTCCCCCTTTTCTTGCCACTCAAAAGCCTACACTTCATCTCCAGGTTTTATGCAACTTCCTGCCATAAAGGAAATTCCTCTCTGCTATGGTAAATGATCTTTTTCTGTTTTTCCTTTTAAAATATTTGCTCATTTGCTGAGTATCAATTGTTCATGACAGACCAACCGACTTTCATTAGCTTCTTAAAAAGAGCTCCAGCCGAGGTAATCCATTCCCCATAGCACTTTCATCTCACCTGAGCCCTATTGCTCTCCAGATGAAATACACCAGAGACGACCATCATTCACTCACTTAGCCTTTCCACAACCTTAACATCCACCCGGACAATGTGGTAAGGGAAGCCCATACTAATATCAGAATAAACAGTACCTCTGTTTTCAACTATTGATCCGAGGGTTTCTGCTAGAAATAAAGTGAAAACCTAAGGAAAAAAAATCCCATCTGGGGCTATTAAATTTGCTTCCAAATGAAAAACAACAGGATGACTCATCAGCAAACCTGGCCCGGCCCTGAAAACAGACGTCAATGGAGACAGAGGGACCTTAGATCAGCTCCAAACACAAGACAGAAGGGCCCCTGAACGAGGAGCACAATGAAGGACAGAGCAAGTAAAAGCTCTCTCAGCAATGTAGCAAGAGACCTTCAAGGACATTCCAAAGACCACATCGTGGGAAGGGGCCCAAGATTGGAAACAGCATGGTTCCGTCCACAGCAACATGGATGATGGATCAGGCCACTAATTCAGTACTTTTTTCACCTGTGAGCAGTAAGCTTTTGGCCTCCTGATGTCTTAAGGGAGTCACTCAGATCTGTGCCATTTATAGCTCTTCCTTAGAACCAAACACTATTCCTGCCTCTATCTTTATGCCTCAGCAATGTTCCAAGAGAGAGATTTATAGAATATTAAGTGCTGCTTGAAAAATGTGGGATGAAAAACATCAACCACCCAGAAATAAGGACTCTTTCTGTAAAGTGCAGCCATGGGACATTCTGTGTTTCATGCACCCAATGCATGAGTGGTCCAGGGCCATAGAGGAGGAGGCAGAGAATCACATCCCAGTCTTGGCTTCCAAAGCTATGGTTTTTACCAGTAGTCATGTACGGATGTGAGAGTTGGACCACAAAGAAGGCTGAGGGCCAAAGAACTGATGCTTTTGAACTGTGGTGCTGGAGAAGACTCTTGAGAGTCCCTTGGACTGCAAGGAGATAAAGCAGTCAATCCTAAAGGAAATCAGTCCTGAATATTCATTGGAAGGATTAATGCTGAAGTTAAAGCTCCAACACTTTGGCCACCTGATGCAAAGAGTGGACTCATTGGAGAAGACCCTGATGCTGGGAAACACTGAAGGCAGGAGGAGAAGGGGATGACAGAGGACAAGATGGTTGGATGGCATCACCGATTCAATGGGCATGAGTTTGAGCAAGCTCTGGGAGATGGTGAAGGACAGGAAAGCCGTCATTGGGGTCGCAAAGAGTCAGACATGACTGAGTGACTGAACAACAACAACTTGGCTACCAACCCACAAAGAGAACATAGTTAGCTTTCCTTAGTAATTTGAATACAGACACACACCCAGTACAAGTGTTCTAGGCTGGGTTCCTGGGCCCTGCCCACCTCCAGACCAGAATCCTGAAGAAGCGGTAAATCTAGGCTGTGAGGTAATAAGATTGTACGGTTCAAAACCACCCGGTCATTTCACTATGATTCTTAATTCCCTGAGCTCACCAGAAACAGCACCTCTTGTGGGAGGCAATATAACAGGGTAAAAAGATCACCAAAGTAGAGACTGCACTGTAAGTAGGACTCCATATCTATCCTAAAGCAACTCACTTAACTCTCTGACCTTCAGTGCCTCATCCATAAAAGAGAGATTTTTTTTCTACCTATTTTATAGTTAACTGCAGTGTAGAACAGTTTACAAACTTTCATTGAGCAGTAGAATCTTTCTTCCCCCCAAACAAGATACTAGTTGAAACCTTGATACCAGAAAAACAGGTACAAGTGGGGCTGTTCTGGTGGAAGCAGCCATGGAAGGTCTGGGAGCACAGCTGTGGTGTCTCCACAGCCCCTCACAGCCCCAGGGAAAGTGGTTTGAGAACCACTTGACCCAGCAGACAGAACCCCCAAGGTAAGAGTCAGAAAACAGAATCTTGACTCTCAATTTACCAAAAACCAGTTGAAATCCCAGTAGTAAAGTAGAAATCTCATCAGGTTAAGGCTTTGATACCTGGAGAAATCCTTCCCCACACCTCCCTCCAAAGGGTGATATTCAGAACTTTGGTCAGTAATTCACATCTCATTGTGAATAGAGGACATCAAAAAAGGACTCCTGTTTGCTTTTGAAGAATATCTACTTCCTGTTTTCATTGATTCCCAAAGGTAATGCATGCTTGCTATAAAAACATAAACAAAGAAAATGGAAAATTTCCCCTACAAACCCCACCCATACCTGCTACCAGACAAATAACTGATGGCTTTTGCTCAGCATCTTTCCAGACTTCTGCTAGTATATACATATATATGAGTGTGTATATACACATCCTTTTTTCCCCCACAAAATGTATTCTACAATTTGCTCTCATCATCAAATGACATACCACCAAAGTCTATGAACATACATAGAGAGATCTGTCTTTAAAGAGCTGCTAAGCTTCTGGTTGCAACTTAAGTAAATTATATAATCCCTTGTTGATGGATCTTTAGTGTTTCTACTTTTTTTGCTCTTGCAAACACTGCTGAAATACAGACCTTTTCAACCTGTCTCTCGATTAAGGGTGGGAGTTAAGATTATAACCATCAACACCAAAGCCTCAAAGAACAGGGAAGCCTTAGCCAGTTTTGTTTTGTTTTTTTAAGCGCACTGCTTAGAAATTCAGACATGGTTCTCCCATGACACTCAGAAGTTTCTATTTGTCATCCTATTTCTATGGCACCCCACTGACGACAGTCTAAGCCATCACAGCAGCCAGTGCAAAATTCAAGAACTCCTACCTCAGTATAAGAATGCAAGGATACTTGTTTACAACCGAGAAGGATGTTGGGCTGAGAAAAAAAAATTCCATCCCAGCCTCTCTGGAACATAAGAGGAAACCAAATGACCTGCGGAAAATAACTATTCCTCAGACCTGAAGTCCATCTATCAACCCACCTACGACACAACTAGACCTTTCAATGACGTTGACTTTCTGACCCTCTGGCCTCCCACTCGTTGGTAGGAAGTAGTGAGTAACTGGTCTGGAAATTTCTTCAGGGTGAAAAAGTAAAACAGCCATAAACCTCACCTTAATTAGTCACTGATTACACTAACCAGGTGCATTCACTTTAGAGCTTCCCAGTTGATGGCTTTTCACTTCATTTCCTTTTCAAAACCCGTCCTGTTGAATATGAAATTCAGCACGGGCCAAGATTTCTCAGTGACTGACGTCAATACCAATTTGGAAGCAAAATGAAAGAAACACGGCTCCTGTGCCAGCATGGAGGATTGAGAAAAATCAACTTTCTGTCTTTCCCAGAGAATGATCTGGTTGGACATTTCTTGAATTCTTACCAAAATGTGTTACTATCCATTTCTAAAATACATTGCTACAAAACACTTTTGGTTTGATGAACTTCTTGCAGTTCAGCTTTGGGGTAAGCATGGTCTCACTGACCAGTCAATGAGCATCTAATTGTCTAATGTGAGAAAGATGGCTGCTGGGTATGGAGAAGGTTCTCATGACGAATCAAACAGGATCCCTGTTCTCAGGGGGCATAGATTTCAGTATATTTCAGTATGTGCATAAGACTTGCACACATCATTAACACAAAACTGAGGAAGAAGTACTTTTTGTGCAATTTAGGAGAAATAAAGAGAGAGGAGCAAAAAACTTCAGGTTACAATCAAATCAAGGAAGACTTTCATAAGAGAAGGCATTTGAGATGGTCCTTCAACAATGAGCAGGATTTAAACTAGGGTAGGTGATGCCTGAAACTGAAATGCCTTCAGGAGCCCCATTTATACTCATATCCGAGTATAAATGGGTTGTGTGTGTGTGCTCAGTTGTTTACTAGTGTCCAATTCTTTGCAACCCCATGGACTGGAGCCCACCGGGCTCCTCTGTCTATGGGATTCTCCAGGCAAGAATACTGGAGTGGGTTGCCTCCTCCAGGGGATCTTCCCCACCCAGGGATTGAACCCACGTCTCCTGCGTCTCCTGCTTTGGCAGGTGGATTCTTTACCACTGAGCAACCTGTTGTTACTGTTGTTCAGTCTCCCAGTCATGTCCAACTCTTTGCAACCCCATTCCTGGTGGCTTGGATGGTAAAGGGCAACCTGAGAAGCCTATAAATGGGCTAGGGTTAAGAAAAAATAGCAAGTGATGGAATCTGTGCTGAATGAACCAGATATGCCGCCATTTAAAAGAAGGTAACAGATAAAGATGTGGTACATATATACAATGGAATATTATTCAGTCATAAAAGAGAATGATAATGCCATTTGCAGCAACAGGATGGACCTAGAGATTACCATACTCAGTGAAGTAAGTTAAAAACAAATACATCACTTATGGAATCTAAAAAACTGATACAAATGAATTTATGCACAAAACAAACAAACTCACAGATAGAGGAAACAAATTTATCATTTTTTTTCTAGAGGAAAGCAGGGGATAATTAGGAGTTTGGTATTGACATGTCTACACTACTATATACAAAATAGATAACAAGGACCTACTGTAAACCACAGAGAACTACACTCAATATCTTGTAATAACCTATAATGGAAAAGAATCTGAAAAAGCATCACACATATACACATACACACATATACTTATGTATGTATATAGAGGGCTTCCCTGGTAGCTCAGTGGTAAAGAATCTGCCTGCAATGCAGGAGACCCAGGTTCGATCCCTGGGTCAGGAAGATCCCCTGGAAGAGGGCATGGCAAGCCACTCCAGTATTCTCGCCTGGAGAATCCCATGGACAGAGCCTGGTGGGCTACAGTCCATAGCGTTGCCAAGAGCTGGACACTACTGAAGCAACTGAGCACAGCACACAGCATGTATATAGAACTGTACATATATCTGAAACTAATACCACATTGTAAATCAACTACACTTCCAAAAAAGTTAGCAAAGACATAATAAAATAAAAAATAAAAGCAAGTAACAAACACCTTGCAGACCCAACAGAACCTACTGGCAGGCAGACATTGGCAGAGTTCAAGAGATGCCAGTCTGCAACAAAGGCAGAAGAGAATGGAGCATTTCAGGAAGAGGCAAAAGTGAAATCAAAGGCACAGAGGTTGAAAAAGAGTAGGCTATGCCTTAAGAAAAGTAACTGAGCAGGAATTCCCCGGTGGTCCAGTGGTTTGGACTTGGCGCTTTCACTGCCATAGCTAGAACACCCTGAAAAGTGGGGGAAGGTGGGTGGAGGTATAGAAAGGCTTGGGAGAAAGAAAAACAAGAAGATGGGAGAAAACATTAATTTAAATCCTAGCAGTCTCACCTGTATTATCTCATATACTCTCTGCAACTGCCTTTGAAAAGGAGCTAATATCAGTCTTGCTTTAAAGGAAAAAAAAAACTCATACAAAGAGGTATGTTAAGTTGTCCAAGCCCTCGCAGCTAAGAGTGGTAGATGTGGGGAACAAGGCCAGACTTGCTGATTTCTAGAACTTCTTTCCATTATGTCACACTCCGTGGTGAGCTGAGATAGATGTGACAAGTTCAGGCCAGATTGTGAAGGTCATTGAAGGGCTACGAATTGATTCAATCGAAAATGTACTTGTATCAAATGAGATACAAGGTTCAAAATATTAGGCTATACACATGTTCCACAAGTTATGAATATGGAACTTTTAAACATTTCACACAAAAGAAATGCTGCTTTTCCAGTATCTCTCTCCTCTCTCCCTTCTGCTTTTTCTGATTCCCTTTTCTCCAACCCTAAAGAAATCAAGCACCACTGGGGTTTAATAATAAACAGATTCTGGCATCGAACAACTTGCATGTGGATGAATCCTGGCTCTGCTACTACACAGCACATTAGTGAACCCCATCTGTTTCTCAATGTCCTCATCCAGAAAATGGGGACAATGATAGCGTCTACCCCATAGCATTATCACGCAGTGCTTGGCACAGGATAAGTGTTCAATAAATGTTAGATTTTCATTTCATCTGAGCCAAAAATCCAACCCAATTCCACCTAATGAGAATAAGAGGAGTCTTAGTGATAGTCTTAGAGTGAGAAAATGAAAAGCCACAAATTCAGATATGAAGTTAGAGAACTGTGGCAAATTCTGTTAGTTATTTCCCAATAGCCCTTCTCCCTTCTTTAATAAAGAGAACCTCAACTTTCAGCTGAGCAGTCGACACAGAAAATACTACCTGTCTAGCATCCCTCGCAGCTAGGTAAAGCCATGCATCTAAGATCAAGAGAGTGAGATGTAAGCAAAACATTTCATGGAACCTCTGAGAAGTCTCCTTAAGACAGAGAGGGCACACCCTTTCCCCTGTCCTCCATTCTGCTGCCTGGAAAATAAACGTGATCGCTAGAGCTCTAGCAGCCAACTTGGACTCTAGTGGTAGAGCCTCCAAGATAATTTCACAGGGCAATAGTTTAATAGTTGGTTTATATCTAGTGTGAGCCTCACCCTCTGTAGAAATATAAATATTTTAAGATTTTTCAATTCATAGTACAAATGACTTCATAAGATCCTTTCTCAGTAAAAATATTATAAGATATGAACAGTATCAGGATACTGGACTCATCAACTTGTTCCTTCACTTATCATAATCTATGAGGATCCACCTTCTCCACTAGAATATAAGCTTCATATTGTTTAATGAAAATTTATATAATACTTAATATGAAACCAGGAACTCATCTGATGTGCATAACAACCCTGTAAGGGATGTACTATAAATTAGTCTCATTTTACAGATGTAGAAACTAGGGTACAGTGAGTTTAAGTGACTTCTCTACTATCAAAGCAGCTATAAAGTAGCAGTGCCAGGGTTCGTGCCCAGGCAGTCTGACAGCAAAATGTGCTCTGAACTGCTACGCTATGCAGTTGCTCTGTGAAAACTGTGATCTTGCGTTGTTCACCCCTTGTATTCTCAATGCCTAGTACAATGCCTGACAAAAACTAAAGGCTCAGTAAATATGCCTTGAATGAATGAAGGAAAGAATGACTTAGAGAAAAGTACAAAGAGCAGGAAAAGTAGAGGGCACTGAATTTCATTTCCCGTACTTCACAATCTGGGTTTTAACCAAGAACAAGGGTTGGGGCAAATAACCAAGTTTCCCTGATAAAAACACCATATCCACTTGGCTTGCTAAGTCTCAAACTGGAGGGTCATCCGAGGTGCTACAGGATTCTACTAGCACTTCTCTTTGGGGACAATAGGAGAACCTTCTTGGTCCCAAAGGATTAATTTTAAGAGGTAAAGTCAGTGGGGAGGAAGGTGGGAGGGGGGTTCAGGATGGGGAACACATGTAAACCCATGGCTGATTCATGTCACTGTATGGCAAAAACCACTACAATATTGTAAAGTAATTAGCCCCCAACTAAAATAAATAAATTTATTAAAAAAAAAAGAGATAAAGTCAGAGTTTACAAGAGCTGTAGCTAAACCATGAATGTAAAGACACTTCCAAGCTGTTTCACTTCTCTCACTTTGTGCAAGAAAACAGAAAATTTTCATCCAGAACCAGTGCAGTGACAATCACACAAACTTAGGGGATTAAAAGCAATTTCTAATCCCCAGAGTTGAGCACGGGGAACAGGGACCTAATGTCATCTTAGCTGCCAAACTGGCCTTGAAGGAGCCAGTGACCTTCAATTTCCAGTTTTTAATAGAAAGATTCAAATGCTCTTAGGAAGGAGAAGAGAGAATTTACTTTGTCAAAGAGCAAAAAGAAACCGTCTTACCTTCAGGGTTCAGAGTATATTAAAATTTTCAAATAATCACACTGTTTTCCAAGGACACATTCACAACTTTTATAGATGCTCCAACAGTGCTTTTAAACCTCTTATGCACTTAGGGCTCTCCTAATGGTCTAAGTGACCTCAGTTCTGAGGCTGAAAGAGTCCTTTTTCCATAATGTTAATGGCTTCTCCCTAATGAAGCATTTTTCCCTGCATTGGCAGATAAGAAAGCTCTTTCAACACTCCCATGAATTTTGGCCACTTTATTCCCTCTCAGCCTAGGAGGAGTTTATACAACTGTTAACAGTAACATGCCTCCTCAAATTTCATGTATGAACAACAAGGCACTAGGTAAAGATACTGGTTACACAAACCACACATCAGAAACCTTTATGGTGATAGGAAGAGTCACTGGGCTTCCCTGGTGGCTCCGGCAGCTTTCCTTGCATTATCTTCACAAGAACACATGACTTCCATAATATGTGGTTCCTGCTGCAAACTGGCTTCAGTACCAGAAACAAAGAGCATCCAGAACTCAGCAGGACTGTCCTGGAGTTAAAACTGGTGGTAATCCTACCTGAGAGGTCAGCAAAGGACAACTACAGAATCTCAAAAAGGACCAAAAAGAAAAAAAAGCTTAGTAGCTCTGTGAAACACAGCATTCTCTGTCACAAATAGGAGCTCTAACAAATGTTTCCCCGTTGACAAAATAGGAACGTGCTTGCTTTTTTAATGGTTGTCTATACATTCTCTAACAGTTTAGACTTCAAACATTCCATTGCATTGTCTCCGTTTAAGTCCACTGGAATTTGTCAGACCATGTGTACTGACTTGCAATTGGAAAATATGGTCACTACGCTGACGGCGAGTTTGAACTGTGTTCGGCAGCAGTTACATAAGCTCAAAAGAAAGATGAGAGCAGAATAAAAACATACCACAAGCTTGCCACTGAGGAGGGGATACAATTCAGAGGGAACACAGGTTT
The DNA here is from genome assembly GCA_024291935.2 of Okapia johnstoni. Taxonomy (NCBI): domain Eukaryota; kingdom Metazoa; phylum Chordata; class Mammalia; order Artiodactyla; family Giraffidae; genus Okapia; species Okapia johnstoni. Next base: position 87,053,016 of record CM044305.1, read on the forward strand.
GCTCCCATGGCTGCAAATAGGCAAACCACACTCAGCAAAGTGAAGACTCTAGATAAAGCTTCTCGGTGTAAACCAACCTTCAACAACAAGAAAAAATGACATCTACCTTACTCAGTAGGAAGGGAAGCTCGTGAGGCGGTCTACTTCAGGCTTTGTGACCTTAGGCATTTCTCCTTTGTCAGGTCCCTAATTCTGCTTCAGCATGGCCCTGGCACAAGGTTCATCAGGAAGGGGATGCCTCAGTATTCAAAGGGAAAGACAAATCATTTGGAAACACACCATGTTGATATATAGCAGAGCTTAACCATTTCTTCATATGAAGCATCTGTAGAACAAACTAGTCTGCTTTTCCACCAAAAGGTGAAAAACTACTTTGTGTCAGTAAATTTTTCACAGACCTAAAACAACTGGCAAAATGTGAGATGTACTGCAAGATGGCCATGAACTGAAAGCAAACCCACACAAGTTTTATCAATAATAACAGAGGTGAGAGAGAAAAAGAAGGGGAAAATACAATAGAAGCCAGAAGAGGCAAGGAAAAAAAAAAAAAGGAAGTCCTAGGCAAAAAGGAAACTCTGTAAACTTAAATAATAAATGGAAATTAAAATTCCAGAGGATTGCTGATCCATAGTCAAAAACTGTATTCTACCTTTGAAATCTGAGTGATAAAGTACAGATAAAAATAAAAGTAAACCCAATGGAGCCTTTAACAAAAGTAAGTAAATGAGACAATGGTTTTCATGACCATCTATATACCTTCCTATAGCTCTTCATTTCATTTCACTTCATTTCTTAGTTCACCAAGGAAAATAATCACCAACCTACCCACAAGATCTAGCCCAGATTCTTGTTCCTGGCACCGTTGCCCCATAAAGTGGATGATGCTGTGTCCTCAATAGGTGATATTCAAGACACAACCTTAGGTTTTTTTCTGGAGGGATCCATGAGACAACTGAGAGAGATGACAACAATTTCTGCCACACTTTGAAATACCCTCTCTTTACAGTTGAACTTGTTTACCAACTGTGAAGTCTCCACACACGGTCTCTGGATTTTTTGACTATTGGAATTTACTCCCAACGATGGTCATTTTGAACAAATTGCTCAAGTTCAAAACAATCAAAATATTGTATATACACATCTCACACTTCAATAAATGATCCAGCTTGGTGACAGAACGTTTAACTCACTGAAAACTGGGGCTCTACAAGGCTTTTGATTCCTAAGTTATAATGGACACTCCATCTTACAAACCAAACAGTGGTCATGGCAACCTTGAAGTTCTAGAATGTTCTATCTCTGACATCATTATGGTGGTGGTTTAGTCGCTAAATCGTGCCCAACTCTTGCGACCCCATGGACTGTAGCCTGCCAGGCTTCTCTGTCCATGGGATTCTCCAGGCAAGAATACTGGAGTGGGTTGCCATTTCCTTCTCCAGGGGATCTCCCAACCAAGGAATTGAACCCAGGTCTCCTGTACTGCAGGTAGATTCTTTACTAACTGAGCTACAAGGGAAGCCTGCCATCATTATAGCTAATTATCATCCATAGACTAATAATACATTCAAGTGGGTTTGCACATCTGTCAATTTGTGGTCCAGGATGCTAAGATGGGCCCATTATACAAACAAACTTTATTTTTCAGTTACATAAATCAATTAAAAGTGACCACATGGAGAATTCCCTGGCAATCCAGTAGCTAGGACACCATGCCTCCACTGAAGGTGCAGGGGTTCGATCCCTGGTCTAAGGACTAAGATCCCAAAAGCAACGTGGCCAAAAAAAAAAAAAAATGACCCCAAGTGGTGATGATTTCTTAAATAGTGCTCCCTAATTAAGAATGGCCATTTCAAGGACAGAAAAAAGTGAATGATCTTTCTAAAGCCTTCTAAGGAGTTCTGCCACACCGATTCCCAACTGTCCCTTCTCAGCATCTTTGACAGCCCTCACCAGAGTAGTAACAGTGGAACAAGCATGAACTCGAAAATCAGATGAATCCAGCTCCAAATTTCAATTCTGTCCCTTTTTACCCATGTGATCTAATCCAGTCCCTCAACCTCTTTGAGACTCAATGTTTCTCATCTATAAAATGAAGATAATAAAGCTATAGTATAGGGTTTTACGAGAAACATAGATATCTGTTATATATAAAGCACATGCCATACTATGCCTGGCACAGAGTCACAACCAGTGGCCACTCCAGAAATTCTCCAAAGGAGAGGTTCAGGGTAACATTCTAGTTGGATGGGGTAGCACTTCTCTTCAACACCCACACCATCGCAAAGGTCAGAAATTCAACATCTTCCAAAGCCAGGGTCCCTTTAGGAACTAACACCAGCACAATCTACTTTAATCCTGACAGTCCCGCATTCTTTGAATACAAAATCCAGAAAGGTTTTCTTGCTTTTATCCAGCTGGAGTCAACCCAGCAAGGCACATTTCAGAATAAACCAGTCTCATTACAATAAAGTAAGAAAGTAGAGGTCTCACAATCACAAGGGCAACATACAGGCTCAGGTCCATAAATGCACGCTATTTTTCTAATTAGTAGTTCTCTTCAGTTCTCTGAATAAAACATGGAGAAACTAAACTGGTAATAATTGCAAAAGCCTTTTAAAACCTACTATTCACCTGGGCCTTTATCTAGGAACCTCGGTAAGAAGTGTTGTACCACCATGCCAGACTCAATCTGGAGGTTCCACAAGGTTTTGGCTTACTTGGCTACTACCAACTGGCACAACACGGAAGACCATCCTTGAACATTCAGATAATCATTTCATTTCATTTCAAAGCTAGATCCAAGCTTTGCTAATCCTATACATTACCCCATTTGATGAACATTTACTAAGCAGTGTAGTATGTTGTTAGTTCACTCAGACATGTCTGACTCTTTGTGACCCCACGGCTCCTCTGTCCATGGGATTCTCCAGGCAAGAATCTAAAGTGGGATGCCATTTCCTTCTTCAGGGGATCTTCCCGACCCAGGGATCGAACCCAGGTCTCCTGCATTGCAGGTAGATTCTTTACCATCTGAGCCATCAGGAAAGCCCAATGTAGTATTGGATTGGTCAAAAATTCGTTCAAGTTTTTCTGCAAGAGGTTAACGGAAAAACCTGAATGAACTTTTGGCCAAGCTAATATAACGAACATGGTGTCTGGAGTCCAGATTTTAACAGCAGATACCATTTATTGAGCTCTTATTGTGTGACAGATGCCGTGCTGGGGTGTTTTATACATGTATGTTGATATCTCATATCTATAATATAAAGTGATTGCTACTGTTCACACAGATTATAATACTGGGGCTGCCCCAAATCGCACAGCTATGTTTCCTGTGCTCTGCAAACCCAAATTTCTCTGACTCCAAGATACACATTCTTTACAATTCTATGTTGATCCCTATGACTGCTCATCCCACCATCCACCCCCAGAGCAAATGATCATTCAGTAGAAGATATGATGATACTTTTTTATCCTTGTCTTAATGTAGCTCCTGCATTAGAAATTTCTCACCACTACACACAAAAATATGGTGGTATCTTGGTTCATCTGAAAAGTACTTTCTTCATTCCTTTGCTTTAACTAGGACACCAGGACTGATTCCTATTCCCAAGATATCTTGAAATGTTCTTTCCAGATCTAGGAATCAAGGTCCTTTCTTAGCCTTCAATCAATAAGTATCATTTGTCCTTTTATAGTTGCATAAATTCTGACCTAATAAAACTGCCCCAAGCTTGTACTGTGGACTATTCTGGAATTATCTATAGACTCCTATAACAGATATGGAGTAAAGGCTGTGCACAAAGGCTATGGCCCCACAGAGGTCTCCAATTTAGGTTTTTCTTCAAAATCTCTTCTCTCATACTCAAAACTATTGAATGAATGAATGAACAAATGAGATTGTCCTATCTACCCAACTTAGAAAAAGAAACTTAGAGAGCAAAGAATTGATTGCCAAATATTTAGAAACTCACAAAAGCACCTAATCCAGGGAATGGGGGTGGACAAAATAGAGATTAATAAGGTAGGTACTGCAGGCAAGCAGTTGCCTTGGAATCAGAAGATGCAGGTGTGAGTCTTGGCTTTGCCCACTTACTTATTAGTTGAGTAAGTCATAAGCCCTGGGAGTTGACTTTGCTGCCATCTAGTTCATATTTCTGTGGCTCATTTCATTTGGTCAGTCATTCATTTAACTAGTAATTCTTGGATGCTGACTCTATCCCAGATACTGTACTAGGCAATGAGGCAGAAACAGGAATAAAACGAGCCCTGGGCTTCTTTCCAAATACAGCCTTTGAAACACATGTATAAATAGAAACAGTAGTATGATGACATTTGCTCCTCCTTAATAAAACAGCTCCCACTTATTGAGCACTGTGCTAGGAACTCTTCATAAATTATAACATTCCTTAAAAATTGGCATTATCATATTCATTATACATGAGATAACTCTAGCTCTGCGAGGCTGAGAAGCTTGCCCAAGGTCACACACTCTGTAAGTGGCTGAGCTGGGATTTTAATTCAGGAGAGACTGACTCCAAACCCGTGCTTTTTCCCACCCTATCACACTGCCCATCTGTGATGTGGCTATTAGCCAGATGGCTGCTTGTTTTCCATCAAGCATACAAGTGTTTTTTGCCCTACCCAGCTTCTGAAAAGGACAACAAATCTTTATGAACTCAGTCCTGGCACAATGCAAGCTGTCTGAATCATCCCTTAAAACTGACAGTTGAAAATGAAGATGATTAAAATAGTCCAGAGCAAAAAAAATGCACATCAGCCTAATCATGGCCTGATAAGATGACCTGCAGCATTTCTTACCAGTTGAGAGAGAGGCTTGATGGGTATGGTCTCTGGGACTCAGTGTCAGGCCAGTTATGGAATCAAAGGGACAAATGGACTTGCACTTTTCCTTCAGGGATTATCACCATCATTTAGCATCACTGGTGATGGGGCAGTCTGGTGAGGATGTAGCATGAGCAGCAGTTTTCTGGTTCACTTGTGTTGATACAGGTCAGTGGACAAAGAAACCTGAACATTCTTTCTCAACATAAGTCATGGTTGCAACCATAAGGTCCAAATTTCAGCATGAACTCTTCATTCCTCACTGATTCACACGCAGATTGGGGTAACATTTCTGCTACACCAACTGTGTAGCAAGTGGAACCAGAGACTGCATAAATGATTCAGAGACTGTGCTCACTGACTCTCAGTGCATCACAAAAGGTCAGGACTGAAAAGAAACTGCAAGAGAATCTGATCCAACTCTCACTTTACAGACGAGAAAATTGGAGCTCAGCACAGGGAAGTGACTTCTTCGTGGTCCTGGTCATTGCTTACTACACATCGATAAAGAAGTCAGGGTGGGAAGGATGAGGTAATGGAGGTGAAATAAATTCTTCATCCTTTTCAGTCAAAAACTAACAGCAACAACAAACCCCAGAGGCATACACAATTATTTTGCATTACAGATGGAAGCAGCAGACAAGCTGAAAAAAAGCAGCTCTGATATGGCCACCGACTGCGTGACCTTGAATAAATTCCCTGGGCCTCAGTTTTGTCATCTATAAAATGGGGATAACTGCCATTGCCCAGCTCATTTCCTAAAGTTGTTAGGAAGGACAAACAGGTGAGTAAATGTAGGAAATGGTAAGAGTTCTCAGCCCCAAACAGGGTTGGTTTCTAGCAATTTCTCCTGCTCATTTATATAATAGGGTTCCTGGAACAGCCTCCCCAAACCTACATTGGCTTCCTTCCCTGAATGCCACCCAGTACGGTGATCTATTCTTCCTAGGCTCTGGCTAGAAAAATTTAAATGTGTTAGGGGTAAATGCAATTAGTAAGTATCTGGGGCCTCCCTGGCGGTCCAGTGGTTAAGACTTCACCTTCCAACGCAGGGGCTATAGGTTCAATGCCTGGTTGGGCAGCTAAGAGTCCACGTGCCACGGGGCCAAAAAACCAAAACATTAACAGAGGCAATATCATAACAAATTCAATACAGACTTTAAAAATGATCCACATCAAAAGAAAATAAAATCTAACTAAGGTTCTCTCACCCCTCGAATCCAGGTCTTCTACTTGTTCCTAGGTTTTCTCTTTGGGGATTGAGATTCCCTCTTCTAGAATGACTCACTGTAAAAGGGAAAAGCCCAAACCTGGTTTCCTGCCCTTTGTCACAGAGGCACTGAGCAGGGTGTCAATCAACGTCAGAGGACATATAGCCTTCACACTAAAGAGTTTTAATTATAAGTTGGCAGAGCGTCAGATGCTGGCGGGGCTCAGAACAGGCATCCAGGAATCTGCTGGGGTGCTAACAGGAGAAAAACATCATCTATGCTCCTCTGTCCAGTATTTATTATTCATGAGTCTGACAGGAATTATGGATCTACCATTCTAATCTCTGGAGACATGCGAAGGTACACACACAGGCAAACACACACCGCATAAGCACACAGGCAGGCGCCCTCCCTGGCTGGGTGAAAAAATAGTTTCTAGCCTTCTGAGTGGAGAAGGCAATGGCACCCCACTCCAGTACTCTTGCCTGGAAAATCCCATGGACAGAGGAGCCTGGTGGGCTGCAGTCCATGGGGTCGCGAAAAGTCAGATAGGACTGAGCAACTTCACTTTCACTTTTCACTTTCATGCATTGGAGAAGGAAATGGCAACCCACTCCAGTGTTCTTGCCTGGAGAATCCCAGGGATGGCGGAGCCTGGTGGGCTGCCGTCTATGGGGCCACACAGAGTCGGACACGACTGAAGTGACTTAGCAGCAGCAGCAGCCCCCTGAGAGGTTTTTTGGCATCAACAGATTGGGTAGTCTCAGTAAGCAGAAAATCAGAGTGACAACTTTTAGAGAAATGTACACTTGTTCAAATTTTCTTATCTAAATTATCCAAAGCCCTTCCCCTCTTGATATGGTTCACTTAAAGATCATTACTCATGTTACTGAGTGGGCTGCAGAGAGATCGTGCCCACGCAAGGTACGCTTCTGGGTGTTGGAAAACGACAGGAGTGAGCTACAGTATTGAATGTTCTGAAATTAACTCCAACTTCCCAAGATCTAACAGCACCATAAAAGGGAAGATATTTATCCTGTAGGATATTTATCCTGAAGACAGGAGGAGAAGGGGACGACAGAGGATGAGATAGTTGGATGGCATCACCGACTCATTGGACACAAGTCTGAGCAAAGGCTCTGGGAGTTGGTGATGAACAGGGAACCTGGCATGCCGCAGTCCATGGGGTCGCAAAGAGTCGGACACAACTGAGCTGAACTCATTTATCCTGCAGCTGAAGTCAGGGCAGGGGGAAGAAGAGGGCTGGGGGCATTAAGCAATTTACAACTGAAAATGTTCAAATCCACACACAGGCTCAAGGTCTCACAGGATGTTGGTAACAATTGACAATACAGCCATTGGTAGCTGTGTTTAATATAAACCAAGAACGCAAAATTAAAAGAGTTTACTAAAAAAAAAAAAAAGTGTGAATTTCTCCCAACTTGATTATTTTATTTGGCACATAAAGCCTATTTGCCACGTGTCATTTATAACTAAGATCAAACAAGCATTATTTTGAAAGAAACAGAAGAAATATCGCCTGAACATGGAGGTAGAAATGATTATTTTTTAAAAGGGAAGCAAAACTCAATTAAAAGCTTCTTGTACCTTATAACACCCCCCATAGAAGTGACTAAGGTCTTAATTAGCTTTCCTCCTTATCTCTGGGAAAACAGGCCTGCCAAGTTTTTCTGTGTCAGTCCCATTAAGGCATTCAAAAAATGTGTGATCACCCACATGGAAGTGTAAGCTCATTTCCATCCTATTTGAGACTTATTGCCAGCAATGTGTGGACGTTTGTACATTTTAACTAATAATTATGGAAAATTATGAGAGATGCTGTTAGGAAAATTGGTTCCATTAGATTAGGAAGGAATACTTTTCCACTATGTCTGTAGGCAAGGTCTAATATCAAAATAAGCATGATTTACAAACTGAATTTCAAGTCATTTTAATGGAAATTATTCTCTAAACTAGGATCATACACTCTTTCATTCAGAATCAGCTCCATTTTACTCTTAAAAACACAACCAGAATTTAATTGAAATGTATTTTGAAAATATGTGATGCATAGAATGGATCTGTTTTTGAAGAATGGCCCAAATAAAGGTATTTGCAAACATTCTATATTGCTTCCCATTCTCTCTTAGCTGACTCCGACTTTCTGATATTTTGGTGAATGCATTCCTTACCAAACACAGAAGTATGGTATTGCTTCAACTCACAAGACTGTTGCCAATCTTGCCACATTTATTACCAATCTTGCCAGCTGAAATGCACAAATGTAAAATCTGACTTCATCTAAAATCACAGAGCTCTTACAGTCATCAAGACAGTATGGTACTGGCACAAAAACAGAAATATAGACCAATAGAAAGCCCAGAAATGAACCCATGCACCTATGCATATCTTATTTTTGACAAAGGAGGCAAGAATATACAATGGGGCAAAGACAGCCTCTTCAATAAGTGGTGCCTAGAAAACTGGACAGCCACATGTAAAAGAATAAAGTTAAACACTTCCTAACACCATACACAAAGATAAACTCAAAATGGATTAAAGACCTAAATATAAGACCAGAAACTGTAAAACTTAGAGGAAAACATAGGCAGAACACTCGATGACATAAATCAAAGCAAGATCCTCTATGACCCACCTCCTAGAGTAACGGAAATAAAAACAAAAGTAAACAAGTGGGACCTGATTAAACTTAAAAGCTTTTACACAGCAAAGGAAACTATAAGCAAGGTGAAAAGACAACCCTCAGAATGGGAGAAAATAACAGCAAATGAAACAACTGACAAAGGATTAATTTCCAAAATATACACGCAGCTCATACAACTCAATACCAGAAAAACAAACCACCCAATCAAAAAGTGGGAAAAAGACCTAAACAGACATTTCTCCAAAAAAGAAAGACAGATGGCTAACAAACACATGAAAAGATGCTCAACTTCGCTCATTATTACAGAAATGCAAATCAAAACAACAATGAGGTATCAACTCACACTGGTCAGAATGGCCATCATCAAAAAGTCTACAAACAATAAATGCTGGAGAGGGTGTGGAGAAAAGGGAACCCTCTTGCACTGTTGGTGGGAATGTTAATTGATAGAGCCACTATGGAAGATGGTATGGAGATTCCTTAAAAAACTAGGAATAAAACCACCATATGACCCAGCAATCCCACTCCTAGGCATATACCCTGAGGAAACCAAAACTGAAAAAGACACATGTATCCCATTGTTCATTGCAGCACTATTTACAATAGCTAGAACATGGAAGCAACCTAGATGTGCATCAACAGATGAATGGATAAAGAAGTTGTGGTACATATATACAATGGAATATTACTCAGCCATAAAAAGGAATACATTTGAGTCAGTTCTAATGAGGTGGATGATCACAGAGCCTATTATACACAGTGAAGTCAGAAAGCGAAAGATAAATATCATATACTAATGCATATACATGGAATCTAGAAAGAGGATACAGAAGAATTTATTTGCAGGCAGCAATGGAGAAACAGACAGAGAGAGCAGACTTATGGACATGGGAGAGGGGAGGAGAGGGTGAGATGTGTGGAGAGAGTAACATGGAAACTTACAATACCATATGTAAAATAGCTAGCCAATGGGAATTTGCTGTATGTCTCAGGGAACTCTAACAGGGGCTCTGTATCAACCTAGAGGGGTGGGATGGGGAGAGAGATGGGAGGGAGGTTTGAGAGGGAGGGGACATATATATATCTATGGATGATTTATGTTGAGCCTTGACAGAAAACAACAAAACTCTGTAAATCAATTATCCTTCAATTAAAAACTAAATAAAAAAAATTTATTTTTAAATCACAGAGCTCTTGAGTGGGTCTGGAGCTACCATCATCAGGACTCATCATCTGTGCATGCTCAGTCTCGTCTGACTCCTGTGACCCCATGGACTATAACCCGCCAGGCTCCTCTGTCCATGGGATTCTCTAAATTAGAATACTGGAGTGGGTTGCCATGTCCTTCTCCAGGGGATCTTCCCGACCCAGGAATCAAACCTGGGTCTCCTACATTGGCATCATCAGAAAGGAGGTCAATTTACCTCAACTCCCTCTGGCTACAAATGCAAAACAGGCTTCCCAGGGGTAGAATAGCCAAGAGATGGCTTTTTATCATGCAAAAGTTTCTGTTGTTATTATTATTGCTGTCTTCTTTTTTCCCCAGAGAGAAAGAAGAAAAACAGAGAGATGGGTCAAGCTCCCCACCTGCATTCTGTCCGACCTTAATCAGCCTCTCAGTCATGCAAGTGCCCTGTGCAGGCTTGGAGTAGGTCCCAGGCCATGATGCCCAGCTGCTTCTCTGGAGCCTGGATCTGGCTGTGCAGCTGCCCCAACCCTGCCCACAGAGGATCTGAACATCGACCACTGCCTCACTTTCAACCTGTGTGGAAGGTAACCCAGGAAGCGATATATCAATTTGCTTCTCACAGAATTCAGAGCAGCACTTTCCACAATGACTACATGGCAGGCCTGATTTAACCACCTCTGTCCCACTTAGTAGTCAGTCTTCCTTCATTTTATACAGGTCTCCCTACACACAGATCCCCTGGAGAAGGGAAATGCTACCCACTCCAGTATTCTTGCCTGGAGAATTCCATGGACTGTTAAGAGTCGGACACGACTGAGCGACTTTGACTTTCACTTTCACTTTCACTTTCCCTTTCCCTACACACAGCTGCATCAAGGCAGCCCCATAGTTTCAAACTCTACCATTTGACTAATCCTCAGTTCAGTTCAGTAACTCAGTCGTGTTCAACTCTTTGCGACAATGGACTGCAGCACACCATGCCTCCCTGTCCATCACCAACTCCCGGAGTTTATCCAAACTCATGTCCATTGAGTCGGTGATGCCATCCAGCCATCTCATCCTCTGTCATCCCCTTCTCCTACTGCCCCCAATCTTTCCCAGCATCAGGGTCTTTTCAAATGAGTTAGCTCTTTGCATCAGGTGGCCAAAGTATTGGAGTTTCAGCTTCAACATCAGTCCTTCCAATGAACACTCAGGACTGATCTCCTTAAGGATGGACTGGTTGGATCTCCTTGCTGTCCAAGAGACACTAATCCTCATACACCCTTAAACTGCTCTTGTTCAATTGCCAAGTCGTGTCTTACTCTCCACGACCCCATGGACTGCAGCATGCCAGGCTTGCCTAAAGCACTGCTGCCAATAAAGCTAGTGGAGGTGATGGAATTCCAGCTGAGCTATTTAAAATCCTAGAAAATGATGCTGTTAAAGTGCTGAACTTAATATGTCAGCAAATTTGGAAAACCCAGCAGTGGCCACAGGACTGGAAAAGGTCAATCCTCATCCCAATTCCCAAGAAGGGCAGTACTAAAGAATGCTCAAATCAGTGGACAATTGCACTTGTCTCCCATGCTAGTAAGGTTATGCTCAAAATCCTCCAAGCTAGGCTTCAGCATCACATGAACAGAGAACTTCCAGATGTTTAAGCTGGGTTTAGAAAAGGCAGAGGAACCAGATATCATATTGCCAACATTCGCTAGATCATAGAGAAAACAAGGGAATTCCAGAAAAACATCTACCTCTGTTTCACTGACTACATTAAAGCCTTTGACTATGTGGATCATAACAAACCCTTAAAGTAGTTACTTTCTGAATACAGAGGGGGAAAAAACTGATTATTCAGTATAATAGCTACTATTATTTGGCATGATAATAATAACAGTCATAAAAGCAGCTATTGTTTATCAACTGCTTATGTGGTTCAGACAACATACTACACACTTTATGGACCTTATGTCATGAAATCCCTACAAAATTCTTGTGAGATCGGTTGCCTTCAATTGGCAAATAGGGAAGCTGAGCCTCAGAACAATTAAGTTACTCAAAAATCATAGCAGCTGGTTAAGACAAAGAGGCAATTTAAACCTTACTTTGAGGACTTTCCTGGTGGTCTAATGGCTAAAGACTCAGGGCTCCCAATGCAGGGTCCCAGGTTTGATCCCTGGTTGGGGAACTAGAGCTCACATGCCATAACTAAAGATCCTGCATGCCACACCTGAGACCCAGTGCAGCCAAATAAATACATTTTTTGTAAATCAGTTACTAGTAAATGCTATTTTGTCTGCTTCCCAAATTCACACTCCTGACCTCCAAGTCTATGAGTCTTAACCTAGTCAGCACATTAGTGTGTGTGTGCTTAGTCCCTCAGTCGTGTCCGGCTCTTTGTGACCCCCTGGACTGTAGCCCACCACTCCCTTCTGTCCATGGGGATTCTCCAGGCACGCTGGAGTGGGTTGCTATGCCCTCCTCCAGGGGATCTTTCCACCAACCCAGGGATCGAACCCAGACTTCCCACATTACAGGCAGATTCTTTATTGTCTGAGCCACCAGGAAAGCCCCAGCACATTAGAATCACAATCAAATTTGTATCTCTCGACGTGGGACCCAGGCATCAGTAATTTGGTAGACTCCCCAGGTGTTTCCATAGATCCAAAAAATTCCTGAAATCTTAACGAAATTGTATTCCTAAATATATTTTTGGTACACTTTGTTTACTCATAGGCTGCTGCATTTGAAAAATTCAGTTTCCCACTCATGAGTCTTCTTGGCTACTCACACAAAACACTTCACCAAATGTGTGGAGGTTTTTCCCCACATCAAGCAATTCTCTGCGATCCCAGCTGGATGTTCTACAATTTGACTCAAATCTGATACTACCTACCAGGTGATAGTGTCAGATTCCACACTTTAAGGGCTCAGTCCCGTAAGACGAAACATCCCCCCAACACACACTTCAGACACCGGTTCCAAGTCAAGGTTATTACCTGTGCTTCTGATTAGCTGACTATAGATCAGAAGTCCCCACAGCCCCCCTCCTTGGGTTCTTGACCCACAGGACTCAGGGAAACACTTACGTTCAGCAGTTTATTACAGGTTATGATAAAGGATTCAGACGAACATCCAATGGAAGGGATACACGGAGGTCTCCAAACCCCATCCTTTTGGGCTTTTATGGAGGCCTCATTATTTAGGCATGCTCGATTAATCACTGGCTATTTTTGAAATTCAACCTCCAAAGTCCTTTCCCCTCCCCAGAAGTCAGGGGGTAGAGCTGGGGAGGGGGAGAGGGTGGAGGGAGAAGGGGGACTGAAAGCTCCAACCCTCTAATCACATGATTTGTTTCTCCTGGCAACCAGCGCCACCCCCCCCATCCTAATTGTTTTCCAAAAGTCACTCTATTAACATAGCAAAAGACACTTTTAAGGCTTAGGAAATTGCTAGGGGTTTAGGAGCTGTGAGCCTGGAACTGTGGAGGAAGATCAAATACAAAAAATATCTTTTGGTCAGCTAACTGATCAAATCTGTATTTCTTATAAGCCACAATACCTTGGTGGACCGCTTGGTCTTCAAACATGGATCACTAGCAAAACAGTCATAAAAGTCGAAAGAAACTCTCAGTCATTAGGAATTATCCAGTCTTTCATCGTATTACATGAAAATGTCTCCCAGGGCAAGGTCACTCAGCTTTCCAGGCTTCCATTTGATCTTGTCAGCTAAGAGGACAGGTTTGATCTTGGGCAAATTATTACTTTCTTCCCCTGTCTCACTCTCCTTGTGATGGAGGTGGACTGAATGAGCTCTAAAGATCCCCGGATCCATAGTTTAAAATTGAAACTTGGGAAGATCCATTTACTTTAAAACCTAAAGCTGCCTGATCTTGGTGGTTATATATTTGGAGCTGTCGACTACCAAAAAAAGTCACAACGTGAAAGTAGAGTTTTTTTATTTGGCGGGAATGTTTAGGACTCTGAACCCAGGGGACAGCTCTGAGAAAACTGCTCCAAGGAGGCAAGTGGGGGAGTCAGGCTATATACAAATTTGCTACGAAGGGAGCAGACAGTCTGAACATCAAAGGTTAGGTATCAAGTTAAGGAATTTAGCATCCCACGTACCGGAAGATGCAAGCCTGTGGGCCCCCTGGATTCACTCCTTTCATATGCGCCTCAGCTATCTGGGACCAATCCTGTTTCCTTGCTCACCTTGCTTCTTGCATTCCCCCAGCTCCTCAGCAATCACCATGGGGAGCGGCAGCATCCGCTGGATCGCTGTTTTGGGAGCCCTCGTTCACCTTTGGAGGCCAGAAATCGCTGATGGCTGTGACATTTCTTGTTTACTGATATGGCAGGAGATATTTTCATGTCACAGAGCTATCTCTTTTCAGCACATTCTGATTTTCCCAGCTGGACAACGCATCCCACCTTCAGCTTCCTGACGCTGGCCACAATTTCTAGTGACCCTTGCCCATGTTCACACTTACATCCTTACTCTTCAGGCATAAGTAACCACCACTACCCTCACTGTCATTGTTCTTTTCATTCATTCAACAAATATTTACAGAGTAAATATTCTGCACCTAGTTCTGTTCTAGGAGCTGTAAATATAACAATGAACAAACCAGACAAAAATCCTGCCCTCAAAAATCCTGGAGATTGCAGAACTGATTCTTTCAAACTGTGGTGCTAGAAAGTGAAAGTGAAAGCGAAAGTCACTCAGTCATGTCCGACTCTTTGTGACCCCATGGACTAAACAGTCCATGGAATTCTCCAGGCCAGAATACTGGAGTGGGTAGCCTTTCCCTTCTCCAGGGAATCTTCCCAACCAAGGGATCCAACCCAGGTCTCCCACATTGAGGGCAGATTCTTTACCAGCTGAGCCAAGAGAAGACTCTTGAGAGTCTCTTGGACAGCAAGTAGATCAAACCAGTTGGATGGCATCACCAACTCAATGGACAGGAGTTTGAGCAAACTCCAGGAGATGGTGAAGGACAGGGAAGCCTAGCGTGCTGCAGTGCACAAGGTTGCAAAGAGTCGGACACACCGAGCAACTGCACAACAATAGTAGAGGGAGATAGACAACAAATGACTAAAGAAATATTTAGTCTCTCTGGTGGTGACAAGTGCTAAAGAGTAAAAGAAGACAGAGCAAGCAGCTAGAAAGGCAACGGTGCCATTTTGGATAAAGTCTTCAGCATAGGCCTCTCCAAAGAGGGTGTGGTTGAACAGAGGCTGAGTGAAGGGCAAGAACAAGCTCATCTGATGAAAGAATGATCCAGGCAGCTGGAACAGAACAGTTTTATAGAACCACTCTGCACAACTTCAGGGAATACCTCATGGATGAGGGTTGGACAAGGGCTGAAACTGCAGCTGTGCAGTTTGGAGATGAGAATAGTTCATCTTAGCCTAACCTGGCTTTTCAGCTCCTACTTCCAAGGCTTTTGAAATCATACTTATTGAAATCACCTTTGAAAAAGGTTTGTTTAGCAAAAGAAGCAGGCTAACAAACACAGTAATTATTAAAATCATACTAGTAAGAGGACAGAGCTACAGTCAAAACAGGCAATCTGATCTCAGCTCTATCTTATAAGAGGGATTTGACCTTAACCAAGATTCATCATTTCTCTGTACCTTAGTTTCCATGTCTGGAAAATAAGGAGGGTAATAAGCAAACAAAAAAAAGTTTTTACAAAATCTGGTGTAAAACAATTGCTCAATAAAACAATTATCACAATTCAAAATATGGAGTTGTATGGGAACTAATCCCAGAGACATGTGTCCTGGGATGAAGTTCCAGCTCCATCACTTACTAGACACATGACCGAGAATAAGTTGCTTAACTTCTCTGCGCCCCATATTCCTCATCTATAGACATGGGGATAGTCATTCATGCCCAACCTCACGGGTTGTTACATTTTAAAAAACTGGAAATTGCAGAACACTGTTTAAACATTTAGGGTCTTTTTTTTCCCCCCAGCTAGATGAGAAAACACAAAGGCACAGGGTAAGATATGATCTGAGAACTTGTATCAACTCAAAACTCAGGATCATGCATTTAGTGCTTCTTGGCAACACAAACAGCCATTCTAGAATAATTTTTACAGGGATTTCCATGGTAGTCCAGTGGTTAAGACTCTATGCTTCTACTGCAGGGGGCACAGGTTCAATCCCTGGTCTGGGAACTAAGACCCCACATGCCACGCAGTCAAAAGAAAAAAAAATAGGAAAATTTTTGCAAAATCACAACAATGGGTGATTCATTTCCTCTTTAGCACTAATCCTTAGCTTTCACCCAAATTGAATAAAATTATTTTTTCTATCTGGAATTACTGAAGCACAGACGTCTGTAACCAGAGTGATCTTAAGAGTTCTTCTGGTCCAATCTTCATACAAACAAGGAAATTGAGGCCCAGAAAGGTAAAGTGTCTAGGCAAAGCCACACAGGAAGTTAGAAGGGACCCAGAAACAAAATCAGATCCCTTGACCTGCCCTCAATTTCCCCTGTGTGCCCCCACCTCCACCCCCGCACCCCTGACTTCATATTTGAGGAGTCTTCTTTGTTCCATCCTGTTTCTGAGCCTGAGTCCCACCTATTTCACTGCATTTAGAAAGGAGTCTTTGCTTATAAAAGCACTCCGTGGGTATTTTTCTTAAATAAGAGATCTATGTTTCCTCATCCAATTGTAGCCACATGCACACATGAACGTCTCACATTGCCAATCTCTCCTAATAGTTCACGTTGTTAGTTGAAACACTATCAACAGTTGGACTGCATTCAATTACACAGTCATTACTCTGAGGCTATTTAAACAGACTACAATAAAACTCCTCTTACCCTTAGAAAAAATCGTATTTGAAGAAAAAAAAAAAAGAAAGGAACAAATGGCTTTGTCAAATGAAGACCATTAAAACCCACAAATGGGTTCAATTGCCAGAAAAATTCTAGCATGCCCAGAAACAACAAAGCACAGATCTGGCCAAAGGCGGACCAAATGTGAGGATTCCTGTGGAGAAGAATCGGAAGCACCATACAGACAGACAAGACTTGTCATCTCACTTGACACTTTCTTCCAAAGGCCTAGAAGCACTTAAGTGGCAGATCTGGCTTTCCCTAATGACACCATGCTGGGGGGGAATAATGAACCGAGGCTTCTTCTTGAATGGTCTCTAAGGAACTCGCAGCATAACAAGCTCAATGGAGATGGTCCTATAAAGCCCCCGATTTCACCTCCAGGGAAGTTACGGTGACAGCATCTGAAAGGGTTGGTCAAGGTGAAGAGGTCAGTGGAGTGTGAGAAGGTTCTACAGCATGACACTAACAGAAACTCTCACAGAAATGATTTATTTTCTTTCCCTGGGATTCAGGACCAGGTCCATCGTTCAAGAGACTGACACTCTCCAACCTCCTGACTAAGTTAAATTTTAGAACTGTTTCCTATTGAGGTAGCACCTCTTCGTGTAAAACCAAAAAACAAAAAAAGACTGTAGCCAGCACAGTGCTTCCTTCCTGCTCCACCTCCCCGGTCGATAGGCCTTGTATGCCCTTCCAAAGACAATGCTCTCCTCCTCAGAGGCAAAAAGATCACATGTCATTTCAGATGCTGATACTGAAGGTTATAATATTGCTGATCACAGTGACAATAGATCATGTTTATTGAACACTTCACTCTGTTCAAAGGGCTCCTACGAGCTCACTTAATGCGTACAGCACTCTCTGAGGTAAATACTATGATATCTTTGTTGTTGTTTAGTTGCTAAGTCGTGTCAGACTCTTCCGCAATCCCGTAGACTATAGCCCACCAGGCTTCTCTGTCCATGGGATTCTCCAGGCAAGAATATTAGAGCAGGTTGCCATTTCCTTCTCCAGTTCTTTCCTAAGGGATCTTCCCAACCCAGGGACAGAACCTGCATCTCCTGCATTGTAGGCAAATTCTTTACCATCTGAGCCACCAGGAAGCCCCACTGTGACATCTTACTTTTACAAATAAAGAAACAGGCTCAAAGAGATGAAGCAACTTGCCTGACGTTACAGAACCAGTGAGTGATGAGTAGGAATTAGTGCTAACTAATATGTCTGCAGGACCTACATTTTTAGCTATTAATATTTATTCCTGGTATTAGAGGTCAAATTCTATATAATCTAAAGCTAAGCAGTAACTCAAGCTTAGGGACAAGGACAGAAGACAAAGATTGCTAAGAAGAAACTTCACACTGTCTCCAGAATACCTCCCCTCTGATGGTTCTTACAAATAATATACTCTCAACAGGTTATCACCCTCAAATGTATAGAAATGTAGGTATATCTATTCACAACATTGTGAATGTACTAAATGCCATGACATTATATACTCTTTTAAGTGGTTAACTTCATGTGATGTGGATTTCACCTCAGTAAAAATAAAACTTGTATTTGAGAAAGATTTTTTGGTAGTATTTTTTCCAGCTTTATGGAGGTACAATGGACAATCAAAAACTATATATACAGGGACTTCCCTGGTGGTTCAGTGGTTAGGACTCTGAGCTTCCACTGCATTGGGCTCAGATTTGACCCCTGGTCAGGGAACTAGGATCCCACATGACCAATGGCGAGACCAAAGAAATCCATATATATAGTTGACCCTTGAACAACATGTTTGAACTGTACATGTCCACCTATACATGGCTTTCTTTAGATAAGTATGTATTATAGCACTACACAATCCACAGTTGGTTGGATATGGAGGGCCCAATTCTAATGTTATACTGGGATTTTGTGAAGGGCCAGTGCCCCTAACCCCCAAGTTGTTCAAGCATCAACTGAATTTAACATATGTAACCTGGTGAGCCAATATATGTATACATTGTTAAATATTCACCACAAATCACCCCACACAGTTACCAGTTTACTTTTTTATGGAGAGAACTAACCTTTCAGCAAATTTCAAATACACACTACAATATTGCCAACTACACTCGTATCACTGCACACTGGTTGTCTAGAACTTATCGTGCATAGTGGAATAAGAAAATGAATATGTCATTTTCATGTATGAGAAACTTCCTCTGCCTCAAAAAGATGAAAGTTTTTCCATGCATTTTGAAAAAGTAAATATGGGGCGGGGCAGGGAGAGGTTATACTTGGAGTCAATTTCCAAACACATGGAGAAGTTCAATAAAGCGATTTCCACTTTGTAGAACCCAAAATCTCAGAATTAGAGAGGACTATAGAGGTCATCTGAGCAACATCCTTCCCAAAGCAATAATCCTTCCTGTACTTAATCATCCAGATCATATTCCTTGATACATGGTCATCCAGCTTCTGTTTAATATTTCTAGTAACTAGCAACCTACCGCTTAAAAGCCAGTTGTTCTATTTGTAAATAGATCCAATTAGGGAAAGGTCATCCTTTATGTTGAATTAAATCTGCTGTCCTGGTGCTTCTGTGCATGTTCCTGCTTTAACCTTTTCATCTGTTCTGTCCATTTCACCAGTCAGTAACTGTATATGGCTATTTGAATCAAAAGTCAATACTATTAAATAAAAATTTAAATAGTGCCTCAGATGCAGTAGCCATATACCAGGTGCTCAATAGCCACACACCAGGTGCTCAATAGCCACATGCGACCTGTGGCTGCTGAACTGAACAATCAAGTTATATAAGATTTACATCATATCGAAAACTTTTATTGGATGGTACTGCTCTATAGCAAAAGAAAATGTCTAGTACTTTTTCCACATGAAAAGCTATCCAAATGTTCCCCCTCAGTCATTTTTTAAATCCATTGTTATTGAAATATAGTTGATCAACAATGTTATGTTAGTTTCAGGTGTACAGTAAAGTGAACCAGTTATACATTTACATCTATCCACTCTTTTTTAGATTCTTTTCCCATATAGGTCATTACAGAATATTGAGTAGAGTTCCCTGTGTTATACAGTAAGTCTTTACTGTTACTGTGTGCTCAGTCGTGTCCAACTCTTTTATGATCCCATGGACTGTAGCCTGCCAGGCTCCTCTGTCCATCTGATTTCCCAGGCAAAAATCCTGGAGTAGGTTGCCATTTCCTCCTCCAGGGGAATCTTCCTGACCTAGGGATCGAACCGGCATCTCCTGCATTGCAAGTGGATTCTTTACTGCTGAGCAACTGGGGAAGCCATAGTAGCGTGTATTTATGATCATTTCTTATCCAGAACAAATTGCCCTAGTTCCTTCAACTTCCGGGAATAATGCATTGGTTTTCTAATGGCTGCCTAACAATTACCCCAAACATGGTGGCTTAAACAGCATTCATGCATTATCTCATGGTTCTAGAGGTCAGACATCAACAAGCTCACCTGGGTTCTGTGCTCCAGCACTCCTCTCAAGGCAAAATCAAATTGTCACCAGATCAGGCTCCTAGCTGGAGGCTCTAGGGGAGACTCAGCTTCCAGGCCTAATCAGGTTGTTGGCAAAATCCCAGTTCTGTGTGACTCTCGGAGTCACTTGCCTGTCTGCTTGATGGCTGTCAGCTGGAGCTGCTCTCAGTTTCTAGAGGCTGCATTCCACTCCTTGCGCGTGGGCCTCTCCTTCCCCTCCACCATCAAAGCCAGCAAAAGTGCATCGAATCTTTCTGCTGCTTCAAACCCCTGTGAAATTCCTATTAGGCTACCAAGCAAAGAAAACTCTGCTTGTAAAGGGCTCCTGTGATTAGAATGGTCCCATCTGGATGATGTCCCTATCATAAGGTCAATTTATAAGGAACCTGCAAAACTTTGTTTGCAGATATGTTGTGATAGCCACAGTCTAGGGATTGGAGGAGTAAACCTTGGGGTGCCATCTCAGAATTCAGCCTACCACAGTGATTTCCTGTAACTCTCTAATCATGGCTATGATACTTGAATTTTCTCAAGAGCTGTTGGCATAGTGATTATAGACAATAATACTGCATTATAAACTTCAAAGTTTTTAAGACACTAGATCTTAATTATTCTCGTCACAGGAAAGAAATAATTATGTGACATGACAGAGATGTTAGTTAACACTATGGTGGTAATCATATTGCAGTATGTAAATGCATCAAATCAGTACATTGTACACGTTAAACTTACACAATGTTCTATGTCAATTATATTCCAATTTAAAAAAAATGTTTTTTTCAATAGCTATTGGGTCCAGGTCATTTCCTCCTTTGTGTTTTACAAAAAAAAGAGGTGCTACCTTATCAGGAAACATTTCTAAAGTGCAATTCCAACCAAAACTTTAACTTGCATATGTGCAGTTTGACCCATCCTGGAGATGACTAATTAGCCACAGGAATGCAATCAAAACTCAGAAGTAAAGATCTTTTCCCACCAATTCACTATTCAAGTAGTTGAAAGAGGATAAGATGGCTGGATGGTATCACCCACTCAATGGACAAGAGTTTGAGCAAACTCTGGAAGATAGTGAAGGAAAGGGAAGCCTAGTGTGCTTCAGTTCATGGGGTCACCAAGAGTCGGAGACGACTTACAGATTGAACAACAGGAAATCAGTTATTGAATGATATTAACATGTGCTGAACTCGTGTTCAATTGAAAAAATCTGAATTCAGAGAGTTTAATGGGATTGGCTTTGTATGCCTAAAACACAAAGCTTATTAAAAGAAAATACAGAAGATTTTAATAATTAAAAATTGAGCACAAAATTAGTACCCACAGTAGTCTTAGAAAAAGTTAGCAAAACATTACATTTAGTAGTAATGCAAAATAATAGCCTTTTCCATTACTCTCACCTGACTACACTCGCTAATCCTTTCAAAATGTCGTTTCACAAAAATATTTCCCTCCTTTGTGGCTTCATGGAAAAGACAACTATTAGGACTTGGGACACCTTAGAAGCAATGGGGTAACATTTTTAAAAGTTTGAATCCTCCAAGGCAAGAAAGTGTTCAAATGGTGAGCTAAAGACAACCTTCTCCCAGCCAAAAGTAACAATTACGGGAAATATACAAAACATATCTATTGCCACCAGGCTTCCTCCCTTGGAGAATTCATGGAGATCCTGTGCACATAGGTTCATGTATGCTCCGTGGATCAATGTTTTCTAGCACATTTTCCTCCTTTGTAAAGTGCAGCACAGTGGTCTCGTCTACCTCAGGCACCTCATGGGTACAGGGTAGACAAGAAGTAACAAAACAACAATGGTTTGAAGGTGCTTTTTTTTCTCCAGCCTTATTGAGGTATGATTGACAAATACATATACATATATTTAAATGTACAATTTGATGTTTTGATCTATGTATACATCTGGAAATGATCATCACAATTAAACTACTTAACATATCCATTATCTCACAGAGTGGCCATTTTCCTTCCTTTCTTGGTGGTGAGAACACAAGATTTATGCTTTCAGAAAATTTCAAGCATGCAATACAGTATTGTTCACTGGTATCACATTGCTGTACAGCAGATCCCAAGAACTTACTCATCATGTGTAACTGAAACGTTGACTACTATTTTCAGCTCATGGAACAGAGGAGGAAGCTACTTCACTGAATTTCTCCAGTTTCTGGCAAAGTCACAGGAACATGTGTGTGAATGCGTGTTGTTGCTCAGTCATGTCGGACTCTTTGTGACCCCATGGACTGCAACCCACCAGGCTCCTCTGTCCTTGGGATTCTCCAGGCAAGAATGCTGGAGTGGGTTGCCATGCCCTCCTCCAGGAGATCTCCCTGACCCAGGAATAGAACCTGTGTCTCTTATGTCTCCTGCATTGACGGGCGGGTTCTTTACCACTAGTGCCACCTGGGAAGCCCCACAGGAACATATTGCTCTGTAATCTCCTCATCTTGAAACTGAAAACAATATATGGATAAAATAATTGCAGAATAAACTATAATTTATAATTAACTTTTTTTTTTAACTTTCCTGGACAACAATGCTGCTTTGAGTGAAAAAAGTCCGTAAGCACTCTGTGAGTAGATGCCACCCAGACAGAGGTGGGATCCTCAGTTACCATTCCCAATAGTGTAAGCTGACTCCAACATCCCACAGGACGCCACTCCTATTTAGTGGTAATACTTTAGGACTAGCTGTGGCTCTTTTGCAAAGGGCTTTCACCAGATACCAGTAACTCCACAACGTCTGCCAAGCTCTGCTATCTACCTCCAAAGAAGCTGTCCTTTCTTTGACATCCCTGTTTCAGCCTCACCCAAGATCCATTATCTTCAACACTGACAGTTATGTTACAAATAACGCCATAGAATCACAACACTTTCAAGGGTTCTTAAAAACTGAGTCCAATCCCACTTTTTCTAAATGAGAAAACTGAGGTACAAAGATGTCAGGGTCATAGAACTCAGTCCAGTGATGACAGTCATCTATTCAGAATCATCTTTCAGCCTGGACTAAGCTTCTCACTACCTCTATGTGTAAAAGCTGACTAATTTCATAAGGCCAGGGAAGAAACATGGGTCAGGCTAATGCCCTGAAGCAAATAATGAGTTTCAGCTCCTGGATGGCCAGTTCATCCATTTCATGTTGTCTAGTAAGATTATGCCTATAGAGACTTTCCCGGCAGTCCAGTGGGGCCTGGGTTTGATCCCTGGTCAGGGAACCAATCTTGTATAACTTGCAGTGTGGGGAAAAAAAAGAAAGATTATGCCTATATATTTCAGATTACTTTTTAACTTACTTTAAAATAATTTTTTATTTACATAAAAGTTGCAAAAATAGTCCTCAGAGTTCCTACATACCCTTTACCCAGCTTCCCCTAATGTTAGCACCTTGTATAACCTTAGTAAAACCATCAAAACCAAAAAACTCACTTCAGTACAATGCTATTAAACTAAACTACATACTGAACTTATTGAAATTTCACCTTCTTGCACTGGTGTCCTTTTTCTGTTCTAGGATCGCATCTAGGCCCCAGATTATAATCGCTATTGTGTCTTTTTGGTCCCTTCCAGTCTGTGACAGTCCTTTAGTCTTTCACTGTCTTTCAACATCTTGTCACTTGGGATGCGTACTAGTCAGCTGTATTTTTTTTGTAAGTTTTTTTGTTTTTATTTTCTGGCTGCGCCACGTGGCTTGTGGGATTTTAGTTCCCCAATCAAGGATCAAACCCATGCCCCCTGCATTGGAAGTGCAGAGTCTTAACCACTGGACCATCAGGGAAGTCTGTAATCAGTTGTTTTATTAAATGTCTCTCAGTTATTTCAGGTCATTTTGTTGCAGGAAGGGGGACCCCTTCCAGGGCCTGAAACTGGGCTCTTGTCTAACACTCAGGAATGAATTCTCCAAGGAGACACATGTGCTGACAAAGCAAGAGATTTTGTTGGGAAGGGGTACCCAGATGGAGAGCAGTAGGGGAAGGGAGCCCAGGAGGACTGCTGACATATGGCTTGCAGTCTCGGGTTTCATGGTCATGGGATTAGTTTCCAGGTTGTCTTTAACCAATCATTCTGACTCAGAGTCCTTCCTGGTGGTGCACGCCTTGTTCAGCCAAGATGGATGCCAGAGAGAAGGATTCTGGGAGGTGGTCGGACATGTGTTGTCTCCTTTTGACCTTTCCTGAACTCTTCTGGTTGGTGGTGGCTTATTAGTTCTGTGTTCCTTACCAGGACCTCCTGTCATAAAACAACTCATGCAAATGGTTACTATGGTGCCTGGCCAGGGTGGGCAGTTTCAATCAGTGCGCTTCCCCTAACAATTTGAGAGAAGTCCAAATTTCAAAGCTTAATGAAGTGGGCCCTTTTTTGCATCTTGGTCAGGCTCATATGTTTACTGCTCAGTTAGTACCAGGGTTCTTTTCATTTATGACCATTCCCTAGATGAAATGAAGACAAATTTGTCATCATTCACTGGCCAAAATTAGACTCACTACTCTTCAGGTGTCTTTGGAGAATTACCTTGTAATGCATCATGAGTAATGAGAAACACTGTCAGGACATACAACGTGAGGCTGATTAATTTGTTAATCATGAGTCTTTGTTGTTATCTTGCCTGGTTTAATTATGACAGAGTACTGTGGTGAAGCTAAACACATGGACACAGGGGTACAGTCAGAAGCCATGAAGAGATATGGGTGTTACACGGACAGCTCCGGAAGTACTAAGTCTAGGAGGGCCAGGCAGTGTTCATTCGAGCCAGTTAGACCCCGAAGCACCAGAACCTTCAAGCTGGGGAATGCTGGGCATGATGAATGACAATAAACACTCTGTATGCCACCCCACCCTTCGGTACATCATATTCCCATCATATTAATAAAATACAGTGCCCATCGTAAAACAGAGCATGCATGCCTATGGAAAGTAGCTGGGAAGAGGCCTGCCTGGAAAGTGATCTTGGACCAATTTCTAGTGTCTCTGAAATATCAGCAGTTGGGGCAGAGGATGGAGGGAAAATGAGAGAACAGGTGTTGGACTCCATAAAAAGCTACAGTGACAGAGTCACATAAAGCACCAACTGGTAACATTCACTACCAAATAATCATCTCTGGCATCAAAATTATGCTCTTCTTGGGACTTTCCTGGTAGTCCAGTGGTTAAGACTCTGTGTTCCCAATGCAGGTGAGAGGGTAACAGGCAGGAAGGCCAGGGATCCCCAAGCGGAGGAAATAGGCTGCAAGTGTCAGATGTTTTTTTTCTTTTCTCTCTTAATCAGCAGGAGAAAACAAACCACAAGTGTCAGATTTTTTTTTCCCCTTTTCTATACAAAATTAAAAGGTGGTTTCTTTTCAAATTTTGTGTTGCCATGAGGATACCTGGTTCCACCTGAACTTAACTTTTCTCCAACCTTGAGCTAACCAATGCGTTTTTCTTATGGAAATGTTTTTCTTAAACTATGCTAATGAAACTATGTATTTGCTTGGAAACCTGCCTTTCTTCAAGATTCATGTCAGTTGTTTTATGGCCCAGGATGACTCACCTTGTGCCAATGTTATCTCAAGATGCATGTTGTGGGTGAGCGGCCTGGTGCCACTCTCTGAGGGTTGAGATATTTCCTTTCTCTAATTAGCAGCCTACTAGTCGGTATCTGCTAAAGACTAGCAGGGGGGCACTCTTTCTGTCCCCTACTGATGTCTATCTCAGAAGCTTTCTCTATCTCTTTTATACTTTAATAAAACTTGATTACACAAAAGCTCTGAGAGAGCAAGCTTCATCACTGGCCCCGGATTGAATTCCTCCCCTCCAAAGGCCAAGAATCCCAGCGTCATTCATGGCTAGTAGCAGCAACCTTTCACAGAGGGAAACAACATTTCCCTTGTCAGGGAACTGAGATCCCACAAGCCACACAGCACAGCCAAAAAAAATGATGCTCTTCAGATACAGCCCCCACCCCAGCACAACCCCAAGGCTTGATCATCTTGCTGACAGTGACTTCATATCCCTGACCCCAAGCCACTCGCTCTTCCTCTACTGGGTCTCCAGCTCTGGGCACGATCTTTACTGCAGCACCTTTTTTTCAGGTCTGTTTTCCTCCTGACACTGTTAGGGGAAGCACAATGACTGAAACCACCCACCCTGGCCAAGCACCACAGTAACCATTTGCATGAGTTGTTTTATGACAGGAGGTTCTGGTAAGGAACACAGAACTAATAAGCCACCACCGACCAGAAGAGTTCAGGAAAGGTCAAAAGGAGACACCACATGTCCAACCACCTCCCAGAATCCTTCTCTCTGGCATCCATCTTGGCTGAACAAGGCGTGCACCACCAGGAAGGACTCTGAGTCAGAATGATTGGCTAAAGACAATCTGGAAACTAATCCCATGACCATGAAACCCGAGACTGCAAGCCATGTGGCAGCAGTACTCCTGGGTTCCCTTCCCCTACTGCTCTCCATCCGGGTGCCCCTTCCCAATAAAATCTCTTGCTTTGTCAGCACATGTGTCTCCTTGGAGAATTCATTTCTGAGTGTTAGACAAGAGCCCAGTTTCGGGCCCTGGAAGGGGTCCCCCTTTCTGCAACAACACTGGAGGCTTCTCAGAAGCAGTGGGCAAGGCTGCTGTTGGGACATATTGTGATCAGTGAAGCAATGCAGAACTGTATCTTGTTTGATCCTCTCAATATTTTTCTGTCTTATGATTTTCTGTTATTATTTTAATTGTCTGTTGTGACCTCAGAAACTGATTTTCTGACCCAGTAAGGAGAGATGGCTGGTGGTTTGAAGAACACTGGACTGGAGGGTTCTTTAAGATCTTTTTCTGCTCAATGTTTTAAAAATCAAAGGGGTTAAGTTGGAAACATGGCAAAACCAAATATGTAATATTCATTCACAACCTCAGTCTTCAAATTAAGTTTAATTAAATTAAAATATTGATCCTCCAAAAAGCAAACAGGGCAGATACTATTTTCATTTTAGGGAGGAACATGAGACTTAAAGAGTTTAAACCACCTGCATGAGGTTGCACTATGATTTCCACAGTGCCAGGACCAGAGAAGATAAAGGACCTGAATTAAATGTCATATTTGTCCTATGCCCTCTGCTAAGCCAAGAGCAGCAAACTCAAATGGCTTGAGAAGTTCAGCAAGTCATTTAATGTGTATAGAGGGTGTCTCTGGTGGCTCAGATGGTAAAGAATCTACCTACAATGCAGGAGACCTGGGTTTGATCCCTGGGTTGGGAAGATCCCCTGGAGAAGGGCATGACAACCCACTCCAGTATTCTTGCCTGGAGAAGCCCATGAACAGAGGAGCCTGGTGGGCTACAATCCCTGGGGTCGCAAAGAGTCAGACACGACTGAGCGACTTTCACTTTTACTTTTCACTTTCAGAGGGTGTCAGACCCTACAAGTGGTAGGGACAGTGGCAAAGTGGAGAGTATGCCTGGTGTACGACAAACAGATCACACCTTCGGGTCACGTTCAACCTAGGGGACCTGCAGGTCATGACCCCTGTGGGCACCTTTACACCCAGGACCGCATTTGACCCTCATCACAACCTGTAAGGTCTGCATTATCATTCCCCCTTTACAGCTGAGGATGCTGGGGTTTAGAGAGGCTGAGTGCCTGGGTTACCCCCTACTGTGTGCATGGGAAGGGCCATCAAGCCCGGGCCATGATCTAGGGGCCCTTGCCCCCTGGAGCTACAGAATATCTGACTTTTATAGTTGCTGACAATCTGAGGAAGGTCAAAGAGAGCGATTCAGCCAGACTGAGGCTGTGGACGAATATTACGTATTTGATTTTTCCATGTTTCCAACTTAGCCCTTTTGATTTTTAGACTATTAAGCAGAAAAAGATCTTAAAGACCCTCCAGTCCAGTGTTCTTCAAACCACCAGTCATCTCTCCTTACAGGGTCGGAAAATCAGTTTCTGAGATCACAACAATTAAAATAATAACAGAAAATGATAAGACAGAAAAATATCAGAATCTGTCACTCATGATTAGTGGTGAGTATTATTTTAGGAAACTTGTTATACATAGTGAAAAAAATTAATTGAAAGAAAAAATTTTAATACTCACTTTGGAAATTCATTTCTCCAATCCAAGCCCTTCACTCCATGGATAGGAGACAATGGGAAAGTTAATGGCAGGGCCAGGACTACAGCTCAGATCTCCCAATGCCCAGTTCATGGCTAAGTTCCCTCGTCATAGTGCCTGTGCAAAGGCATTGTTTGAAAATTCTGGCAATAGGTACAGTATTCTTGCCTGAGAAATCCCATGGACAAACAAGCCTGGTGGGTTACAGTCCATGGGGTCGAAAAACCGTCAGACAATTGAGCAACTAAACAACAACAACCCATCGTCAGCCAGTGGTGCATGAATAAACTTACGTCTTATAAACAATCACTCTGAGGGTGTTTACTTCATGTTCACGCTGTTGAGTCATCACATTGCAGGAAGAGGGCTCTTGTTTAACACTCAGAAATGTGTTGTCCAGGAGACACGTGCTGACAAAGCAAGAGACTGTAATGGGAAGGGTGCCTGGGGCAAGAGCAGGAGGGTAAAGGAAGCCAGGAGGACTGCTCTGCCACGTGGCTCACAGTCTCAGGTTTTATGGTGATGGGATTAGTTTCCAGGTTGTCTCTGGCCAATCATTCTAACTCTGGGTCCTTCCTAGTGGTGCATGCATTGCTCAGCCAAGATGGATGCCAGAGAGAAGGATTCTGGGAGGACATATGGACTGATGTCTTATGTCTCCTTTTGACCTTTTCCGAATTCTTCTGGTTGGTGGTGGCTTGTTATTTCTGTGTTTCTTATCAGGATCTCCTGGTAAACTCACACAAAATGGTTACTATGGTGCCCGGCCATGGGGGGCAGTTTCAGTCAGTGTTTTTCCTAAGAGTCAGAGTCCCTGCATGTCCAGCTATTGGACGTGCTTGAATTTAAAGAGAATTCTGTGCCTCTTATGACATTTTGGAGCCAGAATGATCTCTGTCACTATCTTGAGTACAGAGATGGTGGAAGGTCTGATGTGAGAGTACACTGTGTTGCTGTAGCCCCTAAGTGGGCTTCCTTCAGGGGCGTATGTGAGGATGCCCTTCCTTCAGGGCTTTTAAGGAGCACCCAGATCATTTGATCTGTGGAAGAAGTCCAAGCAGGAGTGGTTGTGTGGGGTGGTCTGAGGAAAATACCAGGGGCTCAGAATATGACTGAAGGAGAACTGAGTAGAACTCCTCTCTCTGGAAATTTCTGCAAGAGCAGGGGTAGAACATTCTGGAAGAAGCAAAATGGAGTAGGTAGAGAGAAGACAGGTTCAGAATGTGACTGGTTAAAGGAGACCTAAGCTAAGCATTACCTCCCCTAGGTGCTTCTCTGAAAGCAGAAGAATGAGGACAGAACTTTTTGGAAAAGAGCCATTTCACAGAAGGCAGAGCCTAGCAGAGGATGTCGCTGGAAGGAAAGAGACTGATTATCATGTATGATCATGAGCCTCAAGGTTCTAAATATATGGTGGACCAACTGCTTTTATATGTTAATTTTCTTTCTCTCTTCTTTCAAAGCTGAGACACTTTCAGCTCATTCTAATTTTTAAGCCAAATTTTGAGACCAACTCCATTATGTTATCTTGTCCCCTTTCTGCCTCTCCTTTCTCCCCTTCCATATTTTTAAAAATATGAACTCCGTATGTCCAGCCCACAGAGAATAGTTTTCAAGGCTCAGACATTCCCTAAACCAGATACTTATGTGATTTATGGACACCAAATAAAAAAGAACCTAGTCTTGTGGGAAGGGGGATGGGAAAATGGAAGCATAAAGGGGAAGAAGGGACAGAGACTAGAAAAAGGGCAAGGCTGAAGGCTGGGATTCAGCAAAGAAATTGACAAGAGAGAGCTCAGGGGAAATCAAAGCCTCTCAGTATCATCAAAATGAATCCCAATAATATTTAATCCTTGAAGAAGTATTGATGGGGTCTGATCAATATAAATAAACGCTGATCTCAAGGAAGAGAGGAAATTCATCCCCTAATTATATCCAGTAATGGTTATTTCTCAAATAATTATTGTATTGTCTAATCTATATAAGTAAATGCTTATCTGAAACAGAAAGAGAAAACTACAAAAAAAGAAAAGAAAACTGCTACCATCAAAACTAATTCCAGTAAAGAGTTTGACAGTATCTCAAAAGGGTAAACATAGAGGTACCATATGACTCAGTCATTCCACCCCTAGGGGTATGCCCAAGAGAAATGAAAACAAACATCCACACAAAAACTCATGCATGAATGTTCATAGCAGCATTATTCACAGTAGTCAAGAGGTAGAAATAACCCAAATGTTCATCAGTTAATGAATGGATAACAAAGTCTGGCTTATGCCCACAAAATGAAATATTCTTCTGTAATGAAAAGGAATGAAATACCAATATGTGGTACAACATGGATAAACTATGAAAACATTATCAAAGTGATAGAAGGCAGACACAAAGGGCCACATGTTGTTTGATTTAATTTATATGAAAGATCTAAAATAGGCAAATGGATAGAAACAGAAAACATATTACTGGTTGCCAGGGGCTGGTGTGGAGGGGAAGGGGAGGTTTAGAAGCTCCAATGGCAAGAGTCAAAGTCAAGTTAACCATAAGCTCAGATTTTAAAATTTATGGTTTCAAAATATGCAGCCATCAGTGAGGAAATTGAAAAATCTTTAATTCATGCCAAGTGTGTGCTTTAGCTAAATACACGACATTATTCTTAGTTAAAGACAGAATTCCCCCTATCTCCCCACCATAAAAGGAAGAAACAGAAAAAGTGGGTTACCACATTGAGGTTTTCCTTTCATGTATACCTTCATGTGACTGACATTTTATTTAGTCCTCTGAGACAATGAGGGGCTTCCCAGGTGACGCTAGCGGTAAAGAACCCACCTGCCAATGCGGGAGATGTAAGAATCATGGGTTCGATCCCTATGTTGGGAAGATCCCCTGGAGGACGGCACAGCAACCCACTCCAGCATTCTTGCCTAGAGAATCCCATGGACAGAGGAGCCACGGGCTATGGTCCATAGCATCACAAAGAGTCGGACTTGACTTAAGCAACTTAGCAGGCATGCACTGAGACAATGATTTTCTTCCCCCCTTGAAGCAGAGTACTTGTAATTACAAAGCCCAAAGTGGGAACTGGACCCACCAGGAGACACTCACAGGGCAGATGGGATTTTGTGAATTCCTTCCCTCTGTAGAGCAGCATTTGTGGATCACCCACACTCTACCTGGGAAGCCAGGCAAACACAATCTGACTCCAGTAGGCATATAGATCGTGTTGCCATTGGGAAACCAAACAGTGAGACTGAGTTCATTCGGATCCAGCACCAGGGCTGAGAATTCTAGCAAGAGAGACAGGCCTTTAAAAGGAGACATATAGGAACTTCCCTGGTGGCCCAGTGGCTAAGACTACACGCTCCCAATGCAGGGACCCTGAGTTCGATTTCTGGTCAGGGAACTAGATCCCACATGCTGCAACTAAGACCTGGTACAGCCAAATAAAATTAAATTAAAAAGTAAAAGTTTTAAAAATAAATAAATAAATAAAAGGAGAAATAAAGGACACTGGCCTGATAAGACAGCCCACCCTCGATACGTTTGTGGCTTTTCTTCATGTCCAACATCACTGTCCCCTCCACAGGCATGGAGCACACAGGGTCCCCTAGCCTGGTGTGTGATTATTTGTCCCATCTCAGATGTGTTTTCCCCCTGAGGACCATCCTTTTCTAGAGCTCCTGTGGATCAGTTCCTTTCTTATTCCTCTACCACACTCTGCCAAGTCCTGGGACAGGTGGGCCTCCTTGGTCAAAGAGGTAGGGCTCCCAGGTGCTTAAGGGACACCTCCAGTGCTGCACCTGGGTTCCCTTGGCTGCCCATTCTGTGGAAATCAGTCCTATTAACAAATGCATGCTTGTACCAGACTTTGCTGTGCTCTTGGGATCGTGTGAACTAGTAGTTAGTGGTCACTCACCTTCTATGTTGTTCTCCAAACAAGATGGGTTTGCTTTTTTTTTTTTAAAAAAAAAAAAAGGTGGTATGGAAGTCTTGCTGCCTCCTGAATGATAACTTCTTCCCACCTAGGCATTCATCCCAGATCTGGTCCTAGGAAGAGTCTGATTTGCTCATCCTCAGTGAGTTACTACAGATTTGGGCAATGGGAGGAGGAATAGGCAGGCAATGGGAAAGGTTCAGAGAGGCTCCAGTTCTGTCTCAGTTCACGAAGGCACCTGAAGCCTTGCTCTTGACCATTATGACAGGGGAGCCTTGGCCTTGACCATTAGGGCATGGGTGGCACCTGGAGACAGGACTTGGTGTGAGTCTTCCAAATCAAATGGTGCCCAAAAGTCTCCCTTGAGACCCTGGAATTTTCTGCAGGCCTTGCTTTATTTATTTATTTTTAATTTTTATCTATTTGACTGCACTGGTCTTAGTTACAACACGTGGGATCTAGTTCCCTGACCAGGGATCAAACCCATGCCCCTGCACTGAGAGTGCAAAGTCTTAACCACTGGACAACCAGAGAAGTCCCTGCAAGTCCTGCTTTAAAAGCTGAGGAAGTGGGAATTCCCCAGGGAATCAATGGTTAAGATTGTGCTTCCACTGTAGGGAGTGCAGGTTCTATCCCCAGTTGGGGAACTAAGATTCTGCATGCTGTGTGGTTCAACCAAAAACTAAAAAAATAAAATTAATTAATTAATTAAAAGAAAATTTAAAGTAAAAGCTGAGGAAGTTATCCAGATGGTGTCAGCTCAGTGCCAGAGCTGGGGGCCATGGTCATGAAAAGATTACACCAGAGGGAGACATTGGTCTGAGGGTCTCCACCCCGGGTGACCACATGACTCCAGGTGGAGCTAGCGAAAGGGAAGATCTGCCAAGAAAAATAAATCAAGTAAATTAATTTATAAATGTTTTGAGGCAGGGCACAGGCAGCCTCCAGTCATTTATAATCGTGATAGGCTTCGTTTCCTGGGCCTTTATGGTTGTCATTTGGTCCTAAAGGCAGATTCACCGAAGGAGGTCAGTGCAGGTCTGGGGGACCCATAGGTGGACAGAGAAATGAGGCGCATGTTTAAGTAGAAGGATTGGTTGGACAGGGTTTGAGGAAAGGAGTCAGTCAGGATGCTGATTTCTAATAAAGGGAAAGCTGACAAGCAGGAGGCCTCTTGGAAGGCAGCTCCCTGCCCAGAGGGCGGTGGGCTAGACTCAAGGTCAAGGGAGCAGGCCCCTATTACAAAAGCTAAGGCTACTGAATGGGCAGCCGTCAATGGGGAAAGATCTAAAATTGTGTAATGCAAGTCAGGTGCTAACGACAAAGAATTATGCAGCATTATAAATTTCAAATGATTTT
Organism: Okapia johnstoni; assembly: GCA_024291935.2. Lineage (NCBI taxonomy): Eukaryota > Metazoa > Chordata > Mammalia > Artiodactyla > Giraffidae > Okapia > Okapia johnstoni. The sequence continues at coordinate 87,086,628 of CM044305.1, forward strand.
CTCTCACCAAAAAAATACATCATGTGGGGGCAGGGGGCAGGCTACCACATAAGCGTTTATACTCTCATGCCAAAGAACTTGTATTTACTTTGCAGAGGAATCGTTTCTATCATGTGGTCAGATCCACATAACTAGGCAGCCCACGAGTATGAAGCCTGCCCAGAGGCAGGTCAGTTGGCCCGACCTAGGGGCCAGTCGTGGCCAGTTATTTAAAGATTGCCAAATGACTAGATATTGCTGAGGGAGTCGTTCTGCTCAAGGGACCCACAGGGCATCAGGCTGCAGGTACCGCTCCCCTCTGCTTCTCCACTGGGGGGCTGGGGCCCTGGCTCCTTAGGATTTCTCCCACAGCTCACTTGGACCTGCATAGATGTTGACTGTGATAGCTTTGAATCTAGAATTCACTTTGGAGAGAACGGCTATCTTAACAATTCTAAGCCTTCAATCTGTGAACATGGCATGTCTTTCCAATTATTTCAGTCTCATCTAATTTAATTTCTCTCAGCAATGTTTTATAGTTTTCATCAGAGTGGTGTTGATAGTCTTTTGTTAAACTGATTACTGGGTATTTTATGTTTTTTGGTATTGCCATAAATGGGATTTGTAAAAATTTCATTTTCCAATTGTTTCCTGCTAGTATATAATACAAGAGATTTTTCTATATTAACCTTGGATCCTATGACATTGCTAAGATCATTTTATTAGTTCCAGTACTGTACTGTAGAGTCCCTGGAATTTTCAACATAAACAATCAGATGATCTACAGACAGGGACAGTTTTCCTCGTAAAGAAAAACTCGAACAGAAATATTTTAAAAACAGAAAGAAAACCATTTGAAAACGTACTTATCAAAGTTCTGTAAAAGCACTAGAAAACCACAGGAAACACTTAGATTCTCATGACATTATCTGAGGTCCGCTATGTATTCTTTTGGAGGGGTGATGCCACAAGAAACCCACCATTCCGTTTTGTGGCATCAAAATACTGAACAGATTTTTCTGGCTTAAGTGATGAGGAAGTGATGGTGGTGAAGAAGAAGGGGTCAGTGGAGATGGCTGATGTCTTAGTAAAAAATACCACTGGCTGGGTGGCTTATAAACAACAGAAATTTGGGAGGATGGATAAATCAGGAGTTTAGGATTAACAGATACAAGCTACTATATATAATGGGCTTATCTGATGGCTCAGACAGTAAAGAATCTGCCTGCAATGTGGGAGATCTGGTTCGATCCCCAGGTCAGGAAGATTCACTGGAGAAGCGAATGGCAACCCACTAGAGTATTCTTGCCTGGAGAAACTCCGTGGAGGCTGTAGTCCATGAAGTCACAAACAGTCAGACACGATTGAGCGACTAACACTTTCACTGTATATAAAATAAACAAAAAGGACCTACTGTATAGCACAGGAAACTATTCAGTATCTTGCAATAAACTATAATGGAAAAGAATCTCAAAAAGAGTAAATGTGTATAAAACTAAATCACTTCGCTGTACATCAGAAACTACCACAACACTGTAGATCAAGTACACTTCAATGAAATAAACCAAACAAACAACAGAAATTAATTACTCACAGCTCTGGGGGCTGGGAGGTCCAGCTCCAATGTGCTGGCAGGTTTGGGGAGAGCTTGCTTCCTGGTTCCTGTCTTCCTTCTTTGCAGTCTTTTCTCCGTGTCTTCACATAACAGAAGGAACAAGCTAGGTCTCTGGGACTTCTTTTTATAAGGATACTAATCCCATTTGTGAGGGCTCTTTTTTTTTTTTTACACTTTATTGTTTATTTTCTCCACAAGAATGAAAGCTCCTTGAAGGCAGTAACTTTTGTCTGCATTCCCTGATACTTAGAATTGTGCCTGTACACAGCAGGTGTTCCATACAGATTTCTGCCGGAGACTGGATGTAATGAGTTAATCAGAATTCAGGTTGGGGGGGCGGTGGCTTCTGCAGAGTCTGGGACAGGAAAGAGGGAGCTGGAGGGACCCTGCCCCTTGCAACCTCCCCATTTTAACCTTAAGTGTTAAAAGTGTGGTGGAGCCGGATTCAGGCTGCTGGGTGACAGGGTCAGTGGGGTGCAGAGGGACCCAAAGCAGCCTTTCGGAAGGTGGGGGTGGGGGGAGCTTGACACCTGACTTCCGGCCTCCTGGCTTGGGTTGGACCCAGGACACTGAGACAGAGCATACACATTCTGGGGAGTCACCCCTCTAGTCATCAGTTCCCTGAGGAGCCAGAAATTACTCTTCTTGGTTTGAAGGCACTTGGAGAGGAGGGAGCATGGGAGGGGAGAGGAGAAGGCTGACCCTCTTCCCGCCTGCAGTCTCTGTGAGGTTCCAGGCTCCTCCTGTTCCACGGAGACCTGCCCGCCAGGCCTGGAAGGCTCAGAGCCCCGACTCGGGTGGTGCCCCTGTCTGGGAGCCATGGAGCCGGAGTGCTGGGTCAGCAGAGGCGTGTGGCCAGTGGCCCGAGAGCTGCCGTGTGGACACGGTGGTTGGCCACAGAAGGCCTCGGCCGTCCTGAGCTCAGACCTTGGCTGCCGGCCGCTGAGGCGGTGGCTTCTGCAGCTGGGTCAGCGTCTCCAGCTTCTCGATCGATTGCAGCTGCTGCTTCTTCGCCCGCTTGAACTTGGCAGGGTTTCGGATCACTTGGAGGATCTCTGCCTCCCGCTCCTCCTCCAGGCGGCGTTTCAAGTTCTCCCTGCGGCAACGCTCCTTCTCCTCCTCCAGGTGCCGGGAGAAGTCCTTGGCCAGCTTCCTCTCCTGCCGGTCTTTCATCTTCGGCTGCCGGGATGTGCGCAGGGGCTTGCCCTGAACCATCTGGGAGAACCTCTTCTTTGAGTGGTCCTTCCACACCTGCCCAGACTTGCGCTTCCCCTTCGGGATTATAAGAACCTCCTGCTCCTTTGGCTTCTTGGACGCAGGGGCCTGGGCTAAAGAACTTTTTCACTTCTTTGGCGCGAGGCCTTCTCACCGGCTGCTCTGGCTGGAGCTAGCTTGCTCTGCACATGCTGATCCCGTGGGGAACGGGGCGACTGGGGTGTCAGCTCCTGTAGTGGCTTCGAGGGCTCGGGACCCAGAGACGCTGACCGGGATAAGGCTCTAGTGATCCTGAGCCCGGCTGCAACTGATATCGGGGGACCCCGGGGTCGGCTCCGCCTTTCTCTTGCGCAATTCCAAGTCTGCTTCGCCTTGGTCCTGGGAGAACTTGGGTGACTCCTCACTTGGCTTTGACTGAAGTCTGTGGAATGCAGGACTTGACTTCTGCTGGCTTTGGGGCGACTCCAGGCCTGGATCTCGCTGACCCTGGGGGGAACCTGAGTCCGGCTCCAGCTGCTTTCGAGGGGACGCCAAGCCTGGCCCCTCCTGTAGACTGGGTGATCCCGGGCTTGTCTCTGACTGACAACTGGGCTCACTCATTTCTTCTGGGTTCGACTGGAACTCCACAAGGGCCTGTCTGGCCTGCAGAACTGAGGTAGGGCTCTCGGGAGATTCAGTCTTTACCTCCTCCAGCCGTAGGCTGCGCCTCAGCGGCATAGCCGTTGTTTTCAAATCCCAGCCCACCTGCATGTGAGGGCTCTTATGGCCAGATCACCTCCCAAAGGTTCCACCTCCAAATACCATCATCACCTTGGAGATTAGGATTTCAACATATTAACTTTGTGGGGACACATCTATTCAGAACCATAGCAACTGGCTTCCAGTGAATCAGAGAGCTGATGTTGTCCCCAGAACACCCCAGTTTAGAAGGAGAGCCTTCCTGTATAACTTTCACATTAAATGAGGTAGAAAACCTGGGCGAGAATCCTGAAGGACACAGGCATTCTGAGACCTTGGCCAGGAGACTCGAAGTTCCCTCATTCTTGTGCCAAGGTGTGGCCCCAGCCTCCCTTAGGTCTGTTTCTCAGGCCAAGAAGCAGCAGCTGCTGAGGGTGAACTGGACACAAATTCCTATGTATGCCTGTGTGTTCCCTGCATTCCAGAAGGACTAGGACCAGGATCCTTCTCAGTGCTTTCAGTCATCCCTGCTAAGCCTTTTTGCACGTTCCTGGCCTCCGACACTCAAGCCAGTCCAGCTCCAAGCTGCCTATCTCCCTCTGGGTACATCTTCCACTTCAGCTCTGCCATGGCCCACATCCACCGCATCCTTGATCTTTCTTAAACACTGAGGGTCAGACAGCTCCCCCTGTTATGTGTTGGCACCTTGACAGGTTTCAGGCAACTCACTCGACTCTTTTGCCTTTGATCAGAGACTGCACACCTTTCATCTTAGATTCACAAAAAGCAACACTAGACTCAGATGAATTTGACTGTTTTCCTGCCTCTGTACAGATTGATGGGACCATGTGTATTTTATCTTGGACAAGCCTGAAAACAGTAATAACAGAAATACATTTTTCACTGTCTCTTTGCCTCTTTGAAAGTGGAGGACAGATCAACAACAAGGTCCTACTGTGTAGCACAGGGAACTATATTCAATATCCTGTGATAAACCATCATGGAAAAGAATATGAAAAAAATAATGTATATATATACGTATAACTGAATCACTTTACCGCACAGCAGAAATTAACACAACATTGTAAATCAACTATATCTTCCCAGGTGACTTTAGTGGTAAAGAGCCCACCTGCCAATGCAGGATACATAAGAGATGCAGGTTTGATCCCTGGTTTTGGAAGATATCCCTGGAGAAGGGAATGGCAATCCACTCCAGTATCCTTGCATGGAGAATCCCATGGACAGAGGAGCCAGGCAGGCTACAATCCATAGGGTCACAAAAAATCAGACACGATGGAAGTGACTTAGCACGTACAAAAATAAACTATACTTCAATTAAAAATATCAGTTAAAATGAAATAAAGATTAAAATTGAGGACATCAAGCAAAATAGACTAAGATAAAAATATCACACATATAAATAATATTGGAAATAGGAACAAGTGATTTGTAAAAAGAAAATGATGAGACATCTATGACTACCTTTTTTGCCAATAAATTAAAAAATAGAAGAAATTTAAAAAAAGCAGAGGGGAGCCCAGTTTTCACTGAGTTGTCTGTCATTCCCAACAGAGACTCTATCCTCTGTGCTATGTCAGCAATTGAGAGACTTTCTACCTGTGAGAAGACTCTTGAGAGTCTCTTCCACTGCAAGGAAATCAAACCAGTCCATCCTAAAGGAAATCAACCCTGAATAGTCATCGAAAGGACTGATGCTGAAGCTGAAGCTCTAATACTTTGGCCGCCTGATGCAAAGAGCTGACTCGTTAGAGAAGACCCTGATGCTGGGAAAGATTGAGGGCAGGCGGAGAAGGGGACGACAGAGGATGAGACGGTTTGATGGCATCACTGACTCCATGGACATGAGTTTGAGCAAGCTCAAGGAGATGGTGAAGGACAGGGAAGCCTGGCATGCTGCAGTCCATGGGGTGGCAAAGAGTTGAACACAACTGAACAACAACTGCCTGTGTCAATAGTGTTGCCTCTCATCCCTCCAGTGGCTGGCCTTTCCTCAGGCCCTTATTACTGAGCTGGATCCCTCCAAGGCCCAACCACTTTCACATGGGCCTCCCTAGTTCCAGCCCTGGTCACGATCACCCAGGGGCAAGTGTTGGGTACAAAATTCCTCAAGGGATGGCTTCCCCCCTTGTGTTGTTGCTGCCTCCCAAAGAACTCTGACTCGGGCTCTTCTCAACCCTTGTGAATGACTGTGGGTCCGTGGCCAAAACCTCTGCCAATGTGGGACTGACTTTCCTTTCCCCTTCTGCTCTCAAGAACCAGGAATAAGGACTTCCCTGGTGGTACAGTGGATAAGAATCTGCCTGCCAGTGTAGCAGACACGTATTGATCCCTGGTCTGGGAAGAGCCCACGTGCCTCGGAGCAACTCAGCCAGCGTGCCACAACTACTGAGTCCACCCTCTAGAGCCCAGAAACCTCAACTGCTGAGCCCATGTGCCACAGCCACTGAAGTCCAGGCACCCTAGAGCCCGTGCTCTGCAACAAGAGAAGCCACCACAGTGAGAAGCCCGTGCACCAAAACTAGAGAGTAGCCCCTGCTTGCTGCAACTAGAGAAAGCCTGCGGACAGCAACAAAGACCCAGTGCAACCAAAAATAAATAAAAAGAAGTTAAGTAAAGACTCTGTAATCTTTAAAAAAAAAAAAAACCTGGAATAAACTTGGGTCCACTCTTGACCAAAGAGCCATTTTCCAGAGACATTCGGATGGTGGAAGGGCTCATTGTTCTACAACCAACTGTGGTCTTCTGTCTGTGGGGTCAGTCCACCCTGACCCCACAACACCCCCCAGCTCCCCAGGCCAAGCAACTGTTGGTTTCCTACATATACTTAGAGTCTGAGCACATTAGGTAGGTGGTTCTCTGGGCTCTTGGGTCTCTGTGGGCCTGGATGCTTGCTACATAAAGGAAAAGAGCAGATCAAAAACTTCGTGCCAGGTGAGTGAAATGCTCAGTGTGTAGCTTCACTGGAAGACACCCATTGCCCCCTCCTTTAGAATCTGTTGGGACATTTTAATTTTCTATGGTACCTTCCTGGACTTTTGAAGACCACAAGAGAATCTCTGGCCATCCACGCAGCGGTGTGAGTGGTGTGGCTAGGATATCCATGACAAATGGGTGCCCAAATTTTATCATGGCCACCCTCGAAAATATCCAAGAACATAGGATATGCAGGACCTGGTCTGTGAGTTGCTCTCTGCTTCACTCGAAGAGGTAACTGGCTGATGTGGGGGAACCCTGCCCAATGTGTTCACTATGCAGTTCTCTCTCCTCCCTCACAGCCTTCAGAGTCCTAACCCAACCTCCACAATGGGCTCAGCTCTCCCATATGCACGTAGACACCCTGCCAGCTTACTTCCCTGGTGGCTCAGTGATAAAGAATCTGCCTGCAATGCAGGAGACTTGGGTTTGATCCCTGGGTTGGGAAGATTCCCCTGGAGGAGGAAATGGCAACCCACTCCAGTATTCTTGCCTGGAGAAGTTCATGGAGAGAGGAGCCTGGTGGGCTACAGTCCACTGGGTCTCACAGAGTCCAAAACGACTGAGTGATTAACACTTTGACTTTCAGCTTGTTTAAAACTCTGACTCCTTGGGACTTCCCTGGTGGTCCAGTGGTTAACACTTCGCCTTCCAATGCAGGGGGTGTGGGTTCAATCCCTGGTCAGCGAGCTAAGATCCCACATACCTCTTGGCCAGAAAACTAAAACATGAAACAGAAACAACACAGAAGTAACAAATTCAATAAAGACTTTAAAAATGGTCCACATCAAAAAATCATAAAAAAAAAACAAAAAAACCTCTGACTCCTTAACCAGTGACCACACAAGTGTTTCCCTAGGATGCAAAGTTGGGAAGGCCTCTCACATGGATGATTGGATGTTCGTTCACCTTCCAAAGACCCACACCCTTTCCGTGTATCCCTTCTCAGATCTCTCTCACTCAGATATGCTCCTGGAAAAGAACTAGATCTGCCCACTTCTATGAAGCCACATAGAGGGAGGGTCAAGTAGGAAATCTATCGAAGGGGAGAAAGAGCAGCCACAAGATGTGACAATGGGCAGTGCTATGGATGCCAGCCGTGTCCCAGGTGCCCCCAACACAATATTCCTTGTGCGGCCTCTCAGGATGGAGCTCCATTCATGAGATTTCTTCTCAGATGATAGTACTGGGCATCCTTTGAGTCACTGGCCTCAATGGTCTCAGAATCTCCTTCAGCCTCCAGGCTCAGGACTCAAAATGGTTGGGTTCCTACTACAGAATTTAAGGACTCTTTCATTCAATAATAAAGAAATAAATATCTGTCGAGCCCTGTGAAACTTCCATACGTGACCTGACCAGACCACAATGGCCATCACTGCCCCTTGCCATCTGTACACTGAAGGACCATGTGTCTAATCCTCTAGACTTCCTGATAAAGAATCTGCTTGCCAATGTAGGAGATACCAGAGATGCGAGTTTAATCCCTGGGTTGGGAAGATCCGCTGGAGGAGGAAATGGCAACCCACTCCAATATTCTCGCCTAGAGAATCCTATGGACAGAGGAGCCTGCCGGGCTACAGTCCATGGGGTCACAAGAGTCGGACAAAACTGAGCACACACATGCCGCACCAGGGACCTTGCCTTCCCAGGCACGCCCAGCTCCTGCCCTGCAGAACCGTCAGTATCATCAGCCAAGTTTCCCCAGTTCATTAAGATACTTATCAGCCCAGTGCTAAGTGGAAAGGAATGTGAGCTTAAACACAAGGAACCTTAGAAAGCAGAGGGACAGAAAGCAGTCAGAAAATACGATCCTATGACAGAACCCTAAGAGTCTCACAGAAGTAGCTCACTGGGCCCGGCTCTCGAGCCTGTTCCTGTGTTCCCCCTGCCCATGGTGGAGACTGGGGTTTCCTCTTTGGGAGCCATCACAGCCTCCTGTTTGAAACCCTGGTCCACAGGGTCGGGGCCCTGTTTCAATCATTTGTAAGCAATTTCTCGCTACCAACCCTTGTGCATAACTTTGGGTTCGAAGTTGTTCTCTCACACAAAAAAAGAAGCAAATCATGCTTCAGAGCTCATGACTCAGTTTCCCCCTGTATTTTGACAAGAGGAAATTATTATACACTTGACAAGAGAGTTTCACACTGAATGGACAGAGGTTCTGACTCTGGCACTGGGCTTTAGGAACTCCCCTAGGACTGAGCAGTAGGAGTAAAATTTATGAGCTTTTCTTGCACCTGCTACCCTGATCTTGCAGTCTGAGGTTGTAGCAGATGGGGCTCCCTCATTGATACCTGAAAAAGCAATCTATTCTCGTCCCCTCCCTGACTTCACAATCTCAAGCCCCGTGAGATCTTTATGACTGACAGACCCTGCATGAGATCCTGCCAGTTCCCTGGCAACAAGCTGCCTCTTAAATCAAGGAGATGGAACTCTTGCACTGTGGCAGCATCTGCTAGTGCTTCACCACGGTTGTCTCTTTCTTCTGAGTCCAACCTTAGATTTTGTTTCCTAACCTCTTTGAAAGTTGTATGTGAAGTTCTATGCCACAACCAGATCTGGCCCCCAAACCCTCTCACTTGGTCCTCAGTTATTCTGTCCCCCCGATTCACCCTCACCGAGCTGGAGATGATCGTGGCTATTTGCGAAGTCATAGATGGAAGAGGTGGCTCCTGAGTGATCGCATAGAGCAGAGCCACCCTTGGGCCAGAACACGACTTGCCTGGTATATGGGTACAAAGTAAACATCTTGACTCTGAGCCATTCTCATTTGGCGGTCTGTTTGTTACAGCAGTTTAGCTGACCTTAAGAAATTTTTTTAAAAAGCTCTCTTTTTCTCAGTTTTGTACCCAGAGATAGCCCAGGCCCACTTCTCAGGCTTCTGGCCTCACTCCTGAGAGCTCTGAAAAAAATGTCAGCCTTCTGAACCTCTGATGAAAATCCTATTGTTGGAGATATATTCACTGATGATGATCATTAGCCCTTTTGGGCCATTAGTCTATGGCAACTGCTGCCTTTGCTAGAGGTCTAGAATATTCAGGGACTGGGCTGGTGGCCCCCTTCCTTCCTGTCTCACTGGCATGTGTTCTAGAATTGTTCTCTTCTATCCAGGCTTCAACAAAGGAGTAAGAGATAGTTGGGGAACAAAGGGGACATTTCAATATTTAGTGGATATTTTCATGGATACTGGAGTAAGAAATTATGAATTTTGTTAGCCAGGATAGTAGGATTGGTGTTAAGAAGGAAAGAAATCTCTTAGGTTTAAATATATGTAATGAAGTATTTGGGGCTTCCCAGGTGACTCAGTGGTAAAGAATCCACCTGCTAATGCAGGAGACAGATGTGGGTTCAATCCTTGGGCTGGGAAGATTCCCCTGGAAAAGGGAATGGCACCCCATTCCAGTAGAATACTGGAGAATCCCATGGACAGAGAGCCTGGCGGGCTACAGTTCATGGGATCGCAGAGTCAGACACAACTGAGCACTCACAGCACCACACCGAGGGACTTAAGGAAGAAACATCCTAATGTCCAGAATTCCCTTTAAAATACTTTAACAGAAAATCAGACGAAACAAATGTGACAGAATGTAACTGTTACATGTAAGGAATGGATCTGCAAGTGTTCATCATACAATTTTCCCTACATGTCAGTATGTTTGAAAATTTTACTAATAAAAATGAAATGTAAAATCAAAAGTTTTCATTTCTGGGAAACAGTCCTCAAATCGAAGACTGCCTGGCACAATTGAGGACACAGTAAACTAGTGTGCCCCTCTCCCACCTCCCCCTGAAGACTCTGACCTTGCCCTTGCCAAGCTCATTCAGGCACAGGGAACTATAGTCAATATCTTATAATAACTTATTATGAAAAATAATTTCAAAACTAATGTATGTGTATATGTATAACTGAATCACCTTGCTGTGCACCTGAAACATTGAAAGTCAACTATACTTTAATAAAAAATATATATATTAAGAAAAAAAAAGTTCACACAAGGAAAAAGGCAGCACGTGGGCCCCCCTCAAAGCCTGTGCACCTGACTCAGTCTTCCTGCCAACTCCCTGACTTCAGATACCTGACTTTGGAAGCACACACTCCTGGTGGTGATCACCCCTGCCCTCGGCACTGAGTCAGTTGGACTGGCCACCCATCCCCATACCACCTGACATTGCCATGACTTTGGAAACCTCTCACTCCTGAATCAGCTGTCCCACACATTTTATTCTGGACCCCAAATTGGTGGAGAGATACAGAGTGTTAGTGGCTCAGTCGTGTCCAACTCTTTGTGACCCCATGGACTGGGGCCCACTAGGCTCCTCTGTCCATCCAATTTTCCAGGTAAGAATACTGGAATGGGTAGCCATTCCCTTCTCCAGGGGATATTCCTGACCCAGGGATTGAACTCAGATCTCTTGCAATGCAAGCTGATATCTTTACCATCTGAGCCACCAGGGAAGCCCGAATTGGTGGAGTTGTATGGCCTAAGCACACGCTTCCTAGAAGCCTCCCAAATGCATGCACACCACCCCTGTAAGCTTCACAATTCCTCTAGCAGGATAGAGTCTTATCATCTCTCTTACCAAGGGTATCAAAGACCAAATGGGAAAAATGTGGGAGAGCTTCTGGGACAGAGACAGAAAGGGGACACCAGATATGAGGTCAAGGATATCCAAAGCTTTACCAGCTCTTGTGGCCACTATGGAGCCTACTCTTGCCCTGAGTGTGCTGACCACCAGTCACTCTAATTGGTCCCAAGGACAGAACTCTAGGCCTCCTGACTTTTGCATGCTGTGCCTCAGTTTCTTCTTTCTTGCCTGAGAGCAGGACCTGTCCCTGGCTCAGATGTGCTGACAGCTTTTGAGTGCCCTGCTGCTACATTCCCAGTCTTAGTTCCAAAAATCTGCTACAGCAACTTCATCACACATTGTTGGTGTTTAGCAGCTTGGAGGCTGCCTTTTTTTTTTAAAGAGTCCAAAACACTCACTCGGAGATCCTTGCTCAGATCCTGCCAGGTTTTGTCATTGTGCATTTGTGTCTCTACCTGCACCAAGATGCTGTACAGCGAAGGCCTGAGTTCTGCCTCCCTGACCCCCTCCCGTGAGGTCCTTCTGAAGCAGGCAGGGCTGCTGGAACCTCAGTGAGGTGGAAGATAGCAGATGGAGAGGTACTTCCTGAGCCCTCAGGAGGGCTCAGTCCTGACAAACTCTGTTAGCTTTTGAGAAATATTTGACCTCTTGACTGGCAAACACACACACTCATTCTTCTTCGGACCTGAATGGGGTTACTCTGTATAGCTTGAACTTCATTATTATTTTTTAAATATTTATTTATTTACCTGCGCTGGGCCTTATTTGCAGCATGTGAGATCTAGTTTCCTGATCAAGGATCGAACCTGCGTCCCCTGCACTGGGAGCACAGAGTCTTAGTTACTGAACCACTAGGGAAGTCCCTGAACTTGTTTTTGTTGACATCAATTTGGGAGACATCTCAACTCAGATTAATTTCCCCGTTCACTGGGAATGCTCCCCTTTCTAGGGATCGAGTCCCTGCCCCTCACATTGGTGCCCTGAGGCCCTCGTGTATTCATCCAAAGGTAAGTGATCTAAACCTGTCCTATCTCTGTGCTTCCCAAGGAGTTTTCAACTGATGATGGCAAGAGGGGAGTATTTTCTCCATCGTCGGGGAAAGGCAGGCTTTCTTAGGCCACTGCCATGTCAGAGAGGCTGCTCCATGGGAGGAAGCAACGAATCCAGCCCTCAGAGAAAAGCAGAGTCAGAGTGCTGACAGTCTTTGAGACCTTCTTCTGGCTTTCTGCGTGTTCCAGTGGCAGCTAGGGTCTCCCTATGGTTGTATAGGATGCCCCAATAACTGGTCTAATATTTTTATTTGAGCATCAGCTGGTTGGAGTTTGGTTTCTATGGCTTGCAGTCAGGACATTTTTGCTTTCCCTATTTATTAATGTCTATTATAGAAAGGCCTTCCGGAAAAGATTTGTGTGACAAATCAAAATTGTGGGCTGCTGCCACGATTGTGTACCACTTATGATATAGGGTTGGCCAGAAACTTCCTTCCGGTTTTTATATGGAAAAACCCAGAAGAACTTTTTGGCCAACCCAATCCATTCAGAGTATGTGTTCTATTCTAATGTGATTTTGCTGTGAATTCCTACAAGGCTAGGAGAGAACTTACGCATCATTGTGGCTGCCTGGGTTTAATCACTGAGGGAGTAGGTAGGTTTTCAGATAAGACATGAGAACTGAGAAATCAGACCTTAAGTGATGTATCTTTTGGAACTTCGATTTTTGGTGTCAGGACTTCAAATAACCCAGGAGTCCACATTAGAACATTTTGTTTATATTGTAACCACACACACACACACACACACACACACACACATACAAGTATTGTTTGGTGAATTTTTTCTTTTGATTAAATACATGTATATGTGTATATTTAATATATGTAAATACACTCATATACATAGTCAAATAGAAAAATTCACAAAACAATACTTAAATGTGTGATATAGGGCGTACTCTATTTTTTATTCCATTTCTGTACAAAATGTTTCTAAAATTGTTCTTAGAACTCAGCAGTTCTCAAACTTTTGGTTCTTAGGACTTCTTTATATTCTTAAAATTTGAGGACACCAGAAACTGTGTTTCTGTGCATTATAGCTATTGATGTTTATTGTATTAGAAACGAAGGATGAGAGGTTTTTAAATACAAGAATATACAAGCGCATATCCAATTACCTGACAGAGCAATGGCATCACTGTTTGGCCTTCAATCTCTGGAAAATGGCACCATACACTTGCAAATGAGATCTTAGTATTATGATGAGAATGGTTTTTACTTCTAGAATTCCCTGAAGGAGTCTCAGGAACACCCGGTTTCCTGGACCACACGTTGAAAATTTCTGTACTCAGACTTGAAAAACATGAATCTAGAAAAAGCCCAGGCTGATTATGGACAAATGGAACCAAAAAAATCAAATTAGCTACATTTCCTTCTCCACGTTTCCCTCTTGTTCTTCTCAAGTGAGGAAGGTATTATGGTTAATTCCTCAACAATGATTTTGCATCAGATAGTTAACCTAAGCCGATCCATGCACAGCACTCCCCTAGCAACAGGTCCATGGGAAATCATATGTCCTAAGTTGGCCCCAACAGACTAAAGAGATTTTAAATTCCACGATTGAGAGAGGGGTTTTCTCTCTCTCTGGATGTGAACAAGGAATGCTACTGGCAAAATACAGTGCTTACAAATGTTATTGCAAATAGAGTGGGGATATGAGAGGAAAAAAAAAAAAAAAACCTGGGAGTTTGACGACACTGAGCTAATTACATTGTGCCTGGGGCCTCCTTTCCCTCCAGTGGGCTTTGCAGCTCTGAGAAAAAACGCATTTCCTTATTGTTAGAGTTGGGGATTTCAGTTACTTGCAGCAGAAATATATTGACACACTGAGATTTTCGGGATGTCTTGTTAAAACATCCTATCCTGCCCTTTGCTGGTTACAGAGTATTTAAAGGGCATGTTGTGTGTGACTCTATCTAGCACAGAACCAGCAAGTTGGTAGTTTGGATGATTAGATCCAGTTGATCAGGGGACAGAAGCTAGGGTTTCAAGGACTGAATGCCCCTTCCTTATGCGTATTCTTTTATTTATAGCTTTGTGGCAAGAAAAGTTGCATTTTATTAATGCAGACACTCTTTTCTTTGTTGATTTCCAGGCATTCATTTTATAAACATCTACTTATGTGATTTGCTCAGATGTGGCTTCTTCACACACCCATCCTAGCCTCTGGCACACCACATTGTAAGCATTGATCTACCCAACTAGACCGAGCTCCTTGAGGGCAGGGATTCAGTTTTACTCATCTTTATAGACCCTAGGACTCTTCATTGACTGATATGAAATAGGTTCACAATGAATGTCTGTTGAAAGAATAAATGAATGATAATGAAATGTGCTCTTGTAAAACAGAGGTCAGCAAACTCTTGACCATGGACCAAGTCTGGAATGTGGCCTATTATTCTATGGTCCAATAGCTAAGGATATTCTTTATTTTTTTTAATGGCTAAAAATTCAAAAGGAGAGCGATATTTTGTAATTTATTACATGATATTCAAATTTCAGTGTCCTGAACTAAAGTTTTATTGGAACACATTGACGGTCATTCATTTACACATTCTTTACATTTTCCAACTACAACAGCAGAGATGAGTCGTCATGACAAAGACCAGTGGTCCAACAGAGATTAAAATATTTACTGATTTTTATAGAAAAAGTTTGCCAACCTGTAATATTGTAATGTTTCTTACTTTGTTTGTTTTTGACAGAGCTGTGGCCATTATTCTCATTTTTTAAAGTTCAATCTTCATTTATCATAGTCCCATTGTCAAATAACTTGCAAGGTGAAGAAGCGTTGGACTGATTAGTGGAGACAGCAAGGAATACTAAATTTAAATAGAGGATGAATACATCCCTAAAACTACCATTTAATAGAAATACCTGTAATCACTTTAAAAATACTAATAAAAAAGAGAATGAAATATCTACTCTGAGATTTGAATTATACAAATTACTTAGATTCACTGATGAAATAAATATTTTAATTATCTAGTATCACCGTTGTTAGGGGAAGCACACTGACTGAAACTGCCCACCCTGGCCCAGCACCACAGTAACCATTTGCATGAGTTGTTTTATGACAGGAGGTCCTGGTAAGGAAAACGGAACTAATAAGCCACCCCCAACCAGAAGAGTTCAGGAAAGTTCAAAAGGAGACAACACATGTCCGACCACCTCCCAGAATCCTTCTCACTGGCATCCATCTTGGCTGAACAAGGCGTGCACCACCAGGGAGGACTCTGAGTCAGAATGTTTGGGTAAAGACAACCTGGAAACTAATCTGATCACCGTAAAACCCGAGCCGTGGCAGAGCAGTCCTCCTGGGTTCCCTTACCCTACTGCTTTCCACCCGGGTGCCTCTTCCCAATAAAATCTCTTCCTTTGTCAGCTCATGTGTCTCCTTGGACAATTCATTTCTGAGTGTTAGACAAGAGCCCAGTTTCGGGCCCTGGAAGGGGTCCCCATTCCTGAAACACTATTACTTAATTCAATGAACATCTGATTTGACTACATTAACATTTTAATATTTTTACACTGATACAAGCCCAATATATTGCTGAGTAGTTAAACCTCACTTAATACAGGGGTTAGAACTCTTACTCTAAATACTTGTATTGACATATTTTGTATCAGTAATTTAAATGCACAGATGTTCTAGAATGTATTTCATATCAGGAAATGATATATTAATATATCAAAAAATATATTGTGTTATACAAAATTATTTATACTGATTTGAAATGATAATAGTGTAAAAGCAAAATACATTTAGCTATAGTTACTGATATGGGGGGAGATGAATGACTTTTTTCTTCCTTGTGTTTACCAATTTTTCTCTATTTTGCCTGTTTATAATTACCAATAATTTTAAAATACTGCATGATTTGACCCATTTAAAATAAAATTCCTGGAATCCTTGTGAACTTATTTCACATTTACTTTGCTGCCCACATATTCCAAGAGCTCTCTGATATGGAAAGGACTAACCTTGAGGTCTAGTGCCTTGAAAATAAAACACACAATAGCCAAGAATAAAATTAGAGGCAGAGCTAACTTTTCCATAGTAAGATAAAGGAAGTCTGCTTACCATTCTTGGGGAGGAGGGCAATACACAAAGGCGCTTGAAATGGAAAAAAAGGTCACAGACTAATTAAATAAAACACTACTTAATTGCCTTGTGGGGCACTCGCTCAGGGGCTCATGAAAGGGAGTTATTTTAGCAACTTCCGAAGAGACAATACATACTTACATATTGTTAAGTCCTTAAAGTAACGTGAGAGAGGAAACAGGTTCGGGTCATCATCTTTCTTTTCAGGACAAAACTTGATTATGAGGTGAATTTTTTAAAATTCTTGAAATAAGCAAAGTAGCTTTTTTCTTTCATCTTCTTCACTCTGCCAGCCTTGACCAGGAAGGGAAGTGACGATCCTTTTGAGATTTAATACATTAAACATTTAATACACTATATTAACATAACATTAAACATTTAATACATTATAACTCAATAACTCCTTTTTCAAGTAAAACAAGAACCTAAGAAAGGCAAATGTGAGAAATGTTTGTAAAGTCAACCAATGACTGGCAGATATTTTTTATAAAGAAAAATAGTTAATTTGCTATGAAGGAAAATGTGTAGTAATTTACCAGCTGTTGGAATTGTTTAATAACAGCACTTGTGTGACATGCATTGCTGTTCTAAATAACATAAGGCATGGATGCAGAAAAGGTAAGCTGTCAGAATCTGTGTGCTTTGTTATTCCCTGTGGCAAACTGGGAACAAATCACGGACCCTATTTCCTCTTCTTTCTGGGCATGTGGCTGTCTGATATTTTCCAGTTCCCTTTGGGCTTCTGTGTGGACACAGGACTGATTTCTGACCAGTAGAAGAATGTGGGTAGAAGTGATGTAAGCCTCTTTCAACCCAACACCCCTCATGCCTTCAGTGCTCCATTTTTCTTCTGCTGACTGAATGGAGAGGATTCCAAGGACCCTTAGAGGAGAGTTGCCTGACCAGGAAAACTCACACTGGACACTGGTGGGACCTCAGTCTGTCTTGTACATGTTCCCACTTTTGGGCAGTTGTTAACTCTGTGCAAATGGTTGAATCCATTCTGCCTATAAACAGAGAACTGAAAATATGTGACCAGTTACTGTGACTTAAGAAATAGAGACATAGATGTAGAGAACAAATGTACGGATACAAAGGGGGAAAAGGGTAGGGTTGGAGGAATAGGGAGATTGAGATTAATACATACACTATTGATACTATGTATAAAATAGATAACTGATGAGAACCTATTGTATAGCACAGGGAACTCGACTTAATGCACTGTGGTGACCTGAATGCAAAGGCAGTCCAAAAAACAGGAGATATATGTATACATATAGCTGATTTACTTTGCTGTACAGTAGACACTAACACATTATGAAGCAACTATACTCTAATGAAAACTAATTAGAAAAATAATCTTGCCAAAGAGGGTCTTTCAAATTCAAACCAGGCCTCTCCTAACATTCAAAAGTACCACTGATGGGAAAATGGTTTTCTTTGTTATGATTAACTCAAGACAAAGGTAGTGACAGGGTACTGCCAATTACCCACTGGTTAAGAACTTTGGTGATACTCGTTGGTCTGAAATAGCTTGAAATTTTTGGTTCAGATTTAACCTGGTCATTTGCAGATGAAGTAGGAAAGATCATACACATGGCCCTAACATAATGATCAAAGAATAACCTACAAAAACTTTTTCTTTATACTCCTTGGTTGAGAACAAATCTCTTAGGTTATTTTACATGATCTCTTCTTGTTAGACAAGATGGATCTAATTGAAGAGCAGGGAAACTGACCTCAGAAATTCCATTGCTCTTGTGCTTTAGACATATTACCCTGTGGGGATGGAGAGAGGCCAATGAGCATCTTCCACAAACTATTTTAAGTGAAAGTTGCTCAGTCATGTCTGACTCTTTGCAACTCCATGGACTACACAGTCCATGGAATTTTCCAAGCCAGAATACTGGAGTGGGTAGCTTTTCCCTTCTCCAGGGGATCTTCTCAACCCAGGAATCGAACCCCAGTCTCCCGCATTGCAGACTATTTCGGGTTGGCCAAAAACTTCATTTGGGTTTTTCTGTAAGATGGTGTGAAAAAATTGAATGAACTTTTTGGCTAACCCAATAACTCCTCAAAAACAACCAAAAGGGAGTTTTCACCAATGAAACTGGACCTGGTCAAATTCTTTCTTCCTTGAATGAAAGACATTAGTATTCAGTAATCCAAGCTGTTCAGTACTCTTAAGTTCTGATCATTTAGATCTTGGCACACTAAAAAAAGAAAAGATTTTTAATAAAAGGAAGTCAAATCAGACAATAATAAAATATCTCACACCAAAACGACATCAAATGTTTTTTATTGAACAAAAAAGATAGAACATGGAAGTTGAATTCACTGAGCAAAAGCAGCTCACCAGGTGAAGCTGCTATATTGTGTGCTAAATAATCTTGTGAACTGAGTATACAGAATACATATAATATGTAAGTTATCTCAACAGCAAAGGAGAAGGTGTAGATTACAGTTTTGGAGGGAAAAATCTGGTAAAATGACAAATTTAGTTGCTCAAAATTTCTAGCCCTTGTCCACCTAAATTCAGTATGATTCTACATACGTGCATTCAGTATGTGCATACTGAATTCCCATTTTAACCGAAGCTGCTTTTTGGAAGAAATTTAAAAGTATTTATTTTTTTAGCATTAATTTGACGTTCCAGTCAATTTTTAAAAATTTCCTTTTTGATATATATGTGTGTATGTATTTATACACACTTTAAAAACCCCAAACCCTTGTTTACAAGTTGAGGGGTCATGCTGTTTTTTTTAAATTAAGATTGGTGAATTTCAATAATTATTTCTCCTGTGCATCTAAGAAATTTGATGTGTTTTCAATGCACCCCCACAGACAGGAGGGCTGACAGATATGTCAAAAATACTTTATGGAAAGAGGCAGGTAGCTCATGCGAGTTGGCAACCTTTTGTCTGGTGTCTCCTGTTGGAACTGGCTGCCTCCCTTTAACATCTCACAGTCAAAGATGAAAGGAAAACTTTTTACTTTGAAGCCTAGTTAGCACAGTTGCACATTTACTATAATCCACCTTTTAACTTGGTTTATTGGGCTTTTCTAATGTAAGATGACAAATACCTTACACCCAGTACACAGCATCAAAAAGTACTGAAGAAACATCTTATAGACAATACTTTTTTTTTTTTTTCTTGTATGTTAAACATCAGCTTCTATGGGATACATTTCCAGAATGGTTTGTTACCACTTTATAAACACTCGAAGCCAAACAAACAGCACGAAGAACATCAATGTCTTTTTTCCAATATTTGTATCAATTACTGGAGGATAATCCTAACATACACTACTTAAGGGGAGGGGGCAAAAGAAGAGAAATGATGACACATTGCAAAGATAGGACTACAGCATCTTAGTTGCAGGGACGATCTTACGGTGCAGAAAGAGGGGACTCTCTAGAAGGTGATGGTGTCGTTTCTTCAGGTGGAAAAACCGTGAGTGTGCAAGCTCGGATGCCACCCAGGGACTCTGGGAGATCAAACACTTTATGCCATTCATCTTTATCTGGATCATATTTCTGCACGATCTCTACCATACAACGATTATTCCACGAATACCCACCGACCACGTAGATTTTATTTTCAAAGACAGCAACCCCAACATCACTCTGCCCTCTTAACATAGCAGCAATTGGGGTCCACTGGTCAAGGATCGGTGAGTAGTATTCACAGCTTAGGACGTCGTCATAATCACTGGTTCCTCTGAAGTGATTGCCGCCGATGACGTAGAGCCTTTCTCCCACGGTGCACATGCAATGCAGACCTCTGACAGTGGTCATCGGTGCCTTCTGGATCCATTTGTCAGTATCAGGGTCAAAGCACATGAGCTCCTTTTGGAAAGTGTCATGAGTAATTCCTCCTAAAGAATGAAAATTACAGGAGGGAGGTAAACAGATTAATATAAAAATGCAAAAGTTAATAGAAGGCTCTCTGTCACAGATAATTAATTTCTAGCCACATATTACGGAGAAGGCAATGGCACCCCACTCCAGTACTCTTGCCTGGAAAATCCCATGGATGGAGGAGCCTGGTAGGCTGCAGTCCATGGGGTCGCTAGGAGTCGGACACGACTGAGCGACTTCCCTTTCACTTTTCACTTTCATGCATTGGAGAAGGAAATGGCAACCCACTCCAGTGTTCTTGCTTGGAGAATCCCAGGGACGGGGGAGCCTGGTGGGCTGTCGTCTATGGTGTCGCACAGAGTCAGACACGACTGAAGCGACTTAGCAGCAGCCACATATTATGACATTTTAGAGTTTATCAAGTGTGTTCTTATACATGTCTGCCTGCTATAACTACTTTCTCTGGATTAAAAATAAAGAAAATAATATTTTCATCTCCTTAAAGAACACAAGTATAGCTTATATTACTGTAATGACTTTCTCAAACAGAGACCCAAGGGATTTAAGAGGTTTTACAGAACAAAAATATATTTTGGCCACTTTTCGAGTTGGGTTTACAGTAAATCCCAACTACAAAGCATCCTTCACTCCTGCTGTGCTTTAAATGCTAGGCGTTCCCTTCCTCATTTGTCAAATAAGAATGGCCACTCTAGTTCTCGCATTAGGATTTTGACTCTGAATTGAAATAAATCACAATGCTT
The DNA here is from genome assembly GCA_024291935.2 of Okapia johnstoni. Lineage (NCBI taxonomy): Eukaryota > Metazoa > Chordata > Mammalia > Artiodactyla > Giraffidae > Okapia > Okapia johnstoni. The sequence continues at coordinate 87,107,478 of CM044305.1, forward strand.
TGGAAAAGTCGAAAGTGTTACGCAACTATACAGGCTTATACGAATACTCAGAACTGTTTTTGTAGACTTTAGGGTGAGGATGGGTAATGTCCTCTCTTAAAAAGTTAAAGAATTAGAATGCTGAATATACCTGGAATTTTGTATGTACAGTGATTTGTTGCTGGTCTATTAAGTCCATATCATCTACAAAACATATTTTTAGATCATGTTTCAATCAGTCTGTACAATGAAAATATCAAACTATGTGTTCTGCAGATTAGGGAGAAAACTAAACTAAGCTTCAGCCACATCATTCAAAGCTTTACTATCTGGGGGCCAGATGGCCATCACTAGGTTGTTGTTGTCGTTGTTGTTTTTCTGCTTTTCTATATTTTTTTCTGTACTTCACTGAGTTCCCAGCAAGCAAAACAGTGCTCTTTGGTTTGAAAATCAGCTGTGGTTTCCAGCCTACTCTTGACTGGGAAGGTCATTTGTGCAATATATGCTAGTTATGCCAAAGCACCACTAGAACAATTCAAATGTCATTTTTTCCCACCAGAGGACTTGCAGCTCTCATTATAATAGCATAGCAGCCACACACATAAAATAGGTAGATGGTGTAAATCATTGATTAGCGGAACATATGATTTCCTGGAAAGCTCTTTCAATATAAGACGTCCCATAGTTTGCTCATAAATTTCACACCAGAAACCTGCCAATCACACACTAAAGGCCTTTCATTGATCCTTCCTGATTACAGATTTCATTAAGGCAGCGTTCAGAGACTCAAACCACAAACATCACCTTAATGCCTTTGTTCTCTAATAATGTAGCCGCTGGCTTGGCACTGGCCAACCTTCAAAAGAGGGAAAATTGTCAGGGGTAGACTCTGTCAGGGCCAAATGGTAAGAACCTAACAGAGTCGAATTTAAATACTGGAAGTGAACATTCCATTAAAATAGGACTCCTTTCTACATTCCTCATAAGGATGATTTGAACACTAACAGTTTGTGTTACTGTGACACTGAGCCAACCATAGTCGTTTCAGAATTTTTTATTAGAAAAATATATGTGAATGTGGCCAAAATACAGGTAATCAGCACAGAATTACTTATGCAATGACACCACAGTAGAACCCAATATAATACTCAGGACAAGAGAAACATGTTATGGGTTGCGCTAAATTAGGTCTTCCCTCGTGACTCAGTCAGTAAAGAGTTTGCCTGCAATGCGGGAGACCTGGGATCAATTCCTGGGTCGGGAAGATCCCCTGGAGAAGGAAATGGCAACCCACTCCAGTATTCTTGCCTGGAGAATTCCGCAGACAGAGGAGCCTGGTGGGCTACAGTCCATGGGGTCACAAAGAGTCAGACACGACTGAGCGAGTAACACAAATGAGAGAATGAACACTGTTATGCATTATATGTATATTGGAAGCAAGTTTTATGCACAGTAGAGCTTATATGTTATATAATGATATATTTCCTCATGGAGTTTAGCTGAATTCTAAATAGATATGTATTAATGGTTATTATACAGACTATGAATGGTGGTTATTAGAGTACCAGGTTATTAGACTATGGACTAAGGGGGCTGAAAGGCAAGTTGGAGAAGCTGAAAGCTTTCCAATTTCTTCTAAGTATTACAGTAGGATTGGTTGGCTGCTAGCCTTATAAACTTATGAAATACCAAAGGCATTTACATACAAATGTACACAAAAATACATTCTAAAACCTACAAATTATATTTTGATTATCCATTTCCTGGATTATTAACACTATATGGAAAGATGGCAACATAGCTAAAAATCCATGTATTATATGAATTGCATTTGCAATTATTTACCTGATATATACATTACCCCTCCATACACAGTTCCAGCGTGGCCATAGTGGGGCTCACTCATTTTGGCAACATAGGTCCATTCGTTTGTTCTTGGATTGTAACATTCTACTGTAGCTGTTGTTTAAAAAATATCAAGGAAGAATGAATGGATTTTAAAATATGATTTATAATTTCAAATTTGGCAATAAATTATTTTTGCCTTAGGTAGAACAATAATAATATCCCCATATCTGAAATATTTCTATTTAGGTATGAGATATTCTTGGGGGTCAAATATTAATTACTGAGATTTTGCAATTAACATGAATCGTTAACATATTGAGACATGTTACATCAGACTAGCTACTTAATGTAATAATATAACACACTTCTGTCACTGCAGAAATCACTAGACTTTCTTTTCTTCTAGGATCTTGTTACATCTGTACAATTTGATACTTCTCCCATTTCTTTGCTCTAAATATGTGGAAAGAAAAGATGAAAAAAATTACAAGGAGGAAAAACACTTTGATTTTATATGATACACCATATAGGAAACAAAGGTTAGCAGATATGAAGCAAAAGTTTAAGTTGATAATGAAATTATGCACACTGCCTGGTGTATATTTTGATGCCTATTGCTTTATTTCATACCAAGGCTACAAAATGGACACTGACCATAATTTTTCAGCATTTATACATTAAAGCCAATAGTTTACCACTGCAGCCAGTACTTCTCTTAACTTCAAAATGACTGGCAGCATAATAAAATTTTTATTAGGGGTACTTCCTCTCAACAATAAATTTTCATCCTTAACACAGAGTATTTGAGAAACGACCTCAACTTATTTAACTGTCAATCTGTTATAACATCAAGACTAGAAACAATGACAGTGCAGACAGATAGAAAATGTAATCTTTTTTAAAAGGCAGAATAGGGATGTTAGGTCTCTGGTCAACAGCACGAAATTAGGATTGACTTGAAAAGTTTATACTATCTATTGCAGATGCTGCCACTTGTTAACCCAACTGCTTGTCTCCACTAACCCTGCTTTTTTCTTACTAACAGAACCACAACACTGCTCAGGAAAGCACTGTGCCAAACTCAAAATAAAATTCAAATCTGCAGGTTCCTGCAGGTCCTGTGAAGCTGGAATTGATGGCATGACATATTTGTAGGCAATGGAATGCAAGCAGGAGGACACAGAGTGGGGCTATTTGATCAAGTCACTGGAATAAAACTTGGCTACTTGCAGCCAAATGCAATCCTAATTGGTAAGTCATCCTTTGAACAAGTTTTCCTATTTAAAAAATAATAGTACTGTGAGAACAGGCAAAACTAGAGACAGATTGAAGAGATTAATTTTCTCTTTTCAATAATTCATCAAATTCACTACACAAACTATTTACTTCTCCTCTAACAAAACCTATATTATACCACTTCTTATACCCCATTACTGATTTCCTTTTCTACTTTAGTTTTGAATTTTCAGTCTTATTTCAAAGGCTTTTACTATTCTTTTTTTTTTTTAAATCTCTTGTTAGTTTTGTTCATTGCTTTGGGCTTGGACCTTTACCAACTCTATTTTTTCTAAATCTTTTCATCAGGTAGCAAAATCCTACAAAATCTTTCTCCAAAATAAGGACTATTGCCACAATGAATGACAAGCTAGAACTGCTCTAATACTGTTTGTGATTATTTTCAATCACTGGATCTTGAGTGTTCAGTTCCATTTGCCTTCAGCATGGCTTTCACCTAACTGACAAACAAAATCCTACTGAATATATATCATTAGCACTCTCTTTACACTTAAAGCGGATCTACTATATTGACTGGCATCAGCAAAGTAGTTAATAGTAGGGTTTTATTTGATAAAGGAATATAGTCTAATCACACATCCTATCAGTAAAAGGGTTTTAATGACTTCTGGACATTATCTTTTCCATCTATTTGATGTCAAACGATAGGTTTTATTATAGTTTCATGCGTTTCTTAATGAAGAATTCTGTCTTGAACTTTGAAATTTCTAGACTGTTACAGTCTTTCCTTATGTCTAATTCAATCTATTTTGAAGTAGTTTCCATTAGTTTCCTCTTATTTTTTTAAAGGGGAACTAGAAGCTGAATAGCTATTCACTCTTCATGATTATTAAAATCTTCCTACGTAGAAAGATAATGCTATTCTTCTATCAGTGAGTTAACTGCATTTTTTTTTTGGTAATTGGGGTTATAAGAATCCATCTATACTTTCTCATATAGGAGCCCTTTAAGGGTAAGATGGTTATTAAGCACCAATAACACAACAAGTATATGATAGTTCATCATCCCTAAATTGCCTTAGTCTCTGTGGGGTCTCTGGGTCCTAGTGTGCACAAAGTATGTTTGAGCCCTCTGAGCATCTCTGGCAGTTATGGGGTTTGATTCTAAACGCAATTTCACCCCTCCTACTATCTTGCTGGGGCTTCTCCTTCGTTCAGACTTAAATTGAAGAAAGTAGGGAAAACCACTTGACCATTCAGGTATGACTTAAATCAAATCCTTTACAATTATACAGTGGAAATGACAAATAGATTCAAGGGATTAGATCTGATAGACAGAGTGCCTGAAGAACTATGGGCAGAGGTTCCTGACATTGTACAGGAGGCAGTGATAAAGACCATCCCTAAGAAAAAGAAATGCAAAAAGGCAAAATGGTTGTCTGAGGAGGCCTTACAAATAGATGAGAAAAGAAGAGAAGCTAAAGGCAAAGGAGAAAAGGAAAGATATACCCATCTGAATGCAGAGTCTCAAACAATAGAAAGGAGAGATAAGAAAGCCTGCCTCAGATATCAGTGCAAAGAAATAGAGGGAAACAACAGAATGGGAAAGACAAGAGATCTCTTCAAGAAAATTAGAGATACCAAGGGAACTTTTCATGCAAAGATGGGCACAAAAAAGGACAGAAATGGTTTGGACATAACAGAAGCAGAAGATATTAAGAAGAGGTGGAAAGAATACACAGAAGAGCTATACAAAAAAGATCTTCACAACCCAGATAATCACAATGGTGTGATCACTCACCTAGAGCCAGACATCCTGGAATGTGAAGTCAAGTGGGCCTTAGGAAGCATCACTAAGAACAAAGTTAGTGGAGGTGATGGAATTCAAGCTTAGCTATTTCAAGTCCTAAAAGATGATGCTGTGAAAGTGCAGCACTCAATATGCCAAAATTTGGAAAATTCAGCAGTGCCCACAGAACTGGAAAAGGTCGGTTTTCATTCCAATCCTAAAGAAAGGCAATGCCAAAGAATGCTCAAACTACCACACAACTGCACTCATCTCACACGCTAGCCAAGTAATGCTCAAAATTCTCCAAGCCAGGCTTCAACAGTAGGTTAAATGAGAACTTTCAGATGTTCAAGCTGTATTTAGAAAAGGCAGAGGAACCAGAGATCAAATTGCCAACATCAATTGGATCAAATAAGCAAGAGAATTCCAGAAAAACATCTACTTCTGCTTTATTGACTATTCCAAAGCCTTTGACTGTGTGGATCACAACGAACTGTGGAAAATTCTTCAAGAGATGGGAATACCAGACCACCTGACCTGCCTCCTGAGAAATCTGTATGCAGGTCAAGAAGCACCAGTTAGAACTGGACATGGAACAACAGACTGGTTCCAAATCGGAAAAGGAGTACGTCAAGGCTGTATATTGTCACCCTGCTTATTTAACTTATATGCAGAGTACATCATTAGAAATGCCAGGCTGGATGAAGCACAAGCTAGAATCAAGATTGCCAGGAGAAATATCAATAACCTCGAATATGCAGATGACACCACCCTTATGGCAGAAAGTGAAGAAGAACTAAAGAGCCTCTTGATGAAAGTGAAAGAGAAGAGTGAAAAAGTTGGCTTAAAAATCAACATTCAGAAAACTAAGATCATGGCATGTGGTCCCATCATTTCATGGCAAATAGATGGGGAAACAGTGGAAACAGTGGCAGACTTTATTTTGGGGGGCTCCAAAATCACTGTAGATGGTGACTGCAGCCATGAAATTAAAAGATGCTTGCTCCTTGGAAGAAAAGTTATGACCAACCTAGACAGCATATTAAAAAGCAGAGATGTTACTTTGCCAACAAAGGTCCATCTGGTCAAAGCTACGGTTTTTCCAGTAGTCATGGATGGATGTGAGAGTTGGACTATAAAGAATGCTGAGCCCTGAAGAATTGATGTTTTTGAACTGAGGTGTTAGAGAAGACTCTTGAGAGTCCCTTGGACAGCAAGGAGATCCAACCAGTCCATCCTAAAGGAAATCAGTCCTGAATATTCATTGGAAGTACTGATGCTGAAGCTGAAACCAATACTTTGGCCACCTGATGAGAAGAACTGACTCATTTGAAAAGACCCTGATGCTGGGAAAGATTGAAGGTGGGAGGAGAAGGGGATGACAGAGGATGAAATGGTTGGATGGCATCACTGACTCAGTGGACATGAGTTTGAGTAAACTCCAGGAGTTGGTAATGGACAGGGAGGCCTGGCGTGCTACAGTCCATGGGGTTGCAAAGAGTCGGATACAACTGAGTGACTGAACTGAACTGATCCCTAAATTTGTCTTCTTCCAGCTAGATAACCCATCTCCTTTAGCTTTTCCCATCTTTTAATCCTTATTGTCAACCTTTGGCTTTCTCCAGGTAGGATTGCTATTGTCATTAGTAAAATCAACATACTGTTTTAAGATAGAATACATCTAATTAACAAGTGTACATGCATATCCTTATTCCTATCTTCCACATTTACAAAGCAAAAAGATGTTAGTGCCAACCACATTGACAGGGAAGAGGACAAGGGATGAGCAAGCAAGGAGCTGAAGCCACAAAGCAGTGAGTCCATCACAGTCTATGATAGGTGGGAATGGTAATGAGGTAACTGGGAAAATCTAGAACAGGGAAGGTCAGGCAAACTACAGCTGGTAAGCCAAATCCAGTATGTCATCTTCTTTTGTATGGCCCACAAGATAAAAATATGAATTGCTTTCACATTCTTAAATAGCTGAAAAAAATCAAAGAAAAATATTTTGTGAAATATGAAAACTATACGGGATTCAAATTTCTATGTTCATATATAAAGTTTAATTGGAACACAACTTCACTCATTTGTTTATAAACAAACTGTCTACAGTTGCTTTTACAATACAGTGGCAGAGCTGATTAGTTGTGACAGAGATCCTATAGCCTGGAAAGTCAAAAAGATTCCCTTCCTGGCACTGTATTGTCTATTCTAGAGAATCATCTTCAGTAGTCTGGTGGCCTGGTATGTAAATTAGAGATCCTCTCTAATTTAAGAAATTCAGTTAGGTTGGTTGTTTCATTCTGATTTTCTCAGGTGATTCCACTGGAGTTCAAAATTTACTTGTTCTTTGAGATTAGGAAAGAGATTAGTCCTGAAGAAAATTATTTGCATAATGAGGGCTCTCAGAAAGCGGGGATGGTCTCTAGAATCCTAGAGTGCCAGTTAGTAATATGTCACTTAAGAAAGAAACTGCAAATCTATTAAGTGATATGGATGTATCTGATAAATTTCAGTAATATTATTGCATATTTATTTAGAAAAGTTTAACACAGGGTTACTTCATTATTTGGAACTCTGACTTATTAATATTAAACTGCAGTGAAATATACCTGAGCTGTCATATTTCTCCTCAATACAGAAAACCTCAATGGAAGACTGATTTCTTATATGATGCAATTTTGAAAGATACCAGAAATAACTGACTCCTTTTTCTCTCAAATGACAGCTAGTCTAAGCTTTCCCCAGTTTCCCATTGTGCCCGATGTCAAAAGAAAGTAGCATTTCTAAGGAATTATATTTTAGCAATAAATCAGGCTCACACACACACACACTAATATTATTGTTTGATGTACTATGGGCTTGGGTCCATACACTCCATGGCAAGATTTTAAAAGGCCAGATCCACTTAAATGATCTAAAATGTCTTGTAGATGCTGCCACTGTCTTCTTTTCATCATTATATAGAGGCAGTGGTTATCGTGTGTACAAAAAATAAATGATGTACTGACACTAATGAACCAGTTACACTGTGAAACGATTTTCCTATCAATCTGTTTTTCCTGACACCCATTCCTATCCCCTTCTCTATTTACAGTGACATATGAATATGTCCACATAATCAGTTAAGGTGGTAATATTAAGTTATTACAACAGATGTTAGAGTGGAGTGGAGGGAGGGGGTTTCCACTAAAAACCGCTTACAGAGCAGGATTGAAGGCAAAAGGAGAAGGGGACAGCAGAGGATGAGATGGTTGGATGGCATCACCGACTCAATGGACATGAGTTAGAGCAAGCTCCAGGAGATGGTGAAGGACAGGGAAGCCTGGTGTGCTGCAGTCCATGGGGTCACAAAGAGTTGGACACATCTGAGCAACTGAACAACAACAATGGAGCAGGAGAACACATGGATAATGTTTCTCTGGACGAGTTCCACTGGGTTTGCTCATCTCAACAATACAGACTGTGACGACATGCGTCTGTCTACTTCTTAACTTCCACGTGGGTATAAAATAGGGGGAACTCAAAGGTGTGGGGTGAGTCAGAAAAAACAATATGAAGCTTCTTGCTACTTGGTTTCATGTAATGGCTCTTTTGGGCCTGAAGATTCTTCCGGAATCAAGAGTCTCAACTGAAGTGTACTTAATAAGTCAATCACATGATTTTTTAAAAAAAACTTTGCATATATTTTAACTTAAAATATGTACCACAGGGACTTCCCTGGTGATCCAGAGGTTAAGCCTCTGCGTTCCCAAGGCAGGAGTCATGGATCTGATCCCTGGTCAGGGAACTAAGATTTTATATGCTGTGTGGTGCAGCCAAAAACAATTAAAACAATATGTAACACAGAATGGATTTGCTGGGTATGCTAATTTTAAGGGAAGAAATCCTTTTCTACAAAAGTTTAGTCACTTCTAGATTCTAGGAGATAATTTCTTCAAAGGAAAAGAAATACCAAGTAGTTGGCCTCAGTGGAATTATAGTTGTCTTTTGATAATGAGGGTTTGTATCCATAGTATAATCATACGTCCCTTTATGAAAATGCAATTGCCGAACTAAGATAAAAGTGGACCTATATTTATCATCTAGAGTGGAGAGTATTCTTTTTAGAACATGTAAATCATTATCCTTAGGTTTAAGCTCTGGGTGATTGTGTTTTAAGTCTAACTATAATCCAAGAGTTATTAATTTAGGACTCGCACATGAAAAGCATAATTCTCTTGTATCCTGCAACTTTCAAACTGAAACACAGAATACTGTTTTTAATAAGAGATGAAGGAGGTGATTTCTGAAGGGCAAGGAAGCCAGTCACTTGTCCAACAAGGTAGTCTACCTGTTGTTCCCAATTGAGTATAATGTGGGGAGAACTCAAACAAGGTGAGGATTAAGTCAGAAGAAGGAAGCCTCTAGTGCCTTAGTCTTATGTAATGACTCTCCTTGGCCTGAAGAGGATAAATTCTCAGAAGAGTAAGGCCTCTAATTAATATTAGGAAAAATATATTGAAGACTTAATAGCTGCATACTAACAGGGGTGTGAAAACATCACCAAGCAAGCAGTGACTGAAAACTGGAGCTAGCTCCTTAAAGAAAAGAAGTTTCAAAACGGCCACTGACTGAGGGGTTTGATGACCTATAAATTGTAAACTTGTTAAGATTATTTTCTATAAGTGGTTTTTCTAAGAAAGTGCCAAGTCACCACTTGTCTCTTCTGCTTATTTTAAGACACCATAAACTTAAAAGAGTATAACAACATGTAAACAATGTGTGTGGGTTAACTGAGGAAAGGACAGTTCTACACGAAGGGTATTCATGTGTCAAGTGATTTTAGAAGTCTGATTATTAAAATACACTGGAACACCTGTCTGCTTCATGATTCTGAAAGCTAGTCCAACAGTCTGGGAAGTCTGGCCTTAGAAGAAATATCATTGTGACAACAAAGGAAAAAAAAAACATGAGTAGAAAACGTCAGTAACATTAAGACCATGTCACTAACAAGAAAGAGCTTGATAAGCTGAAAAGGATAAGAGCTGAGAGCAGATCTTTTTGTCTCCAACAAATAGCTTATTTTCAAATCCACTAGACCACAGAGGATGAGCTGGTTGGATGGCATCACCGACTCAATGGACATGAGTTTGGGTAAACTCCGGGAGTTGGTGATGGACAGGGAGGCCTGGTGTGCTGTAGTCCATTGGGTCGCAGAGAGTCGGACATGACTGAGTGACTGAACCGAACTGAGACCATCTTCTACTTTTTAGAATACTGAAGAAAAAGATTCTGATAATTACTCTGAATTTATCCAGAGCCAATGCCAATACCTTACACTTCCCCAGGCTTATGGAGCCTGGAATACTGGTCAACTCCAAGGACTCTATTTAGAACAGAGAATAAAGGAAGATGGGTGAAAAAAAGACCAAACAATGATGGTTAATGACAGATATGTAAAACCTGATATAAAATGAGATCTTCCTGACTTCTTTTTGGACAGCTACCTTGTTCCAATTTTATCTAAAATAACAAAATTAGTGTTAATTTACATAGCCAAATATTGGTCTCTGTTATTGATCTAAGATCAGTGACTGATTTTAGATTAGGAAGACCAAGAAGGGACCGCCAAATAATCAAGTTTACCAGCTCAGTTTACAGGGAAGAAAACTGTTTGGTATTTCACCAAGAGAGAATGTATTTTGAGACTAACAGTTACATATAATACTCATGGTAAATAAAGTCTGGATAATATTGAACTTTGAACATTTGGTAGATAAAGCAAATCACCTTACTGTGTGGCCTAGGATAGGTAACAGATTACATAAAAGGACCAACCATAGAAGTCAGTGCTCTGTAACGAAGGATTTTAACCTGTTCACTGAAATATTCTGTGGGCTTTTAAAAATGGAAAATGAGGAAACATGTCAAATTTCTGTCCAAGATTCCATTAGAATTTAAATGAGCAGAATATGCTTTTCAGTTAAACCTTTAAGATTAAAACCATGGATATTGCACCAGTAAAATATTCTGCCACATATTGATATATTTGTAGGGTGGCCAACAATATAGGCTCAGATAGTCTCTGACATTTTCTAAGAAAAACAGTTTAAAATAAAATTCTGGCTACATTTGTTGGTCTTTGATGTTATAAAACTGCTTATTTTATGATCTGACTAGAATCTGGGGGTAAAGAAATTAGTCTTTGTGCTTAACAGACATGCACCCACTTACGCAGTTCACCAGCCGCATTTCGTCCACCAACTGCATACAGGTATCCTTTGAGGGCACTGAGGTGGAAGAAGGTGCGCTTTTCATTTAGAGATGCAACTTGCATCCACTTATTGTATCGTGGATCAAATCTGAAGACTGTATCAACTGCCGTTTTTCCTTTTGTGTCATAATTGCTCTGTCCTCCAACAACGTAGAGGAAATTTCCAATGACGGCAATGCCATGCTGGTACCTTGGGGCATCCATGGGGGCTAAGGACTTCCACTCATGGGCCTTTTCATCATACATGCGCAATTCCTTGCTGACAACTAGCTGCTGCCTCAGCACTCCTCCTAGTGTAACCAAATGAGTGGTGTCAGACCGAATGGCAGTCCTGTCTGACTGCATCACCGGCTGCATATATGGCATCATTTGGTAATTGCTGGCTTCCAAAAGGAGATTCACACACGTATTGTCAGTTCTCATGAAATCCACGGTTTGCACGTAATTAATGAGCTCCTGCGGTGTCATCAGTGGAAATCGTATGTTCTTCATTAACTTTGCAGCAAAGTCCATCCGAGGCTCTTCCAGGCGTAGCCAGCGACAGGTAGCCTTAAAGAGCTCAAGCTCAGTGCAATGCTTAAGGCTATTACTGGAAAGCACGAAGGCAAGACGTTCAAAAGGGAGTTTCAAGAACTCCCCGGTGCTCAGCAATGCAGGAAAATTCTTTAAGACGAAACTGTTAACATATTTATCCACTTCTGTCAGATTGTAGGTATTGGCAATCCGCCCAACTTCGACACAGTTGTCTAAAGTGACCTATTAAGCCGATCCAAAAAAAAATAATAATAATTAAAACCCAACTACTTTCATAGCACTCATACCTGGATATATAAATATCTGCTCTAGAATAAGAGTAAATATGGTTCTTACTGTCCATATAGATGAAAATTAAGATTCTTTTCTCCATATATTAACTATCTAAAGAGAATTCACAAACAACCCTTACCCAATACAATAGAAAGGAGACTAAAAGAAAGTGCTTGTTCAGAGTCAGTAGATGGAAAGTTACTCTAAGAAACAATGGTATAACTTGACTATGGCCAACATAATTATTTTCTTTCCTCAAAAATGTGTCCTCACCACTACCCTGCAAATACTAAGAAAGTTCTGGCCAGATGGCAGTTCTGCAAAAATAGAAAGCTATTCTATAATGAATCATGTCAATTCACTTTTCAGTCATGATTCTTAAAAGCAACTCAGCTAGCAGATCCACAAACAGAAAAGCTCTAGTACCTGATCCCTAAATTTCTCTTTCATGTCAACAGGCATCATTCATCACTATCATTCATTTTGATAGTGAAGATAATTTAACTTAACAGGGCCATTATTCCTAGGGTGAAGTTATTTTCCATATTATTTATGTAGAAACAGAAACAAGGGAATCACTTTCTTGAGGAATGGAACGGGTGTTTTTGCATCAAATTATTCATGTAGTTTAGTTTCCAGTAAGTATGCTGATGGCTGGCACCACAGTTTTCCTTAGCTACTCTCTTACTCTCAGCATACTCCAGCACTGCCTGGAGTCCACGTTAGCCCCCCAAATCTCCCCAGCACAGAGTAAAATACACCAAAGCAGAAGTCATGAAAAGGAGAGACGCTACGGAGAGGCTCATCTTTGGCAGAAAGTCTTTTCAATGTTCTAAGGGCTAACTAGTCAAAAGTGAAAATTAGGAAAATCATATCAGCAAATATGTAAAGCATAAATCACAAAAACAAGCCTGCCATGCAAATCTCTTTGTGATTGTATGTGTGTGTGTGTATGTACAAACATAGAGGCAAGTCACAGGCAAAGGACTCATAGGGGTTTTTTGCTTAATTTTGTCAGGGTGTGTGTTCACAAATGTCACATAAAGCTCACTGATGCTACTGTATTGTTAACCAACTGGCAGATGGTTAAGAGAAAATTGGCTTATACACCAATAATGAGAAAACAGAAAGAGAAATTGAGGAAACAATACCATTCACCATTGCAACAAAAAGAATAAAATACTTCGGAATATTTCTACCTAAAGAAACAAAAGACTTATATATAGAAAACTATAAAACACTGATGAAAGAAATCATAGAGGACACAAACAGATGGAGAAATATACCGTGTTCATGGATTGGAAGAATTAATATAGTGAAAATGAGTATACTACCCAAAGCAATTTATAGATTCAATGCAATCCCTATCAAGCTACCAATGGTATTTTTCACAGAACTAGAACAAATCATTTCACAATTTGTATGGAAATATAAGAAACCTCGAATAGCCAAAGCAATCTTGAGAAAGAAGAATGGAACTGGAGGAATCAACCTGCCTGACTTCAAGCTCTACTACAAAGCCACAGTCATCAAGACAGTGTGGTACTGGCACAAAGACAGAAATATAGATCAATGGAACAAAATAGAAAGCCCAGAGATAAACCCACGCACCTATGGTCACCTTATCTTCGACAAAGGAGGCAAGAGTATACAACGGAGAAAAGACAGTCTCTTTAACAAGTGGTGCTGGGAAAACTGGTCAACCACTGGTAAAAGAATGAAACTAGAACACTTTCTAACACCATACACAAAAATAAACTCAAAAAGGATTAAAGATCTAAACGTAAGACCAGAAACTATAAAACTCCTAGAGGAAAACATAGGCAAAACACTCTCCAACATAAATCACAGCAGGATCCTCCATGACTCACCTCCCAGAATATTGGAAATAAAAGCAAAAATAAACAAATGGGACCTAATTAAAATTAAAAGCTTTTGCACAACAAAGGAAACTATGAGCAAGGTGAAAAGACAGCCTTCAGAATGGGAGAAAATAATAGCAAATGAAGCAACAGACAAACAATTAATCTCAAAAATATACAAGCAACTCCTGCAGCTCAATTCCAGAAAAATAAACGACCCAATCAAAAAATGGGCCAAAGAACTAAACAGACATTTCTCCAAAGAAGACATACAGATGGCTAACAAACACATGAAAAGATGCTCAACATCACTCATTATCAGAGACATGCAAATCAAAACCACAATGAGGTACCATTACACACCAGTCAGAATGGCTGCTATCCAAAAGTCTACAAGCAATAAATGCTGGAGAGGGTGTGGAGAAAAGGGAACCCTCTTACAGTGTTGGTGGAAATGCAAACTAGTACAGCCACTATGGAGAACAGTGTGGAGATTCCTTAAAAAGCTGGGAATATAACTGCCATATGACCCAGCAATCCCACTTCTGGGCATACACACTGAGGAAACCAGAATTGAAAGAGACGCGTGTACCCCAATGTTCATCGCAGCACTGTTTACAATAGCCAGGACATGGAAGCAACCTAGATGTCCATCAGCAGACGAATGGATAAGGAAGCAGTGGTACGTATACACAATGGAATATTACTCAGCCATTAAAAAAAATACATTTGAATCGGTTCTATTGAGATGGATGAAACTGGAGCCCATTATATAGAGTGAAGTAAGCCAGAAAGAAAAACACCAATACAGTATATTAATGCATATATATGGAATTTGAAAGATGGTAATGATAACCCTATATGCGAGACAGAATAAGAGACACAGATGCATGGAACAGCCTTATGGACTCTGAGGGAGAAGGTGAGGGTGGGACGTTCTGGAACAATAGCATTGAAACATGTATATTATCATATGTGAAACAGAACACCATTCCATGTTCGATGCATGAGACAAATGCTCAGGGCTGGGGCATTGGGATGACCCAGAGGGATGGGATGGGGAGGGAGGTGGGAGGAGGGTTCAGGATGGGGAACACATGTAAACCCATGGCTTATTCATGTCAATGTATGGCAAAAATTACTACAATATTGTAAAGTAATTAGCCCCCAACTAAAATAAATAAATTTATTAAAAAAAAAAAAAAGAATAGACTGGTTGGATCTCCTTGCAGTCCAAGGGACTCTCAAGAGTCTTCTCCAACACCACAGTTCAAAAGCATCAATTCTTCGGTGCTCAGCTTTCTTTATAGTCCAACTCTCACATCCATACATGACTACTGGAAAAATCATAGCCTTGACTAGAGAGACCTTTATTGGCAAAGTAATGTCTCTGCTTTTTAATATGCTGTCTAGGTTGGTCATAACTTTCCTTCCAAGGAGTAATTGATAATGTTCATTAATTTTTGGTGAATTGTCTCCCTGCATCTCTGCCTAATTTTTAAGGCACTTTTTAAAAAATTTATAACAGCTCTTTACATATTAAGCATATGAGCTCTGTGACAGAGCTTTGCAATTTTTTTCCCCTCTTTGGCTCTTTTATTTCACTTGGATCACTGTATTACTGATAAACATTTATGAACTATTTTAGGTTTTAGCTTTGTTATCATGTTTAAACAGACCTTCCACACTCCAAAGGGTTTATCCGTATTTTTCACTAGTTTTGTAATAAATTTTTTATTTTTAACTCTGGAATTTTTCTGAAATTTAACTTTCTATATAAGTTTATGTAGAATGTTGAGACTAAGTTTATAAATGAGATTAGGTTTTCAGCTCTCTGTTTTGCATCTTCATAATCAAATTTGAGTAATACTAGTTTGTAAAGTAATGTCAGCTATTTGTATACCGTATCGCAATTTATGGATCACAACACTGATCTTCATTCTTAACCTGTCCTTAACAGAGTAGAAGAGCTGACCAGCTCAGTATTCTGGGCCAAAGCATTTTCAGAAAGTAATATTTGACAAACATTTTCAATATTTAGCTCAATTATTTGTTCATATGCTCAGATTCTTATTGAACCCCTTTTCATGATTTATATTCCCTCATATTCAGTCATTTTTTGAGATTTTAAAATCATTTAGGGTTAGAGTTATAAGCAATATTTGCTTATAATTTTAAATTTTTTATTATTGCTATTTCCTTTTTATCTGGACATCAATTATTTTATTTTTGTGTTTTCTAACTTGATTATAATAATTTTTGCTCTCTGTGTAATTTTTCCATTCTCATTTAAAGTTATATACTTTGTTATTCTTTACCTAATTATTAGCTTTTATTTTTATCCTTTGTTATAGAAAAATAGCTCAATATATATCAAATAAATAGCCTAGTTTATTATATTAAAAAAAAGAGCAAATTGGCTAATCCTTCTATCATCTTGTTATTGAAAAGCTGAAATGAGATGAAAATCATGACTCCTCTGCATAAAGTCACAGCCCAGTTATGACATAATACCACTGAAAGTTTGAAGGCCAACACGTACACACACATGTTGCTACTTTCATAGATTATTACTCAAGAAGAATTGGAACTATTTTAGGCACTGATTTGCTGCACAAAAATCATCAACAATTTAAAATAGTTATTATACTTAATACCTATATATTTAAAAATACCTAAAATAAATTGTAACACAAGAGGACTAGGAAAAATAAATGAACAACTTATGGGCCTTTTCAAACACACAGTTTAATACTATTTGATAACTTGGTTAATAAAAAGTACACTTTAATCCACTTTTAGGAGTGGCAGGTTGGTGTCTGATACAATTTTAAAGTTGCATAAATAAAGTTACAATTAATACCTCATTGCCAAAATCACCCCAGGTGTAAGGGATTCCTGTTTGGGGTAATAGACCTACTTTATGGGGTAAGACATAGTCCTTCCCCAAAGCAAGAGTAATTTTCACTTTTGAAGATGTTTGCTAATATGGATAAGCAAACATTGACGAAAGCACAAATATATTTCCTGAGTATGCAGATTCTTATCATCACTGATATAATTGATTACAAATAAAAAAATTAAAACAACAAAGACTACATTTTAAATGGGCAAAATAATAGCATTGGCTGTTAGTCACCAAAATTAGTTCTAAATTTATAGCATATAATATAAACCGAGATTAAAGATTAGAAGCCAATGTGCGTAATTCAGAACTGGGATCAAGATATTCAGTTCCTTTCTCTTTTCCTTCTTCAGTATCATTCAATAAGGAAATAGTTTTTAAAACAACAGGATAAAAAAAAACTACCTTGTATTTAAGGGCATTTTGAAAATCCCTTCTATATATCAGATATACAGATTCTCAGGACTGGGAAAACCTTGACAGATTGCCTAGCTAATATAGCTAGCTGCCTACACTTTCCTTTAAAAAAGATCACCAGAGAATGGTATTTCATAACCTTCTGAATAGTCATCTTCTTGCTAGAAGGACTAAGTATTTTCTATAGCTCATGTACCATAGCTACCACACTGTGGGTATATAACAAAGGTTAAATGCTATGATTATCAGCAATTTAAAAATTAAAGATGTGATGATAGATACAACTAAAAATAGAATATCTGCTGAATTAACACAGCAGATTACTAGAGTCTTATTAATTTAAAAATGAGATTCAGATAAGAAAATATGTAACAGGAAATTAATTTTTATGAAGTGCATGCAATCAAAGCTAAAAAATTAATTGTAGACTATAGGGACTGTAGAAGCACAGCGTAGAATAACAGTTAATATAAGCAGATCAAAAATGATGGAATAACGGTAAACAAGTTTTGGAAAAATACAGTATTATTCAATTATAGCTCATTGTAATCCATTCTCAGTCATGATTTTTAAAAGTGCTTCAGCTAGCATAGTCCCAAACATTTAACCTTAGACATTACAAAATAATGAATATGTGCAGTAACATAATATATAATGCAATTCAGGTACAGAATACATTTGAAAAATGTAAAATATGAATTTAAAGCTTATTAAAAAAAAACCCTCATAAGTAGAAAGAACTCTAATTTCATCTGAATATATACCCTGGCCAAAATTCCAAAGAAGAGTCGTTACAGAAGTTAAGCCAGATTAGAGTTTTAAAGGATAGAGAAGCAAAAAAGGACAAAATTTCTCAACTTCTTATGAGAACCAACAGCATTATTTTAAAAAACAATCAAGTACACATTTAAGTTTCCTTGATACAATTTATAAATTATTCTACTGTAATCAATCAACCTTCATGGTCATCCTAAAGGCAGTTCTAAGCATCATGATTTCCAATTGTCATGAACATACTGGTGCTCACTGCTCCAACTTTAAGTTGTTCAAATCACACCTGATGTACATAGTGCTGTGATTAACATAATTTGATATTTTAATGACAGGTTTCATCAGCAATCTGTGACGTTACGTTGTTGAAGTTCAGTGTCTTATACAAATAAATTTCTATTTAGGAAAAAAAAAAGGCAAATGACTATCTGCTTTTGTCCTCTCAAGGGAAGAGCAAACACTAAGAAATTCACTGGTAAATCTGGGGTGGGGGGGTTCTTCAGACATTCAATGCACCAAATTCTCCTTGGTGCTATCTAGTTTATTCAAATGACACCCCGACCTCAAGTACAACCAACGCAAAGAGAGAAAGCACGTTCACAGAAAAAGACTGGGAAGTAGTCAAACAAGCTACTTTGAGGGATACAGGACATAACAGGTATCTTCTCCCAAGCTTCCTTCCACAGGTGAAAATACCACAGGACACAAGGAAGGGGCCTTTTGGTAAGAAGAACAAAGGGATGATAAGAAAACTAAAACCTTTCTCTCCCGGTCTTGTTTCTCTTCAGATGATTGACACCACTTGAGGTGAATTTTGAGGGTGTGTCCAGCTTTGGGAATCCCATTTTCTTATTCCTTTGCACTTTGAACATACTTGCCCTGGTGGATGCAGTATTAGTTATCACGATGGTCTTTAGGGGGATGAGTTGGTTTGGGCCCAAGCTGAGACTCTTCTTTCCCTACAGAATCCCAGACGGGCAAGAACGGGCTGATTAAAGTTATATGCAGGGATGATATTTAGACTATTTGAGTACCAACTAATCAGAACAGATGCTCAACCATAAACAACTGGTATCTGGGTACTACTTGCTGAGTATCAGCCTTCACAAGAAGAAAAACAAGACTGGTTTGATGGGGAGAGAAACAGTTTTGATTCATTTTAAAATTACCCATAAAATTTTTTCTCTAATTTGCATTGAGCCTCCCCCAAAGCAAAAACATTACCTGGAAAGACATGTTAATGAAGCTTAATGGGTAAATCCAGTCTTTACGAAAGAAAGAATGTCAAATGCATGTACTATACAGGAAATCCTTACATCAAAAAGAACATTCTTTCTCAAAAAGAACATTCTTCAAAAAAAATCCCTGCTGCTACTATGGTCACATAATAGCAAAAGAAGCTATCTTTTCCAATAACTTCCTCTGATTCCCTTCATTGTTCCCTTAGAGAGTCCCTTTGGTCTCCAACAAATGTGCCTCTCTTGTTTTCCACTGTCTCCCACTCTTCATGACCCCAGTCACCTCAATAAATTTCTGTACATTTCATTGTGAGCTCCCCAACCCAATCAGTGACAATAAATGTACAGGTGGAACCAATGATAGACCTGTATCAAGAAAAAAAATAATAAACACTTAAAAAAAATGAGTTTAAAGAAAGTACACCGAGTCTAAAGCACAGAGCAATTTCATTCTCGGATTAGATATGCTTTTATGTAAAAAGAAAATTATTTCTTGCTCACCTTCATCCTGTTCTGTTTACTCTGTATAACGGTAAACTTAAATTGCAATTTTTCCAGTTCAATTACAAATTGTTCTATTTCAGTAACCTGACATTAAATTGGGTTTTACAGGCTAGCCTGTAATCCTCCATAATAGTAATACTGTGGGGAAAATGCTAGATGGTACAATTTCCAAACAGCAAACAAATGATAAAAAATTTGACTACAACTTGTTTGTAAATCAGGGGATGGCTGCATGGAGTTTAGCATGCTGTAATTATGCAATGTCATAAGGACAAAAGCTAATGTAATTTTTGTAGGTATGTAACAAAACAAAGGTAATTTCCTATTATGTCCATGATAAATGATAATATTTTTAGTTTTACAGAAAATTTTACCAACTCTGCTTTATATCCTTCACTGTCATCCTTCTGTTTTCTTTTCACAGTCCTTTTTCTATAACTACCAAGAAAATAGCATAGCAAGAATAAAATTAGGGTCTATAGGTCTTATAGGCACCAATACTAGTTACAACCCTAAGAGAAAAGTATTGCTGCAAAAGAAGGCAAGGGTCAGAGTGGAGGGTTCTTGTTCTACTGAGCGTGATGCTCCCTTACAGAGAACGGATGTCTAACCCACCAAAGGCAAATGGGGCTTTATCACTGTATTTAGGGCTTGGGGGTATTCTTAGCAATACAGAGTTGTTCATCTTATTTTTTTAATTTTATTGGAGTATAATTGATTTACAATGTTGTGTTACTTTCTGCTGTACAGCAAAGTGAATCAGTTATACATATACATATATCCACTGTTTTAGATTCTATTCCCATATCGGTTATTACAAAGTATTGAGTAGAGTTCCCTGTGCTAGACAGTAGGTTCTTATTATTTATTTTATGTGTAGTAGTGTGTATATGCCAATTATTATCGTATTTAACATTATCATTCAAAATTAACATATAAAGATTTTGTGGATGATATGCTGATTTATCTTCATACCACTGCTCCTCTTCATCCACACAAGTGGTTAAGAATGGATAGAAAAGAATTATGTTCAAAGCTAACTTTTCTTTCCAAAATTCAAACCCAAGAAGTGTTTTGGTTATACAAACTATAATCATACTATATCATGAAGAACACAAACCTATTTCCTCAAAACAGTTGGGTTATGTAAACGATCACAGGACTGTTACATTTTTAAATTATCTATAATAACTGAGCCTGTGGGAAAACAGAAAACATATTTACCTTTGAAAAATATTTATATTATCTTGAAACTTTCAGTTCTTATAAACAGGAAAGGCACCCAGGGCTACTGTTTTTCCTGATTTATTTGATTGCTGAGAAGGAAAGGGGTAATAGAGTAAAGCCTAAATATTTAACTAAGATACGGAATCCATGAAAGAAGGATAAAGGAAAAGTTCGATTTTATATAATCCATAAACTAATAATCCACCAACTTTTCTCAAAAATTACCATGGATTCTGAGAGGGAAGATTTCCAATGTAAAATCATATAGACATATCCTAAGCAAACAAGATGAAAGATAAGAAATAGTATGGTACTAAGAAAAAGCTCATAGTCAAGAATGTTTTAAAATGGGAGTAAACTATACTACAAGTAAGCTTTGTCAGGGACATATCTCTTCTCCTTTAGAAATGGGCTTTAGGATCTCTGCAGAGATACTCGAAATGAAGATTATAATCTTTAAGACAATATTTAGTGTTTATAAAAATAAAGACATTTTCAAAAGGGTAAAAACATACAGTTATAATAAATGCTTCAAGGAAGTTAAGGAACCAACATTCTAATTACAGGAAGTTTGTCAAGTATTGCAAATTTGCTATGATATCATCTTGAAATAAATGTGCTTTAAATAGACTCATCCAGGACAAAGTTATTTTCTAATGCTGTTATTTTGAGAAATGCATATTTTTATAACTTCATAAATCATGCTTTACCCAGTTTGGTTCTTTTCATTCAGACTAAGGAACTGATCACAACCAGTATCTCAAGTGGTAACTACTGAACCTGAATAACTGACAACGGGTACTAGGTCAACAGTGTCTGTAGTTACTGATTAGTTTCAAGGAAATCATGACACTGTACCTAGTTTGCCTTAGGACAATCACATGCTGCTAAGATCAGTGTAAATAAATGTTAAGAGTTTATAAATGTAAGTATTAAGTACTATTAATTTAAGGGTCTCAACTAAAATGAGGGACTGTCCAAAGGAAGTGAGTGACTATAAGTAGTTCAGTGACTGCTGGTTGTATGTGTCCTCTGTTATCTATTAAAATATGCTGTAAACGACTCAGTAGGTGATGTGTTGCCATGGAATCAAGAAGATTTACACATAGGTGTTAGTTCTTCTCAAGATCTAGGCCCCATATTTAAAGGAAGAAGAAAAACAAATGAGTGTTTCTTAAAAGACTTCTAGAACCTCAGATGACTTTCCCACAGAACTCCATATAAAAAACCTGCTTGTATAAAATCATTAAGCGGAATAAAACCAGATTAAAATATATACCATCAAACATGTTACGGATTTTATTGCTATCAAACCCTATTACTGTCTAATGTCATTGGATGACACAGAAGGCTTTTCTTAAATGGTTCTATTTTGTAAAAATTCACCTGCACTGTTTTCTCCTGAGCCTGCTTCCAAACCATACACTAGATGATACCTCTCTCTAAAGGCCAGTTTCAGGCCACAATACTATCCATTGCAGGAAACGATTTGATTTGAAAATGTCTTACCCCAGATATGAGAAATACTTTGCAGAAGTCCAAAACCGGCAGAATCTGTAGAAAACTGGCAGCTTCCAGTGTGTCTTGAAGGTTGTCCATATTAAGGGAAAGCTTTGCAGTGTAGATGAAGTCAATAATTTTCCTTAAACCGACTTTGCTCACGCCATGAAGCTTAATGCACATTAAATCTTGTTCTTTCATTCCACCTTAAATAAAAAAGACACTCAATTAAATGAAGGTGGATAATTTAATTAAGGTCAAACTCACTTCTGCTGCTAATTAGATACAATAAAATCAGGAAGAATTTTATTCTGTGTAAGCATTTGTATCAGAGTCAAGCTTCTGCATATTTTACAGTTAAAAGAGAGTACTTAAAAAGGAATATCTCTATACTAATGGAAGTGGTATACGATGCAAGTGCCTCCAAAATGTTCTCCTGTCACTTCAGATCTTTTGATGGATTAGAAATTGTACTAGTGACATTGTATTAGTCTCTGATGGCCCATTCAGATATGTATCTGGAAAAGCAAAGCTATGAAATAAAGGGAGACAGAGGTATAAAAAAGGTATATCCATCTTCCAAGTTAAAAAAGCACCACCCACAAACACACATACTGGGTGTCTATTCCTTTTAAACTCTTCTTGTAAAGACACGGAACAAAAGCACTGAATCTTCCTCTAGCAATGAAAAGATTTAAACATGTATTTTTCTTATTGTTTTAATATGGAGGCAGTTTAGAAGGCAAGCTACCTGTGAACATAGCCTTGAAGTAATCACTAGCAGAGGCCATCATGACTCTGTGCACAGGGAAGGCGTCATCTGTGTCCCCTGGCATCAGGGTCACGTCACAGAGCAATCCTTCAAGTCGGAGCTGGTCAAATCCCTACAAGAAGAACATGAGATGAGCCACTCATCAAGATAAAATGGGAACACAAGTTTCTGTGTGCTAAAATTCTCTGGACATATTAATGTCTGCAGAACACATCTGGAACATAAAGCCAGTAGAATAATGACTCAGAAGAAAAAAAAACTAACAGCTTACTTGATATGTGACAATAAAGAACAAATAAGGAAAAGAGCATATATGTTCACTTATTTATACAACCATTGGCTTTTATTATTCTGAAAAAAATTACCATGTACACTTTCATTTTCCCATGTGCAGAATTAGGGTGTTACACTACCATTCCTTTCCATAATCATATATTCTATAATATATAGTTCTTTTATTCTTGGTTTTCACTTGCTTATTTTTGTTGTTTGAGAAAGAAAGGTCCAGAGCATCTGTGCTAACTGCAAAATAGGAGTTGCTTTCCGCTAACTAGATTGTTCCACCTCTTACAAAACAAGGAACTGTGTTAGACATCCTTATATTCGGTATTTGATACTAGTATTTGATATACTTGCTCCTGCCTGATCAATTATATTTCAAATTTTAAATTTAATTATCTCTGGAAAAAAGTGCCCAGGGAGCTCCAACATGAGACATAATTGTCCCCAAATGCTTAAAGTTTAGTGGAGAATTAATAGGCTGACACCCACAGTTCAGAGGAGGGACAGAGCTCTGCTGATAAGAATGCCTGTTGATTAGCTCCACCACCCACTCCCTTGAAGAGCCCAACCAATGATAAGCAGGCAGCTGTTCCCTTGTCTACTCTGGGAATAATAAAACATTGTAAGATTATAATAGGCTGGTGAAATGCATACAAAGAAGATAATATACAATTTAACAATGAAACTCAAAATGAAGATTTTTCAAGATGGAGTCTGTAGTTTCAAAAATGGAAATGTACTCTTATAAAAAATCATGAAGATACTCATATAAATTACTTTCAAATAATATAATATAACAAAACTAACAGCAAGGATTATTCTATCCCCTTCATACTGTAATGACCCCACATAAAACTTTTATTTAAGTTGTGTTTCACGGATTTAAGAAGCAGAAGGCATGACATACTGAAGAATGCAGTTTCAGAAATATTGATCCTGAACATATGTATAATATAAATCTTAGTCTAAACATCTTCTCATCATAATTTTTAAATGGCTTTCTAAAGAAAATGCTTGAATCTACAGAACTAGAACTTCAAAGAGATAATGTGATCCAGCTACTTTCTCTCTGGAGAGAGATATAAATATTTTAATTCTAAAAATATTTATACATTATACATATACTTTGGAACAGGATTATGTATCATATTTTTTCTCTCCAACAGTGATTGACATATGTTTTTGCTCACAAATATCAACTCTTTCACAAATACCCCTTTTCCATTGTAAATGCAAACATTCCCCCCCAATGCCCCCTCAATATTTTCCATTGCTAAATCATCTTCCATCCCTGTTATTTAGAAAAGTAGAGGTTAAAAAGAGATGTCCATTTTAGGGAAATATTTACATGCAGAAGGTAAAAAGTAGCTCTTTGAAAATTCACATATAGTGTATAAATTGCAATTAAGTTTAAGTGGATTGCCTTTTAAACATAAATGAGCATATGAGCACTGGAAAGTCCTGAACGCAACCACTGGGGCTGCAACTGAAGAGGAGGGAACCATCAGGTAGAAGACTAGGATGTCTGAATTCCCCAGTGCTTGGCACACCGTTGGCACTTGACAAATGTTCAGTGAATGCTTGAACAGACTTTACCCAGATGCCATCACTTGGTATTAAAAAAAAAAATCATCATGTAGAACTTGAATTTTGTAACAAGCTAACTAGAAACCAAGAACTTTATTTGTGAACCTACTCTCAATAATAAAATGAATTGTACCTAAAGTACTCACTTGTGGTAAACTGTAAAGGTTAAGATGAGAGAAGAGGAACTGAATCAGGGTTTAGGCTGAAAAGTTTGGCTTCCAAGGGCTTGGCTTTTTTCTCCTTCATATAAATTTCAGATTTCAAAAATTTAAATATATGCTTGTGATAAAAATACAGAAAGACATAAACTGAAAACTAAAAGTCCACCTCTTCTACTTACTAATAGTAACTACTGATAACAGTTTAGTATATATACTTCCAGGTCTCTTTCTACACGTATACATAATCTACCTTTTGCTTGTATATGTACAGGATTTTTAAGAGTAGGATACTATATGTACTGTTATGCATTTGAAAAATTCACCTGAGCACATATAACATGGACAGCTCTGTGTCTCAGTACACACAAATCTACTTTATTCTTTTTAGTGGATGCACAGAATTTTTTCTGGGCCTTGGGTTCTATTTATGAGGGCATTGTGGCCTGTTCTCTATTTATTCCCCTTTCCCTCTTCTATAAATATCCTCATATCTTCTTTTTAAAAATCTCTTCTTCACATTCTTTTGGGGAAAAAATAAGTATTAAAAAAAGGTTCTTTCTAAAAAAAGGTTTTTTTCTGGACTTGTGGACATGGTGTGGGTGGAGAGGAAAGGGTGGGATGAACTGAGATAATTGCACTGACATATATGCACTACCATGGTATGCGTAAAATAGATAGCTAGTAGGAAACTACTATATACCCAGGGAGCTCAACTTGGGGCTCTGTGATGACTCAGAGGGGTGGGATGATAGGAGGGAGGCTCAAGGTGGGAAGATATCTGTTTACATAGAACTGATTCACTTCGTTGTACAGTAGAAACTAACACAACATTGTAAAGCAATTATAGTCCCAGTAAAAAAGAAATTTAAAGAATCAGAATATAAATATATAAATACAATGAATATATATTAAAAAGAGTTCTTTCCTTCTCTGTAGTAAATTTACCTAACGTATCAAAACTTCAAATACTATTAAACAGAGGGAGGTACATACCCTAAAGGACTGAAACATTTTAAATGAGTTTGATAAATTTTTAAATGGTCATATTAAAACAGAGGAGGGTATGTGCTGACATTATACAGCTATACTATAGAAATCTGATGAGTTACAAATAATGTATACCAAAAGTTGCTTGAATGTCAACAGCTTTCAAATTAAATATAATGCTACTATGGGAAAAAAGCTAGATTGATACTCTCAGGTATTAAAAAAGTAATCTGATAAGCAAATCTCCACACTAAATTCTGCATTGGAAATAACTTACTGGCATAGTCTATCTAGCTTTGATCAGTATAATTTGGAAAAGGAAGGGGAATAAAAAGGAAATGCGTCCTGAGAAAAGCAATAAAAATTATTAACATTAAATATGTTTTATGAACAAAGATTAAGGAACAAAGAAGAGAAGGTTGAGGAATATGTTTATGCCACTCTTTAAGTAAATGCAATATATTTGATAAAAGCAACACCACAGTCTTGTTTTTATGAGATGTTGCTCATTTCATTCAGAGGACAGAAAAGGAACAGATTAATTAAACCTTGCTCTCATTATATAACACTGCTTGGAGTTTAAAAACTGCTAATGGCTTTCTATCACTGCATTATATTATTATATAAGACTTTAAAGATTAATCTGGCCCCAGCTCAGCTGTTCAGCCTTATTTTTCATTATTTCTCTAACTACTCAGATAAACTGAGTAGCCATATATATATATATATATATATATATATATATATATATACACACACACACTACAACTGAATTTTCACTGGTAAATTATACTTTACATTTAAGGAAGAAATAACACCAATTTTACAAAAACAGATTCAGAAAATTAAGAAGGAACATGTCCTACCTCATTCTACAAGGCCAGCATCATTCTACCAAAACCAAAGATAATCAAAGAAAATCACAACCAAAATTTCTCATGACCACAGATGCAAAAATTCCTAAAATTCTGGCAAATCAAATTTAATAATATATAAAAAGTCTAATATATTATGACCAAGTGGGGTTTATTCCTATAAGGCATGGTTGCTTTAGCATGCAAAAGCAATTAATTTAATTCATATTATTAGTAGAGTAAAAAAGAAAAATGATAAGATCATCTCAGTAGGTGCAAAAAAGCATTTGACAAAATCCAATATCGATTTATGATTTGAAAAAAAACCAAAACTCTCAGCAGACTAGGAACAGAAAGAAACTTCCTCAAACATATACCTAACATAATACTTAATGGTGAAAGAATGACTGCATGCCTCCCTACTATTAGGACAAAGCAAGAACATACACTCTAACCACTTCTAGTCAATATTTTTCTGGAGTTTCTACCCAGTACAATAAGGCAAGTAAAAGAAATAAGAGGCATTAGACTGGAAAGGAAGAAAAAAACTATATTTACAGGCAAAATGGTTATCTATGTAGAAAATCCTACAGAATCCACAAAAAAAGCTTCTAGAACTATTAAGTCAGTTTTTCAAGGTCTCAAGAGAGAATAATCAGTAACAAACAGTATTTTTATATACTAACCACAAACGATCAGAAATTGAAATTATGTACTTGAGCATATTTAACTCTCAGTTGGTATGTGCTAGCCCTCTCTATCACTTAAAACATGCTAAATAACAAACAACAAAGAAACTTATTTGAAAACTCAAGGTAATAATACACTAAAGTGGTCTGAAAAGAAAGGTGGTAGACTCTCATCCAACTTATGTACTAAAGATACACAATTGGAAGTATCAAGATAACCTTTTGTACCCTAACGTGAGTACCTGAAAAACTATCCCTAAGAAAAGCTATATCCTCATTTTTCTATATTCTAGGTGACAAACAGGAAACTTAAATAAAGAAATAAAAAGCATCATTTTAATAAAAACTTCAATAATCTGAATTATTTAAGTGCTTCTTTTATAAAATATAACTTATTCTAAAATCATTATGTCTATCTTATGTTAATAATATATTTTAAAGATTATCTTATGATCATAAAACTTTCAAATAAGGTACAGTTCATTAACATGACATGACCAGCAACCCAAACTTTTACTTTAGGGTAAGTATTTCATGAAGTTAGCCCACTGGAAAACAGCACAAGTTAACTTAAGTTCTTGATAAAACCCATTTCTTCAGCATTCTATTACATAGATAATAACTTGAGATGATACAATCAAATCTTTCAGTGACTTTACAACTAAAGTTGGATGAGAAAATAAATAGATAAAATGGAGAAGAGCAATCTGATAGGCACCAATCTTATTATGAGAAAATATTAATTAGCAGCCTAGACATCTGGAGGATGGAGGCATTTTCAAGCTTGATAGGCTTGAGTAAACATAGTCAACAATCAAGAAATGATTTGTTTCCACTTAGATAACTATTCTACAATTAGTATACACTGCCACTCCACTATCTGAAACATGGTACTTTAGTTATGGCCTCCTTGTCCTAACAGGGTTGTTTCCAAAATGATACTGATTTTTTTCTCTCTGGTCCCACCCCTCCATCCCTAGTTTGACATAGAGGAAGAAGGGCAGGCAGGCATGAAGATACTCTGTAATTCTGTGATTTCTACTAAGAGCAAAATCTTTACAGTATCACTCATGCCAAATTATCTTTTAACCTTTAGTACATGTTTTTATACTTATATTCAGTGAAAACAGTATTTAAAGACATTATATTTAAAAACAGAACAGAGCTTAGAGTAAGATTAGAAAAAATACAAGTTTACATTTAGAAAGCCTGTGTTCAAGTCCTAGTCTTCGTCTCTTAGTGGGTAAGAGAATTTGGGCAAGCTTTCTAACCTCCCTGAGCTTCAGTTTCCCAATCTATAAAATAGGGATAATAATTCTTGCCTTTTCTACTTGACAAAATTGCTTCAAGTATTAATGAGGCAATTATATATGAAAGTGATTTATAAGTGTTATCCAAATTCATTTATTCCATAAGCAATATCAATAAGAGCAATAAAAAGCATTGAGTACTTCCTCTGTGTCAGGTACTGGGCTAGGGCCTTTATATGTATTCTCTTTCAATGATGATAATAATATTAATAATAAATAACAATACTTATAATTTATTAACATTTATTAAGCATTTACCCTGTGCCCTGTACTAGATCATAGGCAGACAGAAAAAACAAACTAGATGCTAGATCTTGTGGATCTCACTGGTAGGTGATACTGATGGGCTAAGAGGGTAAAAGAAGGAGCTACTAACTCTGCCTTGTTTACACAAATTCCAGCTTTAAACGGCATTGAAATTAGCTGTCAAAAGAACAGATCCACGGGGAGAAACTGTTTTCAGATGGTTCACTCTGCAGGATTACCCACTGCATAACTGTAGTGGGCAGAATGTGAGTTCAGCCCCAAACTGGAATTCCAGCTTTACAATTTACCATTTAAGATGGATTATTATGAATAAATAAGGGTTTACCACACCAAAAAATGTTAAGTAAAGGCATTCCAGGGAGAAGGGATGAGGGCAGAGACACTTAAGTGTGAAAGAATAACGTATGTTTAGAGAATAATGAAAAATCAAAAGTCTCCCAGAAATTTGCCTTGTCTATCTTTCCCATTAACTCTACTAAGGTAAAGCAGTAGCAAAGATTACATAGTTGAATGGATAAAGAACTGAAGATTGGCAGAGTAGTTATGGCAGACCAACAAGGAACCACAAAACTGAAGGTTCTGGGAGAAAATACTTGCAAATCATATATCTGCTAGGAGATTTGTATCTAGAATATATAAAGAACTCCTACCACTGAATAATAAAAAGATAAATAACTCAACTAACAAATGGAGAACTGACCTGAAGAGACAGTTCTCCATAGGTGATATACAAATGGCCAGTGCAAAAGTGAAAAGATGCTCAATATCATTAGCACTCAGGGAAATACAAATCAAAACCATAAGATACCACTTCACACCTTCTAGTGTGGCTATAATCAAAAAGACAGCTAACACATGTTGGCAAAAACATGAGAAAATTGGGATCCTCATACTATGCCAAAAGGAATTTAAAACACAGCCACTTGAGAAAACACTCTGGCAGTTGTTCAAAAGATTAATCATAGAATGATATATCACCCAGCAACTCCACTCTTAGGTATACACAAAAGATAAATGAAAACATGTTCATACAGACACTCGTACATGAATGTTCATAGCATAATTATTCACAATAGCCCGAAAGTGGAAACAACCCAAATGTCCATAAACAGATAAGTGAATTTTTATAAAAGTGGTATATTCATGGAATGGAATATTATTTAGTTGTAAAAAGGAAAGAAGTACTGATGCATGCTACAGTGTGGGGGAACCTTGAAAACACCATGCTAAGTAAAAGAAACCAGTCACAAAAGACTACATAGTGTATAATTCCATTTACGTGAAATATTCTGAATAGGCAAAACTATAGAAATAGATAGAAGACTAATGATCGTCACAGGTTAAGAAAGAGATTATGAGTAGATGGGGAATGACAGCTAATGGATACAAGGTGATAATACAGATAATAATGTTCTACAATGGACTGTGGTGATATTTGCAAAGCCTTGCGAAAACACTAAAACCCAATTGAATCATACACTTGAAAGGGATGAATTTTATGATAGGTGAATGATATCTCCCTAAAGCTGTTATTTTTAAAAGTGACGGTGTTAGGAAGGGTATGATTTGATGAATCACCATAGGATGGGGTTTAAAAGATGTTAACAACCTGAGATAATAGCATGAAGCCAAAGGATACAAGTTTTCCATGAGAGATCACCACAGTTGTAGCAGTAGTAAAGGAGTGAGGGAAGTGAAATAATCCTTGATTTCATCAATTATTACTTAAGCAAACCCTGGTTCTTACTTGAGTACAAGTATTCTGTACTGCAAATGCAAATGAGAATCATGAATTCTCCTGGGATTTATTCAAGATTCTAGGAATCCAAGTGTATTAGGTATCAAAATTATTTCCATGCACTTTCTTCAACAACCTTGTTTCCTGGAGCCTATTTACTGGAGACAAATAATCTGCTAGAGCACATCAAGCCCACCAGATGGGCACCTTATTTGGCACACCCATCACTTCTGATCAATGACATTTCCTCTGACACCTTCCCTGTTTGGTTCAAATGGAAGGAAAATAAATGGATATTTATTATGCACCTTACTGTCCCATAAATGGTTGCATTTAATCTTCACATCTACTACCCACATTACAGATAAGGAAACTGGCCCAGAGAGGATAAAGACTTTCCCAAAGTCACATCACTAGCTGTAAGTGGTAAAACTCGGATTCTACTTTTAGCCTAAACTCATGTCCTTGCCACTACAGTTGTGCACTGGGGTACCCTTCAGAGTGAGACGTCTTTAAATAGTTTCTCCCCACGGACCTATTCCCCTGACAGCTACTTGCAATGCCTTTTGAAGCTGGAGCTTGTGTGATTACTAATTTTAAAACAACGATAACATTTACCCATTAAACACTTCTGTAGCTTGTTCCCTTGACAACCACACACCTAAGATTAGATACCAAAAAAAAAAAAACACCAAAACCAGTCCCTGCTAGTACTTGGACTTAAAAATCTCAGTTAGTGAGAAGACAATTTTTAATAGACTTTTAAAGAGAGCATACAATGTTTTTCAATAGCAATATGCAATAGTACCACTACACTACCACAGAAAATAAAACATGAAAAAATCAGCTGAAGAAAGAACAAACTCCAGGGTTACTCTCACATTTCCACTCCCGCCACCAGCCTAGACCAACAAAGGCCGAGCTAAAACGTGACACAGCCAAGTGTCGGCATTCTTGTGATTCTAATATTTCAGCATTCTCTTCTTCCAGCACACTTAAAGCATCACCTAGGAACTTGTTAGAAATGCACATTTCTGGGTCCCACCTCGAGAGTTTTTGATTCAAAAACTCTGGGGTGGGGCATAATACTCAGTTTAACAAGCCCTCCTCGTGATTCTGATATGGAATAAGATCTGAGGACTACTGTTCTAAATCTTTTTGACTATACTAGAGTGGCTTTCATTATTTGATTTAAAGTAAATTTTAAAAATTAGCAGGACCACAAAAATGGGCTTTAATCCATGACTATGGTCATGGATAGGGCAGAAATATAGTGGAGGGGGTGAGCCTCTTTTTCTTTAGAGAAAGTACTTTAATGTAACAAAAAAACCTCTTCCTTTCATGTTCTTCCTGTTTGACCCCTCATTCTCCTCCTCCGATACTCTTGTAAAACCAACAGTTAAACCATTTATGTAGAACCTAAGATTCTGGGAGATGGGAAGCTTTTTTCCTTCCTGGCCCTCTCGTTTCTGTTGATGAATGAGGACCCATAAAATCCAGCTCCCATTAGAAACTGAAACACGGGGAAAATGAGATTTCAATGAATCACAGATGGGAACTTGAAGAAAATTTAGCAATCTGCTTCCCAAGAGTCATATTTTAGAGATAAGAAAAATGAATCCCAGAGAAGTTAATTGGCCACATAGCAAGTACAAGCCTCTTTCTCTCATTAGGCTATATACTATACTATATATTGCTTGACCATAATGGTTCTTGACCAACAATATGCATGAAATTCATCTGGGGAGATTTCTTTTACAAATATATTTAGAAGGATTTATTTTCCTTACCTTAGTAAGCTGAGAAGATTGATATAATTTAACTATATCTGAAAGAAATTTACGGACATCGAGCATTATACTATATTCTCTAAGTCAGCAACACCCACAGAGGTCAGGGAGTGTCCACAGTACTCAGAAGTACTTGGACTGCTTATCCCTATGTTAAACAGCTCCATATCACACTTTTTGGTGTTCTTTCGGCTTTCTATTGTTTTTCTGTTTTCTTTGATGTCAGTTATTACTTCTTGCAGGTATCAGTGTGTTTGCCTCCAGAAGCCCTCAACCCTTCTCCCATATCCACAATTGTCAATGTCAGCTGAGACACCAAATAAATACAATCTCGAGAACTATGATAAAGGTGATGGGAAAATAGGTTGTAAGTGGGGAACTAGAAAACTTAATGTGGGGACTTTGTGATATTTACCCTTCCTAAGACAAAATGAAAAGCCAATGTTGCCAGATACAACATTCTGTAAGAAAGTCGCATGAGAGCAAAATCTCCCTTACACAAACGAAATCAACAATGGATTCAGAATATTTTTTAGTATCAGGAAGGCATGCAATTTCCCCCCTCAAGGTTTCTCCTCTGTTCACCTTTTTTTTAATTAGTAAACTTTATTTTTAAGAGCAGTTTTAGACATAATCATCTGACTATGGAACACACATGAACGCTGTTGCATTGTATTTTAGAGAAGCAGTTTTAAGAGCAGTGGTCAAAATTCCGCGCTTCCAATGTGGGGGTGGTGCGGGTTTGATTCCCTGGTCAGGGAACTAAGATCCCATGTGCCGTATCCCAGCACAGCCAATAAATAAAATAAAATAACTTATACAAATTAAAAAATATAAGAGCAGTTTTAAGGTCACAGCAAAAGTATACAGGGTTCCCATAAACCCGTTGTCCACACACAGGCACAACGTCTCCCACTAGTGACATCCCACACCATAAAAACCCTGGATGGTTTTTAAAGCTATGTAAATAATGTAAAAGGGACAGTAAACTTACCTGTAACACCACAGAACTGTGGGTATTGCTGGTAAAGATGCGTGTGGTTCCCGCCTTGGAAGACTGCAA
This sequence comes from Okapia johnstoni, assembly GCA_024291935.2. Lineage (NCBI taxonomy): Eukaryota > Metazoa > Chordata > Mammalia > Artiodactyla > Giraffidae > Okapia > Okapia johnstoni. Next base: position 87,141,316 of record CM044305.1, read on the forward strand.
ATGGGAGGAGAGGCCCATTTCGCTGCTTCCAAGGGACAATTTCATATGCTGGTCTTCCTCTTCCACTAGAGATCTGAAAAGGTTTTTAAATCAGAAGGAAAACCAAATGAAAACATGTCATATAATTCACAGTAATGAGATGATTTAAAGAAACACTCACTCATCTGATTATGTGCCAATCATCTGACTACGGAACACACACGAATGCTGTTGCATTGTATTTTAGGCTCATATCATTCTACATCACAGAAGAAATAGATATATATTTGTAAAAAGCCTTCTGAGATCAGAAGAGATAAATGAGAACCGAGAAATCAACCTAACAGCTGACTCAAAACTATAATTACAAAGGGTTTGTTTTTTCAGTGCCAGAGTAATTGCTCTGGGATTGTTTTGTTTAGGTAGCAATACCATCAAATTGTATTATTTGCAGTTAAAATTAATTTGGAATATATACTTTCAGAAATAAAAATAATATCTGTCATTTATTGAATAGTCACTGTATATCATATACTTGTCAAGAAATTTACACACATGATCTCACATAATCCTCAAAGCAATCCACTGCCAATAGTATTACTATCATCTCCTTTTTATTAAGGGGAGGGAAAATGAGCTACAGAAGGGTTAAAAATTACTTACCTAAGGTCACAAAATTAGTAAAGTGACTGGGCCAGCATCTGAATCTAAGTATAGCCCATTTCCAAATTTCAAAAATCCCATAAATAAAAAGCAAAGATTAACTGTGATATACTAGACATTACTTCCTCTTGTGTTACTGTAGTTCTAATCAACCCCAACTGAACAAACAGTTTTACACATGAGGGAATTCCCTGGTGGCCCAGAGGTTAAGACTCTGTGCTTTCACTGCTGAGAGCCCAGGTTCAATCCCTGATTGGGAACTAAGATCCCACAAGCTGCAGGGCATAGCCAAATTTTTACACATGAAATAATTTCTTTTTCTTGGAGTATCTCTCACCAAATAATCACTTGGGATTATTTAGCTAAATACCTTCAGCGTGGGCTTCCCTGATAGCTCAGTTGGTAAAGAATACACCTGCAATGCAGGAGACCTGGGTTTGATCCCTGGGTTGGGAAGATCCCCTGGAGAAGGGAAAGGCTACCCGCTCCAACATTCTGGCCTGGAGAATTCCATGGACTATACAGTCCATGGGGTTGCAAAGAGTCGGACTTGACTGAGCAACTTTCACTTTTACTTTCCTTCAACTTTGTGGTTTTCCATCTTTCCAAACAAACAAATAATAAAAATAATAAGCGTATACATCACATTGGCAATTTTTCAGGGGCCATAAAAAGCATTAGAGAACCTGTAGTCAACAGGTCAGTTAGTTTCACAGAGAAAATGGCAAAACAATAGTTATAAGGCCTCAGGTTACACTAAAAATTGACCATCATGTACAACCTTTCATTATTCCTTAGACTAGGCAACTTCTGTTTCCTTAGGTATGTATTGGTTTAATTGTTTCTGAATCACCTGCCTAAGAATGGGGAGCCTGCAGCTCTGAACGGGTTTGTGCACTCATGATACAGACTGCTAAAATGGACATTAGGAAGGGAAGAAGGAAGAATGGATTTTCAAGTGCCAGAACTCTGTCTTTTTCCTATTTCTTTCTAACTTTCTGAAGGTTGAAACATCGGTTTCTCTAACTCAGGTCTATCCAATACCATAAAGATTTCACCTTCCCCCCTACCATACTTATAGTCTACATTGATCAGTTTTAACAGGAAAAAAAAGTTTTAAGACTATACTTTTAATAAAGTTTGTGCTTTCTGAATTCCAGCACCAACCAAATGGCTTTAAATCCTGCAATAATTAGCAAAAATCCTGGCCTTCAGGGTGACGTCATTTCTTCTTAACTATATTAGAGCCATAGTATAACCAAAACATGAATTAATAATATATAACCATGTTTTATTCAACTCTCATGGATATTTAATAAAGAAGAGGAAAATTTGAACAATATTTTAATAAGCATAAAAAATGAATATAGCTTTCCACTAGTTTTGGAAATAGCTTTTTAAAATAATTAAATTATATACATGATATATAGCCTACACATACTCACAGATACTTTTAACCAGTTTCTGCAGACAGACATTTATAATTACAGAATCAAATGGAAAAGTGGCAAATAGATTGATGGTAACCGATATCCCTAAACCATTAAAATTCCATTCATCCAGGATTATTTTAATGGGACATTCAAGCAGAATGTTTCATTAGTTTCTGTATTCCCGACACAGAACCTGGCACATGAGAGGTTTACTATATCATCATTTCTGTGGGTCAGTCCAGAGACACTTATTTATCACGCAATGCTTTAAAGGACCATCAATTATCACTTTATAGAACCACAGATGTAAACAGGACAGGAGTTAAGCTGAAACCACACTGCCCCTATGACATATCCTGGAAATTGCTTTTTTTTGAATAAACTGCAGACAACCACTTGCTTCATGTCAGTGATCTCTTGCTCCTAAAACTGAAAGGCAGAATATGAAAATACAGCCCTTTCTTGGCAAGATAATATGTCTGGCTTTCTAACTAATTACTTCAAAAGCTAAAGAAGGCTTTACTAAAATCATCTTCTTCACGACTTTTTATCAACATCTTTGGACTTTTTAACATTCACAACACTCCCTATTATTTCTGCATCAGTAACACCATATGTCATGTCACCCTCAGCAGATTCAATACTCTCTTCTATCTCCTTTTCATTAAGTTTACTGACTGGATGTGAAGCGCATTGTTCTTCAACATTGCAAGGAGGTGAAACCTCTCTGCAAAGCCCAAGCCACAATTACATCAAACTATCCTTAAAGGAATGATTATCTGAGTAATTCCAAGGACAAATAACATTTTTTCATCTTATTTTTTTTAAGTTATATTGGTTAGAAGTGATACAAGGACTAGTGGCCCTCAGTGGAGGGAGGGGAATCAAGGGGGTTTTTGCTTCCCACCACCCCAGGCCCATGTTTGGCCGTGTCTGGGCACATTTTACATGGTCGCTCGATGGAGGCGGGGGTGGCTCCTCTCATCTAGTAGGACACTATGAAACAGCCTACATCACACAAGAAAGGTCTCCACCTCAAAGTTGTACTCAGGCAAAAATTTCAAGAATGCCAAGGTTGAGAACCCTGATAGAGAGACATAACTTCCTCAGGACAATTTTTCTAAAGAAATTTCACATTCTAAATAACTTCTCAGTCTGAGAGTTAACTCCATGAGGTAATGCTAGCAGTCAGAAACACAGTAGAATTATTAATTACCACTATCTCTTCTAAGACTACCTAATAATAGAATATCTCTGCTCTCCTCCAGTCTGTCAATCTGAAAAATCAACTGCTTATGGGAGATAAGTAGGTAACAGCTTTGAAGTTAATAAGACAACTATGCTTCCTAGGTGGCGCTAGTGGTAAAGAACCTTCCTGCCAATGCAGGAGGCATAAGAGACATAAGGAGACGTAAGAGACGCTGGTTTGATCCCTGGGTCCAGAAGATCCCCTGGAGGAGGGTGTAGCAACCCATTCCAGTATTCTTGCCTCTTCCCATGGACAGAGGAGCCTAGAGGGCTATAGTCCATAGGGTGGCAAAGAGTCAGACACAACTGAAGCGACTTAGCATGCACACAGGCTTTTGTTCTTTGCAAACTCATATAAGAATCATTCCTAACTCTGCTTAAAACAATTGTTACTTGGGGAGAAAGAAAACAATTGGTATTTGGATTCACTTTTACATGCCAATTTAGAATTAAGTTAACTCAGTCCAAATAGTCCCACTTCATCAAAACTGTTAAATTATTCATGGGTAAGATTGTGTTCATCAATTTTCTTTTGAAAAATTCAATCTTTTTCTTATAACGTCTATACATTACTACCACACCTTTCCCATCCACCCCACCACCACTGGACACATCTTATTTCCTAAACAATGACCAACCACAGAGCACAAAAGCCATCTTCCACAAAGTGTGCTTCAATCAGTCAACTGTACTTGCTCAAAGGGAACAATTACTTTTTTGAAGAGCATTAGGTAGAGAAAAAAGCACTGTTTGATCATCTTATTAAAAGCATTACAAAGGTGGTCAAACCAAACATACACAGACTATGGCATTTTTTGCACTGTTATTTGAAGACAAAGGAAATAGACAATCTAAGCAATTGTCACACATTAGCAGGGTGACAGTAACATTGTAATGCTGTCTCAAAGCAGTCCATATTTAAAAAAATTACCCCAAGGGAAACAGGTGTAAATGATATAAGGACACAATTCATAAATATATAAGTACAAATAATTAACAGATAGAAAATGCTCAACCCCAACCTCATTAGTATTCCAGAATATGCAAATTAAGCAAACCTGTACATTTAAAGAGTAGAGAAGATATATTCTCAAAATTGCTAGTGCAAACACGTATTAAGCCCTTGCTATCTGCGTGGCACTGTTTATTCAATGGATTTTTTAATGAAAATTTAAAAATCATCAAATGTACAAATTCTTTTTCTCTTTACACTGAACACCATGTCAGTGAAGGACTGTGTATTACTAGCAGGTAGGCTAGAGCAAGAGTGGTCTGTCAATCTGGTTCAAATATGTTTTTGACAATGAATAGCTCTGTAGAGCTAATAGTCTAGTAGATATTCTGTGAAGAACTGTGTACTTAGAATTCACAATAGCAGTCAGGTTTGTTGGTATGTCATATGGGGACAGAAAGAGTATCATAATTGCATCATTTGGCTCCAAAGCCTCAAATAGTCTTAGAACACTCATCAATTTCAATAAAACATGCTGATAGGATGTATGTAAGACCATCAGAACAGGTGTCAAGTTGTTCCTTTACTTGTTTTTATTTCTGAGGGAGAAAAATGAGTTTAGTTCCCAATCAGTTTCACAGCACTTCTTATTGCTTGTGACTATTACATTACAAAGCGATTAAGCCTAACAATGTATGTAATTCTAATAATGTAATAGCACTATAACAAAAGAAAAGGGGTTTCTGAGTTGGTGTCAAAAGTATTATTCAAATACTGCAATTTCCCAGAGTAATAATATCATTATAATTGAAAGTCAGTGCCATTGGGTTGGTGTGCAAATACAGCAACAATAACAAAACAAAAATAAAAGTCATGAATGGTATAACAACACAACAAGTCAGGTTGGTTAATCAAGGCACTGACTCATGCTTTCCACCACCCGTCCCCCAGAAAAAGAAAATACATACTTCTCACACTCACAATTTAAAAAGAAAATCAAGAAAAAGGCTTTCTTCAAAGAAGAACTCCCCCGCCATTTGTTTTTCTGCTCTGAAACAGAGAAGTGTCTGCTAGCAGCAGCATTTGCTAAATGAAACATTTCTTGTGATAAAGTTGCATTGGCAGGTGGGGGAAAAATTCAGCCACCTGTTCTCACACTCATTTGAATTTGAGTGCTAAATCCGTCAAGGTATTTCCTTCCCCCACGAGAAATAAATTAAAAACTTAAGATGGTATTAGTCATTTCCCATTGATTTTTCTACAGATTCAAAATATGCATTCTGCATTGAATTCTAAAAATATTAATAAGCTTCCTACCTCAAAAATTTAGAACTCTCCTTCACCACCCCATCAAAACCTGAATCATATGCGTGCACACACACACACACACACACTCAACTTAATGACATTAAGAAAAAAAAGAAAGTATTTTTAAAAATCAGAAAGAAATTTTCCAATTCATAAAGTAAGTTAATATATATAATAAACCTGGTAGTTTCTTTAAAGGAAAAACTTTAAAACCTAAAATATTTAAAGATATATCCCAACTAAAATTATCATTTATGCTACCACTGCACAAGGAAGTTATAAACATAATAGCAATTCCTCTTAAGAAAGTGTAAATTAATCACTATTTCAGAAACTATGGAGAATGTATCTTCTTAAGAAGTTGCGTACCTCAAAGAAGCCAAGAAAGATAAAGCTTTCATTATTTGTATGTTTTTTTAATGACATAAGTACATTATTGTCAGGTTGCAATAAATCTGCTAATGGAAATCTTTTGCATAGATGATATAAAATAGCTGCTAAACTTTCCAAGGCTTTCTTTTCTGCTGTAGCAATACCAGAGCCCACAAAAGAGGAAAAAAATTTCAAGGTGATAGCGTCAGACTCTAAAGTAATTTTCCAAAGTAAAGAAGCTTCTTTATATGCAAATATATGTCACATTTAAAATAAAATCACATTAATAAATAACTGATGTCAGTTTTAACATAGGAATAAGATCGTCTACCCAGCACCTGCTGTGTACTAGGCAGTGTGCCAGACATGTTCTCTGTGCTGCTTAATCCTCGTAACAATCCCATTTTAAAGACAGGAAACAAGCTCAGTGAGTTTAAGGCCTCACGATGAATCTGGTAACTATGATTTGAACTTGAATCTGATCCCACAGCACACACTGTTCCCACCACACCAAGCCTAAAAAACAAAGAGCAGAGAGTATAGGCCATGAAGCCTCAAGATGGACATTCCAATGTTTAATTTATAGACATGAGGATCGTTCTGTTACAGGGAACCAATTTGTTGGCTGAATTAGTTCAGGCTAAAATTACCCACTTTTACCACTACTTCCATAACAACCATACCAATGTTAAAAACCTCTCCATGCCATTCTCCCAACACATCTGGGGTTGGGAGGGAGCATATCCTAGGATATAACTCAGATCAAATTTAGGGAGAACTCGACATTACTGATACGAACATCTAAAAGAACAGATTCTGAATTCCAAGGCCATCCAATAGCCATCACAGAAATAGCACTGTGACACAGATGAGGGAATTGGGCTAAACAAATGGGATGACAAATGATATTCCCCTCTAACTGGATGAAAGTTAATTATCCAAACCATAAAGTATTTGCATGGAATATCTCAATCCTGTCCTTGAAATACTTGCAATTTAATGTTTGCTCCCTCTATCTATATTTCAAAACTTTAGTCTTCCTTCATCTTTTAAAATCCATATATCAATTAAACTGCATCAAGTCTCATGCACCTAGACTAGAAAATTCTACTGTTTGGAAGCTTGGTTTACATAAATTTCTCATCATATTTGGATGAAAGATATAGATAGAAAGTGAAAGTTGCTAAGTCGTGTGGGACTCTTTGCAACCCCATGGAACTCCATGGAACTCTCCAGGCCAGAATACTGGAGTGGGTAGCCGTTCCCTCCTCCAGGGGATCTTCCCAACCCAGGGACTGAACCCAGGTGTCCCACATTGCAGGTGGATTCTTTACCAGCTGAGCCATCAGGGAAGCCCCAGTGAGTAGTTAAATAGATAGATGGTAGATAGATGGATAGATAGACAGATACCTGAAGTAGAAACAAAAAGAATAAGCAAAAGAATGAGTTCTACTTGAAACTAATATAACATTGTAAATCAACCACACTGCTTTTTAATAAATGAATTCTAAATGCTGATTCTGTATCTACTACCTAAAAAAGTTAAGTCTCAGTCAAAACTCCCTTGCCTTAAGAAGCCATATAAGGTGAGAGAGTACACAAGTGGTACTGGTGGGAGGCAGACAGCAACATGGACATATAGTTTGGGTGAACAGCACAGACTCCCATCACAGTCAATAGTTTCCTTCCCAGCACCCAGAAGAAAGAGTAATAACCCTCTGAAAGGATGCACCCTATCCCACTACAGCCAGCACCAGTCCAGCTATGAAGAAGCTGAGCTATATCTGAGGCCAGGAGCATGACTTCTCCTTCTTCAATCCCCAAATGAAGAAACTGGAATGGGAACTCTGACACCCCGGCCACCTTTCTGTAAAGGAGCTTTTTGCTCCCAGAGGATTTATTAACCAAGGTGTCATTTTACTCCTATTATCTGTAGCTCACAACTTTGAAATTTGACTATGGTGCTATGGTGCGTTTCAAGGGAAAACTGTATTATTAAAGACTTGGGCTTTTACCTGCCTAAAATTTCAGTTTATGAAATATTCAAACATTCAAGTTATCCAATTTTAGAGTTTATTATAAAGGCAGATTCCACAAGCTCGAAACCAATTAGAAATCACTGAGACAAATCTCTCTGGGAACAGGAGGAATCATTAATCAAGTGGTAAAAATCCAATCCGTTTCTGTCTTTTCTGAATTTCCTAGTTATATTCAACTTCGTGAAGTCAATAATTCATGACCATGTCTTAAGGGAATGTTTATTTCTCTTTTAAAAGGAAACATGATAATAAAAACAAGGAATTAAGACTTTCCAACTTAAAAGTAACAGCCAATTGCACTTCATGTTTTAAGAATTACAATTGGCAGCTCTATGAGTCCCACTGATTCTATCTTCAAAGACTATAATAAACATAACAAATCTCATCCTTGATTTTGCAATGACCTAGAGGCATCCCTAATTATTTCAATGAATATATCAAATCATTTAAATATGTTTAATATGATTTCATCAAATTGATGTTTTATTATGACAGCCAATATTTTTAAGAGAGAAGAAGGTAATACAAAAAGAGAAATCAGAAGATAAAGTCTTAACCCCAAGAGTCTGGGAATCACACTAAGGATATTTCTCCCAAGCCTGTCTCAGGTATGAAGCTTGGCGAAGCAAAAAGTCTAATTTTAGTTCAATTTTTCATATTGAAATTATTTTCCATTTTGTACATATTTGCCTCACCATTAAAGTTTTTCCTTTGTTTTGTTCTTGTTTCTTTTTAAAATATTTATTTATTTGGCTGCCCCAGGTCTTAGTTGTGGCATGTGGGAGGGATCTAGTTCCCTGACCAGGCATCAGACCCGGGTCCTCTGCACTGGGAGTGCAGTCCTAGCCACTGGACCACCAGGGGAGTCCCCAGGTTTTTTTGTTTTTGGGTTGAGCCCTACAGCATGTGGGATCATAGTTCCTCAAACAGGGATGGAATCCATCCCCTTTGTATTGGAAGCAAAGTCTTAACTACTAGACTACCAGGGAAGTCTCATCATTAAGTCTTTTTAAATGAAACTTTGCTATAAGACTTTGTTATCTATCTTGTACAATGCTTACCATAAAGAAACATAACCGATTATTCCTGACCTTAAGTTCTTAGGTTGTTAGAAGATGAAAAAAACCTTGACTGTCACAGCCCACTCACCTATCTACACATTCAAGCGTATTCTAAGAGGAGAAACGCAGAAATGGTTTCTGATTTTTCTCCTGAAATGCCCCCAGAACCTCCACTTGACTACAGTCCTAGAAAACTATTTTAACTAAGATCACTGTATTTGTCAGTTGCATTCAACATCACAATGCAATTTCATGATCTAGCTACAGATAGCCCTATTAATGTGAGTAACAAAAATTGCTCTATAAAAATACTTTCATAAGATTTTGTCCACTGTGCAGGAAGGAGTCTTTTGAATAAAGTATTTATGTACCATGACTATATTTGTTTACCCCAAATATTAAGTATTCTTGATAAAACTGGTAATGACTTCCTGGAAGGCAGACTGGTTATTTTTTTAAGAGAGTAGATGCAAATTATAATTCATTGAGGAGTTTCCCACTTTGGGGGTAAGGTGTTTCTTTTTAGGAACACAATGGTCTCTGGCTTAAAGAGTTTGTGTTCTTGGGTGAAACTCAAAAAGGGTCAAGGCAGACCATATCATTTAAACAGTATGACCGTAGGCATGCAACACTCACATTTCCCAGTCAACTAAGTGGGAATTCTGAATAGAAGCTAACTGGAGCATTTTCAGACTGTGTGTGTATGTGTCTTGCTGAAGCAATCTATGAATTGTGAAGTTGTAATGAAGTACTGCCTCAAACTGTTTGTGACATATATAACTGAAGGATATTAAGCAAGAGAGAAGCATTCCCTTCCTTTCCTTCCTTCCATACTGTCCTTTAAACTAGTGTTTTATACCCCAATTTATAATTTCTGACTCTTAAATTGCAGGTGAGAAGGAGGCAAAAAAGAGTCACCAAGTAGATGAGGAGAACAGGGTCAAGGTGTCAAGTTTGCTCAGCTAGTTGGAAAATGCTAGGCTAAATGCTATTCCCCCTCAAATCACCCCATCTATAACAAACTATTTCTTGAAGCAATAAGTCATTTTTAAATGTCCAAAATCCAGTATTTTTATAGATCATGCTTTAAGGAGAAAATTGGCTTATTTAAAGATACTCTCAATGGAAAAATCTGACTACATAGTCCTTAATTATCATTCCCGGAAGCTTAGTCAGTCAGAAGAAAGTTTAGGAATCTCAAATGTATCTAGATGTCATGCATTCAAGAGAGACATAGATAGGATATTCTGGATTCTAAAAGAAAAGTGTTATCATCAAAATATTTCAGTCATCTTTGACTCCTGGTTCTCCTCCATCTGCTATGTCCAGGCAACCGACAAAGTACTATTAAGTGTCTTTCTAGTACGCATCTATCTTTCATCACCTCTCCACCCTCACTGTCCCTGCCATACTTTGCGTATCTATTACTTCTTCCTTGGATTTGGTTATTAACATAAATTACATATTTGTTACAGTACAGCTTCTTCACATACTGTGGCGGTATTTATAGCTCTGAAAGTCACTTCCTTGCTCAGAAGTATTCAATGTCTCCTGTCTGCTTGCTGAACAAAAGTCAAATCTTACACTCTTGGATTCCAGGCTTCTTGGACTAGCCCTCTTTAACTAGTTGTACATCCTGGCAAATAATTCAAAGCAAATATATATTTAATGATTGAGAATAAAAATTTAAATTTATTCACAAACTATCAATTGTTTTGCTTTAGAATATGCTGTTTTCATACATTAGTAACTGCTATGCTGTTTTTCTCTATTGTTAACCAAGTAATGTAGAAAAGCATTTATTTAAAATATTTCTGATAGAAGGGAAAGTTAGTTAATTTAAATTTAATATCTACTGGGAGTTCTCAGATGGCCCAGTGGTTAGGATTCAGTGCCATGGCCCCGGGTTGAATCTCCAGCAGAGGAAATAAGACCCTGCGAGCCAAGGAACACAGCCAAAAAAAAAAATTTATCATCTGTTAAACTTTTGCATTTGGTCTAGCCTCTTTAAGTATAAAACAATTCAGAACATAAGTAAATGTGCATGATTTTTTGAGTATTGATCTTAAATTTACTTCTCCTAAAACCTAGTCAGATTTCTTTTTATCTTAGTCAGCCCTTTCTGTTTTCAAACTATACAAAGAAAACACATTATCATTTAGGTGTAACCATACTAGTTTTAAAACATAAATTTGTCTAAAATACTTTTCCCCATCATGGTAAAGGACATGTGAAAATAAGCCAAATAACTCTTAACTTTAAGAGTAGTTGCTGCCTTGCAAGAGATCATAATCTTACTTTCTTTATCAGATTACAATTTGATGAACCATGACTAAAATATTCTGGTCATTGGTAAATTGCTTCTGCTAAAATTACTTCCAGTCTGTGCCAGCATCATGGTATTTATCAGTAAGCAAGGAGCACAATCAGGATTTTGGATTAGCTCTTTTCATAGGAAAGATAGCTGTAACTTACTCTCTAACAAGACTGTAATATATTAGATTCCTGTATATATGAAATGAAGATATGCAACACACTTTTAAGTGAAATAATCTGCACAAGGCTACAGACCTAAAAATTACTCTCTCTGAATTCATTCACCAACTCAACATTTGAACACCTGCTATGTGCCAGGCCCGGCACTAGGAGACAGGTATAGAAGAGCAGGTGGGATACTTGTTTGCAAAGAGACTACAGTAAAAGAGATAATTACTTTGCAAAGGACTAAATGTTATAAAAATAATAATAAATTATCAACATTTATCTACTAACAAATTCCACATTTCATAATTTATATAAGCTATAGTAACAAAACTAATTACATACTTGCTCCCTGGTACAGAAGCATATCAGTTCATTTTTAGCATATAAGCACCAAATTAAAAAAAAGTAAATAACATCGAATTTCCTTACTGTTATTTTATTTGAAAGGATTATCCATCCCAGATCAGGCTGTCTACAAGGCTGGATCAGCAATCAAATAATATCCACTATGCAAAAATATAATCTGTAATTACAATTACAGGAAAGAAAGCCAAACGTATAATGATTGATGGTACGTCACATCATTTGAAAAAAAAAGTCTCTAATTGTATCTATATACTTCAGCAATATGCCTACGAAAAATATGCTAATGAGCCAGGTCACTGGTCTACTTAAGATGAAAATTTTGGTTCCAGTTCCATGAACCTTTGTTTAGCTGTGAATCACTCAGAAATGATTACACACACACATCCTTTGAGGGAAAATACTCATGAGTAAAATGACTTCAATTTGGTGATGCTAAGGAATTGTCTATTGGATAATCTACTTACAACCTAGAATATCCATATACTCTTCAAAATTGTATTTCAAATTTTTTAAAGAATATTATTATTATTTTTAATATTTATTTACATGCCTGTGTGAGGACTTAGTTGCAGCATGCACGATCTTTAATTGCAGCATGTGGGATCTAGTTCCCTGAACAGGTATCAAACCCGGCCCCCCTGCATTGGGAGCATCGAGTTTTAGCCACTGGACTACCAGGAAAGTCCCTCAAATATTCTGTAGGTCCACCCAAACTAAAGCTAAGTCAAACTGTGAGTTAATTAGGAAAATGGTTCAATGCAATACAAGAGAAAAATCTCTGGTATAATCACATCTATAAAGAGAAATCTAGTTGCGGTTTTTGTAGTAAACTGCTTTTTAACATTAATTTGTAATACGATTGATGAAACGGGATGAAGTAATAAAAAGGAAATATATACTAAGACTGGGTTAAATCATCAAATACAAATGTATACAGATGGTGGAAAACTGACCAGACTTAAATATCACATCCTCTTTCTAGGTACAATGGTATGACAAAGAATGATTTCTAAGGTTCCTCCCAGCTCTTGGATTCAAAGAATCCTGAATAAGATACTTAGGCTCTTTTTAAGATGCTATGTTCTGATCTCACGGATCAGTGAAAAGCACTATATTTTTAAAACCAAAAAAGCAAACAAACAAAAAAAACCAAAGAGTGAAAACAGAAGATGTTACAGGGCAAGTTGTAAATGAGCAAAGGTCATTTAGAATTTGTGGAAATATCCTCAATGAGAGACTTTCAAGTGGGGAAGGAGGGGGAGGGAGAAAGGAAGGACAGAGGGATGGCCAAGGCACTAGTTTAGCCCAGTTGCCACCAACAGATGAGCTTGCCACTCTAATACATCATTCTTGTAATGTTTCATTTTCAAAATTTTATTGTTATAAAATACCATATTTATGGGACTTGGTAGTCTGGTGGTTAAGACTCCATTCTTCTAGGGCAGGGGGGCATGGGTTTGATTCCCTGGTTGGGGAACTAAGAGCTCACATGCCAAGCAAGCTGCCTGGCCAAAACAAACAAACAAACAAAAATCCCCTGCAGTATTTAAAGCTTTTAAATCAAAATCTCAATCAAATCCCTGCATCTTCCAATCTAATCACACATATCCTTAAAAGTGGAAGAGAAAGGCAGAAGATGGGGGTCAGAGAGAGAGAGATGTCAAAAAGACTCTTGCCATTGCTGGCAGTGAAGATGGAGGAAGGGAGCCAGAAGCCAAGGAATGCTGGCGGCCCCTAGAAGCTGAGATCAACTATTGGCTTACAGCCAGCAAGAAGATGGGGACCTTGGTGGTCCTACAGCTGCAAAGAACTGAATTCTGTCAGTGATCCAAATGAGCAGGAAATGCACGCTCCCCTAGAGCCTCAGATGCAAACACAGCCCTGCCATCACCTTGATTTCAGCCCAGTGTGCAACAGCTACAGCACTGTCAATGGCAGCTAATTACCAGGGGGAAAAAGGTGGGTGGCCAATGAAAGTAGAATACTACTTCAAAAGAAGTAGGAAATAAGAGGTTAAACCCGGTATCATATCAGTTAAGTAAAGATTATTGCCCCAGTATTTTCCTGTAATTTCACCCTTGACTGTACCACAAAGTAGAGCTATCTTGTTCCTATACCACCATCCAATTCAAGAAAGTTTATCTCATCTGTCATACTTCTTTGTTCTTCAAGTCCTAGTGAGATATTTCCTAATTAGGAGATGGCATGAAAGTAGCAAAACTCTACGAAAACAAAAAGGTATTAGAGAAGCCAAGATCTTTGAAATCAAGACCTGCATTTGAATTCTCACTTCACCTCTTACTTGAAGTGTGACATTGAGCAAGTTAATTAACTTCTTGGAACCACTGTGCCCTTAGTGTAAAACAGGGAGAAGACTTACCTTTCTGGAGTGTTTGGGAGGCAGCTGACAAAGCGCTTGGCTTTTTTTGTTGTTTTGTTTTGTTTTGTTTTGTTTTCTGGAAAAGGAAGGACTTACTACTTGCAACAAGTAAGGAGAACACCTGGAACCTTTCCCAAAGGAGTGCCTTCCCAGACAGCAAACTTCAGGAAGTTTTAACAAAATGCTTGTACTCTAATATTAGAACTCAATAAACTGTATTACATTTAACTATGCTAAACCAGCACATTTTAAAAATTGGAAATAAATATGTTTCCTATGAAATTTATAACATGTTATATAGCTAGATCAAGAGTTCTGAAAGTTGTTTTTATTTACATTGCTCTTATGGAAAGATATTTCATTTCTCCACTGAACCATATAAAAAGTATTGTACAAGTTGGCCATGCTCCTGTCTTACCATACCATAAATGTGATAAAATTGGGTAAAAACAACATATACCCTAATCATAGTAAGTCATGCCAGTGAAAATATTTTACTATAGTAGGAAACAATATAATTTTATTTTTCACTAAGATTACATCACATAGTCTGGGATCAAATTGCTGATGCTTTGTAAGGTAAAAACAGATACACTTGTGTGCTATAAAGCACCTAAGCCCTGTCCAACTTAAAGGATGGTACTTTGTTCTTCTTGTTTAAAAAGGTGACTCTCAAGTTTAAACATAAATTACATCATTTTCCACCTTATGGAATATGCACTTCCTTTTTTGTTTAAAAACTGGGGTATAACTGACATACATTAGTGCCAGGTATACCACATAATGATTCAATATTTGTATATATTGTGAAATGATCACAATAGGAATATGTACTTTAAAATCTGTTACCTATATCCAATTCATATCTCCTCTATTAGCCCAGACACATTTCTCCTCTGTAGTATTTTTACCATCATTAAATTATTATCAATACTGAAAGTATAGTAAACAAAAATGTTATTTAAACTTGTTTTGGTTTAGAATTTTCACAGCAGTAAAATAAATTAAGCAATTTAACTGTTTATAAATGTAAGATGGAAGATAAAGAACAGTCATTTTGAATAACTGCAAGGACTATATCCATAATACCCAGCAGAGTTATGCCTGACACATACCAGGCAGTGAATAACTTCTGAATATCATAAACTCAATATACAGGTGATTGAAAAAGAACTAAGCTTTATCAAAAGTAGATTGCTCAGTAACTTCTTTATGTACTGACTGCCCAAGAATCTCACATTTATACCACTTCATTCTCAGCCTTGAGGAAATAAAAGCAATACACTGTGGTTGCTATTTCAATTTAAAATATCAGCATGTACAGTGCTTGTAATTCTTGACTTTTCACCAGAAGTAATAAAGCCATTAATACAAAGAAAATACTTGCCTATCTCTTAGTTCTTTTTTTTCCCTTCCCCCTAACTTGGCCCTATTTAGGTCTCATCTAAATATTCTAAATTTCAAGCAGAATGTCTAGAATTCTTAGTAACTTTAGACTTCCCATGATAATAAAAGATCTGCATTTCCACCTCTCTTCCCTCTGGGGAAATGTTTTGAGCAGTACTTGGACGTAACGTTCATTTATTTAGACATAAAATACAAGGAATCTAGATAAATTATTGACAAGTAAAATTCTTGGAAATTTCTGAAAGCATCAGAAATACTAGTTTTCTGTCTTGCAAGTTTCTTGTGTCTAATAGTCTTCAGTTACATTAAATAATTTTTAAGAGATCTTTTTAAAGACACATACATGCTCAGCGCTCAGTCACATCAGACTGTTTAGGACCCCATAGAGTGTAGCCCACCAGGCTCTTCTGTCCATGGGAGTTTTCAGGCAAGATTATTGGAGTGGGCTGCCATTCCCTCCTCCAAGGGATCTTCCCAACCCAGGGATCAAATCTGAGGCTCTCACATCTCCTGCATTCGAGGCAGATTCTTTACCACTGAGCAATTGGGGAAGCCCCCAAAAGACACATACAATGGGCTTAAAAACAAAATTTAAAAAAATCTTTTAAAGATACAAACAGTGGGCTTTAAAACTAAATTTTAATTTCATTTGCGTATGCCAGACTTTCTCCAAGTAGCCCAGAGAATAATTGCTGACCCATTGTAAACTCTGAAAAGAAGTTTGCAAACTCTGATTAACTATGGTTCAGGGTGAATGCTATGATTAAAAAATAATATAATCCCAGGCTCTTTAAGATAAGCATCATGCCTGTATGAAAGGCGAGAGGTGTCTTCCTTTAGTCAGACCACATGGGGAGCATCTCATTCAGATGGAGTAATCAATATCTTGTATAAAGATTAACATAAAAAACTATTGGGTGAGGGACAACCAGCAGAGCGAAGAGTCTAGAAAACCTGTCACATGAGTAATGGTTAAAGAAAGAACATTTCCAGGCTTATATGTTATGGAAAAAATAATATTTTTCTCCATAGCTCTAGAAGGCCACACTAGGAAGAGGAGATAAAAGATAGGAGGAATTAATTTTGCTCAATGCAAGGAAGAGCTGTTCACGAATGAAAGGTGCTACCTTGGTGAGGTAGTGGGCTCTCTGTCACTGACAGTGATCAAGGAGAATGTGTATCAGCATCTTTCAGAGGTGTCACAAGAAGGATTCTTGCTTTAAAGGGGGTTTAGATTCTCTAAATGACATCTGAGGTCACTTTTATCTCAATGATTTGCCATTAGTAAGTGTTAAGCTAACCGTTCTGCAAGCTCAGACAATGGAAATTCTCAAGAAACATGCTAACACAAAAGTTACACATGAACATTACATTGCTCTGAGGTGTTGTTTGTTATTTCTCGACATACTTTTATTAGATGGAGCATATGCAGTAAAAAACAAACTAAGCAGACACAAACAAAAGTTTACGTATATGGTAATTGTGAAAATACTTAATTATTTTCTTTTCTAACTTGAGAATATCAATTTGAAAAGTATGTGGCTAGATAAAAAAGATTTCTATGGATATTTTATTTTATTTTTGAGGTTATATTTTATTCACTAAAATGGAAAAAAAGACAATCTTAGGGGATAGAAAACATGTCAAATTTAGAAAATGCATATTTTAATTTTCTCTGTCCTGTGAGTCATCCACAAACAAAGAATATTTATATAGTATGAAAGAATCTAGAAAAATTATTGTCAAGTAAAGTACCATCTTTTCTAGGGAAATCTGGATACTGAATTTTAATGATAGAAAATGATTGCTATGAAAATCAGTGTTACTGGTATTTTACTCTAAAATATACTTTATATAGTAAACAAAATCATTGTAAATAGGACACTAACTGAATATAAGTGCATTGGCTAAGACAGGAAAAGTCTCATTCACTAACCCTCATTCTACATCCATTGTTTGGCTTGCTAGGATTCACTGTTACACTGTGCTGGTTAATTCTTAGCCATTGTCTTCCTCCTTACTGCCACACCATTATTAGCAAGACTTAGTGCTTCTAAAGAAAAGATAAAAAGATCGCTAATGCTAATTCTGTTCTATTTCCATATGTCCTTGGAATCTAATAATACATTAACCCTATAACATCAGCCTGAAGGAACCATTTGCTGTTTGCAAACAATGAATACCAAATACCAGAAAACTACTTAGAAGTGACTGCCCTTTCAGCTTTATTAATTTATGCAAAATGACAGGTTAATTTATATGGTTCACACCTGTCAGGAACAGAGTCTTTACTAATTCAGTTTACACTGACCAGCAGATCCTCCTTCAGGCTAAGGTTGAACTTCAACCTTCTGTTGAACAGAGTGGAACACAAACACATCACTCAGATTTCGAGCAAGACAGTCCCTTCAGAATTCCACCTGGATGGCACACCGCCCTTGCAAGTGTTCAAAACTGAAGCTGAAAGAAGACTATCTATCCATTAAAGACTAAGTAATATTTGGAAATCAAGCTATCTGGAGGCCAAAGGATTATTTTCCAGATAATTTCCCCAAATCTTTGGTCTTTAAGGTACTCCACATTACCAGAGTCATATTGTAACACAATTTGAAAACCACTTTATACTATATAAAAAGCTATTTCCTTCATATTATCATAAACATTGTCTTCATCGTCAATAAGTCTTGAAAATATGTAAAGGTTTTAATTCTCATTCAGGTTCTAAACAAGCAGAAAGCAAGCCAACTTGGACTTTAAATCCACAGGGGAAGAAGGGAGCTTTTCTGTTCAACGTTTGCAGTAAGTAAAACATTCTCTATTGTAGCTTTTACTAGTGGCTAACAGCATTGGCCTATCAATAATGCCAATGCAAGAGTTCAAGTCAGCAGCACCTATGCGGAGTTGACAAAGAGACCATGAGGAGCCTTTATATTTTCTCCATATTTGCTCCATTACTACAACACATTTTTACTACAAGCAAAAATATTTTATATTGAAATTTCAGTCTTTGAAAAAGTACCCAAGTCATCAATGAAAATCATGTAATATGTATCTGACAAATAACAGTAAATAATGATAAAAGTTTAAAAATCAATACTGATGCTACACAAGCAAATATACCAAAAGATGCTTATACTAACTGTGAAGAATTCTATGTTCAAGATAGTAGTTTTAATGTTTATACATAATTTTACAGGTAAATTCTAAACATCACAGTCTATTAAAGAGTCAGAATTTAGCTACTTCAAATCAATGCAAAGACTTTAGACCTAAAAGACACAACTAGCCATCTAATCTATAATCTGTGTTTGCCAGCCCAACCAGTTCTGGAAGCAAGCACAATGTTACTTGACCTAGTATTCTAAAATAGTCTTTATAATTTCTGAGTGAAAACTATGCTCAATTTAAATATCATTTATGTGTAGAAGTGTTATGGAATATAAGGAAACCCTGATGAGAACAACATGTTAAACATGGTATCTTTATTTCTGGTCCAGCAAGGAAATGAACAATTTATTTAAAACACTGATTTAAACTCCCCAAGCTAGTCTTCTTTTCCTATATTTAACATGTTTTCTCTGTGTATATTTATATAATATTGTAACCTATTAATTTATTTATAAAAATAAGTTAAGGCCAATTTAATAATACAGACTGTCACAATACCAAAACAGTCCAGGCTAGCACTAGCTCCTCAAATACACTTTTCCATCCTACATATGTGTACTACCAACAATCAGAACTAACATGCAAGATCTATATTTTCTGGCTTCTGTCATCTAAATCAACTCACTCATATCATCAGGTCAAAGAGGTGGGGACTTAAAAGGAAGAAAGTGATTCATTAAAGATGCTGTATTAAGCTGTATCTGAGCTTGTGGCTAGTATGGATTGATAAAATATAAGTATATTTTAACCATCTCGAAAAACTCACAAGCCAGCTGCAATAGGGGCTGCATATTGGATCTTTTGGACAGTAAAATGCAGTAAGAATATTAGAATCATTGGTAACCATTATTAATTATAACCTACTGACTTTCCTTTCCTCGGGTGTGTGTGTTTTGTTGTGTTTTATTTTGATGATAAAGTTGCTTTTGGTAAATCTTTGGTCATTTCTCACCAGCTAAGATACATAAAGTCAATAGGCACATCTCATTTTCTCAAATTATTTGAAGGAGCGCCATTAACCTGTCACCTCCATTAATTTGCACTTCTAACAAACACAGCTTTTGAGAGACAAATAGAGCTGATTTTTTCCTTTTTTCTTTTAGAAACATAACTTAAAATTTTAACTTTATAGGAAACAGAATTTAACACCCAGATAGAATAACCTGAAGCATCTCTAAGAAGGAATATACAAAATAATATGAAAATGAAATGAGAACAGGATTTAACTGAAATGTCATTTTCCCTCACGTTCCTGGGAATTGCTTCTTTTGGACTGACAGCACAAACACACCTCTTCAGCAGTTGAAAGCCTTTCAAAGAACCAGATAGATACCCCTGTGCATCCGCTGCTCATATAAAGCAAAAACTAAGTAATAAAATGGCAACTCACCAGATTTCTAAACACACAATAAACCTAAAAGCGGGAAGAATTTTCCACATCTGTCCTACTGAAAAATATTTTAAAGGGAACACTTACAGTTAAGACAGACTTTCATTCGAAAGCTTTTCTCACACAATTAATTTTTTTCTTTAAAGTCCAGCTTTCCCTCACTCCTTCTCGAAAAAAAAAAAATCACAGGCAATATTTTAAAAGAAATTTACTATATTTCCTAGATTTTGTTTTTAAAGCAACTTAGTGCAAATTTAAAAAGATTTTCAAAAATTCTAGAGACTTCCCCCAAATATTTCAGTATATATTCACCTAAAATAAATTTCTAAAGTAGACATTTGTATAATATACTTTTCAACTCCATGTATATAAATAGCTACTCACAGAACTATAATTTTGCACAAATTCAAAACTTACACTTCAGAACTCAAATTATAAAACTGAGAAAGATAAAATATCAAACATTAATATTCATACACAACTCAAGTATAAAAGTCCTGATTAAAAGTCTCATTTTTCTGATCAATGTGTTAATTCTGAAAGTTTCAAATTCATCAAAAATTATAGAAAGCATTTCCATATTTAATACAACACCATCAATCATCAGCAGTTTTTGTGCCATTACACACAAGAAGTCATCTTAAGCATTACAGATAAACCAAAATTCAAAAAATCCAACCAATGTAAAAGTTTATCCTTACGCATTTTCTTAGCTATACCTTTAGACTCTCATCTTAGTAATTACATTACCATGAAGCACTTTAAATGAAAATAAACATAAACTCCCAGAAAAACAAAACAATGGTAAAATGTGGACATGCCAATACAATTAAATGTCAGCGAGGTCTAGACTTTTCATCTTGTGCAGTTTTGGATGTTGCTGTTTGGGATGTTTAGCCCCTTTTGCCACAAGGTTGATTCATGAATGAAATCCCTCTTTAATATCCTATTTTCTCTCACTTACATGTATGCTGGAGAAAGTGGAGTTGACCTGGATGTTTTAAGCACAGGAACTGGGAATTTCCAGATAGCAGGAGAGCTCGTTTTCCATTTCAATGGCATGTTGTCACCACGGTACTACAATAACAGTAAACAGCGTTTCCATAACAGACTACCAACTAGGACTTCCATTCCACACTGTACTGACACAGCAGTGGCTGCCGCGGAGAACAAGCCAATGATCCTGCCAGTGCCCTGAAACCGATGCTTCCAATCTGTAAAATAGGGCTGCAAGGCACCTCCTTTAAATCCTCCTGTCCCCTAAAGCCATATGATGATTCTACCGTTCAAACTCCACAATAGTGCCACCTCGTTAGGAAAGCGTTGACTGCAGTATATATATATATATATATATATATATATATATATATATATATATATATATATATATTTTAAAAGACTGCACTGTGCATACCACACAATGCAGCTTTATTTAATAAAAGCGGCTAGGGTTTGGCTTTTCTTTTTTTTTTTTTTGGTATTATCTTCAGCTTGCATGACCATTGTTCCACCTTAACAGGGATACTGCAGCACGGCACTATATTCTGCACCTATTAACCTGATTTCTGACCAATAGTAGCAGGAAAAAGAAAATAGACGGGTTTCATACGAAAATGAAACAACATACCTACTCAGAATACACTTGTCATCCTCTGAACATTCTTCTTTTGAGCTGCAACAATACAAATGGGATATAAACCTCAGCATAGCCTTAGGCCACAGCTAACAGAGATCAGTGACTAAATTCGGCAGCCTGCTTTCCTCCTCTGCAAGCTCTGGCCACACAATACAAGAATGCCATTATGGGAAGAGCCCGTTTAAAAAATGCCAGTCTCTCAGTTTTCCAGTTAGAAGAAGGAAAAAATATAAGAACAAATATCAACTGCTGCAAAACTCTGCACGCTCTTCCAGTAGCTTCTCATGCAAGTTGCTCTGTTTTCCCTATTCTGAATTCCAAGCCGGGATGAGCAAAAATCTCATACATTTACAACATGCTGTGTGCTAACACGAATACCACTCTGTCTTCTGCAGCAGAGAAGTACAGAATAGCGTGCTCTTAATAGCAGTCCTCGGAGGGACGCTATCAACAATCTAATTCAGTGCTGCCCTCCCCTTCTTCTCTCCCCCTTTCCCTCCCCTTCACCCCCCTTCACGACTCCCCCGCCCCCAAACAGCTCACAAATTGCCTAGAGGAGAGACACCAAGCAGGTGTCCAGCAGGGACTATTCCAAAGCTCAACGGCGGGGTCCGGTAACCTCGAGGGGTTAGTGATTGACAAGGAGGTTAAAAAATTAAAGCTGCTGTCAAAGGCAGCTTGATGTATTTCACGAAAGTAACAGCAGAGGCTTCATCTATATTGTTTTAAAATACTGCCAGAATAGAGTGTTGTAAATGCCCAGAGAGCGACTGGGTGTTTCAAGTTTCTGTTTAAAGCACCAAACTCACACATTCTCTACAGAGTTCAAAGAAGTGAAAATAGGATAAAGAGGTATTATGCTGAACTCTTTATTTTCAGGATGAAGATTTTTACTTCTGTTGTAGGCAAGTCGCTATCACTAAATATGTACCCTCAGAGCACCCTCCCATTTCTACCTAAAAACCGAATTATCCGTCTTCATCAATGCAACCTTAATAAAGGCAGACTGCCATTGACATGAAAGCCATTACCTTTTTAAAAAACTCACTGCAGTGACAAAAAGCTCATATTTACTTTCAAGTTAACATTCAAACAATAAGCTTGTGCTTCCAATTTAAGTAGCTGGCTTTTATACGGTCTTTCCAAATTATTCCTAGTTTTGGAAAGATTAAGATTCAGTCCCCTAAGAATCTTTCTCATTTGTATTCAAAAAGCACAGATTTCTGCAAGAAAGACACTACTTTCAAAAATTTCAAAATATGTAATTTAATATACCAGAAATAGAGCATGAAATCACCTAAGGTAATCACAAGTACCTTTAAGATACACATTAATATTCAAAAGTGTATTTTCTGATGAAATCCAACATATATGTATATGAGTATATACATTCACAGATACACAGCTATGGAGAGAAAGCTTATTTTGGAACATTGACCAGTATTGCATACACTTTATTAAATACTAAGTAGGTCTCAGCTATCACTAGCTCACAAATAATTTTTATTTAATCTACCAAACACAAACATTGAGCAAAAACTCAGTCAAGCAACTTAAAGGGTTAAATGATATTTCCAGTTCTTTAGTACCCCCACACAAAACTGTCTCACAGAAATCTTCAAAAAAATCAGAGAGAGGAGTATATATCAATATCTTAGTGGCCAAAATATATTTTAAAAATTTTTAAAGAGTGCCACTACTACTAAAAACTATAGTCAATATATTATATTAGGATTTGTGTAATAATTCTTAACAGTTAAGAAGCAAAAAGGTTCCAGGCACAACTGGCAGTGGTAATTTGTTGGAAACACCAAGAAGAAAATCACACAACACATGTGTGCGCATGCGCACGCGCGCGCGCGCGCGCACACACACACACACACACACACACACACACACACCCACAGCACTCATCAAGCAAGTTTGGAATGTCTCATTCCAAAATACTGGAGCACTTTCAAATATTAAAAAATATAAAACATAAAACACTTACAAATTAGCTGTATGGAGATGATTTAGATTTTAGAGAGGAAATGCAATCACTTTCCAACTTATGAAAATATTCCAAAGTTGTAATTGCAAATGTAACTTCTCCTTCTGAGAACAAAGACCCCCAAATGTCTATAAAACCAAGATAGGTTTTGAGTCTTTAATAAGGGGGAAATAGGGTGAATATAGAGTTTTCCAAATTTCCAAGAGGGTAACCTCCCCACACAGGTGAAGATCACTTTATTGCAAAGTTTCTCAAGTTATTATTGTACTATGAACAATCAGCTGATTCAAAAACCAACATATTGGTCTAATCTCATTCAGCTCCAAAGAAATCAACCAATACCACCAAATCATCTATATCAATTTTCAGTCTAGATTTCTCTTATACTTAATGTTTAGAACCTGATTTTATAGCACTCCAACACTTGTAATATTTGTTCATAGTGAAAACGAAGTTTAAGACTGCTTTCCTCCACCTACCCTCAGCACTCTTAAAGATCCCAAACCCTAAAAGCATTGTATCTGATGATGAGAATTTATTTATACTCAGTTTTGTTACTTTAATAAACTGCTGGAAGTCATTTATAATTATCTCTCATGAACAAACAACTAATATGCCAAAGGCTTAAAAATAATTCCTTTAAGTAGAAATATAGTCCCTGAAATATACTTTACCCTATTAAAATGCTTAACAACACCAATTCTCATACGTCATTTAGAAATAAACTTCAGCCAGGTAAAATCACCTCAATTACAAATTAGCAGAGTCCAAATTAATCAGATTTTACTACTCTGACAACGAGTCGAGTGGCAGCTATGGAGTGTAATTACCATTACATTCCGGAACTAAAAATGTTTTCGCCTACAGAATGAAAGGAAGAAAATGATTAAACATATATTTGAAATATAATTTTATGCAGGCTCAGTGGTACCAATACTTTAATATTTAGACTGGGAAATGTCAAAAGCCCTCGTTCACATCACAGGAAACACTGATTTCATTTATAGAACACTTGGTTTCTATTATGGACAACTGCATAAATGGGATAGAAAGACAGCATGCACAAAGGCTCTTCAAAGCATTGTATGAACATTAATCATTTAAAAATACCTGTGAAATGCATATTTCAGAGATGTAATAAACAAAGGACAATGCTGGGACTTGGCCAAGGCCACAAAACAAGTCATTCTTGGCCAGATATCACAACACAGAATTCCCTGGTTCCCAAAGTAGAAAGAGAAGATTTGTAGAACTTTTACAAATCATCTTGCTCAGGACCCTCACTGTATAGATGAAAAAACCGAAACTCAGAGAAGTTAACTTGTTACACTATTGGCTAATAGCAGAACTGGAACCAGAAACCAAATTCCAACTCCTAGTCTAGGACTCCTGCTCTAGAATCCCTACTGTCTTTCCTTCTCAATGAGACTGTTCCAGAAGATGTTTGCTTCCATATGAAGTGAATCACATTCTACAAATGTCTCAATGTATTCAAAAGAAATAAGAACTATAAAATAATCATTCATTCCTCCAATTAGATGTATACTCAAAAGACAGACATGGGAAATAAACACCAAAAATACAAAAGTGTGCAGAAAGATCACTTCCAAAATCTTAATTCCAGACATCATTTAAGAATGATGAGGGAGGCATTTCCCTGGTGGTCCAGTGGTTAAGACTCCGCAATTTCAAAACAGGGGGACACAGGATTAATTTCTGGTCAGGGAACTAAGATCCCACATGCCATGTGGTCAAAAAAAAAAAAAAGAATGATCAAGGAGAAAAAAGTAAGTAAAAATTAAGCCAGTCATAGTGTGAGAGAAAAGTGAAACATACAGCCAAGAGTCTAATTGTTTCTCACTGTAAATGTTTCTCAATAACTTTATATGAAAGTTGTATTTGCTTATTGACTGCAACAGTTTGTCTCCAGTACCACCACTTTGCAAAATGAATTGACTAATATGTCATGTATCTGACCTCTTTCTTCATATTCTCCCAATATTCCCTAAGAATTAACCTACCTTTTTCTTGCAAGTTTTGGTTAATCCTGTGGTAGTTACAACTAAAGAATAATAGCACTAACCATCGTTTGTGTGAGCAGGCACTGTGTAATCTTGACAATGCCCCTTCAGACTAATCTGGGAGATCCATGTTATCCCTGTTGCACAGACAAGACTGTAGATCATGCCCAATTGTGTGCTCTGCTTATGTTCTACCAATCAGTAAAGGTACTTGGATGGCAACCAAGTAGGACTGTTAAACCCTTTAAACACAAAAAAAGTTTTGGGCTGTTCTGGACAACAGAACAAAATTCTTAATACATTCAGGGCTTCTCATTACAGGAATTAGAGCTGTTCACATGAATGGTTATACATACTTATGTATATGTTTCCTCTTTGTTTTAGGAAATTGAATATCAAATATGTTAAACATTTCTTATGAGATACTCACATATGTAACCTTGCTAAGATCAAAATGGAAAATCCCAGATGTTTCTCAAAGATAGCTACTTTTGAAAGTCATTGTTTCATCTTTTATAAGCACCTTCTCACAAATCAATTTTTCCTTAATAGAACTGTGTGTACCCTTAATCCCCACAAAGAATTTACATGGATTATTGTAACTATGACTATGCCTTGGATTACTATAATACCTATCTCCTTCACAACATGAACAAGTAGAAAAACACACTTGGTCTGCAGGCACACACTCACACACAGGTGTGTATATATGCACAGAGAATTCCTCAGGCCATGATGGCATAAATAATGTGAAGGGAAGTACTCTTCCAATCTTGAACATTTTCAAAGGAAAACAAAGGTACTAAATGCTTGTTTGTTCCTTTGTTTTGGGTGAGTCAGCAATAAGAGGACATGGTAAGCTGATAAGACAGGAAACAATAGGTAAGGAAACAAAGGAGAAAAAAGTAGAGCAAGGAAGGTAGTGGACTGGCTGGAAGGAGAATGGAAAGCCAGAATGGTAGTGGCTCCTCATGTTTATGTAGCACCTTTTATAACCGGGGAGTCAGATGAAAGAGGTTATGAGGCTAAGAAGGGAGCTAGCGTAGAAGGGACTGAGCAGGCAACAAGAAAGATCCAGTTGTTGGGGACCCAATAACCCACAGATTCTGACTAACCTTAATCTCACTGTAGCTGAGAAAAGGATTAACCCTGAATGGGAAATTCATAAGTTCTTGCCCTTCCTTTTTCCTTTTGTTTCCTGCAGTATCTCTATTTTTATGGCTTTTATGGGGGGCTTCCCCTGAATTCTTCAGTCATATGATTCCCAAATCCATATGCTTAAGTAAGTCTTTATCTATCTTTGACATGCATGTGTGTGTGTTAGTCACTCTGTCGTGTCTGACTCTCTGCGACCCCACGGACTGTAGCCTGCCAGGTTTCTCTGTCCATGGAATTCTCCAGGCAAGAATACTGGAGTGGATTGACATGCATACACTAAGGTAATTCTTAAATATTCCCATCTATTTAAAAAATGCCTTAAAACCCAAATCAAAGTGTTTGGGGGTATTATGAGGCGTAATGGTGGAAATCAATGATTTTTACATACATACTATTTATATACCTGATTTTGCATTACCATTTTTAAATCGTTTGAAAAATGTCATTTAGAAAGATGGTTTATAATCATCAAATAGGGATAACCCATCCAGTGCTCCAATAAGAGGCCACGCTGTTACCATACCCTGTACTCCAGCCTTGCCACTTTGCCTGCCTGAGATGTCCTCCCCAAATTCCTGCTCCTCCTTCAAGAAGGAATCCCAATTGATCACTATTCCTGGCACTGTGGAAAGCACTCAATAAGTATTTGTTGACTAAATTGAAAGAGCAGTTTTCATAAGCAGAGGAGTGATTAAATAAGAATTGTGTACCAAAGCCAGGATATATCCTGAAAGGTTTTCTACTATTACTAAAAGCAGAGTTCAAGTAACAGGAATATTCATCTGTTAATTTGATAATTTTAGGCTATAAAGTCCTTAAAATGAAAAAACTTAAATATACACATTAACTTGTTTAAAATAAGCATACGTTGAAGAAAATCACCCAGAACACATACTTTCTTAAATAAAATAAAGGTGTCACTTATAGTGATGATGGACTGCTCTAAGGAAAAATCTCTGCTCCCACCTCAAGTAATAATTAAGTGTTTAGTTGTCTATTAACAACTTCCTATCTACTTAAATTACATTTGGTAAATAAAATAGCCAAACTATTGTTAGAATTTCTGATGTGTTTGTACATTAAGCCTACAAACTTATCAAAATAAAAAGCCATTTAAAATGTAGTGTTACTAAAAGAAAAGTTAAGAACATGGCTTTACTGACTGAAAAGTCTATGCACAGAAAGCTTTTCAAACAGTTTCACTGCTTTGTGACATCAACGATAGAAGCAAAACTACAAGGTTTCCATGAAAACAATATAATAAGCAATATTAAAATCTTAATGTTTATAAATCCTGAACTATGTTGATAAGAGTAAATAATTTCTAATAATATTTACAATGGTTGAAAAACTTTTTAAAATAAGCACATCACATACACAGTCTCAAAACGCATGCCAGTTAAAGAAAGTTAACATTTGCTATGTTATGCATGCTTTCAGTAAAATCTATTTTTACAAAAGTCTAAGTTGCTGAGAGACCATTAGAATAAAACAGTAAAACATTTTCTTCAATATCCCAATTAGAATTAATGAAATAATATTTTTATCTTGAAAAATTATATTTCTATATTTTTATCCAAAGAGTTATAATATTCACATGTGCAGCGATCTAGATGATTACTTACTTGTTCCATCTCTTCTTCTCTCTGAGTATTTGTAAATCTTGGTTACAAATACTTGAGTAATCACAATAATATTTTGCCAGCCAGAAGCAAACACTTTCATGAAAAGCTAATCCTAATGACTCATTAAGATTATACAACACTACTTAAATTTTCCATGATAAAGGGCCCTTTAAATGCAAATGACTTAATTTTGTTTTTACCACTTCCCAGGCCTAATCATTAAAACTTTAAATTTCCTATACATATATCTATATAAACTATTATTATTTAAAAATAAAAGGTATTAGCTATATAATGAATGAGAATATCTTAAACTCCAAAAAAGGCTCAACTTTCAACTTGAACCTGTGACCCACTGCCATCACATGGGGCCCAACAATTTTCTTAAAGGTACAATGTGGAGTTATGGTATCTGCCTACTATGGTGGTATCAAAGAGACTTAGCAATCAGTTCAATACCTCTATTTTCATGACAATTTTGAGATCCTTCTCATTTTCTAATTTAGAATTCTGCTCATGGATAATCTTGAATTCTAAAGATTTTTTGGCCATGTCACGTGGCGTGTGGGATCTCAGTCTCCTGTTCAGGGATTGAATCGGGGCCTAGCACAGAGTCTTAACCACTAGTCATCAGGGAACTCCCTAAAGATATTTAAAAAAAAAAAAAAGGAAGGGAGGGGAGGCATAGAACATTTATACTGCAAGATTTCAAATACATGGTAGTAAGTCTAAATTACAGAAGCTAGTCTGCAACTAAAATTTGCTATGCCTCAAAAACATATTTAGCAATTCAACGAAAATCCTATGATGGAATACATCATTAACTCATGTTATATAAAGTGTTCATGTGTTATGAACTAATGACAGCATTATTTTAGAATTATGTCTAACTTCATTACTTGGATATAATGGTTGTCCACTGGGGGAACATCTTTTATCTCACATTCTATGACTAACTAAAGTAAATGCAATTCTGATATGAGGGAATGAAAAACAGAATTCCTCTTCTAGGCTGACCCTAGGTTTTGACTAGAGGCAATTTAGATTGGGGGTTCATGACTGCCTTTCTAAGTTTGTCTATTTCATCTAGTAGTTGAGAACAACTTCATGTCTTCAAAATCAAATATATGTTTTAAATAATCAGTTACTTTTCATGGAATTCTGAAGCTACATAACACTTGAGTAAAATACCTCTTCCCTTTAGCTAGCATATATTTATTCATTCATTCCTTATTCAGCTTGATCTAAGTCGAAGACACTGTGGAGCATTTTTATGAATCTTTCACTACAGGATCTGGTCATTTTGTTTAAATTCATATGATACTGTCTAGCCAGTAAACAAAAATATTTATGTTCAGAGATTTCCAGAATTGCCAGTTTTTTGAGACTATGCCAGACTTTTAAAGCATAGAACATAACTGTATTCCAAAAAGGGTGAATAGGCAGCAAGATTGGGCTTAAACTGATCCTCTAAACAGGGAACAAGAATGAAACCAATCGATTAATTAGGATCATGTTTTTGCATTTGTCAACTAAAATGCATTTGTTTGGGCGGAGGCCCCTATAGTATATTAGCCATTTCTGCCAGTGTCAGATAGACCCTTTGAACTTCACAAATACGAAAATCAACTCACTATGCCAAGCCCAAAATCTGTACAGAAGAGGTACATGCTGAATTCGCTCTATCATCAGTGAGTACTGAGAAGTTATGACTTTGCTAGGTGTTACAAGTATGCAAAAGAACACATGTTCCTGGGCCACAAACCCACAAAATCTAATCGGACTGACTGCATATTCACATATGAAATGTGAGTTAGCATAAATATATTGCATCCATTAAGCCTTAACTATCCAGAATCCTAGATAGCCTAGGGTTCTAGCCAGTTTTAAAAAATTAAGTTTATAACAACTGGGATAGGTTAACTCTTAAAAATATCGAAAGTCACTAATTTTTCACCTCTTGAGGGCAATGTTTCTGCCTTACCTTCTTTGAGTCTAAAATGAACACAAGCCTGTTTAAAATGCCTCAGTCAACATGATGCACAATAGCTAATGTAATATGCTTCTAATAACAATACAGCAAGGTGTGCAAGCAACCGCCGTCATTCTTCACCCCTGCCTGACTCCCACCCCCATAGGCCTTGACACGGAATTTGGATGCTTCCAAGAAAAAGGGGGCTCTTTTCTTTACCTTCCAATACACATAACAAGAGAAAAGCCCTATACCTTTGCAGGCTGAATATTGAAAATGTACAAGTCTAGGGGCTTTCCTGGTGGTCCAGTGGTTAAGACTTCGCCTCCCAATGCAAGGTGTGCAGGTTCGATCCCTGGTTGGGGAACTAAGATCCCACATGCCTTATGGCCAAAAAAATCTAAACATAAAACAGAAGCAATATTGTAACAAATTCAATAAGGACTTTCAAAAAAAAGAAAGAAAATGTACAAGTCTAGAAGTGAGAAGCAGTACTCTTGCATTTTAAACAAGTACTCTAGCTGATTTTCAGAGTCTAGAGGGGTAACCATTACACCACAGAACCCCACTCCAGCTGATTTTCAGGCCTCGTCTATTAAACTTGGAAAAATCCTGCTTTTAAGGTCAAGGTAGCCCACCCCCAGGCAAGATGATCCCAGTCAGAGTGGGATTCTCTTTTTTGTCTCAGTGCCGGGCCATCCTCAGCATATCAGCCTTGGCTGCTCACCACTAGTTGTCCATCCCTACTGTCTATGGTCATTATCTTGCCCTCCCACACTCCAGATACTTCCAGGTCTGGGAGAGTCTGAAAAGCAAGGTCTCCAGCTGGCTGACAGATATGGAGGCAGACAAACAGACACATGCAAAGTGGGAAACTGTACAGCAATTAGGAAACAGGGGTGGTATAACTGATACTGATTATGCAATACAGAGTAGGAGTTAAGAACTTGTGTTAAACTTTTTCGATGAGGAAGGGTGCAGAAGAGGACAGAGCTGGGCACCTGTGATCTGGTTGTTGCCACAAACTTGGAACCTCTTGTGTTATCTTCCTCATCTGTAAAATAGGGAAGATGCCAACTTTCCTTGCCAGACTCACAGCAATGTTAGGAAAACCAACTGTACTTGTGTTTGTGAAAGCACACCGAACAATATAAAGCACAATACAATGATGCGTGGTATTTCTTTAATAAAATAATTTATTTTTTGTTTTAATAAACATGGTACCCTAGATGTTACTGAAAGTTTCCTGGATGACTGAATGGCTTCTAGTACCTCAGGGTCTTTTTTATGAAGATAAATTCTCATCGACAAAAAACATAGAAAATGCAGACCCTTACACATACCCTGAAGTTGACTTTTTGAATATATCCTTGAAATCGGCTTGTTTTAAAGATAATTGCCTCCGTCTCCTGAAAGTGGAGTGCAAAAAAAATTTTGGTTAATTGTGGCTTTATTGCAAGTATTTAAAATTTTTCAAACCATACTCTGCAAATATTTTAGCTGTAAATTAATAAATCATATATAAATTCTGAACAGTTAAGACCACACAGAGCAATTTTAAAATATGTAAATTATCTTCAAAAAAAAAAAACACCTTAACTAAGAAACCATAGGATTCTATTTGTTTTTAGAAGCTCTCTTAATGTTTCAGAAAGTCTGGAATAGAGATCGACATTAAATACAACATTTATTGGCAGCTGATCTAAAAGACTAAACTAGACAAATTTGGACACAAGGAAACACTTTTCCAGTAAATATATACTCAGCCTTGGAATGCTTTGTCATTTTCTAGCTTTTTAAGCCTAAAGTTCAATTCTTTGCTGATATACTGTTTTACCATTAAAACCCAAAAGCAAATGACAAACATTACAAGCTTTCAGAGAACAGATGGCTAATGTTCTTCTAGGTTCATTTACTACATTTTCTTATTTTCATACTGCTTGTAATTAATAAAATCATATAAATAGATGTATTGCCTCCTAACCGGGTGATTCTGTTTTGGTGAAGTTCTGTCGTATACCTAACTCCTTTGGGTTAATACAA
The DNA here is from genome assembly GCA_024291935.2 of Okapia johnstoni. Taxonomy (NCBI): domain Eukaryota; kingdom Metazoa; phylum Chordata; class Mammalia; order Artiodactyla; family Giraffidae; genus Okapia; species Okapia johnstoni. The sequence goes on from CM044305.1 coordinate 87,174,014, forward strand.
AGGCAATGATGAACAGACATACTTCTGGTACTGCCTCAGGAATGCAGTTTTAAAAATAGAGACTACTACAGAAGCACTGCAGTATTTACTGTCAACAGCCAACTCGCTTAAAAAATTAAAGTATGCTGGCAGGTGTTTAAGGAGCTCTAACACAAAATTCAATTTATTTCCCTTTATCTTATCTATATTGCTATTACCTTATAGAAAGTAAACATACTAAGCATCACCTTTGTTTTAACTTTTTATTCAAAACAGATTTGGTATTTTTCTGGGTCATCTCACAAGCTCTATTGCATTATTAAAGTCCCAACTAAATCAAAGTCATAGTCTCATAGTATCTTTAAAAAGAGCTTGGTAGAAATCTTATCCAGAATGTTATTCTACATCTAATCACTTGTTATGCAAAAGATAGGTAGCAAGTATTTTATTTTTTTAAATGATAAATTCAAAACAATATTTCCTTAATGGCAATACTATTTCAAAGTCTACTTTTACTATACACATAAAAATTATTTTGGATCATAAAAAGCTACAATGGGTTAAACTCATATTTGACATATTTCAGCAATAAACCTCACTAAGCAAATAACAATTATATAATTTTTTTGCTTAAAAAATACATTAAAGGATCTTTAAATATAGCTTATTTTATATTCCTATTAATATTATTCCTTTCCTTTGTGTATTTAAGAAGAATCTGGTGTGCCACCTTCTGGTGACTGAGTGAAATTATGTATCTTCACACAAGTCACTATTCTTTATTTTAACTTTTAAAAAATATAGATATTTCTTAACCTGTATTACATTTAAGCTATACAAATAAATCTATACCACAGTCTGCAATAAAGTAAAATTTCCTTAGTGATTTTTTCCCCAAAATCAAGGTTTATACATGCTTCCTATGATTTTTTCATGGTTACCAATATGTCTCCTGAATTCTACAATACATATAAAATTGATTTCTGTACACCGTTTCCCAGCCACATATGAAAACAACAGGCTTGCTATTTTAATGAATAAGGAACAGCAGTAAATAAAGAAAAAGAAGGTCTCTTACCAATAAGCCCATTTTTCTCTTAAGGTTTGAACTCTCATCATTTGTCATGTTCTTGTGGATCCCTCTCTCATCAAATTCTCTGGAGTTTTAAAGTTGAGAGCTGTGATGCACAGCTAGGCTCGGCTACATCGTAGCGCACCCCAGTGCATCTGCCTGGTATAACACTTCACAGTTGTAGCTCCCAAAAGCAGAAACAAGCTTTCTATACTCAAAACCTATGCACCGAACACCTTCCCTTGATAGGAAACTGTAGTCAAGGTGATTGAACTGTTTCTATTTCTTATCTTAACTCCTGATCAGATATGAAGATCAGAACCACATGAATCTCGAGATTAGTTATAGCAAACTGAACAGGAACATTGTGTTCTTCAGAGCAGAGGTGGGCTGAGGCAAATACTAACACCAGGAGATCTGATTGAGGGAAAAAAAATGTTTATCTTATTTTTCCAAGGGTCACTGTCCTGATATTTGTTGTATTACCTCAAATATTTATTATCTTTAACTCTTCCCTCTCCCAGTCCCTAGTAGCCACTCATTAACTCCTATCTTTTATTCTTTATAAATTTTCCAGGAATCTACCCCCCCATTGTTTTTTTTTTTGAACAAATGAACTATTCCAAAAAATGCATATAACTGGTCTCTCTGCATTTCCCATATTTAATCTAGCAATCACACTGCTTCTAGACGATTCTCTTAAAAAACAACTGCATATGGTGTAAATTAAATGTTCAGTAAATATTTTATTCAACAATGTTTGTCAAGAACTTGCTGCATGTTAGGTAGGGACTCAGGTGATATGGGTGACATGGTGAGTAAGACACAAATCCATGCTTTCGGGAAGCTTCTAGTTGAGTGAAGAAAGCAAACATGTACTCTGATAGCATAAAATATGGTGTTTCTATACCTGCTTTAGCAGGATTAGCCCAGGATTCTATAGCAGCAGAGGAACCATGAAATCAATGCTGCAAATGAGGCTGAAGAATGAGGCATTCACCAGGTGAACTCTGGAAGAAATAGCCTGTGCAGACACACAGAGGTTTGAGGATTACAACATGCTGGGAGAATCAGGAAAGTCTTCAGTACAAATGGAAGGAGCTTCAGGTACATGGTGTTGAGGGAGCGGATTTTAAGATATACAGAACCACATCACAGAAGACCTTACATGCCAGCAAAGAGGTCTGGATTTTATCCCATGAGCTATGACAAGCCATTTTTTGAATGAATGGATCACTCAAGGAATTAATCAAACCACTATGCCCAGCACACAGAACTCAAGCTGGTCACTCTACTCTTCCAGTTCACTGTCTAGTATCTCCTGACACCAACCTCTCATTCTCTACCTCACAAGCTTGCTTTGTCCTTTCCTTTACTCCAGAGGTCCTCTTGCAAGAAATCCTTTCCCCACTCTGCTTTTCTAAACTCAATTCATCCTTCTAGACCAAACTCAAATTGCATTCTTTTCAGTGATGCTCTCCATGGTAATCTGAGTCTACAGTTTATAAATGTTCCTCCATCACATGGACCATGCCATGCATTCTTCCTAAGGCACACAATGCATACAATGTTCAAGAAACTTTTTTGACCCTTTACCTCTAAAGTGAAGTAAGATGGCAAGGAGATGACAGTAAGGCAAAAGTCAAAGCATGAGGGTAAGTGGCCTAAGAAAGTAAACCTCCCCAGACTTCATAGTACACACTAATCTCAGTAGCTTTCTTCACCACTCTCAAGCCTAAAAGAAAAGAACATGGATTTAAGAAAGCTAGATCTGGACTGGGCAGCAACTCTGCAGTACTGTGCAACATTTCTGGCTGTATGCATCATAGCTCTGGTTCAAAACATCCAGAGACTTGATTAGATACCAATAGAAGACCTGAATGATGGATCTGTGATCTCTGGAAAAAAGAATGGGGGAGGGGCGCTGTGACTGTGTTTTACTATTGATACTTGCAGTAAAAAAAGAAAATTCACCTGAGGGTCCATACCATAAACAAAAAGAACTTCATGAAGACCACAGAGATAGATGGGAGAGTGAGGACAAGGGAACTGGCTCCAGAAGATTTAGAATCTCATGAAGTATTGAGGGAGAAAATCCAAGTATAAGAAGGGAGTGTATTAAAAAAGGGCTATTGGTGAGTAGCTGGGAGAGTCATCTAGGACACGAAGCTTCGCCAGAGAAACGTGTCGTGGGGTGTAAATATTTAGTGTTTTCTCCGTGTGGAACCAAACCCCATTATGCTCAGTGTCAAATACACAATCTCTCATTGAAGTTGGCATTTAGCATTCAGCTTTGTCTTGTCCTTTTTACATATGCATAATCTCTTAGATTTATGCAATAATGCAAAAACCATGGTGCTTTCTTTTATTCAGCCAAACAAAAATCTTTTCATCTTCAACCACTTTATGTTAAAGTGGGTTAAGGATGCCAATAATTTCAAAAAGCAGCTAATACTTGAAAATATTCTCTCAATGATTTAAAAATGCCCTAGATAAAAGCTGTCTACACCTTCTTTCTTATTTATTGAGTGTGAAAACGGATCACTTTTCCTTTCCACTAACTTGTAAGGAAAAAATTTAAATACTGGAGAAAAGAATGTGATTTTGGATATATGCCACACTTTTCTCAAGAAATCTTCAAAAAAGGACAGTATTTAGGGGACATAAAAATGATTTAATCTACTGGGTCTTTGGAAGAATGTTTTAAAACCATGTATCAATGGTACCATGGATTTTAAAACAAAGAGAAAATAAGCCAGACCATTTCGTCATTTAATTTTGTGGAAATCAAAACTATTGCTAAAGTATTTTCCTCAGGCCTGGCAGAAAAAAGCAATAATCATTTCATATTATGCTTTGAACTAGAATAGGTGTTTTATCCAAATTCACATGAACTAGTTCATCTAGAAGTTGTAAAGGAAAAAAAAATCAGGGTAATAACTACCTTCTGGTAGTCTACAGTAGGTCTTTTATATTATTTTTGATGATAGAGTCTACATTAATCAAATATAAATAATTCACTTAACTTTCCTTTTAAAACAGCATCATCATGTCATCTCTTGCATTAGCAGTACTCTTCTCCTTTCTTCTGGCTTATGTAAAGTGGCTCAGAGCAGGATGAGTTGGGTGGTTTAGAGTTTTCTGTCATGTGGAAATAGTCTTAGATGCTATATTTTAAGAAACACTGAAGGGATGGTCAGGGATATTTATTGGGTAGGCCAAAAAGTTTGTTTGGGTTCTTGATACAATAGTACACTAAACCCAAATGAACTTTTTGGCCAACCCAATGTATTGAGTGCAATTGCTTGTAATTGTAGAGCCCAGAAGTGCTTATTTCAGGTGAATTATCAGATTCCAGTAGTATCACCACTCAATCTAATGGGAAAGGCAGAGTCTCAAAAGGAAAAAAAATGAATGGAAGTGTCTTTTCCTGTTACTAATAACTCTGCCTGTACTGTCATTGGCTTAGGAAAAACAGCAAAGGAAGTAGAAGGTCACAGTTTCATAACCTCCCATTCCTAGCTGAATGAGTCATAACCCTCTTACATATCCCTAAAATGTAACAAAACTCCGGTCATACCACTATACAGTAGCATGAATGATTGAGGCTAAGTCATGAGTAATTCAAACTACCTAAGAAATGTCAGTTATTCAAGGCTACCTATTAAATAGAACAAATCATATCTCACCAACCTAAGTCTTAAATCCACTACTATGTAATAGCTATAGGGAAAATTGTCAAGAAGCTAAGTTACATGTGATAGACCATTGAGAAGAAAGACTATGTTAAGTTCAGAAACATAGACATAAGGTAAATGACATTCCACAGTCAGAAGGGCAGACATATGGAGTTAATAAGGAAGTAAGAATATTTCTACCTGTCAATTACTTTTCAAGCTAACTTTCCCATCTAGATACCCCACGAAGTATTTTACTTGTTTTAAACATTAAGTTATAGCTTCATCCAACAGCATTCCAAGTAAAAAAGTTTATTATACCTCTTAAATTTAAACTTTGTATTTATTTTTATTTTTTTGGAGATACCGCACAGCATGTAGGAATCCATTTCATCTGCTGTGAAAGTCCTAACCACTGGACCACCAGAGAATTCCCAATACCTCTTAATTTGTAAGTCTCATTTTCATTTTCACCCCGACCTGGAAGTAGGCGATGTAAACATTAACATCTCCATTTTGCTAGTGAGAGGCAGTTATTAAATGACTTGGCTCAAGTCACATAGCTGCTAAGAGAACTGGAAAACACAAACTGAGGTCCCCTGACATCTAATTCAGTGTTCATTAGTCACCTCTGTATGATATTAATACTTATTGTAGAGGGAAAAGAGACAAACATGACTCCTAAACATCACCAAAAAGGGGAAAGAGCAGTCTTTTCACCCTGATCATAGGGAAATAAATGGCTAGAAGACAGAATTTCCCTCACATCCCTTAGCAGATGTTGATGCTAGGTTTTCTAAACTCCCATGGCACTTCGAATATGATAGCTCCTGTCACCTTGGATTATAACTTTCTACTAACTACGCACTAGACTACAAACCCCTGACAGTGGTGGTTGGGTCTTTGTTATGTTTTTATTGCACCTAACTCAATGCCTGTCACATAGTAACCCAATTAGAGGAGGCAATTTTAATGAAATCAAGTCAGCAGAGATAAGTTCTTCTCTCCTCTAAAACTATGCATTGTTTTCAGATGATTAAGCAAGACATTATGAAAGAGGCTTTATCCTTCTAAAGGGGTTCAGAACAAGCCTCCCCAAAATGTACCACTTTTGTATAAGGATTATTTTGAGCAAAAGGCAATCAAGATTCTGTGGGCTCAAAAGAAACTTCTACCACTCCCTTATGTATCTAGAGGAATTAAAATTGGGGGTCTTTTCCAGAATAAGTGATTACCAGAGATAAATGTTATCTGAGTGGCCCACTGTATGTCAGGGTAAACACCTAATTATTCAAAATCTGGGTTTCCCAGGTGATGTTAGTGGTAAACAACTCACCTGCCAATGCAGGAGACATAAGAGATGCAGGTTCGATCCCTGGGTTGGGAAGATCCCTGGAGGAGGGCATGGCAACCCACTCCAGTATACTTGCCTGGAGAATCCCTTGGAGAGAGGAGCCTGATGGACTAGAGACCACACACATACCTAAATGAGGCCTTTGGTATATGTGTGACAGACGTTGTATGTGCCTCCCAGGGTGCCTAGAATGACAGGTACTCTCTTTGATGGAAGTGAGGACACAAAACATTGCCTGCCATTTCAGTAAGCACAGAATGCTGCCCTCCATTAAGCCATCAGCTTCTGCACTGCCCTGACAGTACACCCTGGGGGTAATTCAGGGTGGAGAAAAACAGGATACTTATCTACGGAATGAGTCAATGAGCCCAGACTCCTACATCTTCTTTTGCACAGAAAAGTACTAAAATCATTAACCTGAGATGTCTGTGTTTTTTTCGGTTTTTTTTTTTGATTAGTAGTAATCTTTTGACCTTCGGTTACAAGCTCACTTTTTTCAGCAAAAATTCCTATATATCCTGACTCCTCCCTTATCTCAACAGAACAGCTCCTCAGAGCTCTCTGAGAGGCTATCCCCTGGGCTACACTCCTCAGTAAGGTCCCCCAATCAAACATAAATCACAACTTTTAGGTTGTGTTTCCCTTCAGTCAACAGATGCTTGGAGGAGTGAGTGACTGAATAACTGAACTGAGCAAAGGAAATAGCTACTACAAGGAAGGGAAACGCCAATTATCATCTGTCTAAGTCAGGATAGTATGGGTAAAGCTAGAAACTGAGGAAATGCACTTCATTGGCTAATCACTAGTGAACACTAGTGATAGTTGAGACCAGTGAACACTGAAAAATCAAAGAGTGTCTCCTAAAACCGGTCATTTCTACAGACTGCTAACTGAAAAGGATAAAAGTATAGTCTTTGGACAGTTACATCCTATTAAATTATTGTAACCAGTGATGATGAAATAGTAAATCACAAAATCCAGTGTTGACAATAACTGCTTCACTAGATCGAACAACAATAAAAAATAAAACAGTGTATTCAACCAAGCAAACCATGGTGCATCACCAATACCTAGTAACTCAAAAGTTATGCTGAGAAGTCACAAAATACACAAGTGAAGCACAAGAGGGCCCAACGCTAACAAGCCCCTCCAACTTTACAAATAGAGAAAAATATACATATTTGATTAAAGACCTATGAAGCTTCTGTTTCAATATGAAAATGATAATTTAGGCTTAAGAAAATGTCTCAAATCCCTCTCTCACCCCATTGCCTGGCCTTCCCCCTTATGCAATGGGCAGGTAGAAATGGCAAAGATATTAACATAATGAACAACATAAAGAATACAAGATAAAGCAGTTCCCCATAGGAAGGAGCTGATTCACAATACAGTTTAACAAATGCATAGGGTTAGGGAGAGGGGGTGATGGCTTCTGCAGCTGTGAGGGCTCACTGACTGAGGATCATTAACCACTATCTTCCGTGTGTTCTGGGTCATTGTTAGAAAGGCTGGAAGTTTCTTTTTAAACAAAAGTAATGTGGTCTTATGGAGAAGGCAATGGCACCCCACTCCAGTACTCTTGCTTGGAAAATCCCATGGATGGAGGAGCCTGGTGGGCTGCAGTCCATGGGGTCACTAAGAGTGGAACATGACTGAGCGACTTCACTTTCACTTTTCACTTTCATGCACTGGAAAAGGAAATGGCAACCCATTCCAGTGTTCTTGCCTGGAGAATACCAGGGAAGGGAGAGCCTGGTGGGCTGCCGTCTATGGGGTCGAACAGAGTTGGACACGACTGAAGTGACTTAGCAGCAGCAGCAATGTGGTCTTATAAAAGGGAGTTAGTGTTTTGCTAACACTGGAGTTGAATTTTGCCACTGGGACGTAGAAATACAATGTATAACTCCTTATGGACTAGTTGGAAATATAAGAGTCATAAAAGCTTCTAGGATCCTGAATCCTACAGGAAAGACTGGCTCAGAAGCCACAGAGAACAGTCAGCAGCCAGGGAAATAGACAGTAACAATTAAAGGAATAAGTCCCAGAATAATGAAAAATTGGTAGCAAAAAACAGAACTGTGTATTAACTAATCACACAACAGCAAGAGTAAATCTGACCTGCCATCTTTTCTAATCTGAAATTTAGACTTAATTATGCCTTCTCTATTGCTTTCATCATCTCAACCTTCCATGACTCCTTGTGTCGATGTAGACTCCACTTTCAAGGTCCCTTCAACCCCAGCCCCTTTACCAGTAAATTTAAGGTTCTTGCTTTGTAGCAAAAGAATTTGGAGATGAAGTGATAGGTAAGAATTGGATTTATTCAGGGAGAAACAAACTCCACAGGCAGAGTGTAGGCCATCTCAAAAGGTGAGAGAGAGCCTCAAAATATGGCATGGCTAGTTTTTATGGGCTGGCTAATTTCACAGGTTAATGAGTGGGAGTTGTATTCCAATTATTTGGGGGAAAGGGCAGGGATTTCCAGGAACTGGGCCATGACCCACTTTTTGACCTTTTATGGTTGGCCTCAGAAGTGTCATGGCACTGGTGGGTGTATCATTTAGCATGCTGATATGTTACAATGACCACATAATGAGGCTCAAGGTCTACTGGAAATTGAATCTTCTGCCATCTTGGACCCAGCTGGTTCTAACCAGTCTCTGTCATGTCCTATGGCCATATCATTCTTTTTTAAATGCTGTGCCCTGCTTCCTTCCCTCCTGTTTCAGCCCCACCTTATCTATTCAACCCTATTTCCCATTTTAAGCCATCCCAGAGTTTCACACAACTGGGAAACACAAAATCCTTTACCCAGAACCACCATGGGAGTTACAAATTGTTTTTTAAAAATTACAACTTATAGTTTCTCTGGATTCAAGAGAAGTCACACAGACATGTTACACAGAAACAATTCAGGGAACGGAGGTCCAGGGGAAAAGGAAATTAGCAGAGGTTTTCCTTGTCCCCAGATATCTTCTCCTACAGGGCCAACTCTCCCTCTAATAAACTTTCTTCCAACTCTTCTGCCTACCTCACCTCTCCCCATTGCTTGCTCTGTACCACTGCCAGAAATTCCAGCAATTACAGGTTCATTTTAGCTAAATAGAAGTTTGTCGAAATTGTACCAAGTACAACTGCTGGGATGAGGTAGCTATCAGTTTTTCACACCTTGGTGTGAATGCGTTCAGTCAAATTTCTACAAATAGCATAGAGCTGCTGACCTCAGCGAATGGGGAAGGCTGGTAGTGAGAGCGAGCATTCTGGAATCATGGCAACCTTGGGCAGGGTGCTATTTGAGGGAAGTTGGCAAGGGGCCTTGCTGGATAGAGAAACTTGACTAGAGATAGAGAAAGAGAAACTGAGATAGAGAAAGCTGCAAAAAGGGTCACAGGAGAACAGCAAAGCTCAACTTCCAGCACCATGGTGTCTTCAAGTCCAGAATCTACCATGCTTTCTGGACCCCCTGCTGCCAGGCCCTGGAGCCCGAACTAGTACCGCCCATGGACTAGTACTCAAGCAGGTTAAATACAGTGTTTGCGACAGGGCCAGAAACCTCACCATCATGTATATGATGTATCCTGTCCAGACAAATGATCTGTAAATAAACCTTTAGAATTCATGTCATTGATAGGTTGGGAAATACAAGTACTTCTTTTTGGCTGCACTGCAAGCATGTGGGACCTAAGTTCCCTGGCCAGGGATCAAACCCATGGCCCCTGTAGTGGAAGTACAGTCTTAACTACTGAACCACCAGGGAAGTACCCATACTTTTCAACATATATCTCCTCTCGTCCAATACACACACTCTTGGCAGGCGGTCTCTTCTATTTTAGAGATGCTGTTTTTTCCTGTTGCCATCCATTCAAGAAACCTGACTGAACTCAACTGAACACTGCCCTTGCCTGGATTGTGGCTGTTCCTCTGCTCTTAAGTTCCAAATCAAGCTCTACCTAATTTTGATTCTCCAACACTCACCAAATGCCCTCTTTTTTAAACTCTTGCAGCACTCACCTCAGCCTCTGAAATAAAGACTGAAAGCTAACTTTCTACAGGCAGAGGCCATTCATTCATCCTCCCAAACAATTAATAAGCATCTACTTCTGTTGTGTTTAGGCTGGAAGTTCAAACCAGAGTAAGTCCAGCTTTCTACAACCCTAAAGGTGGCCAGAGGGCAGGGAACATCAAGTACAGTCACAATACAACGTGAGATACACTACAGTGGAGGTGACATGAACGCACACAGAGAGCCCTAACCGAGCAGGGAATCAGGCAAGTTTCATGGAGGTGACACCTGAGCTGAGTTTTTAAGAATAAGCAGGTATAGGTCAGGCAGTCAAGTGACACAGAGGGACTGGTGAGGAGAGAGGCAAACTCGTTAAGACTCAACTGCAATTATGACAGCATAAAGTCTTAAACTAAACTAGTAGTAGGGGACATTCAAAAAAATGCTAGGAGATAAATAGACAGGACTTACTGATTGGAGATGATGACAGTGGCTAACGTGTGGATCAGTTACCATGTGCTAAACAGTGTTATAAATGCCTTACTCACTAAACAATTTAATTTATCTTTACTATGATCTTATAATGTAGGTACTGTTAATATCCCCATTTTGCAGAAAAGTAAGGAATAGAAAAATCAAGTGACATGTGGTAGACAATGAGTAAACACTGGAACTGAAATTTGACTTCAAGCAGTGTAGCTCCAAAGACCACCACTTAAGCCATACTTTATTTTTGAATGTGAGGTTGTGAGGGAGAGGGGAGCCCAGGAGAGAGAGAGAAAATGGTCAAGTCAGAAAGGCCAACAATCTATGGAACTTGAATACATTATCTGTTGCATTTTATTATTTCTGCTCCTTGTTCCTAATCTCAAAAGCAAAATTTCCTCTGTTCAATTTTCTTTCTATATGTTATAGTATTTTCCTTGGATAGACCTGGAAATCACAGAGGTTAACCTAGTCTTGACCTCTGTCTGTCTTCATTTTTTTTTTTTTTTTTTGCAACTTGTCATATTCAGAGCCTCTTCCTAAAATTTAATTACCTTTCCTGGCTTATCTCCATTAATTAGGCTGAGAGTAATCCAAAAACACACCTTACCCATCTTTGATGAACACATCCAGTAACCTAATATGTATTCAGTAAATATTAATTGGCTTGCACATAGAATACAATGATTCTGAAGTTACCTATTCCTTCAGTCATCTGTAAAGGAACCTTTGTCATCTCATACCTACCTTCATTGAGTTTTTTTTCTTAAATCAACCACTTTAAAGATTACATTTATCTTAAAAGAAAATGCTATACTTACTTACAGCAAATGGGAAAACTGCTATATTGTACACAATGAAAAGGCAACTGTAAAAACAGACAATCAAACTAACGAAATATTAACTCCTAAAACAAGAAAACTTTGGAGCCTTGAACACAAATCAACACCACCATCCCACACGTAGTGCCTCACACATCTATGAGTAGAGTGAGGTTTTTTTTCCTATTGAAGGTGAAATTCAACCATACCCTAGAATAACCGATTTTATATTGAACAACTCAATGGCACACACAACTGAATGGGGGGCAACTACCACTTCTATTCTTGTACTCAACTATCTTCATCACCCCCAAAATAAAAACCCATATTCCATGAAGCAGCTGCTCATATCCTCCCATGCCTGCTGAGCCACAGGCAACTACCAATAATGCATTGCTGTCTCAATGGATTTATCTATTTTGATATTTCAAATAAATGGAGTCATAAATTATGTGAGTCCTTTGTGCCAAGCTCTTTCACTGAGCATAACAATTCTTTGGCGGTTCATCCACAATGTTAGAGCGTATCAGTACTTCATTCAGTTTATGGTGAAAACATTACATTGTAGTACATCATACCACAATTCGTTTAGCCATTCATCCATCGCATGACATTTGAGCTGATTTCCATTTTTGGCAATCTTGTCGACTAGCTGTGAATATGGCTATGTACATGCATTTGTTTGCCTACCTGATTTTCTTTCTCCTGGTATAATTTAACCTAGGATGGAATTTTCTGGGTCATATGTTTTAAATGGTTTTGTGAAACTTGGGGGTAGATTTTGTATAGCATACTCTTGTTGTGTTTCAAAATAACACGCTGGAAATTAGAAGATTTCACACAAGACAGGGATGTGGTGTGTCCAATACAAATGACATGTAAGGGAAAGAGGCACAAGCTTATCAACTTATAAAATAACTAAATTTAGATACTTTTATTCATCATATTTATTTAACGCTATTGGTGTTCTGCAGTTAGTCCTACCCCCCTTTACATCAGTTAGCATATGTTCAGGCAATACACTCAAATAGGTCTTCATATCTGGAAAATACATGAAAGATTTCATCAAAAATTCAGCCCAAGTATGTCATTTTCCTTCACTAGTCTAGCACCTGTACATTTTTACGAAATTCCATTTTATGCCCCTGATCCTGCTACAGTTCAACAAAACAAAATTGGGGGGGGGAATCCAAAAACGCAAATCTACAGCACAGGCTTAATTCCAATTCACAAGTTACATTTCCGACAAATACTACTCTGTATATTTTAAAAATCACCATTTCCATGGAATATAAAGTTTTGCTCTCTGCTTGAAGTAATTGAAGCCACCATTGTTCAGGGCATGTCCTGAGCACTGCACAAGTGATGCAGGTGGTGTGGAAAGATTTGTTTACCTGGCTCTGATCTTGACTTCAGCAATAATATCCATGTAATCACAAGTGTAAGACAACCAGCCTTTTATCTACCCTAAAAAAAGCATTAAAATGAACAACAGAACTATGAAATTGAAAGTGTAAAGCCTGTCTCGAACTGCACTGGAGTCTTTATACTGCCAGTAGCCCCACACCATAACTTCAGAAAAACACTGCTCTGACAGGAGCTATTTTTTTAAAACTGCACCCTGAAATGCTAAACCTCACATATTTTGTTTTGCCAAGCAGACAGGAAGCTGACTCTCTTGTCCTGCAAAACTGACAAAGAACAAATGTCCAACACAACACAAAGAGTTCTCAACAAATACAACTCAACAAAGGAGTTTGAATTAAGAATTTTCAGTTCTTAAGAAATCTGAATACTAGACCTCTTGATTCCTATGAGAAGGTGCAAGGATGTTAGGTAGCATCTCTTTAGAATCCGATCTGCTAGAGGACACAGGCTTCCAGGACTCACCGTCTCAGTTGCACAATGCAACTTCCTCCACTGGGAGATGCACGCATCCTGAGATCGGAAAAAGAATTCCTTTGGGGGGGGGGTGGACACGGGAGATGGGGGGGAGCGGGGGGGGGGGGGGGGGGGACGGGGTGGTGGGGGGGGGGGGGTTTTGGGGCGTGTGGTGTAGGGGTTGGGGGGGGTGTATGTGGGGGTTGGATGGGGGGGGGTCATGGAGGGGAAGGGGATTTTTTAGTGGGGGTGTAAGTAAGATTTTGGCACTTATCTAGTTTGGTGTGTGAAGAGTTTGTATAGAACTTAGGTATTGTGAATTGGTGGGTCACTAGTACTTATATTCTGTCCAGTAAACATGGGTGAAAAACAATCAGACATGTTAACCTTATATTAAGCTGTCCAGCAAATATATTTAAATAGCATGCTTGGGGGGGGGTAATAATATTTGTGTATTTCCGTTCCCTTTATTGCACTTGGTAGTCGATTGCATCACCCCAAGTCCCACTTGTGCTCAGGGTGATCATGTTACCTACTCTGTGATGTTGACGCTCACACCTCCCATACGAAACGAAGTGACATGAACCCACTGTAAGGCAATAGCGACAATCTAACTCAGTCGCGAAGACGAACCAAGAGCATATGGTATATTTCCCACCAAACCCTACCTCCTCGGGGGATCATCCTGACCCAGGGATCGAACCCACATTTCCTGCATCTCCTACATTGCAGGTAGATTCTTTACCACTGAGCCACTGGGAAGCCCCACGACACACTACTGTCCAAAACAGAGAAGATTTTTTAGACAATCATTCTTTTTCATATATAGATTATCATAGAGAATCTTTATTCTTATTCTAAAGTGAAAGCAATTTAACCAACTTTTCAAAAGAAGGTATCCATGGCTATAATACAAAACAGAATATACCTTAAAAGCTGCATAAAAAGTAGAATTTTCCATTTTGAAGACTTTCACTGCAGAAAGTTCTACTCACAAATAACTGTGGGTGGGGTTGATTAAAAGACAAAACCAACAAAATAAATCTATCTTCCAGGTTCACATATTTGAAAATTGTCTAGTCTAAGACATAATAAAATGAACTTAAGAATATAAAATAAATAAGAAGAATAAATAGGATAATAGCATAAAGAGTCCTAGTACATGGCACCTTGTTGTCACAAGCAATTTAACAACTGGCAGTTTATCTGATCATCCCTAGCACAGGTGGCTCTCCCTGCTCCTTGGAACTAAACCACAAACCCTCTGGCCACAATTAAATTACAAACTGTCAGGGCTCCCATAATTCTATTTTGTTCCCCTAATTTTACGAGCACCACATGGTTTTTCCAGTAGTCATGTATGGATGTGAGAGTTGGACTATAAAGAAAGCTGAGCACAAAGAATTGATGCTTTTGAACTGTGGTGTTGGAGAAGACTCTTGAGAGTCTCTTGGACTGCAAGGAGATCCAACCAGTCCATCCTAAAGGAGATCAGTCCTGAGTGTTCATTGGAAGGACTGATGTTGAAGCTGAAACTCCAATACTTTGGCCACCTGATGCGAAGAGCTGACTCATTTGAAAAGACCCTGATGCTGGGAAAGATTGGGGCAGGAGGAGAAGGGGACAACAGAGGATGAGATGGTTGGATGGCATCACTGACTCGATGGACATGAGTTTGGGTAAACTCTAGGGAGTTGGTGATGGACAGGGAGGCCTGGTGTGCTGCGGTTCATGGGGTCGCAAAGAGTCGGACACGACTGAGCGACTGAACTGAACTGAATATTCTCTTCTCATCTAGTCTAATTGATTATTGTATTTATATATCTATTTTATTAGTGTTTGCAAAATGCACCTCTGAAGACTCCTTAAATCTTAAAAGAAAATGCAACTAAAACACACTTAATAATAATTAATAATACAACCTACTTTTGTAGATCCCTGCAAATTACAAAGCACTTTCATTGTCCTTGCTTTCATTAATTACTGATCTTTTATTATCTCTGCCTCACCAAGAAGGAAACTGAAACCCAGAAGAGGTCAAGTGAAAGCTTATTAAAATCAAAGCTGGGCATTAAAATAAATTTACAAAAGCAAATAGGGAGAGAAAGGGAGAAGAAGTGGACTAAGACGATTTCCCAAAAGGATATGTGGAATGTGTGGACCTGATTTTTTCAACTACAGACACAATAGATCATCTCTTAAAATCATCTTGCATTAACATGGTGGTTCAGCGGGACCTTGAACTGGCTGCATCTGTCTAGGCCTAATTCAGGAAGAGAAACCAAACAATAACTTGAACTGAGAGTTCACAAAAAAGAATTATTAGCTGTGACAGGGGAATTTGAAATAACAGGGAACTGAGTGATGAGCAATTGACCAGTGATAATAAAGCCAATTCAAAAAAATACAAGGAATTGACAGACATCAGGAACAACTATTACCCCTAAGGCTGAGATAAAGCATTCAAATAAGAGATCACCTCCCTCAAGGCTAAGTGTCCAAAGTACATTCCCAAACCCAGGACCAAGATCCAGACTTATGTGGAAGAGTGACACAGCCTCCCCAAGGGCAGAGAAGTTGCTATGTACTCAACTTTGGAATTTCTGAAAAATGAGCAAGCTTTGGACATTTTCAGAAATTTCAAAGATGAGCCTTATTATTTGGAACATACCAAGATGCACCCTCTAGAAAGGTCTGACCTGAAGCACTCGGAAACAAACACTGTCTAAGGGGCACCGGAAAAACTACTGCCAATTAGTGACAAAACTAGAACTAGAAAGATACCCAATTTGCCATGAACATTACTGAGCAAGCCCCAACCGTGAACCAGGAAGCAAAACCCTCTCCTGCAATGTCATATTCCAGAAACCCTAAACTAACAAAACTTCATGTCAAGCGTAAAGAAAGCAAACAGTTAAAAGCCTCAGATCTATGTCCTCCAGAGCAATGCAAAAAGGGTGAATTTGAACCTGAGGCAGTCAATTAATCGGGCATAACTAGTCACGACAGGGTGTATAGAGCGAGAGGATGATCGGCGAGGTGTAGAGAGGATAAGGGTACGGCGGGAGGAGTATGCGCAACTATGACTGCGCAGGGGTGTGTGCGCGCGTGGCTATGTGGTCGCTCGCGGCTACTTACGATTAGGGCTTAATAAATCACTAAGGATTTCAGGGAGTATGCATGTAACATAGAACAAATTCCTCGAGCGCATGTCATTATATAGCTTGAAGATAATGAGAATACTCAATCTACACTGCGGCTGTGTTGTTTTGATTCTATTACTTGCATCTATATAAAAGACAAGCTGAAGTATACCAACTCAAAATCCACTTATGAGGTTATAATTAGGTAAAAACATCTTTCACAAAAATTTTGAAGGCAGAGTATTAGACTTATACCATGTAAAATCCTAACCGGGGGGGGGGGGGGGGGGGGGGGGCGGTGGGGGGGGGGCCCCAGGATGCTGAAGAAGAGAATCTTAAAAGACTATGTAGAATAAAGAGGTAAAATCACCTCCGTCCATCCAGAAACCAGAATGGACCAAGTGATACATAATGAATGTGGTGAGTATGAGAACAATATACTGTAACTAACGGTATTATTCCTAAAATAATGATTTTACCTGTTAAGAGTGGTCTTTACTTCAAAGTGCTTTCATAGCTGCTAACTCATTTTTAAACTTGTAAGATGGAAAACAGCGAGCACTTTGATGGACACAAACATAAACCACAAATACTAAAAATCAATCAGTTTAACCTAAAGCTCACATAGTAATTTGCCATTGCCCTTCCTCAAGAGATAGACTTACAGGGTCTAAAGTCCACTTAGTTTTTTGATCAAACAAATCATCCAAGAGGTATTAGCTAAAACCAATCCCTATCAGAGAAACTCAACCTATTACAGGTAATTACAGTGGTTTCTACTGCAACTTCTCTCTTCTCTAATCTCCTAAAAATTGCTACAGAATAAACCTTAATTTCAATTTACTTTGATCAAAATTATATTTGAGGGAGACTTCCCTGGTAGTCCAGTGGTTAAGACTTCACCTTCCAATGCAGGGGGTGCGGGTTTGAGCCCTGGTCAGAGAACTAAGATCCCACATGCCTTGCAGCAGCCAAAAAACCAAAACATAAAACAGAAGCAATATGTAACAAATTCAATAAAGACTTTATAAAAAGAAAGTAATTTGAGGAATCCTTGCAACATACAGAAATTACATTATCGTTGACCAGTTCAGTTCAGTTCAGTCGCTCAGTCGTGTCCAACTCTTGTGACCCCATGAATCGCAGCACACCAGGCCTCCCTGTCCATCACCAACTCCCGGAGTCTACCCAAACCCATGTCCATCGAGTCGGTGATGCCATCCAACCATCTCATCCTCTGTCATCCCCTTCTCCTCCTGCCCTAATCCTTACCCAGCATTAGGGTCTTTTCCAATGAGTCAACTCTTCGCATGAGGTGGCCAAAGTATTGGAGTTTCAGCTTCAACATCAGTCCTTTCCAGGAACACCCAGGACTGATCTCCTTTAGGATGGACTGGTTGGATCTCCTTGCAGTCCAAGGGACTCTCAAGAGTCTTCTCCAACACCACAGTTCAAAAGCATCAATTCTTTGGCCTCAGCTTTCTTCACCGTCCAACTCTCACATCCATACATGACCACTGGAAAAACCATAGCCTTGACTAGACGGACCTTTGTTGGCAAAGTAATGTCTCTGCTTTTAAATATGCTATCTAGGTTGACTAGAGATGAGTATAAAAAGTAAAGCTATGTGTCACTTTCAATGGGCAATCAGGGGAGTGTTTTTCCCAAGCATTTTGAGTTTTGTGGACCAGTGAAATGTCAAAAACAGCTTGGGGTCCTTACAAAGGGTAGCAACTTATTTTACAAAGCACGAATATTTTCAAAGCCAACTATTAAGCCATGACCACTTATCCACAGTATTCAAAATCCAAACAATTGGAAATCAAATGTTCTTTTTTTGTTCTTGCCTGTAACTCAAATCATTTGGCAGCAAAATCCTGAACTTGACCTGAACTCATCAGCAGTTTAAAAACTTATGTGAACAAACCGGAGCTATACCCAGTTTTTTCTATCGCAATTAGTATAAATATTCTTACATTTCACTGCAGAAATATTACTCTGATTATGTGAGTCAACTCAGCTCCTACCAGGGCTGTTAGGTAATATAGGATATATGTACAGCTATTTACCTGTCTTAAAAAAGAACCTAAATTCTGAAACACACCTTGCTTAAGGTTTTCAGATAATAAGGGTACACAAACTCTCATCACCATCATTTCATTACAGAAAAGGCAAACAGATATTTTAACAACCCAAAATAAAAAAGATAATCTCAGAAGAAAGGATGGTTTCTTTACAAACAACAAAACTTCAAGCTTTCTGGGAGAAAAAAAAACCCATGAAATTGTTTGTCCATGTATTTCACTTCAGACCTGTGACAATACCCATAACAAATCAGCTTTCTGTGCTAACAAGCATCTGGGACCTACACACCAGCAAAGACTTTCTGCTCAGGTGGCTCCATGCTTGCTGCCAGTAGAGAAAAAAACCGCACAGCTGTGAAGACGCAGCACCACCAAAAAAAACAAAATTATTAAAAGAGATGGTCTTTGGAATCTTTTTGTAGTCTGGGACAAGACAGTCATTCCAGGACGAGACAACGTTAAAGCCATCTATGACAGCTGTTGGCACAGATAAATGTTATTTATGCACCAAAAGAACCATGGTCATGTGCAATCCATCAATGGAAAATTTAAAAAGTTTTTTCCCGCCTTAGAAACTTCCTTTAGGGAACAGATCAGAAGGTTACTGGCATCTCTGGACCAAATCGAACTGAAAGGTTTCTTTGTATTTTTAAAGAATTAGTGTAATGAATGAACATGTTATATACAAAAATAAATCTAAAAAAATCTAAATATACATCCTGATTGTGAGAACAACTGCACATGCTGGGATGAAAACCCACTAGTAAAATCATCTGTTCTTAAGAATCTAAACAGCTTTTGTAGATTCCTTCTTTCTGAGTACCACCTCTTCCTGGAACAGTTTGTGACATAATTAAAAAAAACTAGAGTCCTCAGACATGTCAAATTCAAACCCAGCAGATGCTACTGAATCCAAGTGTCCTACAGTTTTAAGAGAGATCAATTACTCTCTCCTACAGGGCCACCATCTGCATCTATAAATCAAGGCAATAAATTGTTCAGTTCAACAACATTTATGAGCCTCCTACTTTGCATAAGTCCATCGGTTTAGATGCAGCAATGGAAGGCTAGATAGGAGCATGTCATTTTTATCATGACTTATGTCTAGTCCGAGAGAGACTATTAAAAAAGTAATTATTATGCCATGTGCTAAGTGAGCTGATTGATGGCGCAAATCAAACACAGTGCTAATGATATCAATGTAGTTCAGCTGAGGCGGGAGCAGAGTTTCACAGATCCAGCAAAAACAAAGGCACAGAGGGTCCTGAATAAACAGAGGGAAGTGGCCTTAATCACAAAAGACTATGGCTTGTTCCTCTTGTGAAACCGTAATGCTTCTTTACAGTCATCATCCTTATATGCATTTCCAAAATAATAAAATAGCTCTATACTAATAAATCAGAGGATAGGAAATCAAGATAAAGATAGAATCAATTCTTGAATGAGAATAAATCTGATTGCTCCATGAAATATCAGAACTCTTTTTGCCCCCATCATTTGGTACCTGTGTCTTATCTGGTGCTCTGAGCACATGGCTTATAAATTTACCTATTAGTAATCAACATCATCACAGCAATATGAAAAGAATGTGGCACATTTGGCAAAGGAAAAATATACAGTACAGCAATAGCATAGGTTATAAGAATGAGAAGTGGCAGAAAATGGGGCTAGAAAGACAGCTGGGAGCCCAATATGAAGGGCTTTCCAGCCATGCTAAGGAAATCAGAATTTTTGAACTCATGTCCATAACCTTCAAGAACCAGGAAGAGGTTACTATGTAATAATGTTTTACATTTACCCCCATTCAAAAATGGTATCAATTGAGGGAGGGCTAAGATTGCGGAGGAAAAGGAACGGAGAAGACCACTCTCTTCCCCCACAAATTTATCGAAAGAACATCTGAAAGCTGAGCAAAGTTCAACAGACTACTTCTGAACGCTGCAAGGACTTCAGACATTAATCAAGTCAGACGCATTTCTTCAGAAGTAGGTAGGATAAATTATAAAAATAAAAAGAGAGCCAAAAGAGTAGTGGGATGGAGACCCGTCCCGGGGAGGGATGCGTAAAAGAGGAAAATATCTAAGCACCAGGAAAACCTTCTCAACCACGGGTTTTGGGGGAAGGATTTCGAAACTCGGAGGGCAACATAAACCGGGAGAATCAATAAATAAAACCACTGATTACGTGCCTAAATGCAACTTCCATTAAAGAATCCCAGACACCCGCATCCGCCACCAGCAAGTGGGGGCTTACGGAGAGGAGCGGGCGGCACTGCTTGGGGTAAGGACCGGGCCGAATTCCCTGAGGGCAATCGAGGAAGCTAACGTGAATAGTAACCTAAACTGGGGACAGCCAGAGAGAGAGAACTATCCCGCGAAAAGCCCAAAAAGCTAAGGGCACTGCCCGGCCCGCTCACAGAACAAAAGACTGAGTAGATACAGGGAAGAGCTAGCCGGCTGCTGACCGCCCCATCCCCCCCGGACACAGCGTGCAGGCGGGACCAGCCAGAGCCGGAAAGGGGCAACTCGGCTCCAGAGAGAGCACCCCCTACAAAACTGCAAACAGGCTCCCAGTTTTCTAAGCAAAGACTGCCTGAGATCCCGGAGGGTCTACAGCCGCCGGGGAGTGGTTGCAGCCAGAGACCCAGTCCCCATAACCGACTCAAAGCACACCGTAGCCGATCAGGCGCCCCGAAACCAAGGCGGGGACCAGGGAGGTGATAAGCCGCACTGCCCCTGACAGGGTAGGAGTTGCGCTCGCCAAGCTCACTGGCTGCCTGAGCTGCTCCCGACCCGGGAACGCGCAAACACGCGAACCCCAACCGAGTCTGCGCCTTTGTGGAGTACCCGGAAGCGCGCCCGTGAACCGAGGCGGGGACCAGGGAGGGTTGATAAGGCCGCACCGCCCCAAACAGGGAGATGGGGCGCTCCGCCAAACTCCCGGCTGCCTGAGCTGCTCCCGACCGGAACGGCGCAAACCGCGAACCCAACGCGAGTCTGCGCCTCGGTGGAGCATCCCGGGAAGCCGCGCCCGTAAACTGAGGCGGGGACCAGGGAGGTGAAAAGCCGCATCGCCCCAACAGGGGAGAGGCGCTCGCCAAATCTCCCGGGCTGCCTGAGCTGCTCTGTCCGGGAACGGCGCAAACCTTCCGCCCAACCGAGTCCTGCGCCTTTTGTGTAGGACCCGGGAACCTGAACCGAGCAGTTAAACCTGGGAAGTGCGCCATATCAGGGCCCACCCCCCAACAGAGTAACTGAAGCCTGAGCAGGGGTAGACGTGGAAAGCACACACACCGTGAGCAGGGCGAGCCCAGTGCGGCCGAGACACTGCGAGCTCTCCACCACACGCCATGATATTGGTTTGCAGTGGTCCTCTCTCCCCACAGCAGGACAGAGCAAGTGAACCTAAAGAGATCACCTCCGCCCCTTTTGGCAAGGGCGGAAATAAGACACTTGAAGAGACTCCAAACAAAAGCCAGATAAACAGAGGGAAGCGCTGGAAGGGACAGGCAACGATTAAAATTCCTGTAGTTAACACTACTGCATTGAAAGGGGCCATAGATCTTGAAAAGTATAAGCAGAACAAGGACCTATCTGAAACTGAAGAGACCCCACACGGCTTCACAACTGCTCCAGAGAAACTCGGGAAAATATTTTTACTATTATCTTTTTTTTTAATTTTTTTTTCTTTTCTTTCTTTTTCTCTAAGACCTCTATTACACCTTTTAATTTTCATTCTCATAACCCACTACTACCTTGAAAAAAAAAAAACAACCCCTATTTGTAAAACAAACTGGTACATATATCTTCTACTATTTTGTGTTTTATTTTATTTTAGTTTTATTTTATTTACTGTTTTTTTTCCTGTTTTTTCTTTTTTTACTGTATACTGTTTTACTGAGTCTTTTTTTCTTTTTATACTGTTTTCTTTTTTCTTTTTTTATATTGATGATTTTATAAGAGTCTAACCTCTACTCTTAGATTTTAATACATTGTTTTTAACATATTTGATATCAATTTTGGTGCATTGTAAAATACAATCCTTTATACCCATTTTTACTCAGGAGTGGTTATTTGACTTGGCTTGATTTTACTCTCTCCCTCTATTGACGCTCTTTCATTCTCCCCTAACAGGGAAACCCTATCTCCCACCCTCCTCCACCTCTTCTCAACCAACTCTGTGAATCTCTGAGGGAGTTCTGGTACCGGAAGAACACTTCGGGAACAGAATACTGCCCAGATCTCTCTCTCCCCTCTTGATTCCTCCCTTTCTACTCATCCCACCTCTACTGCCTTCCTCCCCCCTCTCTATGTATCTCAGTAGAACCTCTCTGAGGGCTTCCAGACTTGTGAAGAGCACAAGGGAAGTGCTTACTGGCTAGACTGCCACCCCACGTTTGAGTCCCCCTCCTCTCCTCCTGGTCACCTCAAAAACCTCCCTCTCCTTCACCTCTACATGTAACTCAGTGAACCTCTCTGGTATCCCACACTGTGGAAATCTTTTCACCATTAACAAAAGTTTTATTATTGATGCTGTATGGTTGGAGTAGTCTTGAGGCTACTGCAAGAATAAGACTGAAAGCCCAGAGGAAACATAATTAATTAAGAGATCTTCCAAAAGACTCCACATATACACACTGAAACCTAAGCTCCACCCAAGATCCAATAAGTTTCCAGAGCAAGACATACCACGCAAACTCTCCACAACGCAGGAACATAGCCCTGAGCATCAATAACAGCTGCCCAAGGCACACCAAATCCATAGACATCTCAAAACTCAATACTGGACACTCCATTGCACTCTAAGAGAAGAACATCCAGCACCCACCCACCAGAACACCGACACAAGCTCCCCCAACCAGGAAACCTTGACACACCACCCGTCCAACCCCACCCACAGTGAGGAACCTCCACATAAAGGAGTAACTTTCAAACTACCAAATACAGAAGGCCACGCCTAACACAGCAATCTATAACAAGATGAAAAAGCAGAGAAACACTCAGCAAGTAAAGGAAAATGAGAAAATGCCCACCAAACCAAACAAAAAGAGGAGGAGATAGGAATCTATCTGATAAAGAATTTAGGAATAAGAAAGTATAAATGATCCAAAATATTGAAAACAAAATGGGAGTTTACAGATAAATAGCCTGGAGACAAGGATTGAGAAATTTGCAAGAAATGTTTAACAAGGACCTATAGAAGAAAATAAAAAGGAGCCAAATATATAATGTGAATAATGAATAAAGGAGATAAAAGACACGCTGGAGGGAACCAACAGTAGAATAACGGAGGCAGAAGATAGGATAAGTGAGGTAGAAGATAGAATGGTGAAATAAACGAAGCAGAGAGGAAAAAAGAAAAAGAATCAAAGAAATGAGAAAACCTCAGGGACCTCTGGGACAATAAGAAACCCCCAACATTCGAATCATATGAGTCCCAGAAGAAGAAGATAAAAGGAAATCCATGAAAAGATACTCAGGAGATAATAGTTGAAAATTTCCCTAAATGAGGAAGGAAATAGTCACAGAAGTCCAAGAAACCCAGAGATTCCCATAACAGGATAAACCCCCGGCGAAACCACCCCAAGACACATATAAATACAAATTTAACAAAGAATCAAGCACAAAGAACAAATATTAAAAAGCAGCAAGGAAAAAAAAACAACAAATAACACACAAGGGGGATCCCCATAAGGATACAGCTGATCTTTCAATAGAAACTCTTCAGGCCTATAAGGGAATGGCAGGACATACTTAAAGTGATGAAAGACGAAAAATCTACAAACCAGATTACTGTACCCGGCAAGGATCTCATTCAGATATGAAGGAGAATTCAAAAGCATTAACAGACAAGCAAGAAACTGAGGGA
This sequence comes from Okapia johnstoni, assembly GCA_024291935.2. Classification (NCBI taxonomy): domain Eukaryota; kingdom Metazoa; phylum Chordata; class Mammalia; order Artiodactyla; family Giraffidae; genus Okapia; species Okapia johnstoni. The sequence goes on from CM044305.1 coordinate 87,198,382, forward strand.
ATTCAGCACCACCAAACCAGCTCTCCATCAAATGCTAAAGGATCTTCTCTAAACAGGAAACCAGAAAGGATGTTTAAACACGAACTTAATACTACAAAGTAAATGCAACAGGACCATACATATCAATAATTACCTTAAATGTCAATGCCTGAATGCCCCAACCAAAAGACAGAGTGTGGCTGATTGGATACAAAACAAGACCCCTATATATGCTGTCTACAAGAGACCCAACTTCAAAACTAGGGACACATACAGACTGAAAGTGAAGGGATGGAAAAATATTATTCATGCAAATGAGACCAAAATAAAGCAGGATTGCAACACTCAATTCAGATAAAATGAACTTTAAAATAAAGGCTGTGAAAGGGACAAAGAAGGACACTACATAATGAACAAAGGGTCAATCCAAGAAGAAGTTGTAACAATTATAAATATATATGCACCCAACATAGGAGCAACACAATATATAAGGGCAAATACTAACAAGTAATGAAAGGGGAAATTAACAATAACACAATAATAGTTGGAGACTTTAATACTCCACTCTCACATATGGATAAGATCAAACTAAACAGAAAATCTAACAAGGAAACACAAACTTAAATATACTAAAAAAATTTAGATTTAATCATATTTCAGGACTTTCCACCCAAAACAAGCAATTTTCACCTTTTTTCCTCCGTGCACAACGGAACTTTCCTCCAGATAGATCACATCCTGGGCCCATAAATCTATCCTTGTAAATTCCAAAAATTGAAATCATCCCAGTCATCTTCTCTGACCACAATGCAGTAACGATTAGAACTCAATTAGCAGAAAAAAACTATTAAAAATTCCAACATATGGGGCTAAAACAACACCTTCTGAATAACCAACAAATCACAGAAGAAATCAAAAAAGAATCAAATATCATAGAAATGAATAAAATGAAACACTACAACCCAAAACCTATGGGACACTGTAAAATCAATGCTAAGGGGAAGGTTCATAGCAATACAGGCGTAACCTCAAGAACAAGAAAAAAATTCAAATAAATAAACTAACTCTACACCAAAAGCAACTAGAGAGGAAGAAATAAGAACCCCAGGGTTAGTAGAAGAAAGTTAAATCTTAAAAATTAGGGCAGAAACACATGCAAAAGAAACAAAGAGACCATAGCAAAAAATCACCAAAACTAAAAGCCTGGTTTTATCGAGAAGATAAACAAAAATTGACAAGCCATTAGCCAGAACTCATCAAGAAACAAAGGGAAAGAATCAGATCCATACAAAATTAGAAATGAAAATGGAAGACTCACAACAGACCATACACAGAATACAAGGATCATAAAGAGACTACTCCAACAGCTATATGCCAATAAAATGGACAACTTGGAAGAAATGGACAATTATTCTTAGAAATAAAAAACTCTTTCCAAAACTGGAACCAGGAAAAACTAGAAGATCTTAACAGACCCATCACAAGCCGGAAAATCAAAACTGTAATCAGAAATCTTCCAGCAAACAAAGCCCAGACCAGACGGCTCACAGCGGAATTCTACCAAAAAATTTACAGAAGAGCTAACACCTATCCCCTACTCAAACCTCCAGAGAATTGCAAGAAGATGAAAAAACTATTCCAAACTCATTCTATGAGGCCACCATTCACCCTAATGCCAAAACCAGAACAAAGATGTCACAAAAAAAAGAAAAACACAGGCCAATATCACTGAATGAACATAGGATGCAAAAATCCTTAATAAAATCTAGCAAACAGAATCCAACATCATAATAAAAAGATCATACATCAGACCAAGTGGATTTATCCCAGGAATGCAAGGTTTCTTTAACATCCGCAAATCAAATCAATGTAAACTTCACCCACATTAACAAATTTGAAAGATAAAAACAATATGATTATCTCAATAGATGCAGAAAAAGCCTTTGACAAAATTCAACAACCATTTATGATAAAAACCCTCCATAAGCAGGAAAAGAAGGAACATACCTCAGACATAATAAAAAGCTATTATATGAACGAAACCCACAGCAAACATTATCCTCCAATGTGAAAAACTGAAAGCAATTTCCCCTAAAGGTCAGGAACAAGGCAAGGATGCCCACTTTCACACACTATTCCAACATAGATTTTTGAAGCTTTGGCCACAGCAATCAGAGCGGGAAAATAAATCAAAGAATACAGATAGGAAAAGAAGAAGTAAAACTCTCACTGTTTGCAATGACATGAACCTCTACATATGAAAACCCTAAAGATTCTACCAGAAAAACTACTAGAGCTAATCAATTGAATTTACAAAGTTGCAGATACAAAATTAACACACAGAAATCCCTTGCATTTCCTATACACCAAAAACTGAAGAAAACAGAAAGAGAAATTAAGGAAACAAGACCAGTTCACCATTGCAACAAAAAGAATAAAAATACTTAGGAATATTTCAACCTAAAGAAACAAAAGACTTATATATAGAAAACATAAACACTGATGAAAGGAAATCAAAGTAGGACACAAACAGATGGAAGAAATATACCGTGTTCATGGATTGGAAGAATTAATATAGTGAAAATGAGTATACTAACCCAAAGCAAACTGATAGATTCAAGCAATCCCTATCAAGCGACCAATGATATTTTTTCACAGAACTAAGGAACAAATCATTTCAACAATTTTGGTAATGGAGTATAAGAACCTCGAATAGCCAAAGCAATCTTGAGAAAGAAGAATGGAACTGGAGGAATCAACCTGCCTGACCTCAAGTTCCTACACTAATCCACAGTCATCATGAAAGTGTGGTATTGAGGCACAAGATAGAAATATAGATCAAGGGAACAAAATAGAAAGCCCAGAGATAAACCCCACGCACCTATGGCAACCTATCTTCGACAAAGGAGGTCCAAGATGTATACAATGAGAAAGAGACATATCTCTTTAACAAGTGTGCTGGAAAACTGGTCAACCACTTGTAAAAGAGATGAAAAAAAAAAAACTATAACACTTCCTAACACCATACACAAAATATAAACTCAAAATGGATTAAAGATCGAAACTAAGCCAGAAACTATAAAACTCCCTAGAGGAAAACATAGGCAAGAACACTTTCCGACATAATCACAGCAGATCCTCTATGACCCACCCCCCAGAATATTGGAAATAAAAGCAAAAATAAACAAATGGGACCTAATTAAAATTAAAAGCTTTTGCACAACAAAGGAAACTATGAGCAAGGTGAAAAGACAGCCTTCAGAATGGGAGAAAATAATAGCAAACGAAGCAACAGACAAACAATTAATCTCAAAAATATACAAGCAACTCCTGCAGCTCAATTCCAGAAAAATAAACGACCCAATCAAAAAATGGGCCAAAGAACTAAACAGACATTTCTCCAAAGAAGACATACAGATGGCTAACAAACACATGAAAAGATGCTCAACATCACTCATTATTAGAGAAATGCAAATCAAAACCACAATGAGGTACCATTACACACCAGTCAGAATGGCTGCTATCCAAAAGTCTACAAGCAATAAATGCTGGAGAGGGTGTGGAGAAAAGGGAACCCTCTTACACTGTTGGTGGGAATGCAAACTAGTACAGCCACTATGGAGAACAGTGTGGAGATTCCTTAAAAAACTGGGAATAGAACTGCCATATGACCCAGCAATCCCACTGCTAGGCATACACACCGAGGAAACCAGAATTGAAAGAGATGCGTGTACCCCAATGTTCATCGCAGCACTGTTTACAATAGCCAGGACATGGAAGCAACCTAGATGTCCATCAGCAGACGAATGGATAAGGAAGCTGTGGTACATATACACAATGGAATATTACTCAGCCATTAAAAAAAATACATTTGAATCGGTTCTATTGAGATGGATGAAACTGGAGCCCATTATACAGAGTGAAGTGAGCCAGAAAGAAAAGCACCAATACAGTATACTAATGCATGTATATGGAATTTGAAAGATGGTAATGGTAACCCTATATGTGAGACAGAATAAGAGACACAGATGCATAGAACAGTCCTGTGGACTCTGAGGGAGAAGGTGAGGGTGGGACGTTCTGGGACAATAGCATTGAAACATGTATATTGTCATATGTGAAGCGGAACACCATTCCATGTGTTATGCATGGGACGGAGCTCAGAGGATTGAGCGTTGGGATGGCCACAGGGGATTGGAGGGGGAGGGATGTGGGATGAGGGTTCGGAGGGGGAGCACATGTGAACCCATGGCTGATGCGTGTCAATGTATGGCAAAAACTACTCCAATGTTGTAAAGTAACTACCCCCCAACTAAAATAAAAAAAAAAAAAAAAAGAGATAGAGAAAAAAAAGAGAGACTAAAATATTATCTTGCATCTAGAGTTATTACACCAGTATTTTTACCTTTCTACTAAATAAGATGTTTACTTAAAAAGATTATGAAATTTAAACATTCAAACCAAAAATTTATAATTGTATATTAACTGGCAAATTAAATAAACAAAAAGGAATGAAGGAAGGCGAGGAGGCCCTAGGAGGGAGGAAAAGCTAATAGATAACGAGTATTTTTGAAAATATTTATTTGGAGGGAGGAAAAAAAGTTTGTGCTACATTTGTTAGAAGAGGATAATCAATTCTTCAAACAGCAAGACATTCTAAAAAGTAACTTAGCCTTCACACCAAATCATCAAGCAAAAGATGTGAGATCTAATCAAATAAGAAGGTGAAGATAAACAAGAAAAAAAAATGGTTTATTAGTGATGAAGAAGTCAAGATTCTATATGTTATCTGAAATGTCATCTTATTCCCAACTGCATCATTTCTGACATGTATTTCTACAGTATTGTCAATAAAAAATCCAATCAGAAATTCATCACTAACTAGTAAGCTAATGAAATTATCTGAAGAAAAAAACTCAGGTTGACAAGCAAAAATACCACCAAATATAATGAAGAAAATGTTGGATCGTTCCTGCATAAAAACACTTACTTACAATAACAACAACAGTGGTTTCCCTGGCGCTCAGTGGTAAAGAATCCACCTCCCAATGCAGGAGACATGGTTCAATCCCTGATCGAGAAGATCCCACATGCTGTGGAGCAACTAAGCCCGTGTGCCACAACTGCTATAAGCCCAGCACCCCTAGAGCCCTCCTCACAAAGAGAGAAGTCACTACAATGAGAAGCCACACACTGCAACTAGAGAGTGGCCCCTGCTCACCCCAACTAGAGAAAGCCCATGCAGCAACAAAGACTCAACACAAAACCAAACTAAATAATTTTTAAAAAGTCATTTAAAATTTTGCAAAACAACAACAACAAAAGGTTTTGTGTTGAGATAACTAAACATCCAATCGAAAGGGAGTAATAATAGCAATTTAGTTTGTGATAAAAAAAAAAGTTACAACTGAACATCAAAATAAAGTTCATGTCCTTCTGACTCCTGAACAGTCTGGTCAGAAAGCCTCTAAGTAGGGCCAAAGCAAAGTAGGTTGCCCTCTGGTGATGGCAGGGGGTCAGGTATATGAAGAAGGCCCTTTATGGGGCTTCAAGGATAAAGAAGGTTGTTACTGCAGGAAGCAATATCCAAGGGTGGACCCCCCCTGAACATGGCAATTTGAATTCCCAGACAAAATGAGGACAGTAATTCGTGCAGGGGAAGGAGCAGCCCCAGCAACAATATGGCTGGAGGCCAACTTCCGGGGGAGGGAGAGGGCAGGCGCATCACAGGATACGGCTGCATATGGCACTTGCCAAAAACCAGAAGACAGATTTTTCTTTTTGGCCTTGCACACAGCATGGTGGATCTCAGTTCCCCATACAAAGGATCAACGCAGGTCCTCAGCAAGTGGAAAGCACCAAGTCTTAACAGCTTGGACGTGAATTCCCCAAGGAGACACATTTTCCTACTATAGAGATTCAGGGTGCAAACATGGAAAGGAGGAAAGCTAGAATGAACTCTATGGTGATGTATCAGAATTTTTAGGTATTTGAAAAGGAACTCACGGATTTTCAACATAATGAAATAAAAATGAAAGTTTTACATGTTGTTTATATACACACACATATATTTTTTATAGCTCTCCTCACTGAACAGAGCCCAGGAACAGCAATACTCTGATAGCAATGAACACACACAGTCACACATATTTTGGTTCTAGAAACAATTCTCCACTAAAAGGAACCAGGGATGACTGGCAGAGAAAGTATAACATTTTGGTTCTAGAAACAATTCTAGATGATTTCAAAATGTAAGGAAGAATGATGGAGGACATGTCAAAACACTTAGAAACCAATCATGGATTGGGCTTCTAACTGACAAATCTGGGAACATTTGGCATCAAAATATATAAGAACATTCTAATTTCTTTGGACAACACTGGAACCTATGACTCCATACGAAACACAAATAAATAAAATATTAAAAAATGTGATGAGTCCTAAGTAATAAGAAATGCAAATGAAAACCACAAAAAGGCAATCATTTCCACACTGGTCCCTGAATGGCTAGACCTAAAAAAAAAAATCTACAAATAATAAATGCTGGAGAGGGTGTGGAGAGAAAGGGAACCCTCCTACACTGTTGGTGGGAATGTAAATTGGTACAGCCACTATGGAGAACAATATGGAGGTTCCTTAAAAAACTAAAAATAGAGCTATCATATGATAATACACTGAAGGACTGATGCTGAAGCTGAAGCTCCAATACTTTGGCCACCTGATGCAAAGAGTCCGACTCATTAAAAAGACCCTGATGCTGGGAAAGATTGAAGGCAGGAGGAGAAGGGGACGACAGAGGATGAGATGGTTGGATGGCATCACTGACTTAGATGGACATGAGTTTGAGCAAACTCTGGGAGACAGTGAAGGACAGGGAAGCCTGGCATGCTGCAGTCCATGGGGTCACAAAGAGTCAGACATGACTTAGCGACTGAACAGAAAATGATCCGAAATCCCAATCCAGGCATCGAACCAGAAAGAGGAAAACGGTAATTTGAAAAGTACATGCAACCCACTGTCCCATAGAAGCACTATCTATAACAGCCAGACAGGGAACAATCCAAGTGCCCATTAAAAGACAATTGGCTTAAAGAAGACGTGGCATATATATATACAATAGGAATCCTCAATCGTTCAGTCGCTCAGTCTTGTCCGACTCTTTGGACCCCATGAACCACAGCACGCCAGGCCTCCCTGTCCATCACCAACTCCGGAGTCTACCCAAACCCATGTCCATTGAGTCAGTGATGCCATCCAACCATCTCATCCTCTGTCGTCCCCTTCTCCTCCTGCCCTCAATCTTTCCCACCAGGGTCTTTTCCAATGAGTCAGCTCTTTCGCATCAGGTGGCCAAAGTATTGGAGTTTCAGCTTCAACATCAGTCCTTCCAGTGAACACCCAGGACTGATCTCCTTTAGGATGACTGGTTGGATCTCCTTGCAGTCCAAGGGACTCTCAAGAGTCTTCTCCAACACCACAGTTCAAAAGCATCAATTTCTCAGGCGCTCAGCTTTCTTTATGGTCCAACTCTCACATCCATACATGACTACTGGAAAAAACCATAGCTTTGACTAGAACGGACCTTTGTTGGCAAACTAATGTCTCTGCTTTTAAATATGCTATCTAGGTTGGTCATAACTTCCTTCCAAGGAGTAAGCATCTTTTAATTTCATGGCTGCAATCACCATCTGCAGTGATTTTGGAGCCCCAAAAATAAAATCTGACACTGTTTCCACTGTTTCCCCATCTATTTCCCATGAAGTGATGGGACCAGATGCCATGATCTTAGTTTTCTGAATGTTGAGCTTTAAGCCAACTTTTTCACTCTCCTCTTTCACTTTCATCAAGAGGCTCTTTAGTTCTCCTTCACTTTCTGCCATAAGGGTGGTGTCATCTGCATATCTGAGGTTATTGATATTTCTCCGGCATCTTGATTCCAGCTTGTGTTTCTTCCAGCCCAGCATTTCTCATGATGTACTCTGCATATAAGTTAAATAAGCAGGGTGACAATATACAGCCTTGACGTACTCCTTTTCCTATTTGGAACCAGTCTGTTGTTCCATGTCCAGTTCTAACTGTTGCTTCCTGACCTGCATACAGGTTTCTCAAGAGGCAGGGGGGGGGGGGGGGGGGGGGGGGGGTGGGGGGGGGGGTCCAGGTGGTCTGGTAATTCCCATCTCTTTCAGAATTTTCCACAGTTTTGTTGTGATCCACACAGTCAAAGCTTTGGCATAGTCAATAAAGCAGAAATAGATGTTTTTCTGGAATTCTCTTGCTTTTTCTATGATCCAGCAGATGTTGGCAATTTGATCTCTGGTTCCTCTGCCTTTTCTAAAACCAGCTTGAACATCTGGAAGTTCACGGTTCACGTATTGCTGAAGCCTGGCTTGGAGAATTTTGAGCATTACTTTACTAGCATGTGAGATGAGTGCAATTGTGCAGTAGTTTGAGCATTCTTTGGCATTGCCTTTCTTTGGGATTGGAATGAAAACTGACCTTTTCCAGTCCTGTGGCCACAGCCGAGTTTTCCAGATTTTTGCTGCATATTGAGTGCAGCACTTTCCAGCACATCTTTCAGGATTTGAAACAGCTCAACTGGAATTCCATCACCTTCACTAGCTTTGTTCATAGTGATGCTTTCTAAGGCTCACTTGACTTCACATTCCAGGATGTCTGGCTCTAGGTGAGTGATCACACCATCGTGATTATCTGGGTTGTGAAGATCTTTTTTGTACAGTTCTTCTGTGTACTCCTAGCACCTCTCTAATATCTTCTGCAAATATTACTTAGCCATAAAATAGTAAACTATTGCCATTTGCAGCAACATGGATGGACCTTAGAGATGATCATACTAAGCGAAGGGAGTCGAACAGAGAAAGACAGATATTATATCACTTATATGTGGAATCTAAAAAAAATACAGAATTAGAGTAACTGACAGAGAAAGCAAACTTATGATTACCAAAGAGGAAATAAAGGGGAGGAGGGATAAATTAGGAATATGGGATTGACACATACAAACTACATAAGATAGATAAGCAACACGGATTTACTTTACAGCACATGAAACTACCTTCAATATCTTAAAATAACCTATAATGGAAAATAATTTGAAAAAATATATATAACTGAATCACTTTACTGCACAACTGAAACTAATACAATACAGCAAATTAAAACTGTACTATACTTCAAGTTGAAAAAAAAAAGGTTGATGAGGAACAACATATTTTTAGAGTCTCAAAGTACTCCTACTACCTGCCCAGAAATACTATTAATTAGAAAGGAGAGCAAAAGCAATTTTACCATGGAGAAGCCTGACAGACATCAGCTTAATCAAGTTAACATCACCAATATGGGACAAATTAAAATCACGTTTTACCTAACAGGATAAAATAAGAATACAGTATCATTTCTGTGCAATTCCTGCTGATGAAGGAAGATGTGAATATAATCATGACAAACCATTAGGACTAACTCAAACTGAAGGACATTCTACAAAATAATTGGTCTTCAGTCTTCAAAAGTGCCAAGGCCATGAAAGTCAAGGAACAACTGAGTTCAGTTCAGTTCAGTCGCTCAGTTGTGTCCAACTCTTTGCGACCCCATGAACAGCAGCATGCCAGGCCTCCCTGTCCATCACCAACTCCCAGAGTCCACCCAAACCCATGTCCATTGAGTTGGAGGAAGTGTTGCATATGAAGAAAACTGAAGCGACATTACAATTAAATGCAATGCATGATGCTGAACTGAAATTTTTGCTATCAAGAATGTTTTGGGGATAATTGGAAATATCTGAATGGGTTTTGATTTAGAATATGGTAATGTATTAATGTAACTTTCCTGATTTTGGTGGTTGAATTAAGTTACATGGGAGAATGTTCCCATTTATAGGAATTATACACTAGAAAATTTGGGGTTAATGGGCATTGTGTTAGCAAGTTACTCTAAAATGAGTCAAGAAAAATAAAAGTTCTATGTACTTATCATTTTTCTGTAAATTCGAGGTTGTTTCAAAATAAAAAGTATTACAAATTGTAAAATGCTAATATAAATTTCAGTACATACATACAATAAAATAGTATTAGGTTGGTGTAAAAGTAGTTGCGGTTTTGCATTGTTGAAATTTGTTGTTTGATATTGGAAAGCGTTAGTCGCTCAGTCGTTTCTGATTTGAGACCTCATGGACTGTAGCCCGCCAGGCTCCTCTGTCCATGGAATTCTCCAGGCAAGAATACTGGAGTGGGTTGCCATTTCCTTCTCCAGGGGTTCTTCCCAACCCAGGGATCGAACCTGGGTCTCCTACATTGCAGGCAGATACTTTACAGTCTGAGCCAGAGTACATTCTTAAATAAACGTGGTAGTGTTATACATCATTTTAATGTGCACTTTTTGCTTTATTTTTTTTTTTTGCTAATGACTTTTTACTTGCTATTTATTTTATATGTATTTTAGACAATAGAAATGATGTTAGACAAAAAGCAAAGTCAAGCAATTTTTTTTTTAATTCAAGTTCAAAACGGGTCATAAAGAAGTGGAGACAACTTTCAACATCAACAATGCATACAGCCCAGGAACTGCTAACAAACATATAGTGCAGTGGCAGTTCAAGAAGTTTTGTAAAGGAGATGAGAGCCTTGAAGATGAGTAGCATAGTGACCAGCCTTTGGAAGTTGACAATGACCAGTTGAGAGGATCATCAAAGCTGATCCTCTTACAACTACATGAGAAGTTGCCCAAGAACTCAACATTGACCATTCTACGGTCACTCAGCATTTGAAGCAAATTGGAAAAGTGAAAAAGCTCAATAAGTGAGTGCCTCATGAGCTGACTGCAAATCAAAAAAAAATATTTAAAGTGTCATCTTTTCTTACACTATACAACAACAACAAGCCATTTCTTGATCTGATTGTGACGTGTGATGAAAAGTGGATTTTATATGAAAACTGGCAATGACCAGTTCAGTGGCTGGACCAAGAAGCTCCAAAGTACTTCCCAAAGCCAGTTCAATTCAGTTCAGTTGCTCAGTCATGTCTGACTCTTTGTGACCCCATGGACTGCAGCACACCAGGCTTCCCTGTCCATCACCAACAGCCAGAGCTTGCTCAAACTCATGTCCATCGAGTCAGTGATGCCATCCAACCATTTCATCCTCTGTTGCTCCATTCTCCTCCTACCTTCAATCTTTCCCAGCATCAAGGTCTTCTCCAGTGAGTCAGTTCTTTGCATCAGGTGGCCAAAGTATTGGAGATTCAGCTTCAGCATCAGTCCTTCCAAAGAACACTCAGGACTGATTTCCTTTAAGATTGACTGGTTTGATCTCCTTGCAGTCCAAGGGACTCTCAAGAATCTTCTCCAGCACCACAGTTCAAAAGCGTCAATTTTTCGGTGCTCAGCCTTTCTTATGGTCCAACTCTCACATCCATACATGACTACTGGAAAACCGTAGCTTTGACTATATGGACTGGCTTTGTCCCAAAGCCAAACTTGCACCAAATAACGGTCATGGTTACTTTTTGGTTGTCTGCTGCCAGTCTGATCCACTACAGCTTTCTGAATCCCTGTGAAACCAATACATCTGAGAAGTACGCTCAGAACATTTCGATGAGATGCACCAAAAATTGCAATGCCTGCAGCCAGCACAGGTCAACAGAAAGGGCCCAATTCTTCTCCACAATAATGACTGACTACCCATCACACAACCAACACTTCAAAAGTTGAATGAATTGGGCTACGAAGTTTTTCCTCATCCACCATGTTCACCTGACCTCTTTCCAATTGACTACCACTTCTTCAAGCATTTCAACAACTTTTTGCAGGGAAAATGCTTTCACAACCAGCAGGAGGCAGAAAATGCTTTCCAAGACCTCATCGAACCCTGAAGCGTGGACTTTTATGCTACAGGAATAAACAAACTTATTTCTCATTGACAAAAATGTGTTGACTGTAATGGTTCCTATTTTGATTAATAAAGATGTGATTGAGCCTCTAGTTATAATGATTTACAATTCACGGTCTGAAACTGCAATTACTTTTTTATCACTAACACTTTTCATCAACCTAATACTTATAACGAGGCTGATGAGAACAATTATAAGAGGGAATATTTGAGTGTTTATTATGTTCCAGATAGCATTTTATAAGCATATGACATTGAGAAATGCTGAAGAGGAATAGGGACATAGAAAGATATACTGATATATTACATGAAAAATGCAAATACAAAATAATATCTATTATATTTTATAAAAACAATCATATACATATTTTATATAAATATAGACCAAAATATTAACCAAGTAGTGAAACAACTGAATGATATAAATTTTCTTTTCATGAAAGTACTAAGTTCTAAATATAATGAGATATATTAATTTTGCAATATGACTTACTGCAAAATGAACCATTTAAAATATTTAATAGTAATATGAAAATGAAAGTGTTAGTTGCTCAGTTGTGTCTGACTATTTGTGATCCCATGAACTATAGCCTGCCAGGCTCCTCTGTTCATGGAATTCTCCTGGCAAGAATACTGGAGTGGGTTGCCATTTCCTTCTCCAGGGGATCTTTCCAACCCAGGGTTCAAACCTGGGTCTCCTACATTGCAGGCAGATTCTTTACCATCTGAGCCACAGGGAAGCCCATATGGGGAAACATTAAAACTGCATTATTAGAGAAATACATGACCTAAAAATATGTGTAAGGTAGGAGTCTAATTTTGCTTTATTTTAAGAAAGAAAGCGAAAAAATAATTGAAATATATCTAAATGTTAGAAGAGTAGTTGAATTTAAATAATGAAATTATTTTTTATTTATACTTTTCTGCATCTTCTCAATTTTATACTATACATAGATCAATTTTATTTTAAAATGCTATTTTTTTCACTAGGTGATTATTAAGTAGATGGTTAACAATATGGAAAGTGTTAATGGCATCACTTTGTATAACTGAAAACTGTACTTACATGATGATCATGTAAAATATATGCATGGAAACACAGTTGAAAGGATATGTGCCAACATAATAACTGGTTTTCCTTAGATAAGGTGGGATAATGTGAAATTCATTTTCTTTTCTACATTTTTCAAAATTTCTATAATTTTCATATACATATATATACATGTATTTCATCTATTATGTGTAAAAATCATTTTAATAAGGTAAGGAAAGTACATGAAGGGCACTGGAATAAGAATTATTGATAAATGTTTTAGAAAATAATTATTAAAACTGAAAAAGATCCATTATCTTAACACTCTCATGGTATTGACAGAGTAGACATGGATACTGAGTGTGGTGAACAAGACAATGGCCTAATCCTTAGAACACTGCCTAATCCCCAGTTTGTGAATATGTTACTTGACATAGTAAAATGGACTGCAGATGTGATTAAACTGAGGGCTAGGAAACGCGGGGGGAGGTGTTACACTGGATTATTCAAGTAGGCTCAATGTAATCATAAGCATTCTTAAAATGGAAGAAGGAAGCAGAAGAGGTCCAAGTGATGAGATATGAGACCAGCTCAACCCACTGTTGCTGGCTTTAAAGATGGAGAAAGTGAGCAAAGTAGCGCAGGCAGCCTCTGTAAGATTAGAAAGGCAAGGAAACAGAATTTCTCTTAAAGACTCTAAAAGGAACGCAGTCCTGCCTATACCTTGACTTTAGCCCCATGACCTCCAGAACTGCAAGATAATAAATCTGTGTTGTTTTAAGCACTGAGATCGTGGTTATTTCTTACAGCAAGAGGAAACTAATATATAGGGCTATACTGTTGTTTAGTCACTAAGTGTCTGACTCTTTGTGATTCCATGGGCTGTAGCCCGCCAGGCTCCTCTGTCCATGGGATTTCCCAGGCAAGAATACTGGAGTGGGTTGCCATTTTCTTCCCCAGGGGATCTTCCTGACCCAGGGGTCAAACCCATGTCTCCTGCACTACAGGCAGATTCTTTACCGCTGAGCCACCAGGAAAGCTCACGTGGGGCTATAGACAACTGTAAAGAAATTGATGATTTTAGCAATCTGTTTTAGAGAAAACAAAATGACTGAGGCAGGGGAATGAGGTGAAATTGAACTAACAATGTTTTTAACAGCAAGAGTTGTGCCTGGATGTGGATATGTCATTAAGTATATGCTATGTCCAACTAATATGCTAGAATAGCACTCAGTAATGTTCAGGACACAGACGGGGTTAAGATTCCATCTAGTAATACTTTTATCTACCTCCCTGCTTGCCACTGGTTATTAGATGAAGACTTATTCCCTTATTATAATTGATGTAAGTATTAATTCCCTTATTAATACTTATCCGTCCCACAGAAAAGAAACTACTTGAACTATTTAGCCAAAAGTATTTTATACATATAATTATAGACTACATGCCAAATTAAGTATAAATATAAAATTTATGTACCAAATACTGAAAATCTGACAAAAAACATTTTATTATAGAAACTAGTTTTTTTTTGTTTTAAATATGCAAAATGTAGGTATCTGAGGTAAAAATGATACTTTACGTCAGAAAACCTGGGTATTGATGTCCTGGATCTTTCCTTTGCTGTGTGAACTTGGAAAAGGTCTCTCATCTTTGCATATCCTATTCCTTGCCTTTTTACATTTAAGAGAGTTGAACAACATCTCTACAATCTTTTTCTATCTTTAAAGAAATGCAATCTCTTTTTTGTGGAGCCATAACTATTCTTAGAAAAACAAGTAGTCCTAACTCTGTTCTCAACTCCTTTCAAAAATCAACTTGAATTGCTGTAGGGTCGGCCTTCCAGGGAGAAGAAAGTAATTCAAGCATATCATCTCATTAATTTTCAAGACAGGAGAAAGAAAGTATTTCTGTTTGGAAAAAAAAAAGAGAGAGAGAGAAAGAAAAAGAAATGGGTAGCATGCTAAATAAATTGCCACTGTTGGCAGAGGCAGGACTAGAAAACAGGGTTTTTCAAACTCAGGATTGCATTCTGCCTTTTCAGCAGAAGGGTCTCTCAGGTAAATGAACTGTCCTTAAAGGGAATGGATAGGAGTATGGGATTAAGAGCTAATATTTATGTGCTTTGCCGTATATGTCACATGGTCAAAGGATAAATGTAACAGGAAGAGGCAGACTCTAGGGTCTAGAGATCAAATAGCTCTTCTCTCCCTAGAGGCTTTACTGGTTTTAGCCCTGCCTCAGGGAATCTAGAGAGAAAAGTATGTTCTAAGTGGCCTCCCACTGACTCAAACAACCACCCAAACTTGAGAAGACAAAATTGGGCGATAAGCCAAGCCCGAGGGACCTGCCAACTCTGGACAATGGCTGATCTCAGACAAGTTCAGACGAAGTTATATAATACTATTTTCAATAATGCGCCAGGAAAAATAAATGACATTGTCTATATCTAGGCACAGCTCCTGTCAAAAACAACAAGTTTAATTCAAATTAACTCTGCTGTCTCTGTTATTTTGTTTCCTGGAAAACAGATTGCTAAAATCACCAGAGAATTTTTTTTCTAGCTATCGGGAGTTCGTATCTGTGTCAGCTATGTCATGCTGTGCTGATAAAAGAAAATGTCTCCACCTTCAGGAGAATTTACTTCATAATATACCCAGGAAGGGAGAAGGACACATTCCTTTCCCCTCAATGGCAGATTAAGGCCTTGGACTCTAAGAGAAGACCCAAAATAGGGCTGCCTGAGGCTCACAAAGCTTGAAACTGCCATAGTTAAAACCCAAAGGCAGGCACAGAAACTGTAATCCAAAGTAAGAGTAGAGCTTCCTTCCAGGAAAAAGAAAAGGTATGCCTCTTTTTCTCTTCATTTTAATTTAAAATAAAGCAATGGTTGGGCGGAGGGGATCTTCCCTGGTGGCTCAGTGGTAAAGACTCCGACTGCCAATGAAGGAGACATGGTTTGATCCTTTATCTGGGAAGATCCCACATGCCGAGGAGCAACTAAGCCCACGCTCCACAAGCACCGAGCCTGTGCTCTAGAGCCTGGGAGCCACAACTACTGGGCCCATGCATGCTAGAGCCCCTGCAACTTCTCTGCAACTAGAAAAGCCACCGCAATGAGAAGCCTGTGCACTTCCAGCACAGCCAAAATCAAGAAATAAATAAAATTATTAAAAAAATTTAAATAAAGCAATGACAGAAAAGCATTAGGGAGAGAGGAAGTCAACATGTCACACAACCAGTGACGACCAGAAGATAGAGGAAAACTTTGTTGTCTGACTGTATATTTTTAACAAGCATCCACATCACGTAAGGCTCTGAACTATTTCATGGGTCCCACATAACCCATGACCCAATTGTGACTCAGGAGGCTTTAGAAATTTTATATAATCTTTCAACACTCTCCACGCAACTGCATTTGTTGGGAAGATGAAAAGGAGGAAAAACTGAAAGATGGGAAATGGAGAGAAGTGAAAACTTTTGAAAGAAAAGCTTACTTTTGTCAACTTCTAGGTTCCCAATTCATTTATAGCACTTAACCTATTAGTTAATACGTACGCACTTTCAAAATACAGCAGAAATGCCTTGACCTGGGGACTTCCCTGATGGTCCAGGGGCTAAGACTCCACACTCGCAATGCAGGGGGCCCAGGTTTGATTCCCAATCAGGGAACTAGATCTCACATGCCACAATTAAAGAGTCCACCCTACCACCACCATTGAAATGAGTTGTTACTACTATGGGAGTTATAAGAAAAGAAGACCTCATTCTGTTTGGAAGAGGAATGGAGTTCATGTTAGTGAAGGTATTACAGAGGAGTTAAGACCTTTGCTGGGTCTTGAAGGATAAACGGGAGCTGGTTAGGCCAACAACCAGGGAGAAGACATACCAGTAAGAAGGATGAAAACACGAGGGAACATGTCACCTCCCAATGTTGAGGGAGGCTGCAATATGTGCTGTAGGCAGGAGATGAGGCTGGGGAGGCAGAGAGGAGCTGCATGACAGGCCTTGCCACACTGTGAGCCAGTGAAGAAATCTAAATAAGGAGATGATATGAATACACATATTCACATTCCAGAAGGATCATTACAGCTGCCCCGATACCTCTCTTGTGCCCATGCCAAGTCAGAAATTACAACTATTGGAATATACTGGGAAGCCTGTGTGCCAGACTCTGGATACATTCTTATTACTGCTGTGACAAATGACTACAATCTTAACAGCTTTAAACAACACAAATTGACTCTCTTAAAGTTTCGGAGGTCAGAAGTCTAAAATCAAAATATTGGTGAGGCTAGGGAGGAGAATTTGTCTGTCTTTTCCAGCTTCTAGAGGGCACCTGCATTCTACGGCTCACGATATCTTCCTCCATCTTCAAAAAACATGGCTCCAAACTCTCCTTTCTTGAACACATCTCCTTTTTCTGACTCTGAATCCACTTGCATCCCTTTTATGAGGACCCTTGTGATTACACCGGGCTCTCCTAGATAATCCAGGATAACTTCCCCATCTCAAGATCCTCAGCTGAGCCATATATGCAAAGTCCATTTTTGCCACATACAATCAGCCCCAGATTTTGCGGATTAACATGTAGACATCTTTGGAAGGCTACTATTAAGTCTAACACAGGGAGTATTTGCCAGATTTCTTCACCATAAAGGTACTATGTTTTCCTTTCCACTCTCTTTCCTTTGGAAAGTAAATCATTAAGTCCACACTCAAGAAGGGAGATAGATGAAATTCTATCTGCTAGAGGGGGAAATATATATTGAGTTGGCCAAAAAGTCTGTTTGGGTTTTTCTGTAACATCTTATGGACCCAAACGAACTTTCTGGCCAACTCAATACATACAAACACATACACTCATAACATATATATAATTTGGAATTGTCCTTCAAGGAAGAACTTTCCTTCCTCATTTATTTACTTCATTTATTTCTATCATGGGTAAACCTCTGAGGAAGGGGTTGGATTAGTACCCAAGAGCACATAGAGGGACAATGGTTAATTCATTCATTAGGCAAATATTAATACCGACAGTATAATAAAATGTACAAGACATGGTAGTAGGTGATAAAATTAATCAATAAGACAGACAATATCCCTGCCCTCCTATAGCTTCTATTTTAGCAAAAGGGAATAGATAATAAACAAAGAAGGAAAATATCTAATAGTGATAGTGATGAATCATGCAGAGAATGGAACTAGGTGACACTAAACAAGTGGCCTCTTCAGAGTGGGTGTCAAAGAAAATCTTTAAGTGGATATTTCAGTGGAGATCTGAAAAGAAGAAGAACCAGCCACACAAAGACCATGAGGAAGAACATTTCAGACAAAGGAAATAGCCATTACAAAGGTCATTCAAGGAATCTTTCTTCCTCTGAGAATAAACAAATAGAAAAACAATTAGCATGGAGGTAATGAAAATGTATTGAAAACCAAGGAAAAGGAGATTTGTCATCATAAAGGCTCAGAGAAAGAGCAGAACCCTGCAAATGTTTTCATACAGGAGTCAGGAAAACAACGCTGAAAGCTTTTGGCACTTTCAGGAGAACAAGAAAACATTCAGGAGAACAAGAATCAATAAACCAGGAAGAGGAAGCCAAATAAGATAACATGATCAGATGAGGAAAGCAATAAATTATACTGGTCAACTACCAGGAAACTAAACCAGAGTAACAACTAAAATGTATATCAGAGAAAGTAAAGAGAGAGCCTGATACAGTTTAAAATAAATTCATTAAGTAAAGGAAAAAAGATAACAAATATTAAAGTGAGGGGAGAAAATATGATAGATATAGTAGACACTAAAACAAGTAATACCCCCAAAGTGGATCCAACCTAAATAGTTAGTGTTAAGAAATCATTTGTACCATGAAAGAGTTTATACTTTGCAGCTATTATAGCTACTACAAGTTTTTTTTTTGACATGTGACAATGTTCATGATACAACTAAGGAAAACAGTAGGAGACAGACATGATATAAAGTATAATGAAACAGTAAGTTATTCCATTTACTGAGAATTTACCATGTACTGGAAATGTATCTGTCTTACTAAATTTTATTTTATTCTTAGAACAATCCAAAACAATGACACTCTTTTATTTTATAGATGAGGAAACAGATTCAGAGAGGTTAAGAATCTTTCCAAAGTTCACACAGCTAGTTAGTAGTAGAGTCTGACTTGAACCTGTATTGGAAGATTTCAAAGCTTCTGCTCTTAAGCACATATACCATATCATGTTCAATAATTACTAACTTCAGTTACATTTTAAAATACACCAAAAAACTAGAGTGAAAATGCATTAAGGGGATTTAAGAGAATTACTTCTGGTGATTATTTTCTCTGCATATATGTATATAACTTGCTATTTTAAGTGTTCCATAATAAATATGAATTATTTGTAAAGTCAAAACAAATGAACAACTAGTAGAGAGAGGAATATAGAACTTTTTAGCTGGAGACTCATGAAAAACATTTAAATGTTAAATAGAAATGTTAAGGTCTTCACATACAGTTTGGAATTGAAATACTGGCTGTAGATGAGGTGTCCCAGAAAGAATGTGTAGACTAAGCATAGAATCATGAACAGGAATATTCAAGACATAGAGAGAGGAATCAGGATAGTAATTCCTCTCCCCAGAAACAGAGACACTTCCTATGGCCTGGAATATTCTCTAGAAAGATCAAACAGGCAAACATTACTAACAATTCTATGCCCTTTGTATAAAGATATGTAACTATTTGGTGAAAGGAACAAATATGCTGGTAAACATGCATATACTGCAATATATTACAACAATAATAATAGGTAACCCAAGATCTACAGAATTTCTGAACCAAAATAAAAGTCCATAGTATAAAATGTAACTGACCTCAGAAATTTGTGCATTACCCTCATATTATAATGCTTATAGGCATCTTCCAGCTAAAGATTTAACCTTATTATAATCATTGACTCAATTTAGCAAAGGTAAAATTAGATTCTCATAAATTTTTAATCTTTAGAAAGCACAGAAAATCATATCTTCATAGAAGTTTAAAAAGTTGAATTGTGAAAAGAGTAATAAAAGGATATCTTCAATGACTGACCATTTTCAAGGTTAATGAAAGACGTGTTGTTTATCACCTACAGTGTGCTTAGGTTTAAAGATATAATTCCAGACTTTTAAAACTAAAAGGAAGGTCAAAGGTCAGTATCTTCCAATCCTTAAATGTTACAGATGAGACCACTGCTTGATAAATACTAAAGGCTCAATATTTTAAACTATCAAATGGCCAGATTTAAAGCCCTGTATTCCCTTGACATCATATAGTAAGAAATGATTATAGCTGTTTCTATAGTTTTAAAAACAATTAAGGGTCTATAGAACGTACATGCTTTTATATGCTAGCTTTGAGAAGAAAACATAAAATTAACTTTTCTTAATTATGAGTCATATTTTGTTGTAGTAAATTTTCAACATAAAAAAGAAATGATTATACATTAAGCCAGTTAAAAAAGCCTGAGCTTATTCCTAGAAATCTGTAATAAATTTCATTAGTCTATTTTACAATTTAATAATTACTGTTTTGGAATATCAACAGATTACTTAACTCTTAGGAGTGTGAAGAATCTAGTTGAATACCAAGTATTGATAAAAGATTAATGCTATTCTGCACTGCAAACCTCTACCCTTAATTCTTTATCTACCTTGTTTATTAATTTTCTGCATTAACTTTCTCATATATAAATATATATTTGGCCTTTGTCTGACTCCACCCCAATCTCCATCAAAATATAAGTTCAATGAGAACAAAGATTCATCATTTTTAATATAGTCATCATCGAGGCTTCCCTGGTGGCCCAGTGGTTGAGAGTCTGCTTTGCAATGCGGAGTACATGGGTTCAGTCCCTGGTCCAGGAAGATCCCACATGCTGTGGAGCAACTAAGCCTGTGTGTTGCAACTACTGAGTCCACATGCTCTAGAGCCTTTGCTCTACAACAAGAGAAATTACTTCAATGGGAAGCCCAAGCATCATAACTAGAGAGTAGCCACTGCTCGTTTTAACTAGAGAAAGTCCACGCGCAGCAACGAAGACCCGGCACAGCCAAAAATAACTAATGAAAATGTTTAGCACTTAGTAATTACACAATAAATGTTTGCTGAATTATAAGCAGAACAAATCATTAGAACTTTTTGACAAGTAATTACTACTACACATGCCAAACATTATATTAAGCAATGGGAATACATTTCTTCCATACATTTATTATCTTACTGAAAAGTCACTTTGACAACATTTTCTATTTCCTATTAAGTTTGTATTAAATCTATAAAACAATTGGGGAAGAGCTTGTCTCTTCCCAAAATTTAGTCTTTTAATCAAGGACCATACAATGTCTCTCCATTAAAAAAAAAAAAAACTTCCTTATCTCTCAGTTGAATTTTTAAAGTTTCTTCATATCGGTCTTAGAAATTTTTATTGGGTTTATTACTAAAGGGCTTCCCTAGTGGCTCAGTCGGTAAAGAGTCTGCCTGCAATGCGGGAAAGCTGGGTTTGACCCCTGGGTTGGGAAGATCCCCTGGAGAAGGAAATGGCAGCCCACTCCAGTATTCTTACCTGGAGAATACCACAGACAGAGGAGCTTGCTTTGCCCGGACTTTCTCTAGTTGCAGTGAGTGGAGGCTACTCTTCCTTGCAGCATGAGGGCTTCTCGTTGCAGTGGCAGCTCTTGTTGCAGAGCACATGCTCTAGGGCACTCAGGCTTCAGTACTTGCAGCACATAAGCTCAGTACTTGCACCTTCATGGGCTTCACAGTGCAGGCTCAGGAGTTGTGGCGCACAGGCTCAATTGCTCCATGGCATGTGGATCTTCCCGGATAAGGGAATGAATCTGTGTCCCCTGCATTGGCAGGCAGATTCCTATCCACTGCAGTGAAGTCCCCATTATATATTCTAAATGGCTATGTCTGATACAGATAAAAGGAATTGTTTTGTAACTTTTACCTTATATCCAACTACATTTTAGAACTTATATTAAAATTCTGTGAACAAAAAAGTTGTTTTTAAGCCTTAGCTTTTGTAGGTACATGACCCTATCTTCTAAAACTTGATCAGTTTTGTTTCCTCCTTCCTGTGAACTATGCCTCTTTATTGACATTGGCCATAGTTTACAGATACATATTTAAAAATGGTGATACAGGGCATCTTTGTTTTGTTGCTGCTTAAGGAACAACTCTTATATTTATCATTAAGTGCGATGCTTGTTTGTTGGTTTCAGACAGATAATTATTTTTCTTGTTAAGAGTACAATTTTCTATCACTCACTAACTCTAAATCTTAAAACGAGCAATGAATTTTTTCAAACACCTTCAGCATTTACTGTACCTTTTATTTCTTATGAAATCTACTGACAGACTGCATCATATGAGTAGCTTTCATGGTATTAAAGAATTCACACTCTGGAATAAAACTTTCCTAGTCACAAAGGATTAATACTTCTCATAAAGGATTAATACTTCTCATACATTCCTAAATGTGTCTAGTTTCTTTTTTATTTAGAATATGAAACTGGTCTATAATTTGTGTATACAAATATGTTATAAGTTCATTTATTTAAGTTTCTGGTCAAGAATGCACTTACAATGCAGGGGCTAAAACATCAGGAAGAAAGCCTGAAATTTGGGAGGGTAAAGATTTCTTAGAAAGATGCAAAAATTATCAAGCATAAAGAAAAAAATGATAAATTGAACTTCATAAAAACAAAACAAAAATAAAACTGCTCACCAAAAGACACAAACAAGAAATGGGATGGAAGCTACAGGTTGGAAGAAAATATTCATAATACGTTTATCTAAATATCAAGATAAAATTTAAAAACTCTTAAAACTCAAAGAGAAAAAAATCAATTGTTAAATGGGCAAAAGATTTGGATACTTCTAAAAGATAGACAAATAGCTAACAAACATACAAAATCAAACTCACATCATTCCACATGAGGAAAATGCAAAGTGAAAACCATAGTGGGAAACAAATATACACCCAAGAGAATAACTAAAATTAAACACCAAGAGTTTGTAAAGATTCTCACTTTTTATTGGTCTGAGAAGAAACTGGTATAACTTCTTTAAAAGTGTTTGGCAGTTTCTAATAATGTCAAATTAAATAAATGTGTGTATACATATATACACACACACACACATATATATACATATGACCCACCAATTCTATTTCTAGGTATATATCCAAAGGAAATGAGTATATATAGCCACAAAAAGATTTGCTAAAAATGTCAACAACAGCTTAATTCATAATAGCCAAATAATGAGTATAACTTAAATGACTCTCAACAAGAAATGGATAAATTGTGGTATATTTAAACAAGGGACTACTACAGAGCAATAAAAAGAAGGAATTACTGATACCTATAATAATGATGGATTTCAAAAACATTATTTTGAAAGACAGAAGCCATACACAAAAGAATACACAGTGTTAGACTACATTTATATGAAGTTCAAGAACAAGCAACACGAACCCAAGATACACAAGTCTGTAGGAGGGGAGGAGACACGAACTGGAGAGGGGAACAAGGGAGTTCTCTGGAGCGACGGAACTGTTTTATATCTTGACCTGGGTTGTGGTTACCTGGATGTTTGCATGTATAAAAATAAATACAGATGTATATTTAAATGTTTGTGTATTTTACTATATGTAATTATATCTCAATAATAATAATGGAAACAAATTCAGTTGTGCTATAACTACCTCAGTTATCAACTTGAGCTTAGGAAATACTGCCCTCCTACTAGTTCCTCTTCCAAATGTGTGATACAGACCCCCGGCTTCAGCAGCACATGAACTCTGCAGTCTCAGTTCCCCACTAGAAATCTACCCCTGCAATCTACTCTTCTCTTCTATATGGCCACGCAGTATTCCGGCAATGACTTCCTTGTGTCCAGTATGTCTGAATAAGTCTACCTTACAGCCCCTTGCCCACATTCCAACAAGCATGTGCTCTTCATATGATTTTCCTTTGATGGGAATACTATGCAAAATTCCTAGCATGGTATCTTTCAAATAACAATGACTTTATATATGTCGGCTTCATACTTCAACCTTTCTCCTCCTTCCATAGTCTTTTAATAGACACAGCTATTTTTAAAGTACTTCAGAACACAGTAACAAAAATATTGTATTTTTGAAGTAGTTAAAATCCTACATTTGTATTTCAATACAAGCACTGTTATACTTTGAATTATTTGCCTAGCTTCTGCTCTCCACACACACACACACACACACACACACAGTAGACATTTATTTAATCCTCAAAATTACTTTAAGATATAGGTATTATTATTACACTCAATTCATAGATGAGGAGGTTAAGGTACAGAGCAACTAAAAAACTTAACCAAGGCTACATGAGTAACTGTCAGAACCATGATATAGACAATTTCAGCGTATTACTTCAAATATTTCACCAGAGCTGTACAATTAAAATACTGAGAATAAGGGATACTCTTTCACACCTACAAAGTAAAGGCAATATTTCTTTAAATCATGAGTTTAAAATCCTAAATTGACAGAAGAAGCTCTGAATTTCTCATAAATCCCTGAAAAAGTTTTAACTGGAATTTAAAATAACAGCAATGTACACACAATCACAGGCAATACTATTTTAAAAAAACACTTTGTTGAGACATCTATTTGTAAGCAATGGATACCAGTATTTATTCACTTATATACTTTAAAACCAAAAATTCACATTAACAGCTCCACTGACTGAATTCCATTCTCCAGGCCATAATAATGGAGTGGGTTGCCATGCCCTCCTCCAGGGGATCTTCCCAACCGAGGGATCGAACCCAGGTCTCCCACATTGCAGGAGGATTCTTTACCATCTGAGTCACCAGGGAAGGCCATGAATACTGGAGTAGGTAGCCTATCCCTTCCCAAGCGGATCTTCCCGACCCAGGAGTAGAACTGGGGTCTCCTGCATTGCAGGTGAATTCTTTACCAGCTGAGCTACCAGGGAAGCCCTATTTATTCATTGATATGCTTTAAAACCAAAAATTCACATCAATAGCTCCACTGACTGAATTCCAGGTGTTCACAATGTCCACCATTTTTGATTTCTAGTTATATTTTCTATTTTTTCATTAGCTCAGAATACAGTTATTAACATTCTCTTCATTCCATTTCTTTGTCACTCAGGCATTCTTTTATTTACTCATATAGCAAATATTTTAATTGTATAACAGGTATTCAACAAATATTTACTGAGTACCAACTTATGTTAGGTAAATAAATAAATGGAAGAGACATTATATAACTTATAAAGTAAACTGCTTCCATAAATATACCGGTTACGGAGTATTGCAGCAATTGATTCCCCTCTATGCAGATGATCCATCACCTCTAAAAGTTGGATAATGACCTGTGCAGGAGGAAAAGAAGTCAATATTTACTATGAAAATCAATATCGAATTTTCACATTATGCTACCTTTGTAATATTTTACATACTTTGTGGTAGGCAAAATGTACATCCATGTACCTAGTATCCATATTACAGCTTATGAAAATTAAGAAACTGAATCTGCAATAGTCAAAATACCTACAAAATTCAGTACTGAATCATTAAAAGAGTACTGGCTAATTTCATGTGAAATCATTAGCCAACAATTAACTATGGAAAAACCGCCATGTAAACAGGAAGTTGGATTAAACAAGTGTCAGAAGACCTGAAGGAGTCTGTGTGAAGCTGGGTGAGACACAGAAGCTAGAAGCAAGGAGCTGAGCCAAACATTTGACAAGCAGATTCAGAGACAGCGTTGAATCCCAAGTTACCAGGGGGCCTTGAGGCCTGTGGGGACCGTATGGAGGGCCCATAATTTTCCAAGTGATTGCTCAAAAGTAAGGATAGAGAGATGCTTTTAAAGACTTTTAAATGTTAAAGATATAAAATAGGTAATGGAGGTAGGAATGTTGCTTTTATGGGAAAAGAGCAGGTGGGGTGGTAGTAACTATATGTTTTTAGTAGTGTGGATGCTTTGCACTGGCAGTAAAGAATGTATTTAATGCATTCTATTAATTTCAAATATATTGGGAAGCAAAAGTGTATACTTTACATAAATGTTTCTTGTTAATAAAATCAATTTATTGCATTGGGAAGGTAAAAATGTACAGTATCCAATTTAGTTTGTTCATATGATTATGCTTGTTACAAAACTACGTGAAAACCTAAAATAATGAAGCTAGAGGGGAAAATTGTTCCCTGCCTTCTTCCTGTCCCTTAATTTAGGGACAAAAGCAAAACAGCGGAAGAGAAAAAAGTACAGTTGATCCTTGAACAACACAGGTTTGAAATATGCAGGTCCACTTACATGTGGACTTTTTTCAATAAATATAGTACTCACATTTTTATTGTATAGATCTTTAAATTAACTAAGTGTGGGGAAATGTTTGTGTTTGATTACAGATCACAATATGGAATCAAAAGAACTAGGGTTTGAGTCCCGATTCTGCCCAAACTGTTTCAACTTCCCATCCATGGGTGTACAATTTATCAATTCTTTTGTTTTTTTTGAGACAGAGATAGAAATACAAGAATTTTCAACTGCTTGGGGGTTGGCACTCTTAACTGCTGTATTAACTCTAAAAAAGAAACAAATCAAATGAAAACACAGCATTTACATTTATTTGCACAATCACATTTTTCTGCTTATAATCCTGTTAGAAGTAAAGAAACTGAGTAGCCTAAACAAAATAAAATATTTTAAGCATCTCAAAATCAACTGACTTTTGACTTACCTTTTCTGAAAATGTTTAACCAGTTAGTTTTGAGACGTTGAGAAATTTTTCATTTTGCTTAGGCTACTTGATTTTTTAGAGGATGTGCCAAGAGAAAACCTATTATATCTAGATCACTGTTAGGAATCTGGGAATGTGAAAATAACTCATGAAACATCTTACCAATTATATCTAGGCAGAATATATTGGTCCCCAAATGAGGTATGCAAACTTTCATGTAATCCCATTGTTTTAAGCAATCCACTTGCTGCACCTGGATCTCTAAGTCTGGGGCTCTCCTGTAAAATTCTCCAGATAATAACCCTCTGGTCTCCAGAGGAGTAGAGAGGGGATCCATGGGACTTTAGCCACTTATTTTGAAGACTTTCAAGGAACAGCCCGTGTTTTCAATCTCATGACTCATTCCTGCCTTCTGCAGACCAGGAGCCTCCAAGTCTTGAAATACTAGGAATTCTATGGGAAGAATGAGTTGGTTTCTCTCAAAAGTTCATGTAGGGGAAGATATTGGAGTTGTAACTTCCTCTGCTAAAAGTAAAAAAAAAAAAAATAGTTCCAACCTCACATCTGTCAGTGTTTCCACTCCTGTTCTCTTTGTCCTTTTGAATTTTTCCATTTGTTTACTCTCATTTTAATGGAGTTAAGAAGAAAGAGGAAGTAAGTGCATGTGATCAACTTATACAGGATATAAATGAAACCAACTGTTTTTAACCATGGGGTTTGTCTGATCAAATATACGTAGTAGAAAATTAACACTGCCTGTAATGTGGGGCTGGACCAGAGACAGAGCGACCAGAAATATGGAGACTGATAAGAAACTACTTCCAAAATCAAGGCATGAAATGAAAGCACAGACAAGGACTATGAGAATAAGCAGGAAGAACTAGGACCTGTGACAGATTACTGACAGATTTTAAAGGGATAAGGAGACATATCAAAGACAAAATCTAAGTAACAGGAAGAAATGGTGATGATATCAAGTGAGGTAGGCTATAGAAAGAAAGAAAAACATTGAAAACAAGGACAACAATGGCTTGTATAGACATATTGAAATAACCCAGAGCACATCATATAGTATCTAATAGAAAATTGGAAATATAGTTCTAGATTTAGGTTGGAAGTAGAAATGAAAACACAGGAATATTTAGCCAGTTAAGTAACAGCTCAAGGGATGAGACTGGGAAATATTACTCAAGCCAGGAGAAAGTGCAAATCCAACGAACACTTTAGTGCAAGAAACAGAGGAAGACAAGCTAGCAAAGAAATGAGACAATAGGTAGGAGGGAAACCAAGAGAAATGTGAAAAGAAGGATAGTTTAGAAGAAGAGTTGTCGGAGAGTATTCAACTGTTTCACTTTCTGCCCAAAGTAATATACAGCTAAATGATTTGACAGCTATAAAGTCCATGATGATCTTTTTTCGAGAGTAGTTCCATATGAGTGTCACACTTGCAGTGGCTTGAAAAGTAAAACAGAAATAAATACATTTTTAATAACTTGGGAGTAATTCAAATATACCAGGGAATTACTCTATAGTGAAGGTGGTCCTCAAATGAGTAAGAGAAATAGAGAT
Organism: Okapia johnstoni; assembly: GCA_024291935.2. Lineage (NCBI taxonomy): Eukaryota > Metazoa > Chordata > Mammalia > Artiodactyla > Giraffidae > Okapia > Okapia johnstoni. Next base: position 87,226,663 of record CM044305.1, read on the forward strand.
GATTAAATGATTGTGGGACAATCAGGTAGTCACTTAGAAAAATAAATAGGATGTACGCCTCTTCATTTCATACACTGAATAAATTCCAGAAGGATCAAAGATTTAAAGGTAAAAAAAAGGATGCTTTGAAGCAGGACCAAAGAAAACTCCAGTGAAATTATTTATGATTCAGTGGAGAAGGTAAGCAGCACCTAGAGGCCAGGAACCATAAAGGGAAAAAACTGTTAAAGCTGATTATAGCAAAAAATTAGAACTCTGTACTTCAAAAATGCCACAAAGTCAAATGGCATCTGATAAAGTAGGAAAAAAAATTCACACTACACGACAGTTAATGATTTTAACTTACACACTTAATCAGTAAAACACTATAGAAAAAGTGAGCAAATAATATAAACAGAAGGTGCACAGAAAATATGAATCATTAGTAAGCAAATAATTGTAATTTAAAATGAGGCACTGTTCTCACCATAGAATTTACACAAACATGCACACACAAATGAAGTCTGTTTATATTTTTTATTAGTGAGAGGGGATATGGGTTTTGAGGGCGGCAGGGAGAGATGGTCACTTTTCATCCTCAACTTTTCTATTCAATTTATTTCCAAACAAAGCTAGCAAGAATGCAGCAAAAGGCATGAGAAGGAATAGCCATGAGGGAGGAGGAAAACCAGGGAGGTGTAGTAATTTAGAAGGTAAACAAAAGTGTTACATGAAGTAATTTAGAAGGTAAGCAAATGTGTCCAATGTTGCTGAGAGGTTAAGTGATAAATGAAGAATAACAACTTGGTGTAGTAACTGGGAGGTCACTGGTCACCTGGATAAGAACTGTTTACATGGAATGGTGGCAAAAAGGCTCATTATTGTGAGTTTAAGAGAGAATGAAGACAGGAAATAAGCACACACAACACTTACTTAGCAAGAGATATAAATAGGTAGTAGCCTGGAAAATCCCATGGACAGAGGAGCCTGGCAGGCTACAGTCCATAGGATTGCAAAGATTCGGACGCAACTGAGCGACCAAGCACAACAACAACAGATGGAATGATATATAGGATGGAAGTAGATAATGTTTTGTTTTACTTTGTTTTAGTAACAGGAGATACTAGAGCAGGTATATCTGAAAAGCATTACGTTAAAAAAAAAAACTCCCACAAGAAAACATAGGCACAACACTCTTTGACATAAACCAATCTTTTTGGATCTGTCTCTTAGAGTAATGGAAATAAAAACAAAAATAAACAAATGGTACTTAATTAAACTCAAAAGCTTTTGCACAGTAAAGGAAATCATAAACAAAACAAAAAGACAATCTACAGAATGGAAGAAAATATTTGCAAATGATGTGACTAACAAGGGATTAATCTCCGAAAAATAAAAATAGCTTGTACAGCTCAATATAAAAAAATAAAAATTAAAATTAAAAAATTAAAAAAAACAAATTCAATAAAAAAAAAAATGGGCAAAAGATGAAAAGCCAATTTCACGCCATGTAAGGAAAGCCCAGCTTATGAACTAAGCTGACATTATATAAAAGAAATTTTAAGAGTTTTCTATAATCATAGGTCTCCAACTAAAATTTTGATTAAGTACAGTGAGATAAGAAAGCTGACAGAAGATGTAAATAGACATTTCTCTAAAGAAGATATATGGATGGCCAAAGGCAAACAAGAAGATGCTCAACATTGCTACTTAGAGGAATGCAAATCAAAACTACAATGAAGTATCACCTCACACTGGTCAGAATGGCCATCATCAAAGTCTACAAATAATAAATGCTGGAGAGGGTTTCGAGAAAAGGGAACCCTTGTAAACTGTTGATGGGACTACAATCTGGTGTAGCCTCTAAAAATAGAGCCACCATATGATCCTGGAATCCCACTCCATATATCTGCAAAAAGCTGTACTTTGAAAAGATACACATTGCACCCCAATGTTTACTGCAGCACTGTTTACAACAGCCAAGACATGGAAGCAACTTAAACGTTCACTGACAGATGAATAGATAAAGAAGATGTGGTACATATACATAATGGAATACTACTCAGTCATAAAAAAGAATGAAATAATGTCATTTGCAGCAACATGAATGGACCTAGAGATATCATACTAAGTGAAGTAAGCCAGGGAGAGAAAAACAAACATTATGATATTGCTTATGTGTAGAACCTAAAAAAAATGATACAAATGAACCTATTTACAAAACAGAAAAAGGCCCACTGATACAGAAAACAAACTATGATTACCAAAGGGGAAAGGGGGGAGGAGGAATACATTAGGAATTCTAGATTAACATATAGACACTACTATAAATAAAATATAAGGTCTTACTGTATAACACAAGAAACTATACTTGATATTTTATAATAAGGGGTAAGAATCTGAAAAAGAATATATGTGTGTGTGTGTGTATAACTGAATCATTGTACAGTTCAAGTGTACAATCCCTGTACACTTGAATCTAACACAACACTGTGAATCAACTATACTTCAATTAAAAATTAAGTAAAAATGCAAACTAAAAGAAGTACAATACAATGAAATAAATTTCAAAAGCACATAAGACAATACCAGATGACATATAGACACACACATATACATACATAGAAAAAGCATAAAAACATTCATAGGGATGATGAGAAAATTTGGCATAGTCGTTACCTCAAGAGAAGAAGAGTGAAGAATGCAATTGGGGAGGGATACACTAGGAGTTCTGCCTATATCTCAACATTTTGCTAAGCATCTGAAACAAAAATGGCAAAACATTAAGATATTGCACAGTTGCTTCCCTTGTGGCTCACCTGGTAAAAAATCCACCTGCAATGCGGGAGACCTGGGTTCGATCTCTGGGATGGGAAGATCCCCTGGAGAAGGGAAAGGCTACCCACTCCAGTATTCTGGCCTGGATAATTCCATGGACTGTATAGTACATGGGGTTGCAAAGAATAAGACACGACTAAGCAACTTTCACTATGTGAGCGTTTGTTATACTGGCCTCTGTATTTCTCCCTGAAGGGCTTCCTTGGTGGCTAGTTGTAAAGAATTCACCTGCTAATGCAGGAGATGTGGGTACAATCCCTGGGTTAGGAAGATCCTTTGGAGAAGGAAATGGCAACTCACTCCAATATTCTTGTCTGGGAAATCCCACGGACAAGAGGAGCCTGGTGCACTACAGTCAGGTCGCAAAGAGTCGGAAACGACTTAGCAGCTAAATAACAACTTTTCCCTATGTTTGAAATGTTTTAATAAAAAGAAACAAAAAACATATCATATATTATCTCTGCCCTAAAGTAGGGACTGTGTAGACAAGCAGACAAGACATAACATATAAAGGCCAACATTTAAGAAAAAAAAAAAAGGACAGGACAAATATATACCCAGACACATAGTGTAATTAAAAAGACACAATTCTCCATGGCCATAAATACTCTGATGAATAAAAGGGAGACTAGTTGTTACTCAGAGCACACACCTGACAAAAACCTAATTGTGGTTTTGCCTTTAAAATATTCTACTTAGATCACAAGAAATAAAACTGACAAGACTGTTTCTGATAGCTGAGATATCTTGCATAAGCTCAACTAATTTTACTCTCAAGCATTTATTTTAAGTAATTCACAAATCTAGTAATTCTCAATCACCTGTCATATACTTAGATAATATTTCAAATAGAGACTCTAGTTTATGACTTAGTATTTAATTAAACCCCACAGTCTCACTTTCCTACCCTATCCAAGAACCGACAGCTTTAAAAATAAGGAGATTTGAGATATGCCTAGCCAATTTCACACCATGTAAGGAAAGCCCTGCTTATGAACTAAGCTGATGCTATATAAAAGAAATTTTAAGAGTTTCCATAGTCATATGTCTTCAACTAAAATTTCTGTAACTACAGTGAGAAAAGAAAGCTGACAGAAAATATCAGTGAAAAGTGCTAAACATTACAAAATCGAAACATGGCAACCTGTAGAAAAGTTGTACATAATTTCTCTTCTCTCTAAATCAAGTTATATGTAGCAGTGTCATGAAAAATTCAAAATCATTTTGAAATCCAAAACATTGGAATTTAATGAACAGAAATAGTTTGTTACTTAAAGGTTAATTTTTAACATGTCACAGACTATTGAATCCTCCAGCTTTCACACATGACAGACACCACACTCCCCTCCCACTCATGGCACTAAGAGGTCCTACCCTAGAACAATAGAGCACGAGATTTGAGCTGGGTGATGATTTTTCCCTAGAGAAATTCTGAAACCAGTTAGAACCATGTAGAATGTTCCCTCATATGCACCCCTAACAAAATGTGCAAGGCTACAAAGGATAACAGTTGCACTGTACAAATGGCTGCAGTGACAGCTGATTTCAGAATACACCTTTTATGTAAGAGATCAGCCTGCCTGTCTTCCTCCAACCAAATACACTGGATCCCCACGTTCCATAACCGATAGATTTCTTCCTTCCCCTGGCTGTATGCCAAGGTGACTGACTGACACATTCTTCTTAATAATTTCACTTTTCTTGCTGCAGTCATGGGGGCAACCTGCCCCACGTTGTCACTACCATCTTGCTCTTTATTGGTGGAAACCTGTTTTAAAAACCCATTTACACAATTTCTTTGAGGATAAGAAAAAATAAAAACCATCATTTACATCACTGGTCCTCAAACTTGACTACATATTAGAGTTCTCTGGAGAGCAAGATGAACACAGACCGCTGGGCTCTACCTCCGAGTTTCTCAGTCAGTTGATGAGGGATGGATCCAGAGAATTTGCTTTTCTAAGAGGTTCAAAAAGAATGCTGCTGCTGCTAGATCATGGATGATACTTTAAGATCTAAGATTTACAGATAACATGAAACTTTTAATAAAAAGTCCAGAAGAATTTTTTAGTTCAGTGATTCCTAAAATGTCAACATTCACTCTTGCCATCTCCTGTTTGATCACTTCCAATTTGGCTTCATTCATGGACCTAACATTCCAGGTTCCTATGCAATATTGCTCTTTATAGCATCAGACCTTGCTAACATCACCAGTCACATCCACAACTGGGTGTTGTTTTTGCTTTGGCTCTGTCTCTTCATTCTTTCTGGAGTTATTTCTCCACTGATCTCCAGTAGCATATTGGGCACCTACCGACCTGGGGAGTTAGTCTTTCAGTGTCCTATCTTTTTGCCTTTTCATACTGTTCATGTGGTTCTCAAGGCAAGAAAACTGAAGTGGTTTGTCATTCCCTTCTCCAGGGGGCCATATTTTGTCAATGCCAAAGATTGCTCAAACTACTACACAATTGCACTCATCTCACACGCTAGTAAAGTAATGCTCAAAGTTCTCCAAGCAAGGCTTCAACAATACATGAACTGTGAACTTGCAGATGTTCAAGCTGGTTTTAGAAAAGGCAGAGGAAACAGAGATCAAATTGCCAACGTTCATCCGCTGGATCATCGAAAAAGCAAGAGAGTTCCAGAAAAACATCTATTTCTGCTTTATTGACTATGCCAAAGCCTTTGACTGTGTGGATCACAATAAACTGTGGAAAATTCTGAAAGAGATGGGAATACCACACCACCTGACCTGCCTCCTAAGAAATCTGTATGCAGGTCAAGAAGCACCAGTTAGAACTCGACATACAACAACAGACTGGTTCCAAATCAGGAAAGTAGTACATCAAGGCTGTATATTGTCACCCTGCTTATTTAACTTATATGCAGAGTACATCATGAGAAATGCTGGGCTGGAGGAAGCACAAGCTGGAATCAAGATTGTCAGGAGAAATATCAATAACCTCAGATATGCAGATGACACCACCCTTATGGCAGAAAGTGAAGAAGGACTAACGAGCCTCTTGATGAAAGTGAAAGAGGAAAGTGAAAAAGTTGGCTTAAAGTTCAACATTCAGAAAACTAAGATCATGGCATCCAGTCCCACCACTTCATGGCAAAAAGATGGGGAAACAGTGGAAACAGTGGTAGACTTTATTTTTCTGGGCTCCAAAATCACTGCAGATGGTGATCACAGCCATGAAATTAAAAGATGCTTACTCCTTGGAAGGAAAGTTATGACCAACCTAGACAGCATATTCAAAAGCAGACATTAGTTTGCCAACAAAGGTCCGTCCAGTCAAGGCTATGGTTTTTCCAGTAGTCATATATGGATGTGAGAGTTGGACTATAAAGAAAGCTGAGCACCGAAGAATTGATGCTTTTGAACTGTGGTGTTGGAGAAGACTCTTGAGAGTCCCTTGGACTGCAAGGAGATCCAACCAGTCCATCCTAAAGGAGATCAGTCCTGAGCATTCATTGGAAGGACTGATGTTGAAGCTGAAACTCCAATACTGTGGCCACCTGATGTGAAGAGCTGACTCATTTGAAAAGACCCTGATGCTGGGAAAGATTTGAAGGCAGGAAAAGAAGGGGACGACAGAGGATGAGATGGTTGGATGGCATCACCGACTCAACGGACATGAGTTTGAGTAAACTCCAGGAGTTCGTTATAGACAGGGAGGCCTGTAGTGCTGCAGTCCATGGGGTCGCAAAGAGTCAGACACAACTGAGCAACTGAACTGAACTGAACTAAACTCTACAGAAGAATTAACTGGAAAACTGACACAGTAAATTGACCACTACAAGAATATCAGTACCACAAAGACATAGATTTGTAAGATAACTAGGAATAAGCTTAAAAAGAAATGTGAAAGACTTGCAAAAATAAAATTTCACAAAATAATTTTTTAACCAGTCAGTCACTTAGTCATGTTCAACTCTTTGTGACCCTATGGACTGTAGCCCGCCAAGCTCCTCTGTCCATGAGATTCTCCAGGCAAGAATACTAAAGTGGCTGCCATGCCCTCCTCCAGGGGATCTTCCCAACCTAGGGATCAAACCCAGGTATTCTGCATTGCAGGCAAATTCTTTACCATCTGAGCCCCCAGGGAAGGACCTGAATAAATGAATACATGGACACAGATACGCCCACACACACACAGAATACTGAAGAACAGACATTTTACCCAAAATTCATATAGAAATGCAATGCAATCTGAATCAAATTAGCAAAGGGTCAGATTTTTCTTGTGGAGGAGGATGGATATTTTACATGTTGAAACTATAGTTCAATGGGATATGTAACACATAAAAATTGCCCAAATATTTTTTTAAATAAGGAGGGGAACAACTTCCACTTGATGTACTATTAAGGTACAGTAACTATTAAAACAGTGTGGTACTAGTATGGGAACAGACAGAAGGATCAACAGAACAGAATCTAAAAACAGATCAAAATAAATACGGTTATTAACATGGTGAATGTGGTAGTAACAATTAGCAAAAAAAGATGAAATTCTCAATAAATATTTGTGAGGAAACTGGATACATTAGTGGGAAAAATAGAAGTTCCGTCTGTACCATATATATACACCTCAGAGGAATTAAATCTCTAAATATGAAAAAAATATATAAAAGTAGTAGAATAATATAAAGGAGATTTTTTCCTGTTTAATGTTCACATTTTCAAATTACAAAAAATGCAGTTTCTTTTCTTTTTTGTTTTTAATTGCAGTTAACATACAACATTATATTAGTTTCAGGTGTACAAAATAGTAACTTAATATTTTTATAGAATACACTCTATACAAAAAGGATATTCCCTGTGCTATAAATTACATCCTTGTAACTATTTTATACTTAGTAGTCTGTACCTCTTAATCCCCTTCACCTAGTTTGCTCCTCCTGCCACCTCCTATCCTTGCGTAACAACTAGTTTGTTCTCCATATCTGTGAGTCTGTTTCTATTTTGTTATAAGTGTTCATCTGTTTCATTTTTCAGATTCCACAGATAAGTGAAAACACTGTATTGGACTTTCTCTGTCTGGCTTAACCGTCCAGGTCTATCTATGTTGGCACAAATTGCAAAATTTCATTTTCTTTTATGACTGAGTAATATTCCATTGCGTATATATACCAAGTCTTCTTTATTAACCCATCTGTTGATGGATAACTGAGTAGTATTCCATTGTATATATATACCAAATCTTTATTAATTCATCTATTGATGGATATTTAGGGTGTTTCCATATCTTGGCTATTATGAATAATGCTATGAACACTGGGGTGCATGTATCTTTTCTAATTAGTATTTTTGTTTTCTTTTGATAAATACCCAGGAATCAAGTTGCTGGATCACATGGTAGTTTGAGTTTCACTTTTTTGAAGAACATCCATAATATTTTCTACTGTGGCTGCACCAATTTAATTCCCACTGATAGTACACAAGGGTTCCCTTACCTCCACATCTTGCCAAGACTTATCATTTCTTGTTGTTTTGATGATAGCCATCCTGACAGGTGTAAGGTGCTATCTCACTGTGGTTTTGATTTGCATTTTCCTGATGATTAGTGATGTTGAGCATCTTTTCATGTGTCTGTTGGCCATCTATATGTCTTCTCTGGAAAAATGCCTATTCAGGTCTTCTGCCCATTTTTTAATCATTATTTGTTTTTTATATATTGAGGTGTATAAGTTCTTTACACATTTTTGATATTAAACCATAAAACTCCTAGAAGAAAGCAAAGGCAATAGACTCTTTGACCTTGGTCTTAGCAATATGTTTTTGGATCTGTCTCCACAGAAAGGGGAAACAAAGGCAAAAATAAACAAATGGGACCTAATTAAACTTAAAAGCTTTTTCACACAAAGGAAACTTATCGAGAAAAGAAAAAGGCAACCTACTGAATGGGAGAGAGTATCTTTTTAATAGGACATAAAAAAAATCTAAGGGCCAACAAAAAACACAGAAGCTGTAAAGAAAATAAAAGTGGTCTATATGGTTGTTAGTTTAAAAAGAAGTTACAAGTTTATATGGTGCAACACACTTAAAAGACAAGGGGAAGTGGAGAAGGACTGTAACAACTACTACAGGCAAAAGGTTTTCTTTTTTAATTTTATTTATGTACTAATTTTTGGCTGTGCTGTGTCTTCATTGCTGCTATGGCTTTTCTCTAGTTGCAGAGAGTGGGGGCTACTCTCTAGTTGCTGTGCGCAGGCTTCTCATTGCAGTGGCTTCTCTTGTCATGGGCTCTAGGGCATGCAGGCTTCAGTTGTTGTGGCTTCAGGGCTCTAGAGCACAGGCTCAGAAGTTGTGGCACATGGGCTTAGTTGTTCCACGGCATGTGGGATCTTCCCAGATCAGGGATCAAACCTGTGTCTCCTGCCTTGGCAGGCAGATTCTTGACCACTGAGTCACCAAGGAAGTCCCAGGCAAAAGTTTAACGCTCATCATACATAAAGTAGTCCCCCCCAAATCATTTATAAAGATGAGGAACCCAATGGGCAAGTATTTGAACAGGCTTTTCCTAGAAGAAGAAGAACAACAAAGAAGCATAAGAAGAGATGTTCAACCTCAATTTGTGTGTGTGCGTGTGTCAGAAACCAAGAGAAACTCACAGCATGTTAAAGACACATTATTATGCTTCTCCACATTTAAAAAAAGTTTACTGAGTTATAGTCAATATTAGATAAGTTTCAGGTATACAAAAAAGTGATTCACAATTTTTAAAGGTTATACTCCATCTATAGTTATTATAAAATATTGGTTATATTCCTTGTACTGTATAATATATATATCCTTGTATTTTCTTTATTTTATACGTAGTAGTTTGTATCTCTTAACCCTTCATTCATACCTTTCCCCTACTTACTTCCCTCTCCCCACTGATAACCACTATTTTGTTCTTTATATCTACAAGTATGTCTCATTTTTGTTATATTCACTAGGTTGTTTTATTTTTTAGATTTTACATATAAGTGATAACAAACAGTAATTGTCTTTCTGTCTGACTAATTTCACTGAGCATAATACACTCCAACTCCATTCATGTTGCTGCAAATAGCAAAACTTTCATTTTTTATGCCTAAGTAGTATTCCTGTGTGTATGTGTGTGTGTATATCACATCTTTTTATCGATTCATCTGTTGATGGACACGTAGGTTGTTTCCATATCTTGGCTATTATAAATAATGCTGTTATGAACACTGGGGTGCATGTATCTTTTCAAATTAGTGTTTTCTTCTTTTTTTCAGATATATACCTAGGAGTGGAACTGCTGGATCATATGGCAGTTCTATTTTTATTTTTTGAGAAACCTCCATACTATTTTCCACATTTTTACATTCAAAAGATAGTAAGACACTACTCAGATCCTACTAAAACCATGAAGAATCCTGTATCTTCACTTAAAGTTACAAACAAGAAAATGACAAAGTAACAGAAACCATAAACAAAATGAAAAGACAACATACAGAATGGGAGAAAGTACTTGCAAATGATGTGACTGACAAGAGATTAATTTCCAAAATATATAAACAGCTCATTTATAGCTCAATATAAAAAACCAAACAACCCAATCAAAAAATGGGAAGAAGATCTAAATAGATATTTCTCTAAAGAAGACATACAGATGGCCAAAGGGTACATGAAAAAATGCTCAACATTGCTATTTATTAGAAAAATGCAAGTCAAAACTACAATGAAGTATCACCACACACACCAGTCAGAATGGCCATCATCAAAGAGTCTACAAATAATAAATGCTGGAGAGGGTGTGGCAAAAAGGGGACCCTCGTATACTGTTGGTGGGAATGTAAACTGGTGCAACCACCATGGAGAATAGTACGGAAGTTTCTTAAGAATCTAAAAACAGAATTACCATAGGACCCAGCTACCATACTCGTGGGCATATATCCAGACAAAACTATAATTTGAAAAGGTACATGCACCCCAATGTTCACTGCAGCACTATTTACAACAGCCAAGACACAGAAGCAACTAAAATGTCCATCAACAGATGAATGGATAAAGAAGATGTGGTACATATATACAATGGAATATTAGTTATTAAAAAGAATGAAATAATGCAGCAACATGGATGGACCTGCTGCTGCTGCTGCTAAGTTGCTTCAGTCATGTCTGACTCTGTGCAACCCCACAGACGGCAGCCCACCAGGCTCCCCCATCCCTGGGATTCTCCAGGCAAGAATACTGGAGTGGGTTGCCATTTCCTTCTCCAATGCGTGAAATTGAAAAGTGAAAGTGAAGTCGCTCAGTCGTGTCAGATTCTCAGCAACCCCATGGACTGCAGCCTACCAGGCTCATCCGTCCATGGGATTTTCCAGGCAAGAGTACTGGAGTGGGGTGCCATTGCCTTCTCCGTGGGTGGACCTAGAGATTATCATATTAAGTGAAGTATGACAGAGAATGCCAAACAGAATTATGATATTGCTTATACATCTAAAAAAATGATACAAATGAACTTATACACAAAACAGAAATAGACTCACAGACACAGAAAACAAACATGGTTTATCAAAAGGGAAAAGTTGGGAGAGGGATAAGTTAGGAGTTTGGGATTAAAATATACATATTACTATATATAAAATACATAATCAACAAGGATCTACTGTATAGCATAGGGAATTCTACTCAGTATCTTGTACTAATGTACCACAAAAAGAATACTCAAAAGAATATATGTATATGTGAATCACTTTGCTGTACATCTGAAACTAACACATTATAAATCAACTATATTTCAATAAAAATTTATAAAAACCCTTGGTACAATAAAAATATTATACTTCAAAAGAAAGTGACAAAGTAATGTACAACATGGTGACTATAGTTAATGATACTGTACTGCATTTGAAATTTGTTAAGAGTAAATCTTAAAAGTTCCCATCACAAAAATAAAGAGCTGTAATGATGTACAGTGGTAGATGCTAACTAGACTTCCTCAAGTGATCACTTCAAAATATACACAAATATCAATTCATTATGCTGTGTAGCTGAAATTAATGATGTTATATGTTGATATAACTCAATTTTAAAGAAAAGAGATGAAGCAAGACAATGAAGAAGAAAAAAACTTACAAAAAACCTTTTAAATGAAATCTTTACAGAAAATCAGAGAAGATAAACAAAAATTTATTGTACATTTTACTGGAGAAGGCAATTAAGTGGGTTCATTATTAAAGCTTCCAGTTTGGGGTTAGTTTAAGAAAGCAGGTGAAGGTTGTTGTTTTTTCCCACTCCCATGCTAGCTGGCCAAAATTGAATTTGTCCTCCATGTTCCAAAGGGTAAAATTCTTAAGTGCTTTTATATTACAGTAATCACCTTACCAGAAAGCTGTTTATCCAAGCAAAATGAGATTCATAAGCTATCTTAAAACAAAAATGCTTTTGTCTCCAATATAATGGAGTAATCAAGCTCCAAGTGACTTGAAAAATCCAGATGCAATGCAGTGTTTTTATTACATTATATTTTTCTAGTATTATAAAAGTAAAGAATGAATCATTTTATTGTCTTTGCACTAGAGGCCTTTAAGCTTAAATATAGTAGTTTTCAAATCAATTTATAGCTGAAATCTGAAGTCCATGCTCTAAACACTAAGCAAAACCTAAACAATAGTAAAAGAAATAAAAGTATTTCTTTCCTAGTGGTAAAATCAACATTTTACCACTGATTTCCTTAAAAAGTGTCAATTATTCCCCCAATTATTAGGTCAATATGAATAGAAGATGCTTAGCCTTTGACTATATTTTGGACAAAATATTTATGTGAAAATTTTGAAAAATGTAAACAGATTTTTTTTAACTAAATGAACACTTTAATTTCAGATCATGATAAGGTGCTACAAAGATGACACAATATCATGGGGGTGATAATGACTGCTTTCAATAAAGAAGTCATAGAAGGCTCCTATGGAGAAGACACTGGCTGCATAGCCTGGAGTGAAAGGATTTCCACAGAACTCATGCAAAGGTCCTGAGATCTACAGTTCTTTTTTTTTTTAATAAATTTTAGTTGGGGGATAATTACTTTACAATACTGTAGTGGTTTTTGCCATACATTGACATGAATCAGCCATGGGTTTACATGTGTTCCCCATCCTGAACCCCCCTCCCACCTCCCTCCCCATCCCATCCCTCTGGGTCATCCCATTGCCCCAGCCCTGAGCATTTGTCTCATGCAAAGTCCACTCATATGTTACATAATATTTATGTTACATAATATTTGTTATTCTGACCAAGAAGAATGTATTGAATTCTACCCACATGATCAGCTAATTATATTAAGAACTCTTTAACTAAGATCCACTGTAAGTTATATACCATAATCTAATCAATCTTAGCAAAAAATATATTTAATTGTAATCTGTCTTCTAAAAGTTTATTATATTCTTCAAAATTAAATTAAAAAACCAAAGAATTTCCTTTTAAAAAGATATAATACTGGTAACACACCATTCAGTCATAATCAGCATGAGTCCATTCAATGAAAACAACAAACATCTGGCCTGATCACAATTACTACAGTCCATTTACTAGAGTTTTATCTCTTTTTAGTGAGTGACTTTCAAATATGGTAAAAAACCTTTAAATGACAATTCACTAACCAGAGCTCCATAGAAAGCCAATATTCCAGACAAAAACTTTTCCAAAATTAATCTCCACTTTATTAATTAGGTCACTCAACTTACACTGTGCAAGGGATTCAAGGGAGTACACAGAACATGCAGGTCTGGATAAAGATAATAGTTTTCCTGGGTCCCTAACAAGTCAGCTTAGCAAACAACAAAATTAAAGAAGACAGTAAGGGAAGTGTAGGTAGCTCTATACTTTATACAATCTTTCATATCCATAGTATAAGTCATATTATGGGATATATACAGGCCTGAGGTTTGTTGATTAATCAGAAAAGTTAAAATAGGAATCATTTGTGACTTGCCTTATCATTTGATCTAGAGACAAGGCTTTTTCTTTGTATATAAGCCTGCTAATGCATTGGAGAAGGAAATGGCAACCCACTCCAGTGTTCTTGCCTGGAGAATACCAGGGACAGAGGAGCCTGGTGGGCTGCCGTCTATGGGGTCGCACAGAATCGGACATGACTGAAGCGACTTAGCAGCAGCAGCAGCAGCAGCAACTGGATCTTTTTCCACAAGTTAACCTCACTCAAAACAATGAATGCATGAACTGTGATTTATAGATGTCTTCTTCAAAACAGGAAGAGAATAAAAAGCCACTTGCACAGTAGAATCCTTAGGAGTTTTTATAATTTCCTCCAAATATTTTTAAAGTGCAGGCCCAGGAATGAAGTGAATTGAGTGACATCTCAGGCTGAAATTTTTCAGGGGTCTCCCAAAACTCAGTAATCAAGATAAATGTTAATTTAATGCAATACTTAACGATGAAAGTTTGGATGCCTGTCCTGCACAATCAAGAACAAAACAAGGGTAACTGCTCTCAATATTTCTATTCAATAATGTGCTCAAAGTAGTAGCCAGGGCAAATAGTCAAGAAAAAAATAATAATAAAAAGCATCAGATTGGAAAGGAGGCAATGAAACTTTCTCTATTAGCAGATGACATGAACTTACACATAGCAAATTCTAAGGAACTGGGTAGAAAGAGCAGGTGTTTATTTTTCTGGTGATAAAAATATATCAAAATTGACTGGTAATATTTGCACATATCTGTGAATTTACTAAAAATTATGGAATTGTGCATCTTTTTTTTTAATTGAAGTACAGCTGAATCACAATGTCGTATTAGAGACCACTTCCTCCCTCCATCCCTGCCACACGAGGCTGTGGTGCATGGTGTAGAACTGCCTTTGAGCCCCGAGTCTTTGCTTCCTGAGTGGGAGGAAATCTTGTAATGGAGCGGTTCCTCATCTCACACTAACAAGTGCCTGACTGCCTCAGGATCAAGGGATTGAAGAATGTCCCAAGTTTCCATGGGGTAAGTTCCCTTAAGGAATGTCATCTGGCACATAGATGCTCACAATAAGATACAGGAGGAATTAGAGAACTGGAGAAACAGATGGAAGATGCTTACTGGGGGACCAAAAGGAAAATGTGACCCAGCAGTTCAAGCCAGATACATAATGATGGTTTTGATGAAGAAAGTCAAGAGACTATTAGAAGCCAAAGAATGAAATTTCTGGAGCAGTGGATGATTATTTTCTTAAGGCTAAATCCTGGAACAAGCAGTTATATGATTATGAAGCTAACACATCAGACAGATGGGGTCACAGTGGCTATAAACAGTTATACCCTGAAGAATCTGAAACAGACAGTGATCAACAAGATAGTACATGCTGTTTAATGGGGAAAAAACACTTCCCCAGGTACAATCATCTACCCATGAATCCCACAAACACAAAAAGTCAAAGAAATCCCACAAAAAAAAAGAAAAAAAAAAGTCACACAAAAACCAGAAGAAAAGCAAAAAGGAAGCCAGCAGATTCCTCAAGTGAGATCTCAAAAGAAACTGGGGCTTCTAGTGCTAGGAAAAGGAGACAACCACAGAAGCGCAAGAAAAAAATCCAGGAAAAAGTCTCTCAAGAAATCTGCTTTATTCCTAGAGGCAGATAGTGACACTTCCCAGTCAGATGATTCTACGTCTAGCAGTTCAGAGGAAAGTGAGGAAAAGAAAAAAGCCCACATCCCTACAATTCACTCTATTCATTGTACAATGAAATACAAGAGAGGACAAAGGCACAAATTGGAAAGTAGCTACAGACGAAAGGTCTGCTGAGGGCTCAGAGGATGACTAAATGAGAAAGAAACACTCTTGTTTCCTGCATGACTGGATATTTATAGTTCTTATATCTTGGAGTTTGCCAGTGACGTTATTGCTCAGCACAGGGGGCCTGAGGTCAGAGACCTCCTGTGCCATCTACA